>JAJJWW010018609.1:0-1200000 GCA_023531295.1 Papaver armeniacum | reverse complement strand
AAACAACTCTGCCCTAAAAGGAAAGTCAGCAAGGTAGAAGATGATCAAAATATTCGGTGATTGCATGTCAATACCGGCAAACATAGTCCCCATACTACTATTAAAAAATGGATCAAAACATCATAGTTATATATGTGCACAATCTTAAACGAAACATTTTCAAGTAACGAAACATTTTCATAGTCTCATTTTAACATCCAATTTGGGAAGGCCTTAAAACTAATGAAAAATGATGCGAACACTGTCCCGTTGAAAAAGGGACCTCAATTAACTAGAATTCTAGAATTTGAACATTCATCTCAAACTTCTATTCGTATGATAAATTACCTCCAAATCCTTAATTGCTTGTTCTCTTGTAGTTTCTTTTCATTGGAGATCACGTTTCAAAGACCCAATGCGAGTAAACCCCTGCACAATCAACCAAGTCATAAAATTAGTAGGATCAAGCTACATCGGTTTCTACTGTAATGCATCGGTTTTACGCCACTTTACCGTGTCCGATCATCCCTTGATTTTAACGAGTGCACGACATATATATGCCTAACATATCCAAAATTCACTTAATTATAACGGTTGGATTTCTTTTTATGGTGTCAACATTGCCTGAGTTATAAATGTCAGAATATCAATACAATTCTAAGGTTTCATCACCCAAACAAAGTTTCATATTAACTCATCGCTACTCAAATACAAGCACTAATAGATGGTGGTCCAAGAGTGACTTACCTTCACTAATGCTTCACCAATCCATACGTCATGAAACTCATACAACAACCCTTGACAAATGTAGATAGTCTACTAGATTTTAAACGGCGACTCATCCATAGAAGCTCCATATGTTCGTTCTTGGAGAAGTTATGAGTGGTGTACCAGCATCACTTTATGAATCGACCTCAACCACTTTGGAGAGAAGAGGTTGAAAATGAACATACATTTCTTTGTTCCATCTCTCGGTCATTGCCGTAACATTTGAACCAGCCTCAACAAGTAGCATGATGATGTGTATCGGTACCACCACTTCATTTGCAAGTGGATCAAGCACATGCCTACACATGAAAAAGATTTACTAAAACACGTTATATGGGGAAGAATGATGCTCCATGTATGAATACATTTTAACATTGACTACGACTCATTGGTGTATAACCAGATGCTCAATTTTGGATGGCCAGTTTAAGTTAAATTTATGCAAAATTTAGTCTGGGTGGCGGAAAAAATAAAGCGGTCTTCCTTATATCATGACCATCGGCAATTGATACGATTAGATAGAATATAAATCATACGTTCATGATTATCAATTTGTCTAATATGCATAAAGAAATTCGATCAATGTTAGGGAATAAATGCACAACGCTATCGTACTTGAAATAAAACTGCAATAATAATACTTTAAATGTCATAGAATTGTGCTTACATGATCTCCATAAGAACATCCATACTTGAAATAGTTTGGACAACTCACTATGGCACCAAAATTGTAAGAGATACAAAAAGAAGCGACCGATCTAATGGCAACCCCTGTGCGAAACAATTCAACAAATTCAATAAACGAGAAAAGAGGAAAGTATGAGTTGGAGAAAAATAAGTCACACACCTTTTCAATAGCTGGACAACTCGTCCTTCACAGCGTACAAGTCATAAACATAATCATCCATCATAGCTGCACATACAGAGGACACAACACATAATTCATGAGTTGGACAAGGATCATTATTTATAACATATTCATGTTCAATGAATGAAGGGATTAGTCGAGATACATACATAGATATCAAACATCAAGCACATAAAATGAGGAGTGGCCGGGACAAGAAGAGTGAATCATATGGGGAGCACCTTCACCGTTGTTAATGTATGAGTACATATCAGATTGAATCTCTGAGGCAACCTCCGGAAGATACTCTCTTAGAAGAGGCAAAAAGTTGCACAAAATTTGACTATCCTCCAAAGACATATCTCTGCAATACGACAAGTGTACATCAAGGCACGAAAGATAGTATATCTATCTAATTAACATAGACTTCATAAGATATGGAAAATTACCTGAAAATGGAAAATAACCAGCAAACAAAGGGAGTATGAATTCAAGGTTCCATCCTTGGGGTTGTTGATATCACGTAACTTAGCCCATTCCTTGATCTGCACATATAAGTAGACATGTACAAAACCAGCACAAAGTTGTGAAATGAACATTAGAAATATACTTACAGAAGTATGCTGAGCTAAGGTCATAAGAGCTTTCATTGTCTTTTCTGCCTCGTCTTTGTGTATGGTATGCGAGAGTTTGTGAAATTAGGGTTTGCGAGAGTTTGTGTATGGTAAGTACAAAGGAAATATACTTACAGTATGCTGGTGCCACTGGGGGTCTTTGCAGAGGTCTCCAAATCTAATGACTTCACGCGTGAAAATATTACATAACCATTCGACTGCTCTACTGCATCTTTGACTTAATCATTTGAACATGGTCACAAACTCAAAACCTTTGCCTCATCCATGCATATATCACCTAAGCAACATATATAAAGTTAGGAATTTCATCAAACACCTACAATACCTAAACAATTCATAAATTACTGATTTTTTAAGAAAATTTAATAAGAACCCATTAAAGAAATTCTCAGACCAATGCAAGCATGACCAAGAGAGCGTTAAAACAAGTTAAAAAATAGCAATGGGTTTACGAACATCATCCAAGAACTTCACATTTGATTTCAACTGATGAGTTATTAGCATAGAAAATAATTGAACTTTATAGATCACCTAACTTATCTTTAGATTATACATCTAGCATAGAAAACAATTGAACTTTGACACTCACTGAAAACAAGTCAAAATCGAGAAAATTGGAAACCCAAATCTCGATTATAACAAACTGACCTAAAAATTAAACCCAATAAATAAAACAAGGGCATGAAAAGGGATAATACTTGTGTTATTGTTTCATGGGTGGCCAAGGCCGATCCAGGGCTTGATCATTGGCGACAACGGTATCTTCTTGTCCAATTTCTTGAATGGACCCATCTCGGACCTTCTCTTAAACCTTGATCATTACCAGCTCAAATTGAAGCCATCTCTCTACTAAACTCATAATAAAAAAAAACCACCTATCCATCTGTAATTGATTCATCAAATCAACGGCTCCAACACCCTTGAAATCTCGGTACCACCATCTTCCGAATCTTAATACCTAATTCAAACAAAACCCATTCGCAATCTCCTCCATATCTCATCTTAATCTGATTTCAACCCTAAACATTGACCCTAGCTTCTTCTCGATTTGCGTCAAACTCATCACTAAATAACCCTAAATCTTAATTGAATATAATAGATTAAATTAGGGTTTGAAATTCCTGAAAGATAAAGAGAAGATGAAGATTGAAAAACACGAAGAAAAAGAGGTGTTTTTGATTGATGAGTGAGAACCTAACCTAATAACAGATGACAAATCTTCTTCTTCTAGACTTCTAGTGTGAGTCTGTCTTCACACAAAACAGATAATGAGTCATAGAAGGAAAGGGATATGAAAGTCGCAAAAACTTCTATGTTTAGGATGGATAAATCGATCTGAAGAGAGAGAGAAGGGGAATGTAGGTGATGTTTGAAAGGTAGAGCAGTAGAAGACCTGAAGAGAGAAGAAGGGGATAAGATTTGTGCGGTTTTATTCACACGATAGGGTAAACTTGATAGAATGTACACCTTGTTCTTTCGCACGCCGCTCGGGATGGTGTTAATGAGTGTTACTCTGCGCCACGGTTCTTTTCGCACGATTATTTTCCAAAGATTACTAATCGTGACACTGGTTGGTAGTCACTAAACTAGTAAAATTTAAGTAACGGAACATGTGGTGTCACTAAATTTTAAAATCGAAATTTTTAGTCACTAATTCGTGACGGCTACATGTTGGTTACGAATTTTAGTTACTAATCGCTGAATATGGTGTAGTGACCATTGGACTTATGTACTGGTAAAAAAGACCCTAAGTCATAAAAAAACCTCAGTACTTCACATATGTACTTGTGGTTCTATGTATCAGAAACAAACAAATAACATTGGAAATCACTTTTGATTGTTATTCTACAATTGTTTAGTTATGTACTGTCAAATCTAAGTGCTAGAAACACAAAGTCGAAGTTGCATTTAAACTATGATAGGTATTCATCAATTTTTCATCGGTTTACCTCACATATGTACTTTGGTGGATCTATATCCCAAAACACAAAAAGCATACTAAAAATGTTAGAAATAGTACCTTTTCTCTGATTTGGTGCCTTTTTACTCGGTTTTATTCCTTTTCGGGTTACTACATCTGGAGATTCATCGTCCGATGAACCTTTAAAAGCTTTTTTTGTATGGTGTTTCAACCTTTTTACTCTTTTTCCTCTTTGATTTTCGTCTTGAATTTCTTGAATCGTCTTCTGATGTTCTAGGAGCAGTGCTATCATCCATTATTGTTTCTTCTTCTTGGATTTTTCTTGTGATTTTTCTTTTTGTAACCATTATAAGAACAAAATCTAGGTTTTAGTTTTTTTTTTTATGAATCAGAATTGTTGTTTTGAAACTATCGAAAATCTCTGAATGAATTTGGGTTTGATTCTGCTCAATTCTCTTTGTGAAGAGAATTTTTCTCTCTCGAATGATTCTCTGTAAGTTAAAATTCATTTAATGAATTTGACCGTTTCGCGTTTTTAGTACGGAAAGAGAAAGGTGGTGGAGTTCACACATGAGTGGTCTTTGGGGTAATGTGGTTATTTTGCTTGTTTCAAATAATTATGGACCTAGTGATAATTCTAAAATCCGGTTGGACCCTAGTATAACTAACTTAATGGGCTTTGGACCAACCAACAAATTTTCCTATTAAGAAATCAATCAGTTGGGCTTCGTTTGAGAGGCTATCCCCAAAACTTAAGAAACCTTTTTTTTTTTTGGGACCATGGTTTTTTTGGGGGACCATGGGTTTTTTTGGATGACTGGTCAGTTCGGTTAGGAAATATTTTTTGCGACGTAACCGAACATAGGTTCAGTTGACAAATATTTTTTGCGACGTAACCGAACTATTGTTCGGTTGGTAAATGTTTTTTGCAACTAACCGAACTATTGTTCCGTTGGGAAATGTTTTTTGCGATGTAACCGAACTATTGTTCGTTTGGGAAATGTTTTTTGCAACTAACCGAGCTGACAAGTTCGGTTGGGAAATATTTTTTGCTACTAATCGAACTTATTGTTCGGTTGGGAAATGTTTTTGTGACGTAACCGAACTGGGAACTAAAAAACCATGGTTCCCAAAAAAAACATGGTCCCAAAAAAAGGATTCAAACTTAACTATAGTTGACTAAGTGGATTGTAGCAAATTGAGCTTCCTCGAAGATACAAAATTACTGAAACATAAGGAAAAATTAGTGTAACTGCAATACGTCAAGTAGTAAAGTCGTTGAGTGATTACCAGTGAGGCGAAGGGTTTTCTATCTTTGCCTAACTGCCCGAGTTTGTAGGTTGCAGAACTCTTCTTAAAAAACAAAAGAAAATTGTTAGTGAATTATTTTGGGGTATGCTATTAAAGTATTAGTAATCGTAAAAATTCGGCTTCCTTCAAAGTTCAAACTGATTACAACTATTGGCAACCACTATTGTACTACAACCACGCATAATTTGTTATTTTATTGAAGACTAATTATTTCCTAAGTTAGCCGTGACTGTTTTGGGAAAGGGGTTTCCTAAAACGGCTAGAATTCATGGTGGCCAAGTTTGTAACCTATATAAATAGGTAATTAGGCCTTGGAAATACCATTAGGTCCTAGAAATAATATATTAGAGAGAGTCTAGTCCAGTTGACCCAGTCAACTGTCTGTTTGGTCCTTTTTGGTAAAATATATTATAGTTTGGTCCTAGAAATTATGGTTTGGTCCTAGGCTGATGTCATGAATGATGTAAATGTCATTGTGTGGTGGCAGAAATACCCTCTTGGGGCCACATATATAGACAAAATCACTAAAAAATATCTCATTCTTAGATTTACATTCTCTCTCCTCTTCATTTTCAGATTTGTTTTCTCTCTCTTAATTTTTTACTATCTAGTTTCTTTGTTCTTGATTTTCTTTCTCCGTTTTTACTGCTGGTGTTTGATTTTTGATGAAGATGATGGTGTTGAAGATGAAGATGACGAAGAATCATATAAAGATTATGAAAACGACGAAGATGAAGATTCATTTTTGATTTCTTTGCTACTGTTGAAGACGAAGACGAAGATGCGTTTTTGATGTTTCTGCTGGTGTTGAAGACGAAGATGATGATTTTTTGTTTGATGCTCGTGTTGAAGATCTCGATTTGTTGATGTTTTTCGTGTTGATGATGATTTATGTTTGTTGCTCGTGTTGAAAATCTCGATTTGTTGATGTTTTTCGTGTTGATGATGATTTGTTGATGTTTTTCGTGATGATGATGTTTGTGCTGCTGTTGAAGACGCTAAGAAGATGAAGATGATGTGGCGATGTTTTTATATGGAGTTCATTCCAGAAAATGAAGTCTGGTTTGTATATGTTTTTATATGGACTTCATTTCTGGAATGAAGTCTGTTTTTTTAGGTTTTTATATGGACTTCATTTCTGGGAATGAAATCTGTTTTTTTAGGTTTTTATAAGGACTTCATTTCTGGGAATGAAGTCTGTTTTTTTAGGTTTTTATATGGACTTCATTTCTGGGAATGAAGTCTGTTTTTTTTTTAGGTTTTTATATGGACTTCATTTCTGGAATGAAGTCTGTTTTTTTAGGTTTTTATACGGACTTCATTTCTGGGGATGAAGTCTCACTACAAGAAAAATATACATCTACAACTGGAGATTTACAACGCTTCGCTAAGTATTGTAGAAAGTCCTATGTTTTACAACTAGTTTCAAAGGAAGAGTTGTCGTATATCATCACTGCCAACCCTTAGGAAACAAGGGGTTGCGCTAAGAAAACAAACGACAACTCCTTAAGCAAAATAATTGTGATTTAGATTTAGCTATAACAACGTTGTTCCATATATGTAGTGACTTATCCTATCACAATACTCACAAGTGTTGTTGAAGAACACAAAATATGATAATGAAAAAATATGTTAGAGGGAGATTCGAACATGAACCTACTACATGGAAGTCTAGCTCATCAACCACCCTTTCACTCACAAGTTTTGATTTTTTTTCTTTTTTTAAATAGAAACCTACAACAATACTTATAAGTGTTGTTGAAGTAAAAATATATAATGTTCCATATATGTAGTGACTTAGCTTATCACAATTCTCACAAGTGTTGTTGAAGAACACAAAAATATGATAATGAAAAATATGTTAGAGGGGAGATTCGAACATGAACCTATTGCATGGAAGTCTAACTCATCAACCACCCTTTCGGTTCACAAGTTTTGATTTTTTTCTTTTTTTTAAATAGAAAGCTACAGCAACACTTATAAGTGTTGTTGAAGTAAAAATATATAATGTTGGAAAAAATGAGGTTTGGGGATTCGATCCTGAACCTCAAGCGTGGAAGTCTACACCACTAACCATCTTACACTATCACTTGTTCTGTCAAGTTTGTGGTTCTTTAATACACTAAATATACACTAACTTTATGACAACCCTTCATAAGTGTTGTAAAACAAAATATAATGCTCAAAAAGTAATGCTCAAGTGACTGAGCCGCACACAACGCGAAGCTTCTCTGTAATCCATCACATACCATTTGACTCTCGAAAATAGAAAACTTGTCGCGCTTGTTTTGCTAAAATGAATGGATCGTTACAGTATTGGTTCTTATGATTTTTAAATTGACTAATGTAAAGCCATCTTCTACCTTCACACCAAAACTGGTATGAGCCCAATCACATTTGAATATTGGAATTTGAAACATATGATTGTAGTCCAACAATAGAATTTCTTCTAAAACACCGTAGAACCCAAATGGAGTCATGAATCGTCTATTTTACAAGAAAAATACTAGTGTTAGTAAAGGAAATACAACAAGAGTGACAATGACGGTAAAAACAATACACTATACTGACTTAGACTAGTCCACTCACGGCCAGGTTTCGATCTCGGAGCCTGGTATGCGTACCATGTGCAAAAATAGGGTTTGTTTAAGGTTTCGTAGAATATTCAGAAGGAAGAAGGAATCTTACTTGTAAATGGATGCATTCGTTGTTCTTACCAAGTTTTTGACTTAGACTAGTCCACTCGCGGCAAAGTTTCGATATCGGATCCCGGTATGCGTAAAAAATAGGTTTGTTTAAGGTTTAGTAGAATATTTCGGAGGAATCTTACCAAATGGATGGATTCCGTTTCTTACCAAGTTTAAACTTATAGTAGTCCACTCCCGGCCGTGCTTTCGTTCTCGAGCCTCAGTATTCTTAAATGCGTAAATAGGGTTTGTTTGAGGTTTCGTAGAATATTCCAAGGAATCTTACCCGTAAATGGATGGATTCATCGTTCTTACTGGGTTTATGACTTAGAGTAGTCCACTCACGGCCAGGTTTCGATCTCGGAGCCTGGTATGCATATAATATGCAGAAATAGGGTCTGTTTAAGGTTTTGTAGAATATTCTGAAGGAATCTTACATGTAAATGAATGGATTCATCGTTCTTACCAAGTTTCTAACTTAGACTACTCAACTCACGGCCAGGATTCGATCTCGGAGCCTGGTATGTGTACAATATGCAGAAATAAGGTTTGTTTAAGGTTTAGTAGAATATTTCGGAGGAATCTTACCTGTAAATGGATGGATTCATCGTTCTTACCAAATATCCGACTTAGAGTAGTCAACTCGCGCCGTGTTTCGATCTCGATCCCGGTACGCATACAATATGCATAAATAGGGTTTTTAAGGTTTCGTAGAATATCTCGAAGATATCCTACCTGTAAATGGATGGATTCGCGTTCTTATCAAGTTTCTGACTTAGAGTAGTCAACTCGCGGCCAGGTTTCGATCTCGGAGTATGGTATGCATAGAATATGCATAAATAAGGTTTGTTTAAGGTTTCGTAGAGCGGCCAGGTTTCGATCTCTGAGCCTGGTATGCATACAATATGCGAAATAAGGTTTGCTTAAGGTTTCATAGAATATTTCGAAGGAATCTTACCTGTAAATGGATGGTTTCTTCGTTCTTACCAAGTTTCCGACTTAGAGTAGTCAACTCGCGTCCAGGTTTCGATCTCGGAGCCTGATATGCATACATATATGCATAAATAGGGTTTGTTTAAGGTTTCGTAGAATATCTCGAAGGAATCTTACCTATAAATGGATGGATTCGTCATTCTTACCAAGTTTCGACTTAGAGTAGTCAACTCGGGCGTCGGTTTCGATCTCGGATCCTGGTACGCATACAATATGCAGAAATAGGGTTTTTTGTTTTAAGGTTTCGTAGAATATCTCGAAGAAATCTTACCTGTAAATGGATGGATTCTTCGTTCTGACCAAGTTTCTAACTTAAAGTAGTCAACTCACGGCCAGGTTTCGATCTAGGCGCATGTTATGCATAAATTATTTAATAACAATCTTACCTGAATGTCGATAACAATGTTACCTGGTACTCCCGATTCATTCTTATACATTTTTGGATTTTTTATATCAGAATGTCGATAACAATGTCCTAAATTTATTAATATTTTTTGGATTTTTTTTTTTCATGTCGAAGGTTGATAATAAACCGAATACATGAGTTCGTATTAGCACAAAGAGAAACACAAATGCCTTTCAATCCGTATGAGCATCACAAATACAATATCAACCGTCAGATTCTTTTCTCAATCCGTATGAGTGGATCAAACGAAATCTAGTCCGCCCATCATTTCCATTCACCCACCAAACCCTCCCTCGACCACTTGAGCTCTATCTCTTTCTAACTCTGCAATTCATGAAACCCTAACCCAAGTTTCGTTAGCTTCAATTGCATCAAATCTTCGACACAGAACTCGATTCTTCCATCTCTATATTTCAGTAAAACTCATCTCTAATCGCACCAATAATGTAAAGCTATTATATGATTATTTATTTATATTTCAGTTGGGCCCTATTGGATACTTAAATTTTTTATTATCTTATAAATTTAGCGAGGCTATTAATTTGATATACTTGACCTGCCTGGACTGCAAAAATATTATTTTAGCGAAGTTATTAATTTATCGCGGATTAATTTATCGAAGTTGTACTGTATTGCACTAATTCTTAGTAAGGGTAATATGGTCATTTTTACTGTTTGTACTATTTACTTTACTTATTTCTGATAAGGGTAATATGGTCATTTTCTTAATATGTAATATTACTTTACTTATTTTTTATAAGGGTAGTCTGGTCATTTTCACTCTAGTAATCTTTGAACCTGTGATGTTCAATTCTGATGTTACATGTAATATGGTCATTTTCACATTCTTTGAACTTGTGTTGTTCAATTCTAATATATTTCGTCTTAAGTTCATCCGAACGAGAAACTCAGGTCTAACTCTTGTAACCTTTGAACCTGGGATGTTCGAATCTGATATATTTCGTCTCCAATTCATCCGAATGAGAAACTCAGGTCTAACTCTTGTAACCTTTGAACTTTCAGGATGTTCGTATTCGATATTTTTTCTCCAGTTCATCCGAATGAGAAATTCAAGTCTAGCTCTAGTAATCTTTTGAACTTGGGATGTTCGATTCTGATATGTTTCGTTTTTAGTTCATCCTAACGAGAAACTCAAGTCTAACTTTAGTAGTCTTTGAACCCATGTTCAATTCTGATATATTTCGTCTTAAGTCCATCCGAACGAGAAACTAAAGTCTAACTTTAGTAGTCTTTGAACCCGTGTTGTTCAATTCTGATATATTTCGTCTTCAGTTCATCCGAACGAGAAACTCAAGTCTAACTTTATTAGTCTTTGAACTTGTGTTTTTCAATTCGAGTATATTTCGTCTTAAGTTCATCCGAACGAGAAACTCCAAGTCTAACTTTAGTAATCTTTGAAGGTTTTCGACTTATAATAGTCCACTCACGGCAGTTTCGATCTCGAGCCGTGGTATCCATACGAAGTATGTCGAATATGGTTTTTTTAAGGTTTCGTAGAATATTCTATAGGAATCTTACCCGTAAATGGATGGATTCATCGTTCTTACCAAGTTCTCGACTTATAGTAGTCCATTCATGGCCAGTTTTCGATCTTGGAGCTAGGGTGTGCATACAATATACCAGAACAAGATTATTTTTAAGGTTTCAGATAATATTTCGAAGAAATGCTACCTATGAATGGTTGTATTCATCGTTCTTACGAAGTTTCCTACTAATAATACTCAACTCGCAGTCAGGCTTCGAGCTCGGAGCCACTTTCTTTCTTGAATCGACAATGAGATTCATATTTATCGATTTCGATGATGTATCTTGCTAAGTTTGAAGTCAGAACCCTCTCGGAGCTTCTTAGTTCATAGTTTGTATGCCGTTATACCACATTTTATGTTCGAATGGACACTGAGTTTCATATTTATCAATTTCTATAATGTATCAGGTGAAGTTTGAAGTCCGAACCCTATGAGCTTCTGGTTCATAGTTTGTATGTCGTTAAGTTTGAATCGACACTGAGCTTCATATTTATTGATTTCTATGATGTATCATGCTAAGTTTGAAGTCAGAACCCTCCCGGAGCTTCTTAGTTCATAGTTTGTATGTCGTTATACCATATCTGAAGTTCGAATCGACACTGAGTTTCATATTTATCGATTTCGATGATGTATCCTTCTAAGTTTGAAGTATGAACCCTCCTGGAGCTTCTTGGTTCATAGTTTGTTTGTTTTTATATTGAATTTGAAGTTTGAATCGACATTGATCTTCATATTTATCGATTTCGATGATGTTCCTTCTAAGTTTGAAGTCAGAACCCTCCCAGAGCTTCATATTTATCGATTTCGATGATGTATAATATATCAAAGCTACTTCATGACCTATATGTCTAGTTGAAATTACTTCATGATCTATGCGAATAGTCGAAATTCAAACCGGAAGCACAAAGAGAAAGCACAAAAACACAAAGAGAAAACACAAAGAAACACACTAATTATCGAATTCATTTTTATTTTCCCGATTCATTCTTATACATTTTTTGGATTTTTTTATATCAAAATGTCGGTAACAATGTCCTAAATTTATTGATATTTTTTTTGGATTTTTTTTTTTCATGTCGAAGGTTAATGATTAAATCGAAAACATGAGTCGTATTAACACAAAGAGAAAGCACAAAGAAAATACACCTTCCTTGATCCGTATGATAGTCCTTAATGAAATATCTACCGTTTATAAATTGCTTAATCCGAATGACTATCTTTCTCCACGAATCCCACCGTCCAAAAAAAAAAAAAATACAAAATCCTAATGATTTTACACCTTCATTTTCCTTTCTCTTTCTCTTTCTCTTTTCTTTTATTTTCAATTTTTTTCCAAACAAGAAGAAAAAAATCTAATCAATGGGAGCCAAATCTGTTCAACGGGGGTCTTATTTTTCTTACTTTTTACATTTCTCTATTTTCTTATGCAAAATTATTTCTCTGTATTCATTACTTAGCCAGTTAGATGCGATTTAGCTTATGTTTCATCAAGCCTTCAACTGTGATAGTGAATCTTGAGTTGAAGGCTGATTTTTCATGTTTATATTTGTACAATTTTTGATGATTTTAGGGCATTTTTCTGTTCATTTGAAATTTCTCAATTAAATTGAATATCCCTTAAATTTCATCACAAGATCAATGGCGGGATTTGGGATGTATCCCTTTAATTTTAAGGTGAAGGTTATCTTTTTCATCAAATCGGAATTCAAGGGTTAGGTTCGAACTCGGGTTTCAAAGAGATACTGCACAAGATGCTCCTGAGTTTGGTGGTTATGTTGGTCGTGGTGGAGCTGGTGGTGCATCTAGGAGATACTAGAAGAGAAGTTTTGGATTTATCATGGGTTTGTTGTCATTTTTCTTTATCTCTCAATATTTTCTTTTAAATTTTTGTTAAGATTTTGATTTAGTGATATATAAATGAAATGTTTTAAGTACTTTGGATGTAGTTGGTTAATTGGGGATCTTTGTAGTTTAGCTTCTGGATCTTTATCATTGGATGGATTTATTTTTATTAACAAGTGTTTGGGGCTTCAATTTTATCTGTGATTTTGTTGTTAGTAAACTGTGTGGTTGATTTTGATGTGGATTTCATATGGTTTTGATGTTAAATTGATAATGTTGAATTCTTTCAGTTAGATTTGCATTATTTGGGTACAAGTGGTTGGGATTCATAGTTCATTCACATTTAAGTTTGTAAAGAAGAGTGTGAATGAGTTGTTTTACTCAGCTTGAAACTGTTAGTGGCTTAACTTTGCTCCACTTCTTTTGATATCGTTATCCACTTCAAAGGTAATCGTTTGTAGTTTTGCTCAACATTAAATGTATGTCTTAACTATGACTTAAGTTCCCTTTGATAGTTAATAATTTAGTTATATTGTTGTAAGTAACGATCTCTTAGGCGTATCATTCGTTAGTTCACCTATATATACTCGTACCTAGCTTCTCAACATCGTAGTTGCAAAAGTAGCTTAAGCTAGTGTAGGTAGGCGTTATTCAAATGCATGTATCTTAAAGTTGTTGTATCATGATAGATCATAACACATGTTCCATTTAGTCTTTTCTTTGATGTCCCTTATCAAATTTCTGGCATAAATTCTTCTGGTAGGGTACATGTTATCCCGCTTTCCTTCAGCTTGTAAATTAATTGCTAGAAATTGATAATTGATGGAACTTCAGGTTGCTATATTTGTGGTTTTATTAATAAGGTTGCAACATAATCCTGATGTTCTTCGTCAGCTTGTTGCTAACTCTGAGGGAAAACTCAAAATATCAAGGTCAAGATGAACTGCCAGTTCTTGTTTAGGCAGCCACCCGATGAGCTTAACAAACTCACATGCGTAAATGATATTGTTTGCATCTAATATGATTATGAACCTAAATTTTTTTATTGTTTCAGAATCTTGTCAGCCCCAAAAGCTCACCCTATCTTGTTGAACAACGCAGTCAGAAATGGTGAGTGTATGGTTCCACATTCAGCTCTTGAGCTTTTAATGCCACTTGCCTTTCCAGCATCCTAAGCTTGAGTCAATGTTAGCATCTCCAGCAGTATCAATCATGTTTTGTAGTCACGTGTTCAATGATGCTATTCTAAACTTCCAAATGTACAAGCTGGTGATTATTATTTTTAGTTTTTTTGCAGACAACTGAGAGGTTTGAGGCTCTATGCGCCCTCTCTTGCTAGCTCCCACTGAAGCAAAGCAATGAAGCAAGTTACCTAGGAAGATATTTACTTTCTCACTCAAAGTCAGTCGGAGAAAGTAAGTTGAATTCTTCCTTTTATATTGCTTTCAGGAGGTTAAACTTCCCTGCATATATGTCTTCATTATGTGCTTGCTATATGATAGTTTTTGTTACACAGGTGCTCCCTGAATTGTCTAAAGAAGCAGCTGGTGTCTGATCATGTTGTGATGTTTTGCAGGGGGAAACATCTCTAGTCCTTGCATTGATTCTTTTGGCGTTGGGTTTAGTTTGATAGGAATTTAGCCGACCACATATTTTTGTTATTTGGTTCTGTGGAGGTAACCCATTTATCTCTACCAAATCTTGTTATCTTAAGAGGAAAAAAACCATTTTTATGAAATATTTTAGATAGGAAAAAAATTGACATATTGATGAAGTAATGTCACAATACATTCTTACACATTCTACTTGTACTCATAGAAGAAACACTTCTATGAAGAAATCTCGACTTCGTTAGTGTTTTGTAGACCAAAAATCACATCCAAGGAACTCAAAGCAGATTTGGCTTGTAAACCCAGGTATTAGAGCTAATGACAACCACTTTTTGGAATACTACCAAACAAATTGGGAAGATCGTGCAAAGTCAATGAAGTTCAAGGATGGATACATTGATTCAACCCTTAGACAGTCGGTTTGTACCCCTAAACTGTTATTTCATCACATCTCTTAAATCTTTATGAATCTTTCGTTAGTATATTTTGAGTGGTAATTGTGGTTTGGTTTAATGGGCGAGTGTATCCTATGTCTATTTTGCGGTGTTACTTTTCTTCGTAAGTTATATGGTATTTCGATTGTTTCGGGATCTCCTTTCATCTTCTAACTTAAATTTTATGTTCATTTGCTTTTTGTTGAGAATGGTGTTCTTGGTGTCAAGGTCAAGATCATGTTGGATTGGGGATCCTAAAGGAAAGAATGGTCCACTGACTCCACATTACCAGAGGTTGTTACAATCCGCCAACCCAAGGATGAAGAATACTTCATTAGCAGGGAAGAAATTGCAAGTTCTATACTAAAAATTAGAGTGTATTGTGAATGAGAATCTTATGTCAGGTTGCAAAATTATAGGTCCCGGGTTTTTTGTTTTGTTTTTTAGCATTGCAGGTCCAGGATGATCCAATGGTATCCTGTTTTTTTTTTTTTTTTTTTAAATGTAACGAAATTCTTTACGAGAATAATCGTAACATAAATTTTGTTAACTGTGAAAAATAAATACCACGTGTCATCTCCACGATTGTGTGGTAGCCTGCCACGTGGCGGTTCTCAAAAACACGTGGCGCCTCGCTGTTAGTTGCAAATCTACAACAACAAAAAGATTGTGGCAAAAGTGTGACAAAAATAACACGTGTCAAGACAAGAAAAAAGCGAAACCGTTGCAATTATTTACTGTAACGCTTCATAATTGTGACTTTAAAAAATAATTGTCACATAAAAAATTGTTGCAATAAATTATAACAATATTAATAACAACGTTTTTATGACGGCCTATATGTGTTACAAAAATTATCAGTAACAGATATGCCCTGTGATAAAATTTCTGATTTGGTGTAGTGATTATACAAGTGTTGTGTTACATATTTCTACGATACACAACCTAGGCTGTCTAAGATAGTCCTTCAATTTATACAAGTGTTGTGTTACATATTTCTACGATGCACATCCTAGGCTGTCTAAGATAGACCTTCAACTTATACAAGTGTTGTGTTACATATTTTTACGATACACTACTTGTGTTGTCCAAGATACTCCTACAACAACAAGCAAGGGTTGTGTTAGGCTTTCAAAAAAAATCGAAAGAGAATCACAACTTTGGCAAAATATTGTCGAACCATGAATCACATCACCCTTAACAACAACTTGGACTTTCTACAATACCCCACCTACACAATACACAAAAAAGCGTTGTAGTAGGGTACTACAACCCTAATACAGTGTTGTAAATGATGATTTTTCCCGTAGTGTCTGTTTTTTTAGGTTTTTATATGGACTTCATTTCTGGGAATGAAGTCTGTTTTTTTTAGGTTTTTATATGGACTTCATTTCTGGAATGAAATCTGTTTTTTTAGGTTTTTATATGGACTTCATTTCTGGAATGAAGTCTGTTTTTTTTTAGGTTTGTATATGGACTTCATTTTTGGAATGAACTGCTACAAGAAAATAAGTAAAAATTAATACAGAAGGGTACTTTTGTCAGTTTAATATTCTTAAATAATTATGGACCAAACAGTAAAGGTGTTTTCCTAAAGGACCAAATAGACATGGGCCCACCTAAAAAAAGACCAAACAATATTTTTCCCTTGTAGAATTTGTATTATTATGTAGAAAACGATTAAGAGATCGGTGAGAGATTTCTTGTATAGGTTTTTTAGGGCTAATGCTAGGTTTCGTTGTGATAGCATATTGGTGAGGAACAAGAGACAAGGTTATCGTCTCGGGTAATTGTTGCTGGGATTCACACGACGTTGTAATCTTTATTTCTTCATAGTGGATTTGAGTTGGTGCGGCTCAAAGTGGACGTAAACAATATATACAAGTTGTATGTATTAGTCGAACCACTATAAATCTTGTGTCTTGTGAGTTGATTTATCTTTCTCTTATTTTCATAGTTGCTTGTGCTTGGTTTACTTATTATTCATCATAATATCTCAAGATCCGTTATTCCATGATTTCCCAAGAAAATCCCCGACAATTGGTATCGAGCTTTAGGTTAAGCTCCAGGTTGCTCTTAGCATAGGTTTATCGTATTACGATTGGATTGGGAGTTATGGGTGATAATAACGAAAGTACTGTGCAACAAAGGTTAATTCCTCCGTTAGACATCTACGGATCACGGCTACACACTTGCGATCAATAGTTGTCCATTCATCGTCTTTGTGTGCTCCCTTTTTCGCAACTCCACCCAATGGATCAGCAAGGTCTTTCTCATATAGGTAGTCTTCCATCTGAGACTTCCAAAACGCAAAGTTCTTCCCATCAAAAACTTTAGCCCTAGCAAAGTTTTTGATGGGAAGAACTTTGCGTTTTGGAAGTCTCAGATGGAAGACTACCTATATGAGAAAGACCTTGCTGATCCATTGGGTGGAGTTGGGTGAAAAAGGGAGCACACAAAGACGATGAATGGACAACTATTGATCGCAAGTGTGTAGCCGTGATCCGTAGATGTCTAACGGAGGAAGTCTACAATAACGTAAAAGAGGAAACTAATACGAAGAATCTTATGGATAAACTTGAAAAGTTGTATCAAAAGTCATCAGCCTCGGGGAAGATTATGTTGTGTGAACAATTATTTAATCTGAAGATGCAAGAAGGCGAAGCAATTTCAACACATCTTGGGAAGTTTAAATCGATTATTTCTCAGCGTTCAAAAGTTAGTATTACTTTTGATGATGAAGTTCAATCTTTAGGGTTGTTGTCGTCATTACCAAAGAGTTGGGAAACCGCAAGGACAACCATTAGCAATTCTACGAGGGGAGCGAGAAGTTGAAGCTTGATGATGTGCAACAAAGGTTAATTGCTGAAGAGGAGAGAAGAATAGAACAAGGTTATGTTTCTAGTTCTTCAAGCTCGTCCTTAAGTATGCATGAAGAAGATAGAGGAAGGAGATCAAATAGGAACAACAACAAGACTAGATGGAAGTCTATAGGGAATTCTAGGGGGAGATCTCAATCCCAGCCTAGAGGTGTGGTTGAGTGTTGGGCATGTAATAAATTAGGACACTACAAGCGAGATTGTCCGGAAAACAAAGGTGCTAATAATGGTGGAAGCAAAGGTAATTAAGAAGAGGTCAACGTAGTTGCAGCTGCGTAACCAGTGAAGGTCCTTGTTGATAACAAGAAGGTGATTACGGAAGGTTTTTTACTACTCTCTGAGGACAAGCAAGATGAGTCTTGGATTATAGACTCGGGAGCTTCTTTCCATGCAACGGGTGATGGTGAAACGTTTCTTTCATTATGGAACATCAATTCCAGGCATTACCCGTTACCACCTCCTTCCACTTTACTCAGCCATTTCCATTTCTTACGAGACTAGAGTACGTTTTGTTACGACTTGTATAAATAGGTCCTACATATTCCCACCAAAGAACAAGTTTTGGTCAGGAACATACAACACTCAGAAATCACCTTCTAGCTTTCCCATCTGTTAGCTTTCATTTTCTGATAAAAGTCAAACAACTACTATTCCTGAATCAACTATTATGGTCTCAACACTTTTTTCGCTTCCCTCCCTAAAACCAACCCTTCTCCTTCACTTTGTGACCGCAGCAAGTCTGGAACGGCCATTTCTTGGTTTAGGCCGGATTTGTACAGATTGATCTCTCGAATCTAAAGTACTCCCTTACAGTACATTGTTTAGGGTTTAGACTCGTTTCTCACCCACTCATGCGAAATTACCGAAATCAGCAGAAACCGTTTTCACCCTCAAACAAGGGTTTTATGTAGAATTAATGCAATGCATATTATGGCCAGGAGGCATGCGGGTCAGTTGCATGGAGAATTTAACATGGAGGCATGAATGAGCAGTTTCATGCAGAATTTAACAGGGAGGCATGAAGGATCAGTTAATGCCATTTAAGTTTATATTGAAATTAGGTATTCAACTGTATAAATAGGAGGCGAGGTTGGGGAGAAAATAGAGGGGGAAAAATCCACTGTAATTCTATTATCAATAAAACATCACTCCCCACGTAAAATCTGTGTCTCTTTACTTTATGCTTGTTTCATGTATTTAACCCTGTTTTCCTTATCACTACCAAAATCATCGTGTTTAGTGCCTGAAAATATTTCCGGGAGCAAACAATATTATTTTAAATGTTTTTAGGAGTAACTTTTATATCTATTTTTTAATATATATATATATATATATATATATATATATATATATGTAAATAAAATCTATATATTTAATTAGTTTTTAAATCAAAATATCAAAATAAATTATATTAATGATTAATATTATATTTATTAGTTTATAGTATTATCCTGATATATGTAAATAAATGTTTTTGATAAATAGTTTTTTCATGTAAATTTTAGGTTACTAGTCAACTCTAAGGGCTCTTCTGTAGATAATATGATATAATTTTAATATAATTGTTTATATAAAAATTAGTTTTTCTCACATTTAAAAAAATAATTTATTATTAAAATTCATTTGTATTAATGATAAATGATTAATTTTTATTTTAGAATATTATTTTTATGGAATTTCATAAATTGATTTGAAAAGAATAATTTATTTATTTATTAAAATATAATTATTAATATTAATTATTATGTTATAAATATTAATTTAATAGTATATTATATTTATATAATAATAAATATAATATTTTTAATAAATAATTTTGACAATTTTTAAATTAAATATTTTTAAATTTTTTAATATTAAATGTATAATTTTTAAGTAATTTTTTGAAAAAATAAATGTTAAAAATATTCAAATAATATTATTATCAATTTCTTACATAGTCATGCCAAACACGTCAATTTGGAAGGATGAAATTCATTTTCAAGGTAGTTTGAATTCTAGGTAATTGGAACTCCCTTGAATTCAAACTCCTTTCGTGCCAAATGCAGCCTAAGAAGACTTAACCGAAATTTGACTTCGGCGTAAATACCAGTCCTAGTGTTCCGACCACATGCGCACTTCAAATGCTTGAACACCCAGCAATTGTTATTCACAACCTACATTTTTCTGCTGGAAAATTAGCAACAATAATCTGCCGTTGCGAAAAATTAGCAATAGAAATTAGCAACGGAAAATTAGCAACTGCACTAGTGCTGTTGCTAATCTGAGTTGCTAATCCCTTAAAATGGTGTAGTGGGATGGTTTAATGACCTCCTTAATACCACATTCTTTTCACCTCCTCCTGCTGCATCATCGTTGGTCGAGACATTTCTAGATATTTTTACTGATGCTATATGTTATATCGAAATTAGAAGACTTGGTTGGTGGATTTTATTTCAAAATATAAATGTAGCTAGATAATGAACCCAAGGGGTTATTCCATTTCTTGGACCAGTAGAGGATAGAGTCAATTGGTTGTGCATTCAAAGGTGTAGATCAGCAGTTGGGAGATACACATGTTGTACTCGTTGTGGTATTCGTTGGCATGGTTTTCATTACCACCACTAATGAAGTGACTTTTGTGTTTGATCGTGGTAAGTTGTTGGACGTCCAATCTGCGATTTCCAGGAACGAAAAGAACTCTTGTTCTATGAACGAGTCCGGCACAACAAGATTATGGCATCCACCTTGGTTAGCAGTTGCGGAGTCTAATGATATAAAAAGTACATAAGCTCTTTCAATTTACCTTTAAATTATATTTTTTCGGAGTACGATAAATATATTAAAAAAATAAAAATTTGATATAGTTGTTTATACTCGCTACGTAGGTGATTGAATAAGCTTTCTAAATATATGAAATTCACAAAAATCCGATGTACCATTTTGGAAGATACGAAGTTTTAAAATATTTATCTTTATTGTTATAAAATTGGCATTTTGTAAATAAACGATTTCATATATTATTATTTTTAAGTCCCTATTATGTTAAACATTTCAATCCTTATTTATATTTATTTAACTAAACAGTCCCTATTTTGTTTAATATTTTAGTCCCTAATCCGTTTGGTTAACCATTTTCCGTTTGGTGAACTAAAAAAAAAAAGTAAGGATTTCAATTAAGCTTGCTTGCCTTAAAGAGGGGGAGATGAGATGTGAACCATTTCTTTCGGTCTTTTTTCCTAGTATTAAATGAATGTATCTAAAGATAAATTAGATAAATGACTTGTTTTTTTTTTGTTTTGTTTTTCACGGTTAACCCTACAGTTACTCAAATTATGAAACTTCTGGAACTTTGATATCAACGTAACGAGGTCTGTATACCTCTTTTTCTAAAAAATAAATAAAAATGAATGAATCTAAAGATAAATTAGAAAAAATATGAAAATATAATTACAGTGATTAATTTCTTAATTTTTGTGCAAACTAAATAAGCATATTTGCAAATACTTTGTTAAATTCTCAACGGGTGAATAGAAAAGGCAAAAAAAAATCTAAAAAGAAGTTAAAAAAACATATGCAGTGGCCAGGACAAAGCAAAAGCAAAAGATGAAAATCCAAAATTTCAATAATAACACTTTGGAAAAATTAAAGATTACTCCGTCCAAATTTTCTTCCAAGATTAGGTAGGAAAGATGGAGGGGAAATCGAGTTTTATATATTATATATTTTGCAGTCTTAATCTTGCGGACAAATTTAAATTTGTCTGATGTGTGTCGTACCACGTAGCAAAGGTTCTTGTAATTCCTTCGTTAATTTGTCAAGCATTTTCTTGGATTCTCCTTGTGATTCAAGAACGAATAATGCGTAATGAAAAAGTTGTGTACTAAAGCCAAGCCAACTACTGGATACATAAAGCAAAAGTAGCAGTATTGGTTAAAATATCAATTTCTAGGACACAAACATTCATATCTTGACCTTTTAGTCTTTTTTGTTTTTATTGAATATCACCTTTATAATGGTCCATTCTAAGTTATTCAGTAAGTATACATTCTAAGTTCTAACTCATAAGAGCAAACCACCTAGCTACTTCTCATCTTAAAATATCAATTTCCATCGATTTCTCAATCTTCAACGTATAATTATCTTACTATGGCGTTCGAAGAGATTTCTTCCGGAGGTGTGACAGAAATATTAAACAAATTGGTTCCTGTTGTTGCTCAACAAATTACTCTGGCTTGGGGTGTCAAAGATGATTTGAGAAAGCTTCAAAAAACCATGGAAATGATCCTTGCCGTCATAGCTGATGCTGAAAGGAGGCAAGTGACAGAAAAAGCTGTACGCCTTTGGATTAGATGGCTGAAACATGTTGCTTATGATGCTGAGGATACGATAGATGAGTTCTCCTACGAAACAACGCGTCGGTTGCTAAGGGGGAATAACTTGAAGTATAAGGCTCGTGATTTCGTCTCATCTGCCAACCCGCTCGCATTTCGTTTCAAGATGGCCAGGAAAATCAAACATATCAATCAGAGGTTAGATGAAATTACCAAAGAAATGAGTAGGTTTTACTTGCAAACTACACCTGCTAGTGATACTTCTGTTCTTCTTGGTGAAAGTAGTGAGCAACGGAGCCGACAAACTGCGTCCTACATCAATGATTCGGACGTTATAGGGCGGGAAGATGATAAGGAAAGAATAATAAATATGTTAACCAGAGTCATCCCATCGTCATCAAAATCATCTGATAGGAATCCGGAACAGGTCTCTGTCGTTTCCATAGTGGGGATGGGGGGACTTGGTAAAACAAGTCTAGCCCAGCTCGTCTACAAAGATAAGTTGGTAAATGATCATTTTCAGCAAACAATGTGGGTTCATGTATCTGAAGATTTTGATGTGGAAAAGCTCTTAACGAAAATTATGGAGTCCTCGACTATGAAAAAGTTTGATACTTTATCAAACTTCGATGTACTAGTTCGTAAAGTTCGAGAACAACTAAATGGGAAGAGATATTTGCTAGTACTCGACGATTTATGGAACGAGGATGCTGAGCAATGGGAGATACTCCGCAATGCATTGATCGTTGGAGCTCAAGGGAGTAAAATATTAACAACTACACGTAAAAGGCAGGTTGCGGATGTTGTGAAGGGAAGCATTCCTCCCTACTTCTTAGAAAAATTACAAGATGATGAATGTTGGTCCATTATGGAGAGAAGAGCCTTTTCTCCCGGTGGAGCACAGAAGACACCAACTATGATTAACATTGGAAAAGAAATAGCCACTAAATGTAGTGGTTTACCACTAGCAGCAAAGTTTCTCGGCAGCCTAATGCACTCAAAAAATAGTGAGAGCAATTGGTTATCTATTAGAGAAAATGATATGTTGAACACACCTGAAAGCAAAATCGTGTCAATATTGAAACTGAGTTATGATAACTTGTCACCTTCTTTGCAGCGGTGTTTCTCTTACTGCTCGATCTTTCCCAAAGAGTGGGAGTTAAGCAAGCGAATTCTTATCCAGCTGTGGATGGCCGAAGGATTCCTGCAGCCTTCTGCTAACGCGGGAAATGACCGCTCGTTCGAGGACATTGGAGAGGAATACTTTGAGACCTTATTGTGGAGTTCCTTTTTTGATGGGGTAAAAAAGAATGAGTTAGATGATGTTACGACATTCAAGATGCATGATCTTGTCCATGATCTTGCCGAGGCAGTTGTCGGAGATCATGAATGCTCGATTGTCAAGGATGCTGATCAGTTGGAAAATATTCCTGAAGTTCGGCGCTTAAACTTAATGCTGGAAAAATTCTCAACAAGCACCAAAACCTTTAGCAATATAAAGAAGTTGCGGACGATTATCGTTTTTGGGCGGAAGTACTCTTTCAATCTCAGCAGATTATCAAGTAATAAGCACCTACGTATTCTACACTTGGGTGATCCACTTAAAGACAATTCGAAGAAAAAATATAGGAAGACTCTTAGGACAAGGCAATTAAGGTACTTACAGATGTCCTCTATATATCTGTTCGGTAATTTTCCCTTTAGTAGACTTTACAATTTGCAGACATTGGTGTTAAGTAGGTGTGGCCATGTTCAAAACCATTTTAAAGAGATTGGATCTTTAAAACACTTGCGGCAAGGAATATATCTAGTGGATTGCCCGTGCCATAATGGCACGGGGCGAAAGGGGTGCCAGTGCTATTGCATACACTCTCGATATTCACCAACAAACTTCTTAATAGGAAAGGAATATATTCATCAGTTTGTGATGAATATCTTCACTTAAGCGACGTATAAAATCTATAGCAGACTGAATAAGATAAAACTAATATTATAGCAATTGGTATTTGAATACTTACTCATTCTGTCCATTTTTTTTTGATTAGCCTTATGATTGTCTAATTAATAAAATTTATGCACTGGCGAAGAGAGAAAATAATCCTACCAGCTCCAAATGATGTAGGTAACATTGCAACAACACAAATTGAATGTCAAAATGACAACTAAATGAACCATGAATAGACACTACGCGTAATATAGCAAAATCTGGAAGCCGAAGCTATAACATGACCACTTCTGAATATACTCAACCAAATGAGCCATAATGAAGGCGGTGCAGTCGTGTTGGTGGCAGCTACGGTGTTGGCGCTGGTGAAAGTGGTGCTAGATGACTACCGACGAAACTCAAGAAATTGTAGATGTCAGGCTTTAGGATGCAAAAATGTTGTGTGACGTGTGTCCCATCCATATGCACACAGCGTGCCATCACCAAATCCTAAACACCATTTTCCTTACTGTACAGTCCAGTTTATCTCACCTCCATAACAATCAATGCGTGCCAACCATTGTCCAAAACTTAAGAAAAAAAGAAATCTAAGTAGTAGTATAATTTTGGTATCCCTTTGTTAACCTCACCAGTCCAATTTCCCCATTTTCGCGACTCCATCACTACTCCATTTTCGATATCACTTTCTTACTATTGTTTTCACGTTCTGGTCATCTTTTTGATCATGTGTTTCGTTTTGATGATTGGTTTTGCTATTTTTATTTTTGGGGGATTATATACATTTTCTAGTTTCTACAAACAGATTAGTTTCTCTCTTTTTTATTTTCCTTAGATTAGAGTTTTTTTTTTCTTCGAGAAATCTAATTAAAAACATTTGAATTGAGAATTCGTTTTTCATTATTTCTGCATTAGTCTGGCTGGATAAAACTGAGAAAGTTTTATTTTTTCAACATGGAAACACCAAAGGGTATTGGGAAATTAGTCTGGCTGCAAGAATTGTGTTACTATGTGCGACAAAAAGATATCAACGGGCAGGCTGAATGCAGTGATGGAATCCAAGAGTTAAGAAACCTAAACTTTCTTGAGGTGCTAGTTATCGGGGATCTTCAGCACGTGGAAGACCCAATTGATGCGAAGAGAGCAAACTTGAAAGGAAAACAGAATCTCCATGAATTGTATCTAAGATGGGGTGAAACAGAAGAAGAAGAAAAAGAGTTGGAGATGAGTAGTTTGGATCAGAATTCATGTAATTTTCAAGTCTTTGATGCTCTCCAGCCTCCCACTTGTTTGAAAGCATTGTGTATTGAAAACTTCATGGGGTCCGACCTTCCCACGTGGATGTGTACTCTTCAGAATTTGGATTTGGTGTCACTTCAAAACTGCACAGAGATTAAACAACTTCCAGCATCTATTGGGCAGCTCCCACGACTCAGGTACCTTACGCTTAAAGGAATAATGTCTTTGAAGAGTTTAGATATTGGCGGATTTCCTTCCTTAGTTCGACTGGAACTTAAAGATATGTTCCTTCTAGAAGAATTGTGTTATTCATATCCTTGTCTTCGGTATATTGGTATTGACGGCTGCAAAAGCTTAACAGAGATCCCTTCATTTCCTTGTCTGGAGTGTTTGAAATTAGAGAATGTGGATCCCAAGTTAGTATGCTCACTTGGGAGAACCCAACCATCTCTCCTGTACCTAATGTTGAAGAATATCGAGGATCTTATATACTTCCCAATAACCATACTTGATAACAATCGTAATCTTCAAGGTTTGGGTATTGAAGGGTGCAATCAATTTCAAGGCTTTGGTTTCAAGGATGATGAGAATGACAACGTGGTTAATCTATTTGGCCCTGATCTCTATAGCGGCGGCTCTATTCAAACTCTGGAATTCTCTGATTGCCCGCTGCTTAAGATTCTTCCCGATTTACGAGGATGGACTTCTCTTCGGAAACTATTCATTTGGAATTGCCCACAAGTGAAGGAGGCTTTAACCTATGATCTCAAATCCCTCTCCTTTCTTAAACAACTTGTTGTCGATTTTATTCAAAGGGACGAGCAGCGGGGAGATCCATCTGTTGTAGAAGACTTGGTTAATTTGATGGATACGTAGCAGGTACTCTATCTCTCTTTATGTCTCTACTTATAATAATTTGGTTAATTTCGAAAAACGAAATATGGTATCAAGATTCATTGAAATTAACGAAATTTGGTTAATTTCAATGAATCTTTTCCTATTGACCGATCAAAAAAAAAAAAAAAAAAATGGTATGAACATCTTTGACATCTTTCACTTCTACGTTACAATCTCTAAGATTTTTAGTCACCCAACTTCATAGTCAAACTTTGTATGAACATCTCTGGTTTAGAAAGAGTCAAATCCAGCTGATGTTACTTTCATTGACTGAAAATCCTCTGTAATTCTTTACAGGTGCTGGTCCTTGGTCGTGAAAAGGAAGGTATACCAGTGGATATAATTCATTCATGTTTTGGATGGTTGTGTTGAGATTCCTCAGCTGGGAGTTGGAAGGTCTCTCAATGTTCATGTGAGTGGAGCAATTGCTTTATGGGAGTATACGAGACAACAGCGAACTCAAAACTCCTCCACCCGTATCACAAATTAATATCCTAGGCGTGACCTCCATACGTAACACAGGTGTTTCAATGAAGCGAGACCAAAGAAGAGAAGTTTGTTTTCTTATACAAGATGATGTGGATATGAATTAAGTTTCAGTCATTGGATTACAATCACATTACCTCTTCTAATCCAGGTTAGGTATATGCTCATTTTTGACGATGTAGATGGTGGTGTTATAAATTTTGGATTATGCTCATTTTGGGCAGAAACATAGAGTTTTTTAAAATAAACATATCCCTAAAATATTAGCTTTAAATTCATATCATTCGGTTTTTATTCCCAAAAATGAATTCCAGAGTGTGAGATAACGTGAGAATAAAAACGTAAGGAGATCTTCATCCTCCTTTAATGGTTTATACTGCATTTTTCAACTTACTGCCAATAAATCCCAAAGATTAATATAAAGTGAAACCTAATTTTTTTGTTAATGCGTTAGTGAAAAAGATGTGACACATATAAACTGGCCCCTAATGTTAAATCCTAATTATGCCAACGACATTAATACCGATTAATTCATCAATAGTCAAGGCGAGGATTAAAGTAGAGTCTCTTTAATTATTAAAGTTAAAGACAAAGCAAAGGATAAGGCATCGTCATTATCCCTTTCAAAGTGTACGAAACATCTCAACATTATGTATTGGCCAAGAGAAAAATCAAAAGATGAATTGTGAAAGCAGAAATTTCAATAATCCTTGAGAAAAATTAAAGATTATTCGATCTTGGATCACAATGCTTTTTCTTTTTAATGTGACATAAAACTTGCAATACCTTACATTAACAGATTCTTTGTTATTTCTGGAAAGCAAATATTCGAGTCGTTATTCAACAAGCTAGGAACAAATAATTTCTTATATATTCATTCAATAGATGAACAATATTCATTTCAACTCATCAGAAAAGCAAACTAGTTTCTGATTAATTTATTGATTTCTAAATCTTCACAAAATTCAAGTATATCATCATCACTATGGCGTTTGAAGGGATTCTTACAAATGGCGTAACAGAAATATTAAAAAAATTGGTTCCTGTTGTCGCTCAAGAGATTAGTCTGTCTTGGGGCGTCAAAGATGATTTGAGAAAGCTTCAGAGAACCATGGAGATGATTCTTGCCGTTGTAGCTGATGCCGAAAGGAGGCAAGTGACAGAAGAAGCTGTGAGACTTTGGTTGAGATGGCTCAAAGACGTGGCATATGATGCTGATGATGTCCTGGACGAGTTCTCCTATGAAACCATGCGTCGGCGTGAGAGAGGGGACCGGTTGAAGCATAAGTTGCACGATTTCGTTTCCTCTTCCAACAACCCACTTTGTTTTCTTTTCAAGATGGCCAAGAAAATTAAAGATATTAACCGAAGATTAGACGAAATTACTAAAGATATGCACAGGTTTGGCTTACAAAGTGAAGCAGTTAATACTTCTATGGAACTTCATGGTGAAAGCAGTGAGCAACGGAGCCGGCAAACTGCATCCTTTATAAACGATTCTGAGACTGTGGGAAGGAAGGATGATATGATTAAAATAGTAGACATATTAACAAAGGCGAACAGATCATCGTCATCAGAAAAGGTTTCAACTATCTCCATTGTGGGGATGGGTGGTCTTGGTAAGACTACCCTTGCGCAACTCGTTTACAGAGATGAATTGGTAAATAAATACTTCGATCAAAAAATATGGGTCTGTGTATCTACAGATTTTGATGTCGAAAAAATCTTAATGAAAATTATGGAATCCATCACTCTGGCGAAATTTGATAATTTATCAAATTACGATGTTTTGGTAAATAAGGTTCGAGAAAATCTCCAGGGGAAGAAGTTTTTGTTAGTACTGGACGATCTCTGGAACGAGGATAATCAGCAGTGGGAGAGGCTCAAAGGTCCGTTGCTTGTTGGTGCGCAAGGGAGTATGATATTAATCACCACACGTAACATGCAGGTTGCAGATGTTGTAAAGGGGGATATTCCTCCTTACAAATTGGAAAGATTACAAGAAGATGAATGTTGGTCTATCATTGAGAAGAGAGCATTTTCTCCCGGTGGGGCAGTAACTACTCCAAACATGACAAGCATTGGAAAAGAGATAGCAAAAAGTGTAGTGGTTTACCACTTGCAGCGAAATTCCTCGGAAGCCTGATGCACTCAAAGAATAAAGAAAGCGATTGGTTGTCTATTAGAGAAACTGATGTCTGGAATGCACAAGAAGGTCAAAATGAAATCCGACCGATACTGAAATTGAGTTATGATAACTTGTCACCTCATTTGAAACAATGTTTCTCTTATTGCTCAATCTTTCCCAAAGGTTGGGAGATCGAAAGGAAAACTTTGATTCATCTATGGATGGCAGAAGGTTTTCTGGACACTTGTAATGTGGGAAACGGAAGATCTATTGAAGACATTGCGAATGAATACTTTGGGAATTTGGTATGGAGTTCATTTCTGGATGGTGCGCGAAAGAGTTTACTGGGTGACATTGAAACGTGCAAGATGCATGATCTCGTCCATGATCTTGCAAAAGATGTTGCTGGGAATCAGGAATTGGCGTGTCTCAAGGTGAGTGAGTTGAATATTACTTCTAAAATACGTCGGCTACAGTTAACATTGGATGCAGATTTATCATCATCATTTCTGAAAAGCTTAAGCAACTCGAAGAAGTTGCGGACAGTATTTATCCCTGACGGTTCAAAGCTGGATCCTTTTATATTCTCAGAAAATAATCAGTACTTGCGTATCTTACATGTGGAACGTGATTCACCAAGTTATAGTGCTCGTCCAAAGTGGCGTTCTTTGAAAGTGCTAAAACATTTAAGGTACCTCCACCTTTCCTATCTTAATCTCAGTGAAGTTGTTTATGATCAGTCCATCGGTATGCTTTACAATCTGGAGACATTGGTATTGAGTTGCCTGGGTATTAATGTTCAAATTCTTGTTTCAAACATTCAATCATTAAGGAAACTCAGATACCTTGAAGTCTCATATACGTATATGGCAGAATTACCTGATTCCGTCACAAGTCTTTCTAATTTGCAGACATTGGATCTCACTAATTGCGACTTTTATGTCATTCCTGACTCTATCTCTGGTTTGAAAAATCTAAGATTTCTAAACTTGTCAGACAACCCTTTTGAGAAATTACCTGCTTCAGTCGTTACCCTCTCCAATTTGGAAACATTAGATGTCAATACCTGCAAAAATTTAAAAGCCTTACCAGAGTCTGTAAGAGGTCTTGGTAGATTGAGGATATTTGATTTCAAAAACTGTCCATTACTTGAAGAATTACCTGAAGATCTTGGAACATTAACTCAGTTAAGATACCTTAACTTAGATGATACTCAGATCAAAGTATTACCAGAGTCTTGTGCTAACCTCAACAATCTTGAGTATGTGAATCTTTTCAGATGTGAGGTTCCCAAATATGTCAAAAATTGGACAAAACTTAGAAAATTTGATTCCAAAACGGGAAACATATCGGGTGCTGGCGAACTGATTTTCCTTGAAACGTTGGTTTACTCGGTGCCGAAAAAATACACTATAAGTGAAGCTGAATGCAACGTCGGTATTGAAGAGTTGAGAAATCTAAAATTTCTTGAGACGCTATCCATTTGGAATCTTCAAAATGTGGAAGACCCAGCTGATGCTGAGAGAGCAAATTTGAAAGGAAAACAGAATCTTCGTGAATTGTGTCTACATTGGGATGAATTTCCGAGGTTGTGGAATCCTTCTCATCGTCCTGCTGAAGTATTTGAAGCTCTCCAACCTCCCACTGGTTTGAGGGAGTTGACTATACAGAACTTCATGGGGCGGGTTTTTCCCGATTGGATGTGTGTTCCGTCTGGTCTTCCAAATTTGGTGGAATTGATACTTATAAACTGCACAGGAATAAAAACACTTCCAGACGATATTGGTGGATTTCCTTCATTAACTCGACTCTTTCTTACTGATATGCACCTTCTAGAAGAATTGTGTGATTCATGTCCTCGTCTTCGGGATCTGAGGATTAGAGGCTGCAAAAGATTAAAAGAAATCCCTTTGTTTCCTTCTCTGACGCAATTGGTATTTGAGAAGGTCGACCACAAGTTAGTATGCTCGGTTGGAAGAAGCCAGACATCTCTCACATCTCTATTTTTATATAATATTGAGGATCTTATATACTTCCCAGTAAGCATACTCCAAAACAATTCTAATCTTCAACTTCTGAAAATTAAAGGGTGCAATCGGTTAAATGGCTTTTGTGTAAATGAGGATGGACTTGTCTTCAACAACACAATTCTTGGCTCTAAATTTTACAGTAGCTCTCTTCAAGCTTTGGAATTCATTGATTGCCCTGTTCTTAAGTTTGTTCCAGATTTACGAGGATGGACTTCTCTTCATAAATTAATCATCTTCAAATGCCCACAAGTGAAGGAATCTTTAACCTATGATCTCAAGTCCCTCTCCTTTCTTGAAAAATTGTATGTTGATTTTATTCAAAGAGACGAGGAGCGAGGAGATCCATCTACTGTAGAGGATTTGATTAATTTGATGAACAAGTAGCAGGTGCTCTACTCAGTTTCAATTTTGTGTCGCCAATTGTGAATTTCTATTACATTGTTCAAGACTTTAATTCAGACTTGAATTCATTCCACCATTGATGTACTAAGATTTTGTATGAAAAACATTTGTTTTCTGTGAATTTATGAACATTTTGCATGAACGGCTTCCGTCATTGAATCTCAGTGGCACTCCCTATTCTAGCCCAGATTGTATTATTGGTTTGGAAGCAATTGTTACGATTTATTCTTTGAATGTTGTTTTCTCCGGATTATCGTTTGTATTCGTTTGGTTATTTCGGAAGCAGCAGAGCCGATCCACCACATTAAGGATGAAATATTTGAGACCAGCCTGCAGGTTGTCTCATCTAAATTGTGTTCCGTCTCTTCTTCATCCTGCTGCAGATATTTTCATTTGCAAAATTTTGTTTTCTTATCTTTGTGTTCTTCCTCCATGTGATTCATGCATTTTGACGTAATTTGATCTTGTTGTGCAGCTAAATACGTATAATAAATGTACGTTCTTGCAGTTATTTGTTTTGTGGCCATGGAACCTGTGGTAAGCACAAAACTCTTTACTTCTTCTTCCAGACGGTGGCTCCTGCCCCAGATTAGGAGGTGGTGTTATCTCTTCCATTAATATGACAGCTTCTCAAATTTTTTCAACTGTTGTTTTAAGAGGTGGCATCCTGATCTCCTCATGGACTCTGTAGTTCGCACCTTGATTATAGTATCTTCTATTACCTCCATATCCGTCCCCATAATTGTCAAACCTTGCAACTTTTTTGTTTCCACCATGGTTGTTATATTGCCTCTCTCTGTACTCTTGCTCATACATCTCTTGGTCTCTGTTACTCATAGCTACCTGCTTTTGCTGTTGTTCTATGATTTTCTTCCCTTTACTTTCCTGCGAATTGCTGGCAACAACATTTGCCATTCTTGGTAATAAACTCGCACTTCCTTCCTTCTCGCTCGGGATTGCAACAGGGTAAGACTCCATATCTCTCTACTTTTCCTCAAGGGCGATATACTCTTCCTGGTACTCGCGCAATTCTGTCATTGTTATTTTGTCTTTCATCCTGAATATCTGTGTAAACAACAAGTCAGTCGCAAACAATGCATTGATGAATGATAAGATGAGATTTCTTTCATCCACTCGCCCTGCCATTTAACTACTCATTGTTCTCCATCTATTAGTTATATCTCGCGGGCTTTCATTTATTCTTCTTCGCAGTCAATGCTTTCTCAATCCCTGGTCTTTTCATACTCGCTGATGTGTTGTCCCAAGAATAGACTCTCAGTGCTCGAATGATTTTATTGAACCTACCGAAATTCATCGAACCATTTTAGGGCTTCTCTGCGAGGTGGAAGCCTAAAATATTTGCATAAAACTCAAGGCGTTATCCTCATATTGCAACAAAGCTAGACTGTATGTTTTTATATGCTGGATTGCGCATGTTGATCCACCAAAGACACTAGTAAATGTGGGTAACGTGCACTTTCTTGGTATCGTTATTAATTGTATCTTCCGTGCGAATGGTTTCCTTGCTGCTTATTCAATCGCTTCTTCTAGCTGTCTCCTTACTCCATCTTTCCCTTTTGTTGCTAATTTTCTCAGCTCTGCTATTTCTCTTAAAATTTCACCATTTGGGAATATGTCTTCTCGTTGTTCCCTAGGTCTTTTCATCCGGTCTTGTCTCAATCTGTTTTCGTGCCTACTTTCTTGTATTGCTTCTTCTAGTTCTCGTCGTTCTTCATCATCTCTTCTTCATCTTCGTCTTTCCCTTTCATTTCTCGCGTGCTCCTATGCAGCTCTTTCTATTTTATTTTGTCGTCTCAGCATTTCTCTCCCATGGAGTATCATTCTTGATTGTTCTGGATTGTCCTCTTGTTCCGAGTCGTCTTGGATGTTGTTATATTCTTCATTTCACTCCACCCTGTTTTCTCTGTGACGTCCTTGCCTGGGTTCATTTTCTCCCATTTGTACATACTGATCTTCTACTTGATTGTGTTCGCGCTCCTCTTGCATGTTGTCGCCCACCTGAAGATTATTAGAAAAATTGTTACCTAAAAGCTGTCTAGGTTCTCCCTCTCTATGATCAGATCTACTTCGCCTGGAGATACTTCTGCTTGTTCTTGATCTTGAGCTCGTTCGCGTAGTTCTAGATCTAGTTTCTGACATTTGTTCCTGCAGTATGTGTTTCTCCTCTCTTAATTCATTATTTTGGCGTGTCAAGTTTGCACGCATTTCGTTTTGTCTCATTCTTTCGTCCGTCCATCTTTGTCTAAGTTCTCCAATTGTCATGTTCACCTCAGCTTCTCCTATTATTCTTTCTTCCTGTGTTCTTTCTTCATTTTCCTCTGCAGTGTCTGTATCTGTGGTATGTACGCTACCTTCATCATAATTTATGTTATTGTTCTCTTCTGCTATTGGTTGGACCCGAGATCGAGTTTTTTGAGGTTAGTTGTTCCTCGCCCCCATACGTGAAGATTATGCAATTTCACTCCTTCTTCTTCCTGCAGTTCTCCTACTTTTCCTAATTGGTGTTGCGTTTTCTCCTCCAGATACCCGTCTCACCATTTTCTGCTCTTGAAATAACACCTTTCTTACTGACTTATGTTAATAGAATCCCCTTTCTAAACTGAGCACCTCAGGTTTTGAAACAAATCCAAAGATGTAGACTAGTGAAACTTACCGAAAGCAACCACTATTTCTTCTTGAAAACAATTGTTCTTAGAGAATATTAAAAATCTATTAAAAACTTTTAACAACAGGTTAATAATCCCATTATGAGATGCATTCTAGCGCCAAAATGTAGTAGTAGAAATCCTACTACCACACCCTTTGATAACTAGCTAACTAGATTATGAAATCATGATGAAGAACACATAGAATAATTTTATTAAGTTTAGAAATCAATACAAAAGAAAGATAAAACCCTAACTTTGTGAACAAATCACTTTCTCTCTCTTAAAGTTCTATCTCAACTCTCAAAAAATCTCTCTCTCGTATAGTAGTGGCTGGTCCTATATGAGTTTTACATAGTGGAGGACAGCTAATAAAGCCCCTATTTTTGGATCTAACGTGCGATGTCTTCGCATGCTTGTATTGGGTCTTCTCGCACGAGCTCTTGAACTTAGCATAGCTTTCACACTTTACTTATGACTTTGTGACGTCACTGATTACATCATATGGAATATGTTGTGTGTGAGGTAAGCTCGCTCTATTATTACATCATTACTTCGCATAAATTTTATAGGCGCGATATTCAATCCCTACACTCCTGATGACTTTGATTCCTTCGCTTGACATTGTTTCTTTCGCCTTGACACGATTCCATCCATTGCTTCTTCCTTCATCTTCACCTTTTACTGTTAATCGCGCCTGTTAATGAAAACCTGCAAAAACAAATGTATAAATACCGCGCTCCTGCATTTGCCTACTACTTTAGCGCCCCCGTTATTACTTCAGCCTTAGAGCCGCCCTTAGGATTGTTGACAAATCTCCGTTCTATTGAATTCTTTTTGCTCCGTTTGTTCATGTTCGCCTTTCGTCTTTTCACTCGCCTGTAGCTTCATCTTTTTGCCTGTAACTATACTTTGGTTGTTGAATGTTTCTTTTGTCCTTTATTTCTTCCTTCTCCTTTGATAATCTTTCCCGTTGCTTTGGTCCTGAGTGTGCGTTGTTATAGTACCTACGTTTCTTTTCTTTTTCTTTTTCTTTTCCTCGTCCATTGTGCCATCTGTGTTGAATATCTTCGCAACTGCAGTGAGTATCATAGAACACAAGAGCTAACGTTTCCATTACTAAAAATTCATTCAGTTTTCTTATGAGAAGAAAATCTCAAATCAATTGAAAATTTTTGACACTCAATAATTTTTAAAATCAATGTTTATGGGTGTAAATCTATGATCAAAACTCGTTTTAATTCAAGATATCAACCAGAAATATAAGTTTTGTGAAAAACAAAGTTTGGTAGTTAGAAAAGTTTGTCCAAAAGTTTTACTCAAAATCTCCCAGATCTTCATTTTTAATATATAATTAGAGAGATAGAAGAGAGTTATAAGTGGAAAACCTAATGTCTACATTGTGAAAGATGATTTTGTTATTGATCAATTGTTGAATTACAGGAGATACAGAGATGGGTTATATACTCTTGACTCATTCTGACTTCCTCTCTTACAGGCTGTCATTCTCTCATACAAACTCATTCGCTCACACGTGCTCATGGAACGCACTCAGTACACCTCTCATACACACACACTTACAGGACAAAGCACTCAGCTATCTCATACATAATCTATTACTCCCCCTTAATCTCAAGGTGTCTGGAGGAGACAACTTGAGAGTGCACACACTACAGGACAAAGCACTCGGCTATGAGAAGTAGAAAGTATGTCTGACAAGTAGCTGACACAATACCTTGCGGCAGATTTGGAACAGTAGGTGACCACAGAAAGCAGGTGAGTCAAATGTTGTAGAGGTCATCAAAATTCCTGCCTCTCATAAGCATGACTAATGTGACAGTAGAAGTTGGTGAAGATGGATAGGCTAAATATCGGACTTGAATGCAAACCAGATGAGAGTAGAAGATACCAACAACTACAGAAAAAGGAGATGCACACTTGGAAATCTTCATGAACCAGATTTCTTGCAGCAAGTACTAGAAGCATCTCAAAGCCAAAATGTATACGTAGTTGTGAAGCACCAACAATATACAACTCTCACATACCACAAAGAAAGATCCTGCACTTGAAACTCAGACCATCTAATGCACATGCAGACTTTGAATAACAATACTAGGATACAGGATGAAAAGTTTGTTGTTGGTAAGTAATACTATGACTAGCAGGCGTGAAACAAACATAGAAGTACCCTGGAATACTTGGATCGTTGCACTTGATTAAATCCAAACCACTCACAGTCTCTTGTAATAAGTACCATTGTCATCTTGAAGTATGAACCGCATATAGATCTCAAACACCACACACGCAGTTGAATAGGTTGATCTGCACCTAGGTTTATTCACACAAACTAAACAAACTAGCAGGAAAGAAAATCCAGCAAGATTACTATCCTCTTGCAGTTATTTTGTGAAAGTAAATCATTATGAGCAAAGTGAAAGTAAGCACCAGCATCCACTGTGCTATTTATTTATATACACAACAAGCTGTAATAACCTCTCATAGGATCAAATGTAGAACACAAAGTTTGATAAGTGAGACATACTCACTAACTGCATCCAATTGAACACTGAATCAGGCACTCAAGTTGATCCATTAGCACACACAATCCTTGCTTGTAGTAGCACCAACCAGATCCGAATAAAATGATTCATTCTACTCTCACTAGATGAACCAGATTAACTGCAGTTCTTTCGCTGGTATTAAGCATGAACAAGAAACACAAAGATGGAGATCGAGATAGCAAAATCAAAGAATGTGCTCCAATAACACAAAAAACTGACCAAGAAACATCATAAAAACAAGCAAATCTGAAAAAAAAAAAAAAAACATATGATGAAAATGATCAGAAAGATACTTAATCTGCAGCAAGAATGAGTGAATCAAAAGTTGAGAAGAAAATAAACCGAAAAATGAGAAGCGATGTGGAGAACAACAAATGAAAGCAGAATTTGGGCATAACACATTAAGAACAAGATTTAAAAATTCTTCAACACGAACAATTTCAGGCAGGGTTGTAAAGTAAAACAACTGAAATTGAGAAGTAATGTTCAAAACAACAAATCAGATGAAAGTTGGAAGAAAGATGATGTAAATTTGTGCAGAAACGTAAAATTGAGACAAAAAAGAAATTGAAGAATGCTAGTGATTTGTGCACTAGTCTTACATGAATAATTGCTTATGATCTTGCATCAGTCTTACAGAATTGAAAAGAAATTGAAGGTTGCTGGTGATCTTGCACCAGTCTTACAAATCGAAATTGAAAAACGAAAAAGAAAAGTAAATCTGACGAGAATTTAAAAAAAAAACTGAAAGTAAAGCAAGAAACGAAAATCATACCAGAAACAGATCTGAGAAGACACAAGAAACTGAGACCGAATTGTTGCAGCAGCGGAACTTGTTGAAGATGAAGATTAAAGCAGTGATGATGATGGTGGTGGAGATGAAGAAGAAACAGGCCCTAAAATCGATCACCCCTGAGAATTTCAATTCTCAGGTCTGATACCATAGTGGAAAACCTAATGTCTACATTGTGAAAGATGATTTTGTTATTGATCAATTGTTGAATTACAGGAGATACAGAGATGGGTTATATACTCTTGACTCATTCTGACTTCCTCTCTTACAGGCTGTCATTCTCTCATACAGCTCATTCGCTCACACGTGCTCATGGAACGCACTCAGTACACCTCTCATACACACACACTTACAGGACAAAGCACTCAGCTATCTCATACATAATCTATTAGTTTGTCCTGTTTGAACAGCTAATTGATGAAGATTCATTAGACTCCTTTCTTGATGAACTTTCTTCGTCTATGACCATGATGCGGCTCTAACACCTGTAGTGGTTTCTAAACCCCTGATATTGTGAGCCCCTGATGTTATTTGTTGTTCTTTCGCTGGAATCCCCGTTTTCGTCCTTGTATTTTATCGATCCGTTTCAATTCATCATTAATAGAAGCTAATTTCTTTGAATCTTATTCGAACCAACAAGTAGCAGGTCCCCTCCTTCTAGCGCTAAAATATAGTTGCAGGAATTCCTACAACACACCCCTTATGATATCATGATAATAATTTCTAGATCTAATAATCTTTGTCACCTAATTATCAATATAAATGCTAGAAATATAAATAGACACAAGGATTTTTTACACGGTTCGATCAATGTGATCTACATCCATGGTTCTTCACTATAATTGTTTGAATTACATGAGTATTAGAATCTCCATTAATGGGTTTTGGATTGAGTTCTAGATCTAGTATTTGGGAGGAAGAAGATGAGAATACTAAAGATAAGATTGACCTCTCTCTACAAATGTGTCTCCCCCTTTCTCTGTCATTCCTTTTACTTTATATAGGTGTTTACATAGTGGATGATAGCTAATATCTACTGGAGTACAACTAATAATGCCTTTTATTTCGGATCTGGATGTGCGTCATTATTGATGTTGGAGCGCGGCTCTCTTTATAATGCCTCACACTCTTGATGTTGATATTGTCGCGCACCAAGGAAATGTATAAATGACGCACACTTGATATGTTGTGCGATATTTTTCCCCTACAATATTTCAGTTTTTTATCATAATTTGGTTGTGATGGTTTCAAGGTTTTCATCTTCAATCTATGGCTAGAACTGTATTAACTCGATTCAACTTATAATTCTTATTGCGAATAAAATCATACTTAAATCCAAGTTATCCTTGCTTACGTACACTGAAATGCCAAAATCAAAGTCTTTTAAGTTGACCTGGTGTTGGAAACTACCCTGTTTGTTTCTTTCTTTTGCTTAAACTTTTTACCGAAGTTGTTAACATATGCCAAGGTTGCTTACTGTTTTGAATCATTTTAAGCAACAAATTATTCTTTAAAACTGAGATATTCGATACCCACCACTAGCTGACAAAAATTTCCCAAGAGTAATTAATAATTGGCATATTGGTCATGACTTATGGGGTGTTGGTTATTAACATCTGCAATGTAAGTCATGCCTTGTATATTGATCCAACGATACAATGTCAACCATACAAAAGTTGCTAGCCACAAGACAAACCAATAATCATACATCATCAAGTTCAGATTAGTGGTGTTTAAATATGTAGTTTGTAAATATCTTTTGATAAAGGGTCTGTTTATTAATGTGTGGTGAGGTTGATGATCAGGGTAGATGTTATTGTATGCTTATTGTAACTACGACTACAGATATGACAGTGGTTAAAATTACACAATCGGAGTTATGGCATCGGAGGAGGAAGAAGGGTAAAAGAAGTTAGGGTTTTTGCTGATATCGTGTCGACTCAGCGAACTAGCTACAAACTCGGTTAAAATATTTGGGTTATGAATTGGGCTATGGTTAATAAAAATAGTTTTTTCTGTGGGTTATAAGTCATATGGGTTATGGTTAATAAAAGTATGGGATATATTTAAGAGAAGCCTGTCATAATACCAAATGGTATACCGTAAGTGTTCTGCAATTTACGCCAGGTAAATAGCAAATTTATTACAACCTTCTTGAGAGAATTTTAACCGATTAAGGTTAGAAATATTTTGGACATTACAAACAGTTATGGGCAAGTGAAAATGAGATAGCATGACAAAAAAATCCAAGTAAGGCTTAGTCCTACAGGCTAGATATCTAGCTGCTAGATTGGCCATCCACGTCAGCCTGGGCAACCTCCTAAGTCATATGGGCTAGATATTTAGCTGCTAGTTTGGCCATCCACATCATCTGTGAGCGCCGAACGGTGCAGCGTTTTTGTGAGCACCGAACGGTTCGGCTTTTTAAATCTCAGCCGTTAGATTTTGTGAGCGCCGAACGGTTCGGCGTTTTGGTCACTTTTTGAGCGTCGCACCATTCAGCGTTTCAATCTCGCCGATAGTGCGACTGCGAGCAATTCCTAGGAGAGAGAAGTAGCCAGATTGAGTGTTAACTTTTTTCCCACACTTTTTTCATGATTTGCAACACTTTTTGGCCAATCTAGCAGTCCTGTAAAGACGTGAATCTATTGATGAAATGGACGGGCTTACGGAACTTGTTATAAATAAAACACTAATTGTTCTCCATCACTACGGGAAAAACAACGATTAACTACCCCGGAAATCAGTTGTGGTACCACATAAGACAACGTTTATCGATAGGTTGCACAAGGGGGGGTTGTAGAAAGTCTTCAATTGTTTGCAACTCGTCAATACTAGTCGTAAATACGGTTGTCGTTCCATTGTATACCACGCTTTTTTTAGTTGTGAATGTCGTTCGAAATTTCCTCTTAATGCCTAACACAACTCATACTTGGGTTGTGAAAATAACTCCTACGCAACACTTGTTGGGATTGTAGAAATTTTTTTGACAACTATGGTTAGAGTTGTATGTGAATTCTTTGACAACAATTGTTTGAGTTGTATGTTACTTATTTGACAACAATGGTTAGAGTTGTATGTCATCTCATTGACAACTAATTCTTTAGTTGTATGTCACTTCTTTGACAACTTTGGTTTGAATTGTATGTCCCTTATTTGACAACTATGGGAAGAGTTGCATGTCATTTCTTTGCCAACTCTAATTATGAGTTGTGGTACATATTCGATTTGAAAAAAAAATTAAATTTTGAGAATTTAAATACAAAATTAAATCTGTAATACTTTAATAACCATGAAAGAAGATCAGAATTCCAATTATAATCACTATTGTTTGTTACTACAAAAGATCAGTTTTACAGAACTTCAACACAAAAAAACAATAAACTAGTAACACTTCTGTTTTCGTAAAACCCTTCTAGCTATTCTTTTTCAGCTTCAAAATCATCTCTTAACCCTTGGAATCCTACTGTCAGTGAGATTATGACTGCAAGCTTCAGCTCCAATGGAAGAATCTATGTAAAACACAAGTGAAAACTTAATGGAGTATACCAAGATAACAACCAAATATGAATAGTAAAGAGTGGCGCCAGAATCATGTTATATACTTATATTAGAGAATGGTATACCTAGAGAACTGATTTGGAACCATTTTATACTCTAATAGACTTAGAAAAAAATGAACAAAGTGCCACATCCATAGCTAAGTAATGCACGCACCAGAAGGTGACAAATAAAACAGAACACTACTAATCCCTACAATGCATTGGGTCGCCTTCGACACACACCCAGTTGTCTTAATTCATTTAATTTCAGACATAGTAGCTCCCTATTCTCTACGGGCTTTGGTTCGATCAAGAGAGGTTAGTTACGCAAAATAAAAACAAAAAGCATGTGTGTCAAAGAGGACTCAAATGTTTAGTCAAATTGGCAACCCAAATCACATGTGCAATTGAGTGTAGGGATTACAAACCTTCCTTTAACAACAAGCCTCTGTTTTCCATCCAACGATCCACTTGTTCCCATCTCAGCAAGTAATAAGTTCATCACATTCTCTGGATACCTATGCATCCTAGAAATTGCAATCACATAATATATACGTATAACATATAAGTATAAATTTATTTCAATTCATAACACAAATTATGTCAACCAAAAGACAAACAGTAAGCATCCTACACCAACTGAATTTCAAGCAACAGATAAAATGAAGCCTACTGAAAAATTTGATAATCCAAGTAGAATACAAGACAAACTAAAAATATATTCATACGTTTGCAGAGATCCATGAAGTTCACGAACACAGTCTTTTTGGTGCCTTCACGTAGAACTTGTGGTGGCCTCACAGCAGTCCTACGCCTGTCTCCTGCAAGCTCTAGATTATTCTCACGGAGAATGTTGAACACACGACCAAGGAGCTGCCAAAGCATTTGTAATTAAGGTCTGTTGGATAACATTTACTTACAAGAACCTTTCTGTAACAAGAGAGGATAACTAAACAGGAAAAGGTACCTCTTCATATTCATAATCCCCATCAGTTTCTTCCCGGGGATACCTTGTTTGCAGAACAATTCCTTCTCCTTCCTTATCCTCTTTTACTTGATCTGAGAATGATCAAAACATAACTCTTAGTTCGCGTATTAATGTTCAGGATAAAGGGCATCACAAAAATATTAAAATGCATCTACAAACAGACGATAAAGACTTTCCAAAATTTATTACCGTCTAAATCTTCTATTACATCACCATCATCCTCGTTCAGAAATTCTTGGTAAGAACGATGGACTTTCTGGAAGATCTTCTTGTCCTCAATTCCAAGGTTACCAACAACAACACTCATACAAAGCACCTTCTTTAATTGAAACTTAACCATTGCCTTGGTTTCGTTAACCTTGGCCTTCAATGATTCCTGATGTGTCACAAGAGTATCTCTAAAGGTGTACAGGATTCAACCAAATCCCTGCATACTCCTGCTGTCCATACGAACCCTCGCTCAGGCCTTTGAACAAGCACTTAGGTGTGCGTTTTCCTGGTAACAGAGAATTAACCCATTCTACCATAGTATGATCTCACTAATCCCATGCAAACACAAATTCATACATAAACCCACCATTCAGAACTCTCAATCTCTTACTTTTTATTAAAATTACGATAATACATAACAAATTATTGGTTTCTTATAGTACCTGCAGTTCCTATCTCCCAGCAGCAATGGCTCGGAAATACTACTAAGTGCTCTAATAAACTTGGCCTGAAGATGTAAAAAAAGAAAAGAAAAATCAATAAAAAAAAATCTCTTCATACTGAGTGAGAGAGCTAAACAATTAATCTTTGATCAAGAAATCAAACCTTTGAATTAGGATAAGATTTACGAAAATCTTCTGCAGTCTTTGGATGCTTGCAATCTGAGACATGAATAGATAATAATAAGAAATTGACAAATAAATTAAGGGTTTCAGTCAATTTCTAAGATAAGAAGATGATTGAGTAAGAGATATTATTACCAGGTTTACAAAACAGGATCATCAGGTTTCCATGGCTAGGTTGACGGAAACAAAATCCCATCTCTTTCTCTGCTTTGTGTACTGATGAACAGTTATTCTTCCAATTCGTAAACACCCCATCTTCGATTCAGTCATATTCTGCCATATAAAACAGCAAAATTGGTTGCAAACACAGATCCATATTAGATCTTCATTACCAGCGTCTCAAGCTTTACCAAACCACACACCACTAACACGGACAACCATACTCTTCATTTCAGAACCTGCTCAACCCACAACGAACCACTCAGCACTTCAACAATTCCATCTCAGTTTCTGCCTCTATAGTTCAGCTCAAACCCAGAACACCACAATACGAAATCAAACTCGAATTCAGACAAAATCCAATCTTCTGATTTCTTGTTCAAACCCTAAGTCTTCCACTGAATTTCTCAGTTCATCAACAGTTGCCAGCTTCTGAACATCAAACTGTTCCCAGCAAACATTGTCGAAATATGAAATAGAGATCTTTTTAGATCAAGAGAGGTCGGGAATGATCTAGGTGTGTCTGTTAGAGGTGGTGTTAATACGAGTATGTGATTCAAAACCAGAAGAAAAATAGAGAAATCAGTGATGAAATTAAGGGTTTCAAGAAGAAGTAAAATAGAGAAATCAGTGATGAAATTAAGGGTTTCCACTTGAACTAAAGCTAGGGTTTGTGAGGATTCAGTATGAAATCGAAAAGAGAATCAGGGATTTGGGAAATCATGGAATTAGGGTTTCGTGGAATTGTTCAAAGAATATGTAGAAGATGAAATTGAGAGTCTTCGGGGAAGATTAGAGATGAGTTTTATTGAAATATAGAGATGGAAGAATCGAGTTCTGTGATGAATATTTGAAGCAATTGAAGCTAATGAAACTTGGGTTAGGGTTTCACGAATTACAGAGTTAGAAAAGAGAGCGAGAAGAGAAATTTGGAGTTCGATATCTTGAGATTTGGTTTCGTTTCTTCAGATGTAGGATTTCTAATTTGCTTCATACTGAAACTGATTCCTTTGTTAAATCAGTGGTTAAACAAATCTTGAGTGATGTTTTTTTTTTCTAAGGGAGGCGCAACTTGAGTTAGGATCTTTTTTCTGAGGGAGGGGAAGATGAGAGACGAAAGAAAAGTGAGTGAATGAAGATAAGTGAGAGAAAAAAAAATTCATTTTATCTAAAAGAATTTGAACGGATAAGATGTGGTAGCATGGGGTCATATGGATTATGAAAAAATTTAGATGGTATAGATTTAAGTTAAGAGTGTCATACGGATCAAGGCAAGTGTGTTTTCTTTGTGCTTTCTCTTTGTGTTAATACGAACTCATGTTTTCGGTTTAATTATCAATCTTCGACATGAAAAAAAAATCCAAAAAAAATATTAATAAATTCAGGACATTGTTATTGACATTCTGATATAAAAAAATCCAAAAAATGTATAAGAATGAATCGGGAAAATGAAAAATGAATTCGATAATTGGTGTGTTTGTTTGTGCTTTCTCTTTGTGTTTTTGTGCTTCCGGTTTGAATTTCGACTAGTCGCATAGGTCATGAAGTAATTTTGACAAGTCATACAGGTCATGAAGTAGCTTTAGTTCACACTGGTAAACTCAGGTTATAAGATTACTAGAGATGGACCACGAAATTCAGGATGGTTTCGACTTTAAACTTAGCTGGATACATCATCAAAATCGATAATATGAAGCTCAGTGTTGATTCGAACTTCAAATGTGGTATAACAACATACAAACTATGAGCCAAGAAGCTCCGGGAGGGTTCTGACTTCAAACTTAGCATGATACATCATCTAAATCGATAAATATGAAGCTCAATGTTGATTCGAACTTCAAATGTGGCATAACGACATACAAATTATGAACTTAGAAGCTTCGGGAGCGTTCTGACTTCAAACTTAGCATGATACATCATCGAAATCGATAAATATGAAGCTCAGTGTTGATTCGAACTTCAAATGTGGTATAACAGCATACAAACTGTGAACCAATAAGCTTCAGGAGGGTTCTAACTTCAAACTTAGAAGGATACATCATTGAAATCGATAAATATGAAGCTCAGTGTTGATTCGAACTTCAAATGTGGTATAACAGCATACAAACTGTGAACCAAGAAGCACTACACCAAATTCTGGGATTAGAAACAGAACCAGGCCGTTACAAAAACGGGTTGTAACGGCCCTCGCCTGTTGCAAAAGTGGGTGTTACATTTTTTTTTTGTAACGGCTTTGTGGCCGTTACGAATTTTTTTTTGTAACGGCCCTCGTAACAGGCTTGAGCCGTTATTCTGGTTGCCACGTGGTAACACTCGGGGCCGTTATTCAATTTTTTTTGCAACGGGGATGTTGTAACAGCTCAGGGTCGTTACGAACTTTTTGTAACAACAAAAAAATTATCGCCGGTCAACCTTGACTGGTCAAAATTGGTCAAGATCTGACCAATTTTGACTGGTCAAAGGCTGACTCCATAGCTCATTTTCTCATTTAAATAAGCCGGAATTCCAAAAAACTACCTGCATATACCTTTCATTTCATCCTCCACAATCAACAATATTTTCTTCAATCAAATTCATCTCACATTCAATCAATTCTTATCACAATCAAATAGCTTAATACAAAAAAGAACTTAAATTCTTCTAAGTATCAAAAATTTTGTTAAGTATGAAATACTAGGGGATACTAAGTATCGGTTCATAGAAATTCTTATGTTCACAAACTCATCTAACATAGAAACACATAGAAACTTACAAAACTTGCATCTGCTCTCCAACCTAATGACTGCCTTGTTCTCCAATATTTCGCTCCAAACTTGCAACGAGCATCAATTCAATTAACCTGCAAACACAAAAAATATCTATTTAGATGTCGTAAGTATGCACAACAAAACTAGAGGGGAGAAATTATGAGGTTACTGCTGCCAGGTAGTAAGAGAGGTGGAGCAGGCAACTTACGACATCAACACCAGCAACCACAACTTACATGAATTCTTTAGTTCCAACCCCACTCGCATCTCATGATGCAACAACCTGCTACTACTGAGAACCTCCACCAGGTGAAAAGACCAACCACCTCCTCAAAACCCAACTCCACCATAGAATACCATGCCTCAGATTCCACCACCACCACCTGCAACACCAAAACATAGAAAATCATAGAACAAATCAGAAAAACTTAATTAAGAAATTGAGAAATTGATACTAAGAAATTAAAATTGAGAATCCGATTACAAACCTGACAATTGAAAAACCAAAATTAGCGGAACTCAATTTAGTGAGGAGTCATCGAAAATTAGCAGAGGAGCCTCGATTTCACTCCTTGGTTGTCCCTCGTAGCTCGTCCGTATGTGATAAAGTACGGCGACTAGAATCTTTACTGGACCGAGAAGCCGACACCACATCGCTTCCTCCTTCACGCTCGCTGGATTCCTCGGCCATAAGTTGCCACTTTGATAACATATCATCCCCTCCAACAAAGAATCGGGCAAGAAACATTTGCGGCTGCATCCGCATTTTGTCATCTTCTTCTTTGTTCGCCTGCAAATGTAAACATGGAGTTTAATAGTTGTTCTTCTCCTTTCAAGGAATACAATCACTCAATTGATCAGTGGGCACTTTGCAGGCATATACCATGTTAGGTGTTTTCCTAATTAATTTACAAAGATGCTCGAAGCAAAGAGCACTAATCACAAAAGGATATAGATGGCAATGATACATCTAATTCGAATAGTTGAATAGGAATTAATAGGAAAACCCTAGCAGACTGCTAGATACAGTGGAAATATCACTCGCTAGCTTCCCTAAGTGCCACATGTACAAAAGAGGCGCTATCAATGGTTTCTAGCACTCATTATAGATATATAAGTGAGTAATTACAAGACAAACAAAGAAGATTTAGTTTCATACTAGGTGTAACAACGAATTAGCAAAAAATATAATGGTAATAGCCAACGTCAATAAAATATAATAGACAAACTTTATCAACACAAAATTTCATAGTGTGCAGGAAATAGTCCTGGATCTGTTAAGAGTATTAAAAAAAATAAAACAATACTCGTTCAACACAATGCTATGGTGCTCTTCCTTCCAACCATGTTTTTCCTATATAGGTTCATTCCTATGTCCTAAGGGAATAAGAAGACAATGGCAGTGTAACAATGTCGAAGGAAATGGTGACAGACCTTTAAAATGGCAAGACCACCAGAAAGTTTAAGATAGCCTCTCCTGCACCTTATCTTTATCATATAATCAGGACTGCCCATTTCAACTCCAGCTCTTATCTGTTCACATCATTCCTCGATAGATTTTCTTGTCACCAGACCCGAAAGAACTACAATATCATCCTTAGATATTGTCACTTATACTCGATACATATATTAAATATCAACAAAAGAAAAAAACACTAGTGAATATAGAAGTACTGAAACAACTCTAAAAGTAGCTAGATGGTTCTACAGCAGAAGTAGCATATGCAAATTAGGATAAAAATTCTAAAGAGTGATGACCGGAGAATGCAACATAAAAAATTTGAGCGTTTTAAAATTGGTTAGTATCATAAAAATTTCTCATTCATTGAAAGTGAAACATCAATCATGTTCAGCTGTCGAACTAACGTCCACACATTATTCGTAAGAGAGTTGTTCTTGATTAAGATGAGCAGTTTGATGAACCGGCTTTCTATGCATTCACCCATTCATCCGACCAAATTATTCATTGAAAGTGAAACATCAATCATGTTCAGCTGTCGAACTAACGCTCGCGAACTGCCTTCTATGCATTCACCCATTCATCCTACTCAGCACCAAATTTAGCAAAGAGTACTCATACTTCCTTCAGAGAAACATAATTCAAAAATATCATGTACCCAAAGAAAACTTAATATCCTGTTTTAACATACCAGAATTTTGTTGTCCAAGGAATGACTACTTGATCTCCACCTGCAGTCGATCCATGCCAAACCCCCATCTGTTTCCGCTGCCATGGCAGCAACAACATTTCTCTCTTTGACTGCAACTTCTTCTCGATCACGATTGAGTTGTCTCTCTAGTCAGCTTCACAAGTCTCTCAACTCATAAAGGATGGTGATGACGGCAGCTTCTTGAGAAAATAAAGATGATGCCACTGATGTTGCTGCTCGAACTTCTTATTTCGGATGATCAGCCAACAAGACCTCATTCAAATCCTTCCATGGCACCAGCTTCCGTTCTCCCTTGTATTCTAACAGTTCATGCACAGCTCCATCTCCTTGTCTAACCATAAACAAACTTTCATATTCTGTCGGTCAAGAACTTCAGCTTACACCGATTCAGCCCACGCCAGAAACCATGGCTTCTCACTACTTTGAAGACAAACCGAAGACGGGAGGCGCGGGACAGTCCATCTAATGCATATATTGGAGAAGAACACCTCCGACGAGATGCTGCCATTCAACAGCACAATTAAGCTCTATACCCAGCCAGATACATCATCAGCTCCTTGTCTCGCTCACCTGCTTGATTTAACTAGCCAAGTTCTTCCCATTCATTTATATTTTCATCCATAGAACAACACCGACTCAAGATGCACCTTCCTCAGACGACTGCAAAGGCTTCCATAAATGCAACCATCAGCAACCACCGGTCTCCAACTCCACTGGCCATCTTCAGAAAACAACCACACTGACAAACCATTCAACAGACGCATTTCCACATTTTTGTAGCATCTCTTCATCGTCCGCATTCATCCCTTCTATTCGATCTTCATTCCCATCTTGCAGAATTATCACACAGCCAAAACCATTTATCTTGATAAGACGTACATTACTTAGTTAAATGGGAATAACTAAGCAAAATTCACAAATGATTAAGACATCAAGTTATGCACATAACTAAGCAAAATACAAACCTTAAGATCACTTCCATTGTATCCTTCTGTCATTGTTGCGAGATCCTTAAAATCTAGTCATTCTCCAACCTTCTCTCTTAATAGAAGAGTTTTCAATATCATTTCTCTGTTCTCTACTGATGGCAAACCAACCATAATTCTGTTTCATGTCAACAAGAGTTGAGAATCATTAAGGACGCACACTATAAGTTATTCAACCGAATATGAGCAAAGTGAATCCGAAATAAACAGGCTTACACACCTGCGCTCAAACCGTCGAATGATGGCTTCATCAAGGTCAAATGGCCGGTTTGTTGCAGCGAGAACAAGGATCCGTTCACCAGGCTTAGTCATCAACCCATCCCAGTGTGTCATGAACACATTTTTAATCTTCCGCATAGCCTCATGCTCCGCAACTATTGAGATAGTCAATGTACTGGCAACAAGAACATAAGTTCTACATAGATTTCTGGGTTTAGGAGTTTAGGAAATTGAACTTACGGGAGCTTTTTCTGGAGATGCAGCATCGCCATCTTTCTTCACAACTGGAACTGATTTATCATCACTTTTTGTATCAAGTGAAGATGTCTCTGAGGTTGGAATGGGTCTCCCATCCCCTACATGAAACAATGAGATAACAAAGATCCTTAATTATAATTCTCCCGACCTCTAAGATTGATTAGAAATGCAAAGACAAGATGTGAAACTGACCTTGCTAGCATCAGCATTTGCTTCCAGCTTTAGTGTATCTTTGCCATCAGACAATTGAAAATTATTCTTATCATAATGCAACTATTGCTACTACATAACCTCCACCAGCTGAAAATTCACCACCACCAGAGCTTTAGAAAGACCAACGACCTCCTGCAAACCCAACTCCACCATAGAATACCAAGCCTTAGATGCCAACACCACCACCAGCAACACAAAAGCATAGAAAAGCAAAAATAAAAAACAGATTAGTAAGTACCTATATCCACAGATCGAAACCCCAAATCAATAAAAATAAAGAAACCCTAAATTAATAAATTGAAATTATAGAGTAAGCATCGAACAAAATCAGCAGAAATCAATTAAGATATTGAGAAATTGAAATTAAGAGATTGAAATTGAGAATCCGATTACAAGCCTGAACAATAGAAAAAACCAAAATCAGCAGAACTCAATGTGAGGAAGCACCGAACAAAAACATGGAAATGAAACAAAAACTTAGGGTTTTTCTACGAGAGGGAAAAGTGTTTCAGATGAAAAGTAAGAATACTGGGTTTACTGGGTTCTAAGGTTTCTCTGAAAATATGTGAATATGTAGGTGAAAGGGGAGCAGATAGATTTGGTTTACTAGGTTCTAGGGTTTGTCTTTTCTCTTTCAGATGAACATATTCTGAAACCGTAATACAAAACTAAAAAAGATGAACAAACTGAAATGATTAAATCATAACATAAGAGAGTTCTTCAGAATAATCGTGAGAGTCATGAGATAAATTTCTTACAGATCTAAGCTTCTAAAGCTTCAGCTCTAGAGACGAAAACAAAGGAAGAGAGGCGGAGAAAAAAAAAGTGAAGGAATGAGAGTGGAATAGTCGAGAGATAAGTATGGGTGATGCGGGAGGAAATATCCTCTAGTTCAACAAATATTGGGTGGAAGAAAATATTGCACACAAGTGAATGGCACACGGGAAAATATCCCTGTTACGACCCTAGTGTTACCAAGCGTGTGATTGGCACGCGTATAAAAAAATTCGTAACGGCTTAGCCTTGTTACGAATTTTTCTAAAATTAGTAACGGCTCCTGTCTGTTACGAATTTTTCGTAACGGTCATTTGTAACGGGAATTTTGTAACGGCTGCAAAGCCGTTACGAATTGCTGTTACTAATCCGGGAATTTGGTGTAGTGAAGCTTCGGGAAGGTTCTGACTTCAAACTTAGAAGGATACATCATTGAAATCGATAAATATGAAGCTCAGTGCCGATTCGAACTTCAAATATGGTATAACGGCATACAAACTCTAAACGAAGAAGCTCCGGGAGGGTTCTGACTTCAAACTTACCAGGATACATCATTAAAATCCATAAATATGAAGCTTAGTGTCGATTCGAACTTCAAATGTGGTATGACGGCATACAAACTATGAACCAAGATCGAAACCTGGCCATGAGTGGACTACTATAAGTCGGAAACTTTGTAAGAACGATGAATCCATCCATTTACAGGTAAGATTCCCTTGGAATATTCTCCGAAACATTAAAAAAAACCCTATTCGGGCATATTGTATGCAAACCTTGGCTCCGAGATCGAAACCTGGCCGTGAGTGGATTACTATAAGTGGAACTTCGTAAGAACGATGAATCCATCCATTTACAGGTAAGATTCCTTAGGAATATTCCCAGAAACATTAAACAAACTATATTCTGGCATATTGTATGCAAACCCTCACTCCGAGATCGAAACTTGGCCGTGAGTGGACTACTATAAGTCGGAAACTTTGTAAGAACATTGAATCCATTCATTTACAGGTAAGATTCCTTTGGAATATTCCCCGAAACATTAAACAAACCATATTCTGGCATATTGTATGCATACCCTGGCTCCGAGATCGAAACCTGGCCGTGAGTGGACTACTATAAGTCGGAAACTTCGTAAGAACGATGAATCCATCAATTTACAGGCAAGATTCCTTTGGAATATTCCCTTAACATTAAACAAACCCTATGCTGGCATATTGTATGCATACCATGGCTCTGAGATCGAAACCTGGCCGTGAGTGGACTACTATAAGTCGGAAACTTCGTAAGAACGATGAATCCATCCATTTACGGGTAAGATTCCTTTGGAATATTCCCCTAAACATTAAACAAACCATATTCTCGCATATAGTATGCAAACCACAGCTCCGAGATCGAAACCTCGGCCGTGAGTGGACTACTATAAGTCTGAAACTTCGAAGAACGATGAATCCATCCATTTACAAGTAAGATTCCTTTGGAATATTCCCCAAACATTAAACAAACCATATTCTCGGCATATTGTATGCATACCCCTGCTCCGAGATCGAAACATTGGCCGTGAGTGGACTACTATAAGTCCGAAACTTCGTAAGAACGATGAATCCATCAATTTACAGGCAAGATTCCTTTGCAATATTCCCTTAACATTAAACAAACCATATTCTGGCATATAGTATGCAAACCCTGGCTCCGAGATCGAAACCAGGCCGTGAGTGGACTACTATAAGTCGGAAACTTCGTTAGAACGATGAATCCATCCATTTACAAGTAAGATTCCTTTGGAATATTCCCCGAAACATTAAACAAACCATATTCCGGCATATAGTATGCAAACCACGCTCCGAGATCGAAACACAGCCGTGAGTGGACTACTATAAGTCGGAAACTTTGTAAGAACGATGAATCCATCCATTTACAGGCAAGATTCCTTTGGAATATTCCCCGAAACATTAAACAAACCCTATTATGGCATATTGTATGCAAACCTTGGCTCTGAGATCAAAACCTGGTCGTGAGTGGACTACTATAAGTCGGAAACTTCGTAAGAGTGATGAATCCATCCATTTACAGGTAAGATTCCTTTGGAATATTCCCGAAACATTAAACAAACCATATTCTGGCATATAGTATGCAAACCCTGGCTCCGAGATCGAAACCTGGCCGTGAGTGGACTACTATAAGTCGAAAACTTTGTAAGAATGATGAATCCATCCATTTACAGGCAAGATTCCTTTGGAATATTCCCCTAAACATTAAACAAACCCTATGCTGGCATATTGTATGCAAACCATGGCTCCGAGATCAAAACCTGGCCGTGAGTGGACTACTATAACTCGGAAACTTCGTAAGAACGATGAATCCATCCATTTACAAGTAAGATTCCTTTGGAATATTCCCCGAAACATTAAACAAACCATATTCTGGCATATTGTATGCAAACCCTGGCTCCGAGATCGAAACTTGGCCGTGAGTGGACTACTATAAGTCCGAAACTTCGTAAGAACGATGAATCCATCAATTTACAGGCAAGATTCCTTTGCAATATTCCCTTAACATTAAACAAACCATATTCTGGCATATAGTATGCAAACCCTGGCTCCGAGATCGAAACCTGGCCGTGAGTGGACTACTATAAGTCGGAAACTTCGTAAGAACGATGAATCCATCCATTTACAAGTAAGATTCCTTTAGAATATTCCACGAAACATTAAACAAACCATATTCTGGCATATAGTATGCAAACCCTTGCTCCGAGATCGAAACCCACAGCCGTGGTGGACTACTATAAGTCGGAAACTTTGTAAGAACGATGAATCCATCCATTTACAGGCAAGACTCCTTTGGAATATTCCCCGAAACATTAAACAAACCCTATTATGGCATATTGTATGCAAACCTTGGCTCCGAGATCAAAACCTGGTCGTGAGTGGACTACTATAAGTCGGAAACTTCGTAAGAATGATGAATCCATCCATTTACGGGTAAGATTCCTTTGGAATATTCCGAAACCTTAAACAAACCATATTCTGGCATATAGTATGCAAACCACGGCTCCGAGATCGAAACTCAATGTGAGTGGACTACTATAAGTCGAAAAACTTTGTAAGAACGATGAATCTATCCATTTACGGGCAAGATTCCTTTGGAATATTCCCTAAACATTAAACAAACCCTATCTTTGGCATATTGTATGCAAACCATGGCTCCGAGATCAAAACCCGGCCGTGAGTGGACTACTATAAGCCGGAAACTTCGTAAGAACGATGAATCCATCCATTTACAAGTAAGATTCCTTTGGAATATTCCCAAACATTAAACAAACCATATTCGGCATATAGTATGCAAACCACGGCTCCGAGATCGAAACTTGGCCGTGAGTGGACTACTCTAAGTCAGAAACTTTGTAAGAACGATGAATCCATCCATTTACAAAGATTCTTTTGGAATATTCCCTAAACATTAAACAAACCCTATCTTTGGCATATTGTATGCAAACCATGGCTCCGAGATCAAAACCCGGCCGTGAGTGGGACTACTATAAGTCGGAAACTTCGTAAGAACGATGAATCCATCCATTTACAAGTAAGATTCCTTTGGAATATTCCCAAACATTAAACAAACCATATTCGGCATATTGTATGCAAACCACGGCTCCGAGATCGAAACTTGGCCGTGAGTGGACTACTATAGTTGGAAACTTTGTAAGAACGATGAATCCATCCATTTACGGTGTAAGATTCCTTTGGAATATTCCCGAAACATTAAACAAACCCTATTCGGCATATTGTATGCAAACCTTGGCTCCGAGATCGAAACCTGCCGTGAGTGGACTACTATAAGCCGGAAACTTCGTAAGAACGATGAATCCATACATTTACGAGTAAGATTCCTTTGGAATATTCCCCAAACATTAAACAAACCCTATTCGGCATATTGTATGCAAACCACGGATCCGAGATCGAAACTCGGTAGTGAGTGTACTACTATAAGTCTGGAAACTTCGTAAGAACGACAATCCATCCATTTACAAGTGAGAAAATTTAGCGAAGTGTTTATACCTCTACAACAACTCTTATAAAGGTTGTCAATAGTGATGACAAAAAAATTAAGCGGCAGTGAGAAAAATTTAGCGAGAAGGAGAAGTTTTTTGCGAAGTGAATAAAATTTAACGAAGTGGGATTTTTTTATGAAGTGAGAAAAATTTAGCGAAATTTTTATACCTCTCTGACGACTCTTAAGGGGTTGTAGAAGGTCTATTTATCTTTTTCTTCTTATCTTTTCCATGTCCCATCATAACCATCCATTTACATCATAATCGTCCATTATTTATTTTTCCTAACATTTTTTTCCTTATCAATTTTTTATAAAAGTGAATGTAAAATATAAGCAGACATGTAAATGTCGAAGGGTGGTTGGAATCCCAGTGTTAGAAAGAGGAGGTTCAGGTTCGATTCACCTTAGCCTCATTTTTTTTTTCAAAGTCAATTTTTCATTTTACAACCCTTGTAAAGGTTGTGAATATTGATCAGAAAAAAAGCACAAATCTATTAATATTGAGAAGCCGCAAGGATGGTTGATGACTTGTACTAACACCTAGTAAGCTTGGGTTCGATTCTCTACAATTTTTCAATTTTACATTTTTTAATTTTTTTTTCTTATCTTCAACGACTCTTATTAGTGTTGTTTTAAAATCATTCACTACCTTTAGGTTATGAGTCGTAAATTCTAAAGGTGGTCACTTCTCTCTGCAACCCTTTTCACACAACAAGTTGTGGTTCTGATTCTTGTCACTACTCTTAGGAACTCGTTGGTCCTAAGAGTTGGACATATTTTACTTTGACAACGCTTTTGTTGGAAAAAGTTGTAAAACATACTATATTTTACAACTTTTAATTTACGAGTTGTCAATCTACAATTGTAGATTACTAATTTTCCCGTAGTGCATTTTGCTGGAGTATACTGGTTTTAATTCCGAATCATAAAATTCAAATCAAATAACTTAAAAATCTAAAATTGATGAAATCTTAATTTGTAATCTCCATTGAAAAAAAAAAGAGCAACCAAAATCTAAGAATCTCCATTAACCTATGTTTTTACTGCTCTTGAAATAGACTAGTTGAGATTTCATTTCAGACTCAAAGATTGGGCAAGTAGAGTCACTCTACTAGAGGATGCACTGACAAAAGGACTTGTCTTTGCATTATTGTTGTAAAGTAAACAATGGCAACTCTACTAGAGTGGGGAGTTACTTTCTCTTATTCTGTGAAACGTGGGTTGTTCCGCTGAAGTTGCGGGAATGAAATTAGTCTGAATATTAGCCACGAAAGAACTTTTTATGCCGTAGAATAAGCCCACAATACCCATGGCCTACTATGTCGTGACTGGAAGTCGATGAACACGTACATCCCTTGTAAGCTATGGTATCTTGGTTGTCGTGCTAATTCTCAACTTGCCGTAGCTAATGGACTGATATATTGCCACGACCACGAATCAGGCGTGGCAATAAGTGATCAATAGCCACGGATACACCAATCCGTGGCAGTAGGGTCGTGGCTATTAGTTGATATTTTTGTAGTGTTGTGGCCACGCCCAAACCGTGGCAAGGCATGCCGACCAGCCACATGTGCCAATGGCATGCCGTGCCAGCCACCTTGCCACGCCTAAGCCATACCATGCCGGCCGTCCCTTCACGGCTGCTAAAACGAAGGCTTGCGATGATCAATGGTCACCTTTCCTTCTAAGATGCATATTTTAGCCCTCCAAAGTTACCAGCAAATGCGTGGCAGCTTTTGGCCCGATACCAAGCCATAGTTTTGGTCGCGCCCAAACAATGCCAGAACCCTAACTTTTGGCCGTGCCTAAACTATGCCATATTAAAGCAATGCCGGCCATGCCTTCCTGCCACTGGCTACCAAACGTAGGGTTGCAATAATCGACGGCTACCTTTCCTCTGAAGATGCAAAATCTCGACCGTTGAAAGTCACCACCGAGCCGGCAAGTCTCCCAAGATCAACTTGCCAAATAACAACAACATGCTACATGTTTTCCACGAAAACATTCGAGACATCAACACATGTCACAAACTGGGGGATGCTCATTAGGGTTTTGGTTTGGCGGTTTACAACGTGCGACGTACACTACGCCCGTCATAAGAAAGTGTCATAAGAATGAGTCGGTTAGTAAATAGAAGGAGTAATGGTGAAACGTTTCTTTCATTATGGAACATAAATTCCAGGCGTTACCCGTTACGACCTCCTTCCACTTTACTCAGTTGTTTTTGTTTCTTACGGGACCAGAGTACGTTTTGTTACAACTTGTATAAATAGGTCTTACCTATTCCCACAAAAGGACAAGTTTTGGTTAGGAACATACAACACTCAGAAATCACACCTAGCTTTCCCATCTATTATCTTTCACTTTCGATACAAGTCAAACAACTACTCTTCCCGGAATCAACTATTCTCCGGTCTCAACACTTTCTTCGCTTCCCTCCCTAAAACCAACCCTTCTCCTTCACTTTGTGACCGAAGCAAGTCCGAAACGGCCATTTCTTGGTTTAGGCCGGATTTGTACAGATTAATCTCTCGAATCTAAAGTACTCCCTTGCAGTACATTGTTTAGGGTTTAGACTCGTTTCTCACCCACTCACGCGAAATTATCGAAATCAGCGGAAACCGTTTTCACCCTAAAACACCTGCTTGAGAATAAGATTTTAAATGAGAAGGTGGAAGCATCATTCTCTTTGTCAGATTGCTTAGTAACTGAGACTGCCAACAACGAAGAGCTAAACTCTCATCTTCATAAGGAAAATAAGGGTTTGAAGATTGAGCTGCAACGAATTAGCAATCTACTCACAACTTCGCGTAACCTTCATTCTTCTTCAATGACTCAGATCAAACGGTTGGAGGAAGACAAAGCTCGAGTAATCAAGAGAAGAGATAAATCCGAAGCCAATCTTCGTTACAGCTATGAGTGAAATTTCTGATTTAAAAACCGAGAATGATAGACTGAAAAGTGAAATGACTCCTCTTTTAGCTCGATTAGAAAGGTTACAAGGTAAAAGTAAAGACAACTGTTCCCGTGAAGAAAGAAATTATTGAACCTCCGAGAAGTGGGAAACTTATTATAAGATCTCCTGATGACAATAAATCTGAGCCCGATCATGATAAAGATTGGGATAATGCTCATCATGCTCTATGCGCTCAACTCGAAGCTACGAGGATGTAGATCTCAAGACTTGATCACCTTAACATTGATGTTCAAAAAACCTTGGGTTATGTTATTTTGCAGAAGGGAGGTAGTTCTAGGAGCTATGGATAATTCTGCACCGTATTTTACTTATCCGATCACGTTTCTTACTTGCTTTTTCTTTCTTCGCAGAATCAGAGGAACATTACAAAAATCAAGTTTTTCACCTATCTCGTCAAAGGGATGAGCTCTCCAAGGAAGTTTTCGGTTTTAAAGAACAGATTGGGTTTCTGAATGAAGATGTTGATCAAATGGAGAAGGATGCCGCTAAGGTTGCAAAGATGACTCGCAAAAATGCTCAAAATACGAAGGTTAAGCTCTTCAACAAGTTCTGTGATTCTCGTGGGATTCACCGTGTTCTTTTAGATCTTGAAGTTTTCTCAGATGATGAACATGTTGCTGGTGGCAAAGACGATGATGAGAGAACCGAGTCTGATGATGACAAGATCGAAAAGCCTGAAAGCGAAGCTTCTTTGGCCACTAAGGCTGCTAATGTTCCTTCCTCTTCGCAGACTCCATCTGGTGATGTTACCGGCAATGTTGAGGCTGAAACTACTGATGGCAGCAACCCTCCTCAGACTAAAGAAGCAGATGATGGCAATGTTGAGGTTGGAACTCAAGGGATTGAAGGTGGCTCCATTCAAGAAGAAGCCATCAAAGTTACTCCAATTCAGCAGCTTCCTCCCCAATCTTGACTTCTTTATTTCGCTAGCTCCTTTGAATTTCGCGTCTTTTCAACATTTTTAAACTGGGCGCTCCCAAGCTTGGGGGCATAACATTTAGTTTCGTTTTTGTCTTTTGCCTTAATATACTAGCTTTCGCTCTTTTCCTTCCCTACATCTTTATTTTGTTTAGCTATCTGCAACTAACATGGTTAATGCACAACTAATTCATAAATCTAACAGAATATTAAATGTGTTTTAGGTGTTTCCTTTACCTTTATCTCGTGTATTCCAAGTATATACTTGCGAAGGAAATACTCAAAGAATAATTGAATCAAAACGGTATATACTTGTCTCTTATTCTTTGTGAATTTTCAGATCATACCTACAATCTAAGACATAATCTGCCTTTTCTGTTTTGCCAAATTTGTACTTACCCCTATTTTGATTTCACAGTATTAAGTATGCAAAGTAAATGCTCTAAAAAATAAATAAAAATAAACATATATATACTTGCCTCTTATTCTTTTGTGGATTTATGAAGCATACCTGTGTTTCATCTCGTGCTCTTGGTTCTTCGTGTGCTCGTTCTATTTGCCCTATTTATCTTGCTTTGGCTCAAAGTTCACCTTTTGTATCTCCTCGTCCATCTTTAACTCACATATGGCATCACTTCGTCATCTCCAAGCTTGTTCCTACATTATTAATAGTATAATCATAGTAATATGGATATTCATTGAAATTATAGTACATTTGTAAGTACTTTTGCAGTCAATAAAGATTTCTTGAACTTTCATGATACTTATCTCTTGAATATCATGTCTTTTATTTCATTGTTTTCGTATACTTTTTTGTTTACTTCGTGTCTCTTTCATTTTCATTTGATTCATGAGGTAGAGCAGGGTCATATGCTTGCCTCTTACTTTGTTTCGTATTTTGCCTTTCTGTTTTGCCTCAGATTTCATTTTGCCTCACATCTCTCTCCCTATCGACGAACTATGAACTGGATCTAACTTTTGCCCGATCCGAGGATGAATGTCCTAAATAAGAAATTTCTGAGAATAACTTTCAGATCTACTCTTCCTTCCACAATCTTAACACAACTACAATCTTTAGATTATCAACCTCAAATTTTATGAAAAGAATAACTCGTTAAGTGATTTTTTGATGAAAAACTTAAGAATAATTTCAACTCCTTCACCTTATCTCAAGTGAGAGTAAACTTTCAACATGAGATCCCTGTTTCTGGACACTAAAATGTAACTATTGAAAATCCAGTAGCACACCCAAATGGTAAACAGAACAATCTAAGACATGATTCACACAACGAAATAGAAACATTACTTTATTAACTTGACTTCAAAGTGATTATGATGGTATGAAGATTACAAGTATTGAAACCCTCAAGAGCCCTAACAAGTTTCCTTACAAAATAATCTCTCCACTCACAAAATTCCAACCCCCTCTACAATGAACCAAATTCTCTATTTATAGGGAAAAATGCATAATGGATTACAGCTCAATTTACTTCGCCGGATATCACACATTTCACGTGACTGTCCTTTTTACTTCGCCCAAGCCATTTTCAATAAATTTATTCCACCTCTTTCGCCTATTAATTCTTGCAATGTCTGCCCACTGTCTCATTTCTTGCACAACAATTCATACTTCGTGTCTTCAACTTCGCGTCCTTCCTTTTCTTCGTGATATGTCTTCTTGTCCATGAATATTCCATAACACCACTGTAGTTGGTCTCGTCACATTCATCAGAATCTTGAATATTGATACCCCGACCTAATGGACAAGAAAATGGTTTGATTATAATCAGAAAGCATAGCGAGCATTTGTAGAGTCAATTTTGTTGAAAGAACTGAATTTGGTGTAGAATTTGCTATACCTATAGAGTCAATATATGATTGACTTGCATTCACGGGTAGAATGCTATAATCCAAGAGAAACCCAAGCCTGCTGAAGCTCTTCACTGCAGGCATATGACAACACTTGATTAAATTATAGAACAAAAAGAAAACCTGTACGGTCAAAGACTGATAAAATGATCCTCTTTCAAAGAATTTCATTTTCTCTCACCGCAATTATGCCGAGACAATGTTGGCCCATTATCCCCGAACCAAAATCAACTTGTTGGCATACAATCCTAGATCAATCACCATTCTTTTCAAACCGACACCTCCTCATCTCCACCCAGAGTTCAACATGCTTGAACATTATACGCTCAAGTGTCTTCGCCATACACAATACCTCTTAGTAGGATAAGTATCACCACCCATGTAAGAAGGTACCAAGACACTTCATGCTCCATTGCGATATATTCAACCTGCAACAACCAAAATAAACTTGTGCTATTAGAAAGAAATCCAATAACATGAAAGATTGCTAGAATACACTAACCCATTTGTTCCACACTACTACTTTGCAAATTTTAAATAGTCAACTAAACTAGTTCCATTCACCACCTATAATACATATCATATCTAAGTGAAGATGAAAATCCAGGTAGAATATAACCACAAGAAAGATATCGTTCATTCTTATACTACCAAGATTTTATATATGCTTCTAGCAATAACGATTCATTTTCAAGGATTGACACTGTGATCATATGTATTAACATTTCGTTATAGGTAATCCAGTAACTACTAGAGTAAGGTTTCTAATATTACCACTGATTTTGCTGCTACAATTATAATGATTGATAAAAATATAAAAGTATGCTATACTAGCGCCTCTAACATTACATACTCAAAGTGGCATGATACGAACAATACATTCAAAACTTCAGAATCAATCAATACTTAAAAGGAACTTAGAAGCCATACTACCATGGAGAATAATTGGACTTCCACTCTACTTACTTGTCATCATTCCAGGCAACATGTTGAATTTCTAGGCATACATGTTGATTTGACTTCATTACCCTTAGTAGCCAGCCTATCTTGGAGTCTCTTGGCGAGTGGTAAATTGTCTTCCTCTGATGTTGGACTTACCCTAGCTTCGTTCTCCTTCAATATAGCATAAACGTAAAAAAAAACAAATGAGATACTAAAAAAGAAAAAAATGAACAGAATAGAACGTTTATTGTAGGTTCTTTTCAAGATTGAGAACTTATGTACTTGGTAGTTTCAGTGAGTACAGCACATATGTGCTGTTAGGTTTCCCCATTTACAGAACATATTTGATGTTACTTTTCACTTTTTGCTAATTATAACTACCTTATGTAGGTCAAGCAAGAATTTGTAGAGTCTCAAAGATATACATAGCTTTTTCGGCGCTCCTATTCTTATTTAGTTGAGCTTCCTCTCGCCTTTTCAAAGATCTAAAACTAGAGACTTCTGTTTCCAAATCGGCATCATTAGTATATAAGTTAAAAGCATCATTAAAAACAAAACAGAAATTCATTAAAGAAGTATATTTAGGTACATACAAGACTCTCTAATTCTTTGTAGCTCTCTCCTTCAGCGGGCTGTTGCTTTCTGTCATTCTTTACTTTCTTCTTCCTTTCAACTTCATTGAATGGAATCGGATCCCAAGGGTTCCTTGTTTCCTGCATTTGAAACAAATCAGATAACAAACTATTTAACGAAAAGAAACATATATGTATTGCTGGTTCTATGCATCAGAATCATATATGCACTAGGTTTTATAACATGTTCATACTTCTTGTTGAGGTTGCGGAAGATCATCTTTCATACAAGCTTGGACGGCTGCGGCTAAAATAATTTCAGAGGCTTCTTTAAGCGTATGTGCAGTATTGATTTGAGGTTGCTTAGTCGAGGGATCCATTTGATCTTGATTTGATGATCCTCTAATAATTGCACCTTCATTGTGCATAGGTGCAGCTGCAAGATGGATTTGAGTTGGATCAGCTGCACCTAGATCAATTGCAGGCTGCTGCACTTCTTCTCCATTTTCAACATTGAGAATGTTATGGGATCACTTCTTCCAAATAAAAGTATATACTTGCCTCTTATTCTTTTGTGAATTTATGAAGCATACCTGTGTTTCATCTCGTGCTCTTGGTTCTTCATGTGCTCGTTCTATTTGCCTCATTTATCTTGCTTTGGCTCAAAGTTCACCTTTTTCCTTGTCCATCTTTAACTCACATATGGCATCACTTCGTCATCTTCAAGCTTGTTCCTACATTATTAATAGTATAATCATAGTAATATGGATATTCATTGAAATTATAGTACATTTGTAAGTACTTTTGCAAATCAATAAAGATTTCTTGAACTTTCATGATACTTATCTCTTGAATATCATGTCTTTTATTTCATTGTTTTCGTATACTTTTTTGTTTACTTCGTGTCTCTTTCATTTTCATTTGATTCATGAGGTCGAGCAGGGTCATATGCTTGCCTCTTAATTTGTTTCGTATTTGCATTTTTGTTTTGCCTCAGGTTTCATTTTGCCTCACATCTCTCTCCCTATCGGCGAACTATGAACTGGATCTAACTTTTGCCCGATCCGAGGATGAATGTCCTAAATAAGAAATTTCTGAGAATAACTTTCAGATCTACTCTTCCTTCCACAATCTTAACACAACTACAATCTTTAGATTATCAACCTCAAAGTTTATGAAAAGAATAACTCGTTAAGTGATTTTTTGATGAAAAACTTAAGAATAATTTCAACTCCTTCACCTTATCTCAAGTGAGAGTAAACTTTCAACATGAGATCCCTGTTTCTGGACACCAAAATGTAACTACTGAAAATCCAGTAGCACACCCAAATGGTAAACAGAACAATCTAAGACATGATTCACACAACGAAATAGAAACATTACTTTATTAACTTGACTTCGAAGTGATTATGATGGTATGAAGATTACAAGTATTGAAACCCTCAAGAGCCCTAACAAGTTTCCTTACAAAATAATCTCTCCACTCACAAAATTCCAACCCCTCTACAATGAACCAAATTCTCTATTTATAGGGAAAAAATACATAATGGATTACAGCTCATTTTACTTCGCCGGATATCACACATTTCACGTGACTGTCCTTTTTACTTCGCGCAAGCCATTTTCAATAAATTTATTCCACCTCTTTCGCCTATTAATTCGGCAGCTGTCGGCCCAGCTGTCTCATTTCTTGCACAACAATTCATACTTCGTGTCTTCAACTTCGCGTCCTTCCTTTTCTTCGTGATATGTCTTCTTGTCCAAGTAATCATTATCTCGCCGATTGACATATTCGCTGATATCAGATCTAGCCAATGAAGAGAGTAAGGATGGGGGTGCTTTTCAGTCTGTAGCTTCAACTTACGGACAACTTCTTCTGACACCACATTCTCACAACTACCCGAATCAATTATCATACGACAAATCTTGCCACCAACGGTACAAGTTGTCTGAAAAATATTCTTTCGCAGCCATGGTTCATCATTTTTTGGAGTCAAAAATGAACGACGGAAAACCATTAAACACTCACCTTGATCTCCAGGAAAGAATACTTCTTGTGGTACATCCGTTTTCTCTTTGGTGTCAACATAGGTTCATCCTTTGCATCATTGTCCACTAATAAGGACTTTCCAGGCCTTCCAACTTTGCGACAATCCTTCGCAAAATGACCAAACTCTCCACAACGGTAACATGAGTTAGCAGAAGACTTTGACGACGAACTAACATCTTGTACTGTGGAAGCATTCTGTAACGGGAACATAGGAGGGTGACTAACAGCAGGCGTAACATTCTGACGGGTCCATTATTTTTCCAAGAATAACGCACGCTGATGGACTTCAGAAACATAAAAATAATCAAACAAGTTTAGAGTATCTTGAAAGATTTGACGCAAACCTCCTATATAACGATAGACAAGTTGTTCTTCAGGCTCCATAATACCCGATCTAGTAACCAAATCATAAAATTCCTTCGTATATTCGTCAATGGAACGAGAACCTTGACGAAGATTTTGAAGACGAATATATAGCTCTCGAGTGTAATTAAAAGGTAAAAATGATGCACGCATACACTTTTCAAGCCTAGCCCAAGATGAAATCGCTGGTTTGCCTTGTTGTATACGCGTTGCTTTCAATTGCCGCCATCAAACAACAGCCCTTCCTCGAAAGCGGGTAGTAACAAGAGGAACCACACGATCAGCTGGGCACCCTCTTAAACTCGAGCACTTCTTCCACTGTGAGAAAACCGATGATACAATCTTTCTACACAATCCACTACCATGAAACTCAGGAATTTCCACACGGAATGCAGATTCCCACCTTCTAGAGTCACGTTCATGATGCAAGTTCCCCCGTTCACGATCAACAAATGGGTTTTCAACATCATCATCATCGGTTCGCTTCGATGTCCGATTCATCGGTAGGAAGCCGACGCGCTCATGTCGTTCGAAAGAACGTAGCTACTTGACCGGCGAGCACTCAACCGCGCGTGAGAGTTCATCGTACCTAGTTCTCTCCATCACCTCATCAACCACAGCTTCGCGAGGACCACCCTGACCTCTACCACGAACCATGTTGGAAGGATCGATACCCAGATTCTGAATACCAAATGGTGTAGGAAGTTAGTACTATAACGATCGAATCAACACACTATTATAAAAACTTCTCAACTGGATGTATTTTCATTCATCTCTCATTCACCCATTAACATAAATGACGCAGCCCTTATATACAGGCTTCACAACTTCAACAAAAACTAGAAAATAAAGCTAAATATCTTAACAAATAAAGAGAATATCTATTCTAGACATAAAGACCGAAGATATTCCTTATTCACTAGCTAAAAATAACTCAAAACCAACCAAACTTAGATAAAACATCCAATATTACTTGTGAGCGCTTGCTCGACGCTCCCTTTCTTCATACCAACATAAGGCCATCTCGTGCACTACATCAGATTGAAACCGACAGATTATGCGGTGGAGATTGGATGCCAAAAACTTTATCTGCATTTTTGCTGTAAAGTGTTCTGCAATTATATTGTCCAGGACCGCTCAACTATTCCCACATAAGTCGCAAACGTACGACATTTGATGCAACAACAGAGATATGACCGATACTTAATTTCAATTATACCCAAAATATCTTGAACAAGTAATGCATGCATTATTGGCAATGGAAACGTAAAGACAGAGTTTGTGGGGTGGATGGATAATCGACTAAATATTTTTATGCATTATTGAAAACTAACCGACACAATTGATAAAAACGTATATTCTACGGATATAAAAACATTATAAAACTGTGGAAGAGCTGCTATTACAAGACTACAACCACGCATAATTCGGATACTTCGTACTTCTTCATTTTTATTTCGCCTTATAATTTCTGGAATCGAAAATAATTTTCAAAATACAAATATCACACTATATATGTCGGATGCTTCAAAGTAAATAAGAAGGGACACAACTTTTACTTTTATACTTTTGAGTCTTATCTTCCAAAAAATTTCAATCTATCATAAGTACTTGTGTTCCTTTTTTATCCCCACAAGGCCAGATGTTATTCGGACGAAAGGAAAACATCCCTAAAACCAAATTAGCTCCCTGTTAGTCTAATTTCCACAATCAAGCATTATTACTACACTACACTGTCTGATACAATCAAGAGGTTGAGCATGCAAATGAGTATAACAAAGCAAACCCAATAGAAAGAGTTACAGTATGAGGAGTCTTGCTAGTCAATTTAAGAAACATTTGTGGAAAATGAAAATTTTCTTATTTTCTTAGAAATATTATAGTTTAAGCAAGATTTGTCCTAGGTTGCTGGTTCGACTCAAAACAAACTGTCATCTATCATTAGTGGAGACTTATAGAGTATTTGAACTTTTGCTAGACCGTTAGACTTAGACGTATATATAGTACCAGGTAAAAAACGTAGCACCCAAATGATATACCATAAGATGATGCAAATAGTGCTCATCTAGCTAGGTTTATGGGGTACATTGACCCTATTTGTACCATGTGCAACAATTGCTCCGAATCTGGGGAACATTCTCTAATGTACTGTAATTTTGCTAAAGCTGTCTGTGCTCACTGTTCTCTTAATCTGGAAAATGCTAGAAATGGTTGTAATAATCTGTCTGACTGGTGTCCTAGCTGGTTTTCTACTAGACACCCTTATACTCATTGGGGTCCTTGGGCTTGCGTCTGTGCTACTATATGTTGGTTCATATGGAAAGGGAGATGCGACAATGTCTTTGAAAGAACTAAACCTTGTCCTAAAAATACCGTACCAAATTATTAACCATCTAAACTCTTGTCCGGTGATCAATCGTAATTCTATTTACAAATTGAATGTGAGACAAGAAGAACCTCTATCGCTCAAGACCCAAACTTGAATATCTCCTTTGCTTACATGACTGACATTATGAACTCTATCACAGCCTAATCGGCATTGGTGTATCATATTTTAGGTTCCACTGGAGAAATTCTTGGAAGGAAAACCATGTGCATCAGAGTACATGAAAGAGAAGAAGGGGAATGCTTAGCAGCCAAGGAAGCTGTTGATTGGGCCACCCAACTCAAATGCAGAAAATTCAATCTTCTTGGATGCAACAAGAACGTCATAACAACTCTGCAAGGAGGAACTGGAAACACTAGATGGAATACTAATACAAGAATGGATGAAATAATCTTGAATCTCAAATATTTTGACAAGGTCTTGTGTAAATCTATTAAAAGTAGTAACATACCTGAACTTAAAAGTTTAGCTACTTTAGGCTGCAACTATCAAAGTCCTCGGATGTGGGAGGCACCTTCTCTTCGTACTCTTTGTCAGTAATTTTTCTCTTTATATAAAAAAAATAAATAAATAAAATAAGAAGATGATGCAAATGTCTTATGGAGACTTTTCAATTTGAGTATGAATCTCAAGCTTGGTAAAGGGGCGGTAGGAATCGGTAGAGGGGCGGCAACCTAATAAGACAAAAAAGGTCATTAGAAGTAAATTCAATTGCCCCTTATCAATAAAACCCTGGAACTGACTAATTAACCCTTATTGTTAATAATCAAGTTTAGTAATGATAATCAAGATTAGTGTAGATAATCAAGATTAATTTTGATAATTAATTTTCACTTATTATAGAATTAAAAATCAGATGTTTAGAGTTATAAGAAAAAAGAAAAAATTGAGGAGAAGAAAAAAAAAACTTTTGTGATATTTGTGAAACCCTAGATTTTGATTCACTCAACCAAAATGAGTGATTCAAGTGGCAAATTAGAGGTGGGTGATCAAAATTAGTTCCCATTAGCTTTTTGTTGAACAAAATTATCTAAAGTATGTAAAAATCAAATTTTTAAAATTTTTAAAGAACATACGGTTGGAAATAAGCTAGTTACCAAACCAGAATCGGTTCAATTTGGGAAAAACCCAATCGTAATACCAGTTACGGTTGATAGAAAATCTTGGATACGAACCGTAACTAATTATGGTTCATAAAAAAGGAATCGAAACCAACCGTAACTAAACTACGGTTGGTAAGTCAACTATAGTTTCGAACCGTACATCACTACTTCAAAAATTCTTAACATACATGATTATGTACGGTTGGTAAGTCAACAATAGTTTACAACCGTACATCATCTCTTCAAAAATTCTTAACATTCAGGATGATATACGGTTGGTAACTTTCATTAAGTTACCAACCGAACCCCAAGTGCTTGGTAACTAAGGTTTCGTACCAACCCGTACCTAAACCTAATTCTCAATTTTTTAAGGTACGGTTCATATTTGGGTTGTTAGCAACCGTATGTTCTTCAACCAATACAGGTACGGTTGGTATCTGGGTTATTACCAACCGTAACTCACATACAACACACAAATTCCAGTTTCAATTTCGATCCAAAACCCTAATTTTTGATGCAAAACTAACTTAAATCAAAAACAATAGACTAAACTCTAACTGGGTATTATAAATTTTTCAAATCGCCGATGAATCGAAGAGGACGATGAAATATCAGTTTTAATGGAGGAGAGGAGGAGAAGAAAAGAGAAACAATTTTGATTTACTGATTCAATTAGGTTAAAAATGGGGAAGGATAATTCAGTCTTTTTAATCAAAAAAGTAAGGGTAAATTAGTCCATTTAAGGTGAAAAGGGTAATCCAGTAAACTTATACACCCTATAGGACACCCCCTAACCAATTAGAGGGACATTGCTATCACCCTTGCCGCCCCTCTACCATTTCCTGCCGCCCCTTTACCAAGACACATGAATCTAGCAGCAACAATTTAAACCTTAATACATTATTGCATTTTTACACTAGTTTAATTAATATTCCGGTTTGTCCCGGCAATAGTGTGACAATTACCAAGCAGCTAATGAGGACAAGACGACCTCATGTGGCTCCGTCCTTTGTCACTGATTAAAGTTTGAAAGAACAAAATATAGTGGGTATTCTGTTCATGATGAATAATAGACTGACAGAAAGAAACGTGGATCAATAATAGTTTCTACTTTGAGTATGTGAATTCAAAAGGTCCAGCTATTTGATAACGACTAGCACTCATAAACATCATTTTCAAAGTTCATAATTTCTGAAATATCTTGTTATTGATTTCAAAGTTCATAGCGGGTCTCTTCTCTACATGTGAATCAATTATTGTTGACTGAAGATTTCCACGATGTTTCTACTGTATTTACAGATATTGACCACGACTAGATAGTGAGTAGATATAAAACTAGTTTCCAGTTTTATAATTTCTGAAATTTGTGTTCTTGATTTCTAAATCTTCAAAATCCAATTATCCTACTACAGAGATGGAAGGGATTCTTACTAGTGGTGTAAGCGAGCTCTTAAACAAGTTGATTCCTGTTGTTGCTCAAGAGATCGGTCTGGCATGGGGTGTCAAAGATGAGTTGAAAAAGCTTCAGAGAACTCTGGAGATGATTCTTGCCGTCATAGCTGATGCGGAAAGGAAGCAGGTGACAGATGAGGCTGTGAGACTTTGGTTGAGATGGCTCAAAGATGTGGCTTATGAAGCCGATGATGTGATGGATGAGTTCTCTTATGAGACCATGCGTCGGTGTGAAAGAGGGAACCGCTTGAAGCATAAGCTACACGATTTTGTTTCTTCTTCCAACAATCCTCTTGTTTTTGCTTTCAAGATGGCTAAGAAAATTAAGGATATTAACAAAAGATTAGACGAAATTGCCAAAGACATCAACAGGTTTGGCCTGCACGCTGCAACAATTAATACTTCTGTGGTTGGCGGTGAAAGTAGTGAGCAACGGAGCCGGCAAACTGCATCCTTTATAAATGATTCTGAGACTGTGGGAAGGAAGGATGATACGATTAATATAGTTGAAATATTAACAAAACCGATCAAATCATCGTCATCAGAAAAGGTTTCAACTATCTCCATTGTGGGGATGGGTGGTCTTGGTAAGACTACCCTTGCGCAACTCGTTTCCAAAGATGAATTGGTAAATAAATACTTCGATCAAAAAATATGGGTCTGTGTATCTACAGATTTTGATGTCGAAAAAATATTAATGAAAATTATGGAATCCATCACTCTTGCGAAATTTGATAATTTATCAAATTACGATGTGTTGGTAAATAAGGTTCGAGAAAATCTCCAGGGGAAGAAGTTTTTGATAGTACTGGACGATCTCTGGAACGAGGATAATCAGCAGTGGGAGAGGCTCAAAGGTCCGTTGCTTGTTGGTGCGCAAGGGAGTAAGATATTAATCACCACACGTAACATGCAGGTTGCAGATGTTGTAAAGGGGGATATTCCTCCTTACAAATTGGAAAGATTACAAGAAGATGAATGTTGGTCTATCATTGAGAAGAGAGCATTTTCTCCCGGTGGGGCAGTAACTACTCCAAACATGACAAGCATTGGGAAAGAGATAGCAAAAAAGTGTAGTGGTTTACCACTTGCAGCGAAATTCCTCGGAAGCCTGATGCACACGAAGAATAAAGAAAGCGAATGGTTGTCGATTAGAGAAACTGATGTCTGGAATGCACAAGAAGGTCAAAATGAAATCCGACCGATACTGAAATTGAGTTATGATAACTTGTTTCTCTTATTGCTCAATCTTTCCCAAAGGTTGGGAGATCGAAAGGGAAACTTTGATTCATCTATGGATGGCTGAAGGATTTCTGAACACTTGTAATGTGGGAAACAGAAGATCTATTGAAGATATTGCGGATGAATACTTTGAGAATTTGGCATGGAGTTCATTTTTGGATGGTGAGCGAAAGAGTGAACTGGGTGACATAATGACGTGCAAGATGCATGATCTCGTCCATGATCTTGCAAAAGATGTGATTGGGGATAAGGAGGAATTGGCGTGTCTCAAGGTGAGTGAGTTGAATGTTACTTCTAAAATACGTCGGCTTCAGTTAACGTTGGATGTAGATTTATCATCGTCATTTCTGAAAAGCTTAAGCAACTTGAAGAAGCTGCGGACAGTACTTATCCCTGACGGTTCAAAGCTGGATCCTTTTATATTCTCAGAAAATAATCAGTACTTGCGTATCTTACATGTGGAAGGTGGTTCACCATATGTTAGTGCTCAGCCAAAGTGGCGTTCTTTGAGTGTGCTAAAACACTTAAGGTACCTCCGCCTTTCCAATCTTAATCTCAGTGAAGTTGTTTATGATCAGTCCATCGGTATGCTTTACAATCTGGAGACATTGGTATTGAGTCAAATGGGTATTAATGTTCAATATCTTATTACGAACATTCAATCATTAAGAAAACTCAGATACCTTGAAGTCTCGTGGACGGATATGGTAGAACTACCTGATTCCGTCACAAGTCTTTCTAATTTGCAGACGTTGGATCTCACTAACTGCCAATTAAAAGTCATTCCTGACTCAATCTCTGGTTTGAAAAATCTAAGATTTCTAAATTTGTCAGAAAACCCTTTTGAGAAATTACCTGCTTCAGTCTTCAACCTATCCAATTTGGAAACATTAGATGTCAATACCTGCAAAAATTTAGAAGCCTTACCTGCAAAAATGATTAACTAGATTGAGGATATTTGATCTCACAAACTGTCCATTACTTGAAGAATTACCCGAAGATATTGGAACTCTAACACAGTTAAGATATCTTAACTTGAAAGGTACTCAGATCGAAGTGTTACCCGAGTCTTGTGCTAACCTCATAAATCTTGAGTTTGTGGATCTTTTCCATTGTGAGGTTCCCAATTATGTCAAAAATTGGACAAAACTTAGGAAATTTTATTCCCAAACGGGAAATATATTGGGTGCAGGAGAACTAGTTTTCCTTGAAACGTTGAATTACTCGGTGCCGGAAAAATGTATAAATGAAGCTGAATGCAACGTTGGTATTGAAGAGTTGAGAAATCTAAACTTTCTTGAGTCGCTAGCTATTTGGGAACTTCAAAATGTGGAAGACCCAGCTGATGCTGAGAGGGCAAATTTGAAAGGAAAACAGAATCTTCGTTACTTATGTCTACATTGGTCGTCGAATTCTTCTCATCGTCCTGCTGAAGTTTTTGAAGCTCTCCAACCTCCCACTGGTTTAAGGAAGTTGATTATACAGAACCACAGGGGGCGGGTCTTTCCGGATTGGATGTGTGTTCCATCTGGTCTTCCAAATTTGGTGAGGTTGGATCTTAGAAACTGCACAGGAATAAAAACACTTCCAGATAATGGTGGATTTCCTTCATTAACTGAACTCGTTCTTACTGATATGCACCTTCTAGAAGAATTGTGTGATTCATATCCTCCTCGTCTTCAGGGTCTGTGGATTAGTGACTGCGAAAGCTTAAAAGAAATCCCTTCGTTTCCTTCTTTGATGATATTGGACTTAAAGAAGGTCGACCACAAGTTAGTATGCTCAGTCGGAAAAAGCCAGATGTCATCTCTCACGGAGCTATGGTTGGAGAATATTGAGGATCTTATATACTTCCCAGTAAGCATACTCCAAAACAATTCTAATCTTCAACTTCTGAAAATTAAAGGGTGCAATCGGTTAAATGGCTTTTGTGTAAATGAGGATGGACTTCTCTTGGATAACACAGTTCTTGGCTCTAAGTTTTACACTAGCTCTCTTCAAACTATGGAATTCATTGATTGCCCAGCTCTTAAGTTTCTTCCAGATTTTCGAGGATGGACTTCTCTTCTGAAATTAACCATCTTCAAATGCCCACGAGTAAAGGAGTCTTTAACCTATGATCTCAAATCCCTCTCCTTTCTTAAAGAATTGTATGTTGATTTTCTTCAAAGAGACAAGCAACGAGGAAATCCATCTAATACAGATGAGTTGATTAATTTGATAAACAAGTAGCAGGTACTCTACTCATAGTTTCAATTTTGTGTCCTCAATTGTGAAATTCTATTACATTGTTAGATTCAGACTTGAATATAGAGGACTTTAACAGCTAGATTCAGACTTGAATATAGAGGACTTTAACAGCTAGATTCAGAATTGAATTCATTCTCCACCATTGATGTACTAAGATTTTGTATGAAAAACATTTGTTTTATGTCAATTTAAAAACATTTTGCATGAACTGCTTCTGTCATTGAATTTCAGTGGCACTCCCTATGGTAGCCCAGATTGTATTATTGGTTTGGAAGCAATTGTTACGATTTATTCTTTGAATGTTGTTTTCTCCGGATTACGTTTGATATCGTTTGGTTATATTTGAAGCAGCAGAGCCGATCGACCACATTAAGGATGAAATATTTGAGTCAAGATTGAGACCAGCCTGCAGGTTTTCTCATCTTAATTGTGTCCTGTCTCTATATTCTTCTTATAGGTATTCTCATTTGCAAAATTTTGTTTTCATATTTCTATATTCTTCCTCCATGTGATTCATGCTATTGCTTCCATTTGCATTTTGACTAATTTGATCTTGTTGTGCAGCTAAATAACATATTTTGACTAATAAGCGGATTTCATGAAAAAGCCGAAATAACATGTCTCATAAAGCAGGAGCCGGCATATAGAGAAGCAAATTCATTGTGGAAAAAAGTAAATCGGGTGAATTCCGGAGAAAATATATGGTTGAGTAACCGTTAGAATATTTGTCTAAGATGCATTTTAAAATGTTCTTTTTGGCTCTGTATTACTTGGTTTCTGCTATTCTCCTGCTTTACTTTACGGTGAATCCTCAACAGTGATAGGACTGCACAATTCAGGGAAATTCAGATTTATTTGGAAACAACGATGTCCCAGCAGCAAGTGATTGGTCATACTGCTGTAACGCCAAAAATGACCTAATGAAATCACTAAATTTATTTTAAAGAATCATCAATTTTGGTTTTGCATTATACTTTTAAAACAATTTCACATCACTCTAAACAATCAATCGGTATTTCGGGTAGAAATGAAAATGAAGCTAAAATAACAAGAAAAATGGAGAAATGAAAGGAATCAAAAGAACATGAATCAAACTAGCTACTTCATCTTCTTACGGTGACAAATTCAGATAGAAAATAATGAGTTTGTTCTTCATTTTATTAAGCTTCCCAACCTCTTAAGACAGTGGCACGTGCAACCCGATTCACTCCTAATGTGAAGGCACCCATTCGGAAATCGCAATTGTGGGTTTGGCACATAGCCTTGATGTCCCGGAAAGATCTTGTCATGTATTTCTGAAGCTCGTTGTTAACCTTTTCTTCATCCCACATGAAGCCTTGAATGTTCTGCGACACAAAACATTTTACATGTTAAGTATTGTTCGCCCATGAGAAGTCAATTGACACAGACAGAATCAGTTATAAATTGAAGATATACCTGAACCCATTCAAAATAGCTGACAGTCACACCTCCACCATTTGCATATATGTCAGGAACTCAATAATGCAGATTTGGGGTAGATATTTAGCTCTGAAAAATATTTGGCGTTTTAGATTAGAAATTATGTGGATATTAAAAAAAAAAAAAAAAAAAAAAAAAATCTCTAACTATATACTTACGTTCATAGAAATGTCTTGGATAAGAAAATGAAGAAATAGACTAGACGAGATTTTAAACCCACAGATTTGTTCAAGTGGTGGAATGGATGACAAATGACTTGTATGTATAACTTTGAATTATTGCTGGGAAATAAACAACGGCGGCTGTTATTCACTCTTCTAGTTTCAGTTGGCTGTTGGAGTTCAATGATACCATTAAAGTTGCACCCAATTGATGGCTGTTACCGATATTTGTTCAGTTTTAAAATTTTCAAACAATTGTCGATCAAGTGTAAAAACATAGAATCTGCTTATGTAGGAAGCCTTCTTCCAAAATTGATCCTGCATAACAAAAGAAGGCTATTATTGGGGCGTCACACTCCAATAGAAAGGCTTCACTTGGATTCTTAATGTCCAAAAAAGTGGTTATGGGATATATCCTAACACATATACAAAATGTCTAGATTACCCTTTAACTAAAATAAAAACTTAAAAACTATAGAAGTGATTTTATGTCCAAAGCTTGGATTAATTCCAACAGTAAAATTTTATTTGCATGTAGTTTCACGTCCAGGTTTGGATTAGTTCCAACCGTAGAAGTTCATTTTACGTCCAGGTTTCTTTTAATTCCAACCGTAGAATCCGATTTTACGTCCAGGTTTCTTTTAATTCCAACCGTAAAATCGATTTTACGTCCAGGTTTGAATTATTTCCAACCGTAGAAGTGATTTAACGTCCAGGTTTGGATTAATTCCAACCGTAGAATTTTATTTGCATGTAGTTTTATGTCCAGGTTTGAATTTGTTCCTACCGTAGAACCTCATTTTACGTCCAGGTTCCTTTTAATTCCAACCGTAGAATCTGATTTTATGTCAAGTTTTCTTTTAATTCCAACCGTACAAGTGATTTTACGTCCAGGTTTGGATTATTTCCAAACGTAGAAATGATTTTACGTCCAAGTTTGGATTATTTCCGGCCGTAGAGTTTATTTTACCGCCAATTTTTCTTCCCACAAAAACTGTCCCAGAATTCACCAAGTATACAACAAAATTCTTTAATTTAATTTTTATCTAATTAAATTAAATTAAATTAAAATTAACTAAATAAGGGTTGTTTAGTCATTACAAAATTATTTTAGATAAGGGGTTTTTGATATTACTTATGGGTGACCAGTTTTTGTCCTATTTGGTGATGCCCCTCCAATAGAATGTGACGCCCCAATAATAGCCTTCTAACAAAAGTGAATATGAACGGACATATGGTGAAATTTTCTAACATGTGAATTATGACTTGATAAGTAATTAGGCTAAGTCCTATGGGCTAGATTGGACAGCTAGATTGGCCAAAAAGTGTTACAAATCATGAAAAAAGTGTGGGAAAAAAGTTAACACTCAATCTGGCTACTTCTCTCTCCTAGCAATTGCTCGCAGTCGCACTATCGGCGAGATTGAAACGCGAAATGGTGCGGCGCTCAAAAAGTGACCAAAATGCCGAACTGTTTAGGCGCTCACTCAAAAATCTAACGATCGAGATTTAAAAAGTCAACCAGTTCGGCGCTCAAAAAGTAACCAAAACGCCGAACCGTTCGGCGCTCACAAAAACGCTGCACCGTTCGGCGCTCACAGATGACGTGGATGGCCAAACTAGCAGCTAGATATCTAGCCCATATGACTTAGGAGGTTGCCCAGGCTGACGTCGATGGCCAATCTAGCAGCTAGATATCTAGCCCATAGGACTTAAGCCTAATAAGATAATTTTTATGACATATCGGTATACAAATTTCTTGGACAAGAATATGGTACAACACACCGAGACAAAACAATAGACGGTATATTGGGGATGAATATGGATCTGACTAATGATCTTTGTGAATTATTGCAAAGTAGATAGTTGCAGCTATTGAATGGTGAGACCAGTTGAACTATGTCGACATAATTCTTGTTTAGAGGATTTTCTAAAATACATTGTGAAACCTAATAAATTATGGGTATCGAGACGGATCATCGATTAGAGAAAACTAAATCAAAGATGAAATTAGAAGACAACTAAATCAAAGATGAAATTAGAAGACAGACAGATTAAAGTGGTTCGGTCACTCGACCTACGTCCACTTAGAAACCCCATAGGGTGATTTAGATTATTGAGCACCAGAGTTTGATCATTCTGGGATGAGTTACATTTACATAATGAATCCTATTTATAGGATTATTGAATAAGCAGTAAACCTAGAGCAACAAACTATCTCGACTAGGTAAACTAAACTTATCTAGCTAGAATACGGGATTTATATGCTAGAGACTAGGTCCTCCAAATATCTTCACATACTAACTTCCGATATATTCCAACAAAACCAGAATAGGTAGTAAGCAGATAAGTACAAAATGGCTTTTGTAAGCAGATAAGTACATAGGTATATACTAGTCGGTACATAATTTCTCAAAAAATTGGCTTCTTAGCCGGTACATAATTTCTCAAAAATATTTCTCAAGAAATTATGTAAGCAGTGCTTCTTAGCCGGTACATAATTTCTCAAAAAATTGGCTTTTGTAATTCCTTTTTTCTTATTTTGGAAAAGGGATGCCCAAACGATTTTTAGTACAAAATGGAGCCATTGTAGATACTTTCCAATCCTCGAAACCAATCAAGAATTTGAGTCTTAGCAACGAGGATTTGGGTAGCGGGAAAAGAACCCCCATATCCAAGATGAAATTCTAGGGTTCTTGCTAGTCTGCATGCAGTTAGGCTTGCACTTATGTTGACAAGCAGTTATTATATTTTTGTTCTTCTCACAGTTTGTGTGATGAGTCGGCTTTTCGCCTTTTCTTGTTGATCTTAGGTGCCTCTCATTTTGTATTTCATTTTAACTTTTTAAGAGTCAAAAAAAAAAAAGCCATTAACACATGTATGTTTGTAATATGTTATTATCAATATATCTGAAAGGACAATAGTCTCACATCGTTATAATCCGCTTAATTAACTTATTAAAATACAATATAGAAGGGCCGCTCCACTCATTGCCAATTGTTTTTGAGTTGGATATCCGCAGACTTTAACATGGTATCAGAGTCCAGCCCCAGACCCAGACCTGCGTACGTCGGGTGTAGACCGAGTCACTGGCCGAAGTGTTTAACCTACTTTGTCACTTACACCCGGGGTGTAAGCCATACTAGCCGAGGTGTACCCCCGATTTAGTCACTCATCTGTGTACACTTGTTACGGATTGACTGGTAACTCGTACGTAGGTCCACGTGTGAGGCTCAGTGACTTGCAATAGTCCCACGTCGCTTTAATCCGCTTAATTAACTTATTAAAATATAATATGGAAGGGCCGCTCCACTCATTGCCAATTGGTTTTGAGTTAGATGCCCGCAGACTTGAACAATATAAGTAGTGTAGTGTAAGGAAAAATAACTGATAAATTGTTGAATTGAGTCTCGAGAGGAGTCCAAATTTGTTCACACTCCTCTAACGAGCGTATATTTCACGTATCCTTCTGATTGGTTGATTATTTAGCTGATGTCCCCATTACCTCCATGTTTAGAATCACGACAATCCTTACATAACTCCCTAAATTAAATCAAGGGTAGAAATTGAAATGTTACGTACACACTCGTCCAAGAGTAGTAATTGAGTGGAGTCAAATGGGAGTCAGATCCGACACATAAGTAGAATGGTTCTAGCATTTCAATGTCCTATTCAACTGGTTAAATTAGAATGCAACTTATTATACTATCAAGGGAGACTAACTAAACAGAATTTAGTCGGAGAGGAGGAGAAATCGAAGTGATACAGATCATAAAACCCTACATCACTACACAAATGTTCCTCTCTTTCTTTCTTTTTTTCTCTTCTTTCCCTTCAAGTTTTCTTTTTGGATACTTTTTCTGATTCTGAAATCATAATTTAATAATCTAGTTAAGTTTCTAAAATTTGGAGGTTTCCATGTTGAGAGAATTTTGATGATGATATCCGTATCGAGTGAATTTTGATAAAAGAATTTTGATGATCATATTTTCTCATATTTACTCGATATGAATTTTGATTAAAGAATCCACATTAAAGGAAAAGATGCTATGTCCTCTCTCCTCAACCTTTCACCCCACCCTCCCTGTCACCGCCACCCTTCCCATCACCACCGGCCAGCACCACCTCTCCTCCCTCCTTTTCTAACCACCTGTACAATGCCTCCTCCAAACAAACCACCAATCTCTTCCTCCCCAATACCCTGTCCCCCTCCGATCCACTTTCAAATAGATCTCAAATCATTCACCTTAAGACGAAAGATAATTGGTGGATTGAAAAGAAATGTTTCTTCTCAAATCATCCTCTCCGAGAAAGGTTTAAAAGCTGAAGCGTATGGAGCCCTTACAATGAATCTTGCATCTAAGATAGAAGGTGTTCTAATCGAAGCTATTAAGGATGGTGATTCAGGTGACGCACACTGGCACCTTTCAGACCAACCTGCTTGGTTATCTATTCAGAAAGCTTCAAACCAAAAAGGTTGTTTTCTTCGTCTAACGCTGTCTAGACTAGATGGTAAAGGAACTCTACGGTCTTTCTTCATCCCTGCTGGTGCCTATTGCTCAGGTTGGTCTGCAATGGCTACAGCTCTTCAAACCCTTCTCAGTCCTTCACCACCTCCCCCTCAAAACCAAAAACCCTCACCTGCAATCCCAACACAACCAAAGCCCACTACCCCTCAACCTCAACATCTGTTTCATGACCATCCAAACCTGCAAAGAGAAGAAGAAAGGAGAACCAAAAAGCACCTCTGAACAACATCAACCAGTCAACCTGTTACTCTGCTGCGTCTGCAAAGGTCCATATTACATTTAATGCCCCTTCACCTACTCATAAAAAAAAAAAAACAAAAAATCTCGGTTATCGAAAGAAAAGGCTGTTCCAATGGACTAGATCCCATACATGCGCAGTAACGTCTCTATGCAACATGAATCCCGTGATGATGTTCACTCTTCTCGAATTCAAACTGATCCTCTTTGATTAAATGGTTTAGCTTCTTCCCAAGAGAATACGAGGAAAGAATCCTTTCGGATATGGATGATTCTGATCCACATAGTCTGCCTTGGTTCACTGCACCCCCATGGGACATTATCAACACAGTATCATACCCATTTAATTTGAACCATTTTTTGGGGACCATGGTTTTTTTGAGGGGACCATGGTCTTATTAGGCCACCTTCCCTCTAGTTATAAGGGGTGTCCTAATGCGTTGAAATTACTAACCTACCCTTAACCTAATTTAATTTAAAACCAACCTAATAACCACCTCTCTCTCACTCTATATATAACCACCACCTCCTCCCACCACCACCACCCATCACCGCCGATTACTACCACCACCACCACCTCCTCCCACCACCACCGCCGATTACCACCACCACCACCTCTGATTATCACCACCACCAACCACCGATTACCACCAACAACAACAACCACCACCACCTATATATATATATATATAGCTTAATTTAAATCTTTAGCAAAGATATTCTCACAAACCCATTACTTGTCGTTTGTCTTTGGTTGAAAAAATGAGAAGTAATCATCAAAATGAGTTGAAAATTGAAGTTGTGGAGAGGTTTAATGGAGGTTACAGTGTTGAGTTCGGTTACTTGTTCATCTCACAAGGCAACCGAACTACACATTCAGATGATTTCGGTTACTTGTTCATCCTCACAAAGCAACCGAACTACACCTTCAGATGAGTTCGGTTCTATATGCTTTATAACTATGTTATTTAACCGACGAGTTTGGTTGTTTCTCATAAATGTATAAAACTGCCATGTAACCGAACTCTAGGGTTAAAAACATAAGAAAAAAGTTGCCATGTAACCGAACCTTACCGTTTTTCTCATTATTTTTATTTCTTTTATAACCGAACTCTATCAACTTTGTTCTGTTATTTCGCAAAAATCTTAAAACTTCCATGTAACCGAACTCTACTAAAAACATAAGAAAAAAATTTTGTTTGTTAAGTTCGGTTGGTTGTGCAATTGATCTCAAGTTTGCGAAACAACCGAACTTATTAAACTTAGTTCGGTTGGATCGCAAAAGCATGCGCTTGCGAACCAACCGAACCATATACACTTGGTTAAAATTTATTTGTACGTAAAGTTCGGTTAGTTGCGAACCAACCGAACATAACGCCGCATGTCGAGCTTCCATTAATATGGAGTTCGGAACTGCGTGTTTGGATCAAGCAACCGAACTACACCTTCAAACTAGTTCTTGTTACTTGTTTATCTCCCAAGGCAACCGAACTACACATTCGATTGAGTTCTACACTTGTTCATCCTCACAAAGCAACCGAACTACACCTTCGAGATGAGTTCGGTGTTATTTGTTCTTCATATAAAATAACCCGAACTGTTCAAAATCCAGTTCAAAATTTTACATTTTTGGGGAAGTTTTTACCAATTTAACATACATTATCTAAGTTTGGAACATACTTGTTCACCCAAATACTCTTCCTCAGGTTGTGGTTGATAAAATCCATTATTTGAATACTCAAAGGGGGTGAATTGGAGAAAAAAAAAAATTATTTTTCATGTTTTTCTCCTTCATCTTCTCTAACTCTACTCTCACAATAATTCTACTCAACTAATAATAAACCCATCTTTTAATTTAATCTCACTAATTGTTTTTAACTAAATCATTTCACTAATCATAACCTAAAATTAATTAAGAGGGTAGATTAGGTATTAAATAAATAACTAGATATGGGGGCGACCTAATTACTTCTAATGCCTTTACCCAAAATAAAACCATGGCCCCCAAAAAGGCCTGGCCCAAAAAACGGTTCTTTAATTTCCATAAGACCAATAATCATTTCTTTGGGCCTGGCCCATGTCCCCACCCCTTCTCTTGGATTCTCAAACCCATCTATTATCCCCACCTCTGACCATAATTCATCTACAGACTACACTTTTCTTTCTCCTATGTCGACCCCTTCTTATGAAAATTTCCTTCAATCCTCTAGCGTTTGTTCATCTCCATCACAGCTGCAGTCTGCTACCCCTGAACTCTGTATTGCACCTAAAGAGATATACACATCAACCACTGACTTCAGCTCTAACAATCACCCCACATCCCATCCTAACTTAGCTATTATGGCTTCAACTTCATCATCTAATGAGTTAGTAGCAATCAACCGTGATGAGTGCTCAGCTTCTGATGGCATCCTGGGTCCATGTCCGGCACCCATGTGGTTAATATCTCTTATTCCCGACTCTCGCAATGCTTGGATTAGAAAATGAAGAAATCTCTAACTATATACTTACGTTCATAGAAATGTCTTAGATTTTAAACCCACAGATTTGTTCAAGTGGTGGAATGGATGACAAATGACTTGTATGTATAACTTTGAATTATTGCTGGGAAGTAAACAACGGCGGCTGTTATTCACTATTCTAGTTTTAGTTGGCTGTTGGAGTTCAATGAGACCATTAAAGTTGCACCCAATTTGTTCAGTTTTAAAATTTTCAAACAATTGTCGATCAAGTGTAAAAATATAGAATCTGCTTATGTAGGCAGTCTTGTTCCAAAATTGATCCTGCATAACAAAAGTGAATATGAACGGAAACTAGGAACACCATATGGTGACATTTTCTTGGACAAGAATATGGTACAACACACCGAGACAAAACAATGGACGGTATATTAGGGATGAATATGATCTGACTAATGATCTTTGTGAATTATTGCAAAGTAGATAGTTGCAGCTATTGAATGGTGAGACCAGTTGAACTATGTCGACATTATTCTTGTTTAGAGGATTTTCTAAAATACATTGTGAAACCTGAATAGGTAGTATATACCTTAACATTCTTAAATTTTTGAAACCATTATACCGATTAATTCATCACTAGTCAAGGCGAGGATTAAAGTAGAGTCTCTTTAATTATTAAAGTTTAGATGTGTTTTTGTTGAAATATTCTGTAGCAAAATCATGAGGTGCCATTTCTCTTTAATTATTAAAGACAAAGCAAAGGATAATGCATCGTCATTGTTCCTTTCAAAGTGTACGAAACATCTCAACATTATGTATTGGCCCAAGAGAAAAATCAAAAGATATTGTGAAAGCAGAAATTTCAATAATCCTTGAGAAAAATTAAAGATTATTCGATCTTGGATCACAATGCTTTTTCTTTTTTCTTTTTTTAATGTGACATAAAACTTGCAATACCTTACATTAACAGATTCTTTGTTATTTCTGGAAAGCAAATATTCGAGTCGTTATTCAACAAGCTAGGAACAAATAATTTCTTATATATTCATTCAATAGAATAGATGAACAATATTCATTTCAACTCATCAGAAAAGCAAACTAGTTTCTGATTTATTTTTTGATTTCTAAATCTTCACAAAATTCAAGTATATCATCATCACTATGGCGTTTGAAGGGATTCTTACAAATGGCGTAACAGAAATATTAAAAAATTTGGTTCCTGTTGTCGCTCAAGAGATTAGTCTGGCTTGGGGAGTCAAAGATGATTTGAGAAAGCTTCAGAGAACCATGGAGATGATTCTTGCCGTCGTAGCTGACGCCGAAAGGAGGCAAGTGACAGAAGAAGCTGTGAGACTTTGGTTGAGATGGCTCAAAGACGTGGCATATGATGCTGATGATGTCCTGGACGAGTTCTCCTATGAAACCATGCGTCTGCGTGAGAGAGGGGACCGGTTGAAGCATAAGTTACTCGATTTCGTTTCGTCTTCCAACAACCCACTTTGTTATCTTTTCAGGATGGCGAAGAAAATTAAGGATATTAACCGAAGATTAGACGAAATTACTAAAGATATGCACATGTTTGGCTTACAAAGTGTAGCAGTTAGCACTTCTATGGAACTTCATGGTGAAAGCAGTGAGCACCGGACCCGACAAACTGCATCCTTTATAAACGATTCTGAGACTGTGGGAAGGAAGGATGATATGATTAAAATAGTAGACATATTAACAAAGGCGAACAGATCATCATCTTCAGAAAAGGTTTCAACTATCTCCATTGTGGGGATGGGTGGACTTGGGAAGACTACCCTTGCGCAACTCGTTTACAAAGATGAGTTGGTAACTAAATACTTCGATCAAAGAATATGGATCTGTGTATCTACAGATTTTGATGTCGAAAAAATCTTAATGAAAATTATGGAATCCATCACTCTTGAGAAATTTGATAATTTATCAAATTACGATCTGTTGGTAATTAAGGTTCGAGAAAAGCTCCAGGGGAAGAAGTTTTTGCTAGTACTGGACGATTTGTGGAACCAAAACATTCAGCAGTGGGAGAGGCTCAAAGATCCTTTGCTCGTTGGTGCTCAAGGGAGTAAGATATTAATCACCACTCGAAACATGCAGGTTGCAGATGTTGTAAAGGGGAGCATTCCTCCATTCAAACTGGAAAAATTACAAGAAGATGAGTGTTGGTCTATCATTGAGAAAAGAGCATTTTCTCCTGGTGGGGCAGTAACTACTCCAAACATGATAAACATCGGAAAAGAGATAGCAAAAAAGTGTAGTGGTTTACCACTTGCAGCGAAATTCCTCGGAAGCCTGATGCACTCGAAGAATAAAGAAAGCGATTGGTTATCGATTAGAGAAACTGATGTCTGGAATGCACAAGAAGGTCAAAATGAAATCCGATCGATACTGAAATTGAGTTATGATAACTTGTCACCTCATTTGAAACAATGTTTCTCTTATTGCTCAATCTTTCCCAAAGGTTGGGAGATTGAAAGGGAAACTTTGATTCATCTATGGATGGCTGAAGGTTTTCTGGACACTTGTAATGTGGGAAACGGAAGATCTATTGAAGATATTGCGGATGAGTACTTTGAGAATTTGGTATGGAGTTCATTTCTGGATGGTGCGGAATGTAGCTTATTGGGTGACATATTAACGTGCAAGATGCATGATCTCGTCCATGATCTTGCAAAATCTGTTTCTGGGGATCAGGAATTGGCGTGTCTCAAGGTGAGTGAGTTGAATAATACTTATAAAATACGTCGGCTACAGCTTATATTGGATGCGGATTTATCATCGTCAGTTCTGAAAAGCTTAAATAACTTGAAAAAGCTTAACGTTGGATGTGGATTTATCATCATCATCTCTGAAAAGCTTAAGCAAGTTGCGAACAGTATTTATCCCTGACGGTTCAAAGCTGGATCCTTTTATGTTCTCAGAAAATAATAAGTACTTGCGTATCTTACATGTGGAAGGTGGTTCACCAAGTTATAGTGCTCGTCTAAAGTGGCGTTCTTTGAGTGTGCTAAAACATTTAAGGTACCTCCACCTTTCCCATCTTAATCTCAGTGAAGTTATTTATGATCAGTCCATCGGTAAGCTTTACAATCTGGAGACATTGGTATTGAGTTGCATGGGTATTAATGTTCAAAATCTTCTTTCAAACATTCAATCATTAAGGAAACTGAGATACCTTGAAGTCTCGTGGACGGATATGGTAGAATTACCTGATTCCGTCACAAGTCTTTCTAATTTGCAGACATTGAATCTCACTAATTGCGAACTAAAAGTCATTCCTGACTCTATCTCTGGTTTGAAAAATCTAAGATTTCTAAATTTGTTAGACAACCCTTTTGAGATATTGCCTGCTTCAGTCGCCACCCTCTCCAGTTTGGAAACATTAGATGTCAGTACCTGCAAAAAATTAAAAGCCTTACCGGAGTCTGTGAGAGGTCTTGGGAGATTAAGGATATTTGATCTCACAAACTGTCCATTACTTAAAGAATTACCTGAAGATCTTGGAACATTAACTCAGTTAAGATACCTTAGCTTATTTGATACTCAGATCAGAGTATTACCAAAGTCTTGTGTTAACCTCATCAATCTTGAGTATGTGGATCTATTCGATTGTGAGGTTCCGAAATATGTCAGAAATTGGACAAAACTTAGAAAAATTTTTTCCATAAGGGGGAATATATTGGGTGCAGGAGAACTAGTTTTCCTTGAAATGTTACGTTACTCGGTGCCGCAAAAAAATTTAAATGAAGCTGAATGCGACGTCGGTATTGAAGAGTTGAGAAATCTAAACTTTCTTGAGGAGCTATCTATTTGGGATCTTCAAAATGTGGAAGACCCAGCTGGTGCTGAGAGAGCAAATTTGAAAGGAAAACAGAATCTTGGTATATTGTGTCTAAGTTGGGATAAATTTCCGCAGTTGTGGAATCCTTCTCATCGTCCTGCTGAAGTATTAGAAGCTCTCCAACCTCCCACTGGTTTGAGGGAGTTGCAAATACAGAACTTCAGGGGGCGGGTCTTTCCGGATTGGATGTTTGTTCCATCTGGTCTTCCAAATTTGGTGAGGTTGTATCTTCTTAACTGCAAAAGAATAAAAACACTTCCAGATATTGGTGGATTTCCTTCATTAACTCGACTCGATCTTAGTGATATGCACCTTCTAGAAGAATTGTGCTATTCGTATCCTCCTCGTCTTCAGGATCTGAGGATTACTGACTGCAAAACTTTAAAAGAAATCCCTTCGTTTCCTTCTCTGATGATATTGGCATTAAAGAGGGTCGACCACAAGTTAGTATGCTCAGTCGGAAGAAGCCAGATGACATCTCTCACAAAACTATTCTTGGAGAATATTGAGGATCTTGTATACTTCCCAGTAAGCATACTCCAAAACAATTCTAATCTTCAATTTCTTCAAATTGAAGGGTGCAATCAGTTAAAAGGCTTTGGTGTAGATGAGGATGAACTTGTCTTCAAAAAAACTATTCTTGGCTCTAAATCTTACACTAGCTCTCTTCAGCAATTGGTTTTGGTTGATTGCCCAGTTCTTAAGTTTCTTCCAGATTTACGAGGATGGACTTCTCTTCAGATATTAATGATCTTCAAATGCCCACAAGTGAAGGAGTCTTTAACCTATGATCTCAAATCCCTTTCATCTCTTATTGAATTGTATGTTGATTTTATTGAAAGGGACGAGCAGCGAGGAGATCCATCTACATCTGACGACTTGATTAATTTGATGGAGAACTAGCAGGTACTCTACTCATAGTTTCAATTTTGTGTCCTGATTTGTGAATTTCTATTAATTGTTCAGACTTGATTCAGACTTGAATTCTTTTTCCACCATTGATGTACTAAGATTTTGTATGACAAACATTTGTTTTCTGTCAATTTATAAACATTTATTTACCATGAATCTCAGTGGCACTCCCTATTGTAGCCCAGCTGATTGTATTATTGGTTTGGAAGCAATTGTTACGATTTATTCTTCGAATGTTGTTTTCTCCGTTCGAAATATTCAAGTCATTTAAATTGTGTAAAATAGATTAAGTGAAATCAAGAGGGGTATAATCTGAGTGGAGTAAGGTGGGAAATTTATTTGGTTTCTGTTAATTTGGAAACAGCAATGTCCCAACAGAAAGTGATTGCTTATACTGCTGCAACGTCAAAAATGACATAACAACAATGAATCTAAATCTTTTCTGGGAGCAAAGTTAACATCTCAATAATCAACGCAAAACTAATGAAATCACTAAATTTACTTTAAACAATCATATATTATTTTCTTGGGCGTTCCCAATTTTTGGTTTTGCATCATACTTGTAAAACAATTTCACATCACTCTAAACAATCAATACATATTTCGGGTAGAAATGAAAACGAAGTCAAAATAACAAGAAAAATAGAGAAATGAAAGGAATAACAAGAACAGGAATCAAGCTAGCTGCTTCATCTTCTTACTGTCATGACAAATTGAGTTGTACGAATGGAAAGAAAATTATGATGAGTCTGTTCCTGATTTTATTAGGCTTCCCAACCTCTCAAGACAGTGGCACGTGCAACCCGATTCCCTCCTAATGTGAAGGCACCCATTCGGAAATCGCAATTATGATGAGTCTGTTCTTGACATAAATATATATTTTTGGGCAGGTGTGACCTCAGCTACAGCTTCCCCTCCCCCTATAAGTTCCCTTCTTTGCGTTGGAGCAGGAACTGGGTAGATATTTTTTAATAGGCGTCACAACTTCTGGAAGCACTCCTACACTCTGCTCGACTTCCAGGTTTCACACAAACTGGTTCAGGTGATTTATCATTAAATCAAACTAGTACTTCAAAATCCTTGAAGACAATTCTATGATGATATGGCGAGATTGACTAAATGGACCCAAGTGATGAAGCAAAAGACTGACTGATCATGGGATACATTCAAACTACAGAAACATGTTCATCAGATGGTAAATCGAGTGAATTTGAGAGAAAAATTGATCATTTGAGTAAAATAGATTGAGTGAAATTAAGAGGGTTACACTTTGAGAGAAGAGCCGTGAAAATTTATATTCTAGTGAAATTAGCCTTTGGAAAGTAGCCACTAGAATAAATCCGTTAGAATGCATTGTATTTTTGTTGATCGGTATATCAAATGAGTAATAAAATCGGGTACAAGGAAAAATGTCGGAAATTCATTTTCCGTCCAAATTGTTGAACGAGTAATAAAATCCTGTTTTGTATGGACTAAAGCAAAAAGTTTCCAGGACAGCAGCCCATATGAAAATAATAGCTGAAATTTCAACCAGTCTGTCGCACATTTTCTATGCAGAACAACACCGAGTGAAACTCGTAATATAGCACCGGTCTCAATCCAACGAAACTTCCTGTTATTGCAGTTTGCTTCATGATGATGATGTCTCAACTCATTGATTGTTTCTACACATCTTATAATCCAGGTTAGACATTAATTTAGCTCCGAAAATTATTCGTCATTTTAGATAAGAATGATGTGGATACTAAGAAAGCAATCTGTAACCATGCAGATACATAGATCCGTTGAAATGTCTTGGATAAGAAAATGAAAATAGACTGGTTGAGATTTGTAACCCACACATATTGTGCAAGTGGAGGAGGAATGGATGACAAATGACTACCTAGTTTGCATTATTGCTCTATGCTAGTAAACAATGGCAACTATACTGACCCGGACGACGACTCAGCGACGACTAAATTTGCTCGTATGTATAATTCTTCTAGTCTGGTAAATTAGGTGAGATGAAAGTTGACTTAGCCTTAACATATGAAAATTTAGACGTATGCATATGACTATTTTTACTTGTGAACTTGAACTGACATATAAACACCAATTTTGTTTCGAACTTGCATGTAAAAAAAATTCACACATGAAGGCTTGCAGTTCGTGCTGTATTCACGAATCAGGTCGGACAAATTATTGCCTGATTATTAGGTGTGGCCATGCCTTCATAACCAAAGAAATTCATGTCATTTTCTGGTATTTACGGTGAAGATGACTGAGACAAGATTATATATGCATTATTGGCAATTGATACGTAACGACAAAGTATGTGGGGGGTGATAATCGACTAACGATTTTTATGCATTATTGTGAGGTAAATAGCTGCATCAACTGTAACGACTAACCCATTTCAGCTACCCATAGGCCATAGCCATGCCGTTATGATTTTCAAAGAATACTCAGTTAAGTTTAGCAATGTAATATCTAAAGCAATCCATATGTCTAATTACTCTAATTATAAAATTCAGGAATTTTTATTTTTGCCTCGTATGAATATGAATATGAACTACATTTTGTGCCCGTGCTACGCCCGGGCGGCTCCAAACTTGCTTCACCAATTCAATCTACAACTGCAAATATAATGGCATAATTGTTCCCGTGCTATGCACCGGGCATCTTTTTCTTTTAACCATATTTTTGATTTGGTAAAGCTCGGCTTCCGCTTCGCTCGCCTCACCCCGTCCCTATCGTGAACAGGAAGACCTACACATCCATTAATCAGTAGATTGTTCTATATTTGTTCAGCACATGATGATGATGGATTTCAACACATGATGATGATGGATTTTGTTCACTGATATTTTTTGCCCAAAATCTGAGAAATCATATGCTAATCAAAAAGCAGAACAAACACATAAGAGTTAGAAAGATAGCTGCAAAATCCCTATTAGAGATTCATAAACCTAATTAGCTATACAAACCCCATGTATGGAATAAGGTCTACCTAAAAATGGTTTAAATAATAATTTAACCATATTTTTGGTTTAGTGTGATGTTGGAATATTTCAACTACGCTATCCATATATTTTCAACTATGTATGGATAAATGTATCTATAGTAAACATGATAGTTCTGGATGTGTAATTCTCTGTTTGTATGTTGATGATATGCTTATTTTTGGATCCGACATATCTTTTGTGGAAGAAACAAAGAAGTTTCTTAGCTCTAACTTTGATATGAAGGATTTAGGAGAGGTCGATGTAATCTTGGGAATTAAGATCCTAAGAAAGGGAAATGAGTTGGCTTTAACCCAATCTCATTATATTGAGAAATTTCTCAAGAAGTATGGTCACTTTGATGACTATCCAGTACCTACTCCTTTAGACCATACTATCAAGTTAAAGAAGAACACCTGACGTACTCATGCACAACTTGAGTATTCCAAAGTGTCATTGGAAGTCTTATGTATGCTATGCATTGCACAAGACCTGACATAGCCCAAGCCGTGGGAGTGTTATGTCGTTTCTCAAGTAATCCAGGATATGAACACTGGAAAGCAAGCTTCAAGAGTTATGGCTTACTTGAAAGGTACAATGAATTTTGGCTTGCATTACCAAGGCTATCCCGCCGCACTGGAAGGGTACAACATGCTAACTGGAACGATGTAGAGGCCAAGTCCAAATCAACGTCCGGATGGATCTTTACATTAGAGGGTGTTCTTTGTGTCTTGGAGTTCCAAGAAGCAAACACTTGTATTTCGATTCAACAATGTTGTCGGAATTAATAGCCTTAACGGATGCATGTAAGGAGGCGAATGGCTTAGGAACCTACTTATGGAAATTCCATTTTGGAAGAAGCCAACTCCGCTGGTCTTGATTAATTGTGATAATCAAGCTACCATCTATAATGTCTCAAATAAGAATTATAATGGAAAGTCAAGACATGCAAGTCTTAGACATCAAATGGTTAGGCAACTACTCAAGAGGGAGTGGTTACGGTTAACTTTATTGAATCAAAGAGGAATTTGGCACCCATTTACGAAGAGTCTACCAAGTTCGGTGGTTTCAATAAAAAGTAAAGAAATGGGACTAAGGTCTCAGTGAAAGAAGTTTGATCTCTCATAACGAAACCCAACCTATGTTTTGAAAAACATAAACAAGGTTCAATGTGGTACCAACAAGTTATGGATGTAGATTATGGAGCACTAATATAAAACTTCCCATTTCTAATTAGTGCTTTGGATTCGCAAGAAAATAGGATGGATGTAAATCCTTAATGAGTCCAATGATTAGTAAAAGGTGTATCGCATAAAACACCTTCGAGACTTACCTATATGAGTATGGAAATCGGGCCGTTTCCTAAGAGAAGAAGACCATTCTCTAAAGAAGACTCATGAATCAAGGATATAAGCACATGGCCATTAACGTGCTTGGCTACCGAACACATGATTTATGAAATCAATATGTGTGGAGACTAGGTTTTATCATAAGGGATACTTGGTTCAAGACTGGTTTCACCATAGAATCTCGATAAGACTTTGAGTTTCTTACACTAAGTGAAGGTTCAAATCCAAAAGATACCTATCATTTATGTGTTGATTTCAACGATGATGCTTAGTCTCAATTGTGCTTGAACTATGATGGCTTGATCCCACTCGGAGTACGTAGGCGATCACTTGTGATGCGACCACTCCGATTTAAAAGTTTTTTAACTTTGTTTTATGGTTTTTGAAAATAGGGGGAGAATGTTGGAATATTTTCAACTACGCTATCCAAGGGGGGGTCCTGGGGGGCGTAGCCCCCGGAAGAATTTTTGGTGGTATGTAATCTGCTTGGTACTTACAAAACGTATCCAAAATATTCAAATCCAACAACACCATTGATGTCTCGGTTGATGAAGAGACTCATCGTTTTCAGAGAAACCCGTTGGTGAAAAACACGTCTATTCCCAACGAGATGCGAAACCTCCATAAATAGCATCTCCCAAAACTCGTTTAAGATATCTATCGAAAAACCTTCTCTGTTTTTTAATCTCTTTCTTAAGCATCATCAGAACTTTGTTTACATGTGTTCTTGATTGGACCAAGGGGTACAAACCTTGAATTCAATTTTCGTTGTAGGGCTTTCATTATATCCTGAAGGCATTATTTCACATACCTGTTGTAATCGCCAATTTACTGGAGGGTAGAAATAATTGTCTAAAAGAAATCGTATGAGCCTTGAAAGCTTTTGAGTACAACAATTTCTTCTTTGTGTTTATTTCATCCTCTATTTGAACCCATTTTCCAACATGTGATGTGGCTTCGCCTCGCCCCGTTGTGCATTTTTGATTTGGTGTGGCTCGGCTTTGCCTCGCCCCGATGCATGCTTAGGATTTTTACATACCTAAAAATGCATCAAAATACCCAGAAAAATCGAAACCTGTACCGAAGACATGAAACGGGGATTTTTGAATGGCCCCCTTCTCAATGAAGGTTGTAGAATGATAAGCATCTTTAGGAGATTCATTCAGGAATAAGGAAAGTTGAAACGAGGATCCATTTCAAAATAATGTACATCTTTCATTCGTCTAACAGATAATCTCATAAAGCTCATGATATTTGAAAAAAGAAGCATTCTCTCCGCTTACCAAATTCAAATGTGACAACAAAAGAAAAAAACAGGGGTAAAAAACTTTTACGCACATAAGTTTTCCACAATTGACAGGAAATCCATCTTGTATCACTATACTTTGCAAATGGTTAAATTCCTAAGCATTAACAAACACCAGCAACCAAGAAGTGAGGTAAATCGTTGATGCGTTAACACTTCAAGCACTGGTACCAACTCAGATCTAGTTCAACTTCACCTGATTTAACGCCCAATGCAGTTTGACAACTTTTACATATTAACTAAGAAAATAGATATTAAAATAACTGCATCAGTAGTTAAGGTTAATTAGGCTGCGGAAGATACAAAGAAAATCCCTTCATGACTGTAGGATGAAACTGCAGAGTACATGAAACCGACCCTCATGTTTATGGGTAAAAATCGTTTCCGCCGATTTTGATAAATTCGTAGGTGAGTGAGAAACCGGTTTAAACCCTAAACAAATGTGCCGCACGTGAGCACTTTCTAGATTCGAGAGATCAATCTGTACAAGTCCCGCCTAAACCAAGAAATGGCCGTTCCAGACTTGCTTCGGTCACAAAGTGGAGGAGAAGGGTTGATTTGGGGAGGGAAGCAAAGAAAGGTGTTGAGACCAGAATAATTCTGGTAGCGTAGTGTCTCGACTTGTATCAGAAAGTGAAAGCGTCAGAAGCTTGCAAGAGATGAAAGCTTTTTTGGAGAGCTTGCAAAGTTGCCTTTTCTGAGAGTGTTGTGTTTTTCTCCTGACCGAGACTTGTTGTCTGGTGGAAATAGGTAAGACCTATTTATACAAGTGGAGATTGAAACGTACCCTGGCCTCATGAAGGAAGAGAGTAAAGGGTGAAATAATGGGAGGAGGTGGTAACGGCATGGTGTTTATGGGTGAAAACGTTTTCACCATTGTATTTCCTCATTTATTTGACCGCTTTATTCCTATTCAAAATTATTAGTGTTAAAAATTCTAATTTGGATAGTATTATTGTTTTAGGAAATATTGTAAAGAAATAAAAGCAAACTTATACTTAAAAATTTAAGAATTTTTTATTTCCTTCATTTGATTTTGGTTTCCCGCACTAAAACTTTGGTTTCCTCTTTAGATATACTCTACCATGAATTTGAGATTTTGTCATAAATTTTTTTGATTCTTTGCCATGTAAGAATAAATAGAAGTATTAGGAATTTTGTAACTACCCATAAATGTTTTTATTTAAAAAAGGAATGGCAATTAATATAAAAAAATATTGAATGGATTTTTTCCTTATATATAGTGATGATATTTATGATTTTGAATTAAGTTTATATTAAAAATGATTTTATAATTATAAAAAAGAAATGGCATATTTGATTGTTTAAGGGAAAAGTATGTCTATAAACAGAGCGGACAGATAAAAATGGACATACCAAAGTAGAAATTAGGACAGATAAAAATGGACAGAAGGAGTATTATTTATCAAATAATTAGGTAAGGATTTTTTTTTAATTAAATTGTGTACCTAGAGGCTGCTTTCCTAGGAGCTTCTTCATCTAGGTTTTTTATTTTTATTTCTACTATTTTTATGACCGTAAATTTTTTTTTATCTTTCTAATTTATGTTATCCTTTTAATTTCTTTATTTTATTTTATTTTTGGTTTGATATTTATGATTTTTTGTACATGTGCGGTGTGCCTAATTTTGTTAGGGTTACCTTGAATGTAAATAGGTGATACTTATGATTTTCACGAACCATTTAGTGATGATCGAATTTTTTTGTAGAGGTGATAATTAGAATATTTTTAGAGGTGATAATTGATTATTATTTTTTTTTGGATCAATCAAACTTCACCGTTTGATTTGGAAATCAGAAAATGATAATTGAAGTTTTTTCATATAAAGTTTTTTAAGGTACCATCTTGGGTACCAATATACTATGACTTTTGTACCACTAGGTCCACTACTCATTGTTAGCTGCTGCATTCACTTTTTTACCACTAGGTTCAAAATTTATTGCCATCAAATGTGAACTTAGTACAAAATATCTTGGGTAAGGATACGTTATCGAGTATCGTGGGTCATCTCTACATGTGAATGGATTATTATTGACTGAGAAACTTCCACGAAGTTTACAGCTATTGACCACAACTTGTGATCAGCATTCGTTCATTACAGATATCATATCGCATATCGCTGAACTCATAATATATTGCAACTTAACTCTTTAACTAACATATCCGTTTCTAAATCTTCAGAAAAAATAAATTAATTTCAAGTATCTTACTATCGCAATTATGGAAGGGATTGTCGCTAATGGTGTAACAGAAATATTAAAGAAATTAATTCCTGTTATTGCTGAAGAAATAAAGCTGGCACGGGGTGTCAAAGATGAATTGGAAAAGCTTCAAAGAACTTTGGAGATGATTCTTGCCGTCATAGCTGATGCAGAAAGGAGGCAGGTGACGGAGGATGCTGTGAGGGTTTGGTTGAGATGGCTCAAAGATGTGGCTTACGATGCTGATGATCTGATGGACGAGTTCGCTTATGAAGCCTTACACCGGGATCAAAGAGGGGACCGATCAAAGCATAAGTTACAGGATTTCGTTTCGCGTTCCCACAATCCTCTTGCTTTTGCTTTCAAGATGGCCAAGAAAATTAAGGATATTAACAACAGATTAGATGAAATTACTAAACAAATGAACAGGTTTGGCTTGCAATCTGCGCCAGTTTATACTTCTGTTGTTGGTGGTGAAAGTAGTAAGCAACAGAGTCGGCAAACTGCATCCTTTATAAACGACTCTGATACTGTGGGAAGGAAGGATGATATGATTAAAATAGTAGACATATTAACAAAGGCGACTATGTCATCGTCAACATCATCAGATGCCGCTTTTCATGCTTCCGAAAAGGTTTCAGTAATCTCTGTTGTGGGTATGGGTGGGCTTGGGAAGACCACGCTTGCTCAACTCGTTTACAAAGATGAGTTGGTAAATAAATACTTCGATCAAAGAATATGGGTCTGTGTATCTACAGATTTTGATGTCGAAAAAATCTTTATGAAAATTCTGGAATCCATCACTCAGGCCAATATCTACAATGGATCAAGTTACAATCTACTGGTGAATAAGGTTCAAGAAAAGCTCCACGGGAAGAAGTTTTTGCTAGTTTTGGACGATCTTTGGAACGAAAATTTCCAGCAATGGGAGAATCTCAAAGGTCCGCTGCTTGTTGGTGCTCAAGGGAGTAAGATATTAATCACCACACGTAACATGCAGGTTGCAGATGTTGTAAAGGGAGATATTCCTCCTTACAAATTGGAAGGATTACAAGAAGATGAATGTTGGTCTATCATTGAGAGAAGAGCATTTTCTCCGGGCGGGGCCGAAAAGACGTCACCAAACATGACAAGCATTGGGAAAGAGATAGCAAAAAAGTGTAGTGGTTTACCGCTTGCAGCAAAATTCCTCGGAAGCCTGATGCACTCGAAGAATAAAGAAAGCGATTGGTTATCGATTAGAGAAACTGATGTCTGGAATGCACAAGAAGGTCAAAATGAAATCCGATCGATACTGAAATTGAGTTATGATAACTTGTCACCTCATTTGAAACAATGTTTCTCTTATTGCTCAATCTTTCCCAAAGGTTGGGAGATTGAAAGGGAAACTTTGATTCATCTATGGATGGCTGAAGGTTTTCTGGACACTTGTAATGTGGGAAACGGAAGATCTATTGAAGATATTGCGGACGAATACTTTGGGAATTTGGTATGGAGTTCATTTCTGGATGGTGCGAAATGTAGCTTATTGGGTGACATATTGACGTGCAAGATGCATGATCTCGTCCATGATCTTGCAAAAGATGTTGCTGGGAATCAGGAATTGGCGTGTCTCAAGGTGAGTGAGTTGAATAATACTTCTAAAATGCGTCGTCTACAGTTAACGTTGGATGTGGATTTATCATCATCATCTCTGAAAAGCTTAAGCAAGTTGCGAACAGTATTTATCCCTGACGGTTCAAAGCTGGATCCTTTTATGTTCTCAGAAAATAATCAGTACTTGCGTATCTTACATGTGGATCGTGGTTCACTAGATTATAGTGGTCGTCCAAAGTGGCGTTCTTTGAGTGTGCTAAAACATTTAAGGTACCTCCGCCTTTCCCATCTTAATCTTCGTGAAGTTGTTTATGATCAGTTCATCGGTAAGCTTTACAATCTGGAGACCTTGGTATTGAGTTGCATGGGTATTAATGTTCAATATCTTATTACGAACATTCATTCATTAAGAAAACTCAGATACCTTGAAGTCTCAAATACGGATATGGTAGAATTACCTGATTCCGTCACTAGTCTTTCTAATTTGCAGACATTGGATCTCACTAATTGCGAATTAAAAGTCATTCCTGACTCTATCTCTGGTTTGAAAAATCTAAGATTTCTAAATTTGTCAGACAACCCTTTTGAGAAATTACCTGCTTCAGTCGTCACCCTCTCCAATTTGAAAACATTAGATGTCAATACCTGCAAAAAATTAAAAACCTTACCGGAGTCTGTGAGAGGTCTTGTTAGATTGAGGATATTTGATTTCAAAAACTGTCCATTACTTGAAGAATTACCCGTAGATATTGGAACTCTAACACAGTTAAGATATCTTAACTTGAAAGGTACTGAGATCGAAGTGTTACCCGAGTCTTGTGCTAACCTCAACAATCTTGAGTATGTGGATCTATTCGATTGTGAGGTTCCGAAATATGTCAAAAATTGGACAAAACTTAGGAAATTTTATTCCAGAAGGGGAAATATATTGGGTGCAGGAGAACTGATTTTCCTTGAAACCTTGCGTTACTCGGTGCCGGAAAAATATACTGTAAATGAAGTTGAATGCAACCTTGGTATTGAAGAGTTGAGAAATCTAAACTTCCTTGAGGAGCTATCTATTTGGGATCTTCAAAATGTGGAAGACCCAGCTGGTGCTGAGAGAGCAAATTTGAAAGGAAAACAGAATCTTGGTATATTGTGTCTAAGTTGGGATAAATTTCCGCAGTTGTGGAATCCTTCTCATCGTCCTGCTGAAGTATTTGAAGCTCTCCAACCTCCCACTGGTTTGAGGGAGTTGATTATACAGAACCACAGGGGGCGGGTCTTTCCGGATTGGATGTGTGTTCCATCTGCTCTTCCAAATTTGGTAAACTTGGAACTTATCAAGTGCGAAGAAATAAAAACACTTCCAGATATTGGTGGATTTCCTTCATTAACTCGACTCAATCTTAGTGATATGCACCTTCTAGAAGAATTGTGCTATTCATATCCTCCTCGTCTTCAGGAACTGAGTATCAGTGACTGCAAAAGTTTAAAAGAAATCCCTTTGTTTCCTTGTCTGATGATATTGGTATTAGAGAAGGTCGACCACAAGTTAGTATACTCAGTTGGGAGAAGCCAGATGACATCTCTCACGCATCTAAGGTTGGAGAATATTGAGGATCTTATATACTTCCCAGTGAGCATACTCCAAAACAATTCTAATCTTCAATTTCTGGTAATTAAAGGGTGCAATCAGTTAAAAGGCGTTGGTGTAAATGAGGATGAACTTCTCTTCGAAAACACTAGCTCTCTTCAGCGATTGGTTTTGGTTGATTGCCCAGTTCTTAAGTTTCTTCCAGATATACGAGGATGGACTTCTCTTCAGCAATTACTCATTTGGAAGTGCCCCCAAGTGAAGGAGTCCTTAAACTATGATCTCAAAAATCTCTCAATTCTTCAAGAACTTTCTGTTGATTTTATTCAAAGAGACGACCACCGAGGATATCCATCTGTTATAGAAGAATTGATTAATTTGATGGAGAACTAGCAGGTACTCTACTCATAGTTTCAATTTTGTTTCCTCAATTGTGAAATTCTATTACATTGTTCAAGACTTTAACAGGTAGATTCGTCCCTACAGATTTGTTTACTTAATTTTGTATGACAAACTTTTGTTTTCCGTCAATTTATAAACATTTTGCATGAATGGCTTCGTCATTGAATTTAAGTGGCACTCCCTATTCTAGCCCAGATTGTATTATTGTTTTGGAAGCAATTGTTACGATTTATACTTTCACTAGTCCAGAAAGGGTCATAAATCACGCTTTTAAATGACAGATTAGTTATGTAATTAGGTTTTTACAGATAAATTCCGTCATATAACATGAAAATAATGGGGTCCACCATTTAACGCAAAAAAAACTGTCATTTTAAAACGTGATATTTTATTAGGCGTGTGATTTAATGATGAACCATAAAATTACATAATACATCCGTCATATATTCCCATCATTAATCTTCTAGTACGCACCCACAAATGACCAACCACCGGACGCACCTAGAGATGACTAACCACCGGCTTACCATAACATGTCTATAATTTTGGTTTAGCCACCGGCATATCTGCTTAAAGTCTTTTGCATTGAGCCATGTTCGTATTTGTGATAGCCACCTGCATATTGGCCATAAGTCTTTTGCATAGAGCCATATCGGTTCCATTCTAGCAAACCCCAAAACCAAATGAAGAGAAGTGGTTTCTGAGTCCTTCTCGTCGCCACACCGCCTGTTTTTTTCCCTCCGAGAACCTAACTACCCAAGAGGAGAAGAATAAGAAGAAATCGAATTCATCTCTAAAACTCAAGCTCAAAGAAGAAGAAGACAATATCCAGTAAGTTTCGATTCCTTTTCATCTTTGTATCTGGGTTAAGCTTAAGTTTCTACCTGGAAAATTAGGTTTTGAGACCAAAATCGTACATGCTGTTATGAATTAGGTTTTGAAATTAGATTTTGATTTGATAAATTGGTTAAGCTAGAAATTTGGAAGGAATGATTTTGTTTAGTTTTATTGCTTGAGAGTGGCTTTCAAATCTATATTATGAACACTGATTTTGTATAGGTAACCCTCATGGACTGGCTTTTCTATGAGAAAATCTGTATAGGGGGATTCTATTCATGTTGATTTGATTGAATTTAATATGGGTTTGGGAATCATAGCAAAGTTTTGATATTTGTAGTTGTTGAACCAATTACTTGAACCAAACATGATATAATGCGTTTAATTATGCTGATCTTGTGTAATTTCTACTGAACTGGAATGTATTGTTTGTTTTTTCTGTTTGATGTGTGAATAAATATGGATGTTCATAAATTTTCAAATTTCATGATCTGATCTCACTTTCATAGTTAGAGTTAAAATACAAATCAGAACAAGAAATCCCTGCCATTGTCAAGGTGATTTACCAAAAAAATTGGATTTTTTGAAGACCAAAAATTGGCTTGTTACTTTGATCGATTCCTTTTATGGTTCATTTCTTGTGCGAATAGATGATTAGGGGGGCACAATAACATAACTCCCGTCCAAATCTTGCATATGTTTTTTGCTTGACTTCCGGCCTCTGCGTGGTAGGAGAATATGACTAGTATATGCGATAGACTCCATGTTTAGACTAGTTTATTTGGAAGGTGCAATTGGTTGTATTTTAGTAATGTTAAGTATGAGGGAAACCTCTTTTTCCAAAAAAAAAAAAAAAAAAAGTTGTTGGTAATGGAGGAGGAGGAGAGAGTTGGGGGAAGACGACGGAGGAGATGAAATCAAATTGAAATACTGAGGTGTAGGCACAGATTAGTTTATGACTTTTTGTTTCACCACTTACGACAAGTACCCCTGGAATCTTAGACGCGTGTATAGATGGATCATGGTGATGGTGATGGTGATGGTGATGGTCATGGGTTTAAGGGGTTCACATATGAAATGTGCTCTTATTTGTTCTATACAGTACTAATTAGGATTCCAATAAATGACATAACAATCTAAATTTTCAGTGTATGTATGTACAAAATCATTATATCATATAGTCAGCGGACATACATACGTGTTTGTGTCCTAACTACTTGAAAATGTGCTGTGTTCTACGCCTGTGACGTGTCTGTTGGCTTTGATCTACCGGTACCAATTTTTTACACCCCGCCACCACCAGCTGGAGCACCACCTCCGCTATCACAAATCCACTACAGCTTATTACTATAAGAGAAAAGCAAACCAGTTGTATCTATCTCCACGATCACAAATTTTCTTTTATAGTCTCGTTACTGCGGTGTTTCGTTTCCCTTGGGCCGGTCCTCTCCACCGTAGCAGCCGTGTTCTTGTTTATTTGGAAGGTGCAATTGGTTGTATTTCAGTAATGTAATAGGTGGTTCTAGACTTTGTAATTTGTTCATCACGAATATAAGATTGGGAATTCTGTGCTCGATGAAACTTCTGGGGACATAACTTACCATGGCCTAGATTAAGAGTGTGTACTTTTTAACTGAGTTTTGTGGCTAATTTACTCTACGCATGTATCCTGCTTATCCATATAGATAGACGTACAAGCTTTGGATGTTTCCTGTATCAGTCCCCTGTAAGCAATATGTTTTCATTTCATAGTTCTTATATCAGTCCCCTTGTTCGCGATTAATTCTGTTCCTGACACTCGTTGTAGTTTTGTCAGCTCCACCTCCACCCCTGGAGTTTCGTGCAAGAGTCATAAACCCCTTTTTCTCGCAAGTGTTTAGGATTAGACCATCTTAAAAGTTTCTATTGCCTGGTATGCAAGCATTGTGGTAGATAATTTCCAGGTTCTTAAAGTTGAGCTGGAATGAGATTGAAACATTTAATCGCTATCTTAATTAATCTCATCTGGACTTTTCCTTCCTCCCTCTAATCATCTTGATACTAAGTACACTTGTTATATTTTAACTTGTTGACATCTTTAGCTACTTCGTTTTTTGAGAACAAGACTCAGATGACCCTGGTTTATGAGTGTGATTTGATCCTTCACAGTCTTACAGATTATTGACTGTCATCATATTGTATTTTTATGTATGTCATTTAGGTTTACTTGAAGTGATGTCTATTACACCTCCAAGCAAAGAATGGATGGATGCTCCACGACAGTCGGCTCAATTTTTGCAAGGAGTTGAATCCTTTATCAGGTTCGCAAAAGATACTGGAGGGGCAGATAGATTATACCGCTGTCCATGCTCGAAATGTAAGCTCTTTAAAGCAAAAAAACTATATTCTCTAGAGGAAATACATCTGCATTTGCAAAAATCTGGTATCCATAAGCCATACAGAATTTGGATACATCACGAAGAACAGCCTCGTTCAGATGTTGTCAATGTTAATACAGCTCCTAATTTACATGGTAATAATGTTCATTGTGAAGATTCTAGTCGGAGAATGGTTGACATGTTCAGTGACCTACAGCGACGTATTGACCTCGATAACATGGAAGAGTGTTCCAGTGACCCTAATCAAGAGAGTGATGCTAATGTTGAAGGTGATCAAGGTGCTGATAAAAATTACAAGAAGAGGATCGAAGATTCGATGCAACCACTATATCCTTCTTGTGATGGGCAGCATATGAAGTTGTCTGCAACAATTGAGTTGCTAAGTATGAAAGCAAGGCATAATTGTTCTGATGGTTTCTTGACTGAGCTGTTGCAATTTATGAAGACGGTTCTACCTGCTGGGAATACATTACCGGAAACAGGTTTATGAAGATGGTTTCTTGTTGGCCCGTTATGCTTGTACCCTTGAACCTGCCCCCATCACACTGCATGGCTAAAGAATTCACTATGTTAACATTGCCGATTCCTGGTCCAACTGAACCAGGCCATAACATCGATGTTTATTTGCAGCCGTTAGTCGACGAGTTGAAAGAGTTATGGTCTGTTGGAAAGTTGACATATGATGCTCATACAAAGAGTAACTTTACGCTGAAAGCAATGTTAATGTGGTGTGTGCATGACTTTCCGGCCTATGGACATGTTTCTGGTTGTAGAACATCGGGAAGATTTGGTTGTCCTGTGTGTGGTGAAAAGACAGATGCAATCAGGCTAAAGAATGGACGTAAATTCAGCTACATGGGTCATAGAAGATTCTTACCAGCTGAGCACCCCTTCAGATATGCAAAAGCAAAATTTGATGGAACTGAAGAACATGGAGATGCTCCATGCCGTTTGACGGGAGCCCAATTGTTGACGAAGATGAATAGTGTGCGAACAGAATTTGGGAAGTTCACAAGGAAGGAAACAACATCAAATTCTAGTGGTAAAAGGCGTTTGGCGGGTGTCCAACTGTTAAAAACTATGAGTCGTGTACGCACTGAATCTTGTCGGGCAACAGGTAAGAGGAAACGGACGGTAGATACAAATATTCCGCCATCAATGAAGAAGAGATCAGTTGATACAAGCACTCCGTGGTCAAAAAAATCAATCTTATTTGATCTGCCTTACTGGGAGGTAACTAATTTAACAGTCTACTTGAATTACCACATATAGGAACCATTTACCTTTGATATTTTTTAAGTTTTTTTTTTTTTTTATATTGTTTTGGTGTCATTTATTCTTCCAATTATTAATGTATGGATGTTGTTACTAACTTTCCTAGTTTACTCTAGGATCTGCTAGTTCGACACAATTTGGATGTAATGCACATTGAGAAGAACTTTGCTGAGATTTTTTTTGGAACCATAATGGACAATAAGGATAAGACCAAGGATGGGATTCCGGCACGCAAGGATCTGCAAATCCTTAAGATAAAGAGGAACTTGTGGTTGAAGGAGCGAGGAAATGGCAAACCTCCAGAAATGCCGCCAGCACCTTATCGTTTGTCTATAGAAGAGAGGAAACTAGTATGCATGTCTCTTAGCAACCTGAAGGTTCCTATTGGTTACTGTGGGAACTGGAAAGGCAAAGTATGTTTGCGTGAATTTCAGCTCAAAAGCATGAAATCTCATGATTACCATATTCTAATGCAGGGATCGCCACCTGTTTTTCTGATGTACTGTTTCAAAGGGCATCGTCCATTGCTTGAGGCCATTCGACAGGTGTCATTATTCTTTAAAGTTCTTTGTTCTAAGGTTATTGATATTGCCGAGCTTCGCATCTTGCAACAACGTCTCGTGGAGTCTATATGTGTGTTTGAAATGTATTTCCCGCCTGCTTTTTTTGTTTCAATGATACATGTCGTCGTACATTTGGCAGAAGAGGCAGAAACATTGGGTCCCGTTACAACTCGATGGATGTATCCTTTTGAAAGGTGAGTCAGTTGATTGAGTAAATTTTTTGGTTTAGTTTTTCATGGAAGTAAATTGACTTTTTTATTGTTGTTGTTGTTGTGATTACCCTATAGGATGATGAGAACATTCAAAGTTTTTGGTCGTAACAAGAACTATATAGAGGGATCTATTACAGAACAATATCTATTAGCCGAAGCATTGAGACATTGTATGGAGTACATTCTGAATGGTTGGGATAAGTGCTACAAGAAAAAGGGAAGGATATCTAATGACGATGACATTCAGGAAGGTCCATACCCGCCAAATATGTCTGAAGGGAAAAAATATCATATACCCAACCCACAGTACGAACAAGCACGCAGATGGGTTTTGATGCATTCTGAAGAAAATACTGAATGGAAAAAGTAAGTAATACTTTCAAATTTTCTTATCATTTCTTAGTACAATAACTTACTTCCCTGTTGAGACTTGAACTAGTTATGGATGAATGAACATATGAAACTGAATTGAAATAGTTAGTGATGAATGAACAAACAAATTTGTAGAGTATGGAATGGTAATTGTATATGTTCATTACAGGAAGTATGACGCATATGTGGTAAGATTTAATCAACATGTTAGAGGAAGAAGGAATTCAACGAAGCCTGATGATTACATGAAATGGATAACGCAACAATTTCAGGGCAAAGACATGACAGATTTTAAGCGGCTCGTTGATGGTCCATCTAGATATGCAGTATCACATAATGCATATGCAGTAAATGGATATATCTTTTATACAGCTGATGCAGAAAAAAGTATGTCCACCCAGAATAGTGGAGTGTCCATGAATGCCACAACCACATTCAGAGCAAGTGCCAGAGATCAGAACACGGTGGACGAAGAAGTTCCATATTTCGGAATTGTTAAACAAATTCTAGAACTGGATTACACCACCTTCAAGCAAACTGTATTTTATTGTGATTGGGTTCGTGTCCAAGACAAGGTGAATGGATGGTATGTGGATCCGGTTACAAGACAGATTTATGTAAACTTTGAACGGTTTATGGAAAACACAAAAGACACCGATGAGCCATTTATCCATTCTTCTCAAGCTACTTCAGTTTTTATTGCAAGGATGAGAGTAGGCCTGATAGGAAGTGGCATATTGTTTTAGAATCTCCAAAACGACGAGGTCCTTATGTGAATGCTTTTGAGGATCCTTTTGTCTTTACTGGCATAACTAAAGAATCTTCCCTAACGGCAGCAAACTTAGATGATAACAATAATTTGGAAGAAGATGCATTTGTAAGTTTAAGTTTTTTGAATTGAACTGTTTCTTTATTTTATCGATTTATCGTACTGATTATTAATTATGATGTTACAGGAAAATTAGGGGAGGCGGAAGTTCAACATCAGTAAGCGTCCCAATGGCTCGCGATAAAATTTATCAGTACTGGATTTTGAGTGGAATTTTTCATTATGATAAAATTGTTACTTTGAAATTTTTTGTAATGTACTTCTTGAATTTTTTACCTTGGGTCTTATTTGAAATTAATTCTTTAGATATTCAATCAATTATGATAAAAAAAATATTGAGTTTAATCCTTTTTATTTGTTATATTTATTTATTATATTAAAAAATAAATATTATATCTAAATTACAATTAAGAAAGGGATTTTTTTTTTATCATAATTACACAATTCTGATGCAAACTCGGTCATATTTTCAACCGAATTGTCGATTCTTGATTATGTAACTAAGTTTTGACGCAAATCTTCTGAATTCGAAATGATGAAGTTCCGGTTTCTTCGGGTTTGCTCGAACTCGTTTCAATTCGGTCAAATTTTCAACCAAATTGTCGATTCTTGATTATGTAACTAAGTTTTGACACAAATCTTCTCAATTCGAAAAGATGAAGTTCTGGTTTCTTCAGTTTTGCTCGAACTCGTTTCAACTCGGTCAAATTTTCAACCGAATTGTCGATTCTTGATTATGTAACTAAGTTTTGACGCGAATCTTCTGTATTCGAAATGATGAAGTTCTGGTTTCTTCAGTTTTGCTCAAACTCGGTTTTGCTGAATTCGAATTAAATTTTCAACCATGAAAAATGATACTTTCGCGCTGTGTCTGGAAAACTTATACTTTCGCTCCGTGTCATGAAAAATGATACTTTCACCCCGTTTCAACAAAAATGATATTTTCGTGCCGTGTCAGGAAATATGATACTTTGCTCCATGTTGGGGAGAATGATATACTTTCACGCCGTGTTAGGAAAAATGATACTTTGACTCCGTATCCGGAAAAGTGATACTTTCATCCCGTCTCAGCAAACGTGATACTTTCACCTTTTCAATTTTGCCTATTTTAGATAAAAATAAAACTGTGAAAGTGTTTCTTTTTTCTGAAACTAAACTTACATCTTCGCTTTACAAATTTACAAGTACTCCGACTCTGTGTCATTATGCTGGAAATAAATTGTGAGTATAAAATTTGGTTTTTCTGTGTCAATTTTTTCGGTCGGCCGTCCCACCGTGGCAGCGGTCATCTAGTTTTAATCAATGTTGTGTGGTATTATAATTTTCCTGGGGTCTTTAGGGGCGACCCCAAAAGAATTAGGGGCAACACAAAACGACAAAAACTGTCATAATCGGTAGGTTATTTCCGGGGCGTTTTTTTTTTAATCCCAAACTACCCTTTACAATCGGTAGATAACTATACAATCGGTAGTTAATCAACAATCGGGAGTAAATTTAGTTTGTATAACTTCCGAATATAAAGTATCCCCAAAATAAAATCCTTCATCTTTTGAATTTTGACTATCCTATAATCGGTAGTAAATAAAGTTATCTTGACTCCCGATTAAAGTAGACCTTTGGCAAAAAATGCTACCATAATCGGTAGGGAATTTAGGTTATTTAACTCCCGAATATAGAGTAGCCCCAAAATGAGATTTTGCAAAAAAAAAAAAAAAAATTGAATTTTGGTTGAGCCTATAATCGGTAAGAAAGGAAGAGTTATCATGACTTCCGATTATACAGTGGCTCTCTTTGCAAATATCCTACCATAATCGGTAGTCAAAATAGTTCATATAACTACCGAATATAAAGTAGCCCCAAAATGAGATTTTGCAAAAATCTTTTTTTTTTTGTTGAAATTTTGGTTGAGCCTATAATCGGTAGTAAATGAAGTTATCCTGACTTCCGATTATCCTTGCTCTCTTTGAAAATATCCAACCATATTCGGTAGTCTAAATAGTTCATATAACTACCGAATGTAGAGTAGCCCCAAAATCAGATTTTGCAAAAACGGACTGAAATTCAATTTTCTCGTAGAAAAAAATTTTCTACGAGACGCTGTCTCGCACTCTGCTAATAGGTCGAACACAGCCGGGAGGGGCTATGCCCCCCCAGACCCCCTGTATAGCGTACCGGCATTGTATTCATACCACGTTCATGCCCGCACCGAGCTTTTTCAACTGCATTGGTTGAGCCTATAATTGGTAGTAAATGAAGGTATCCTGACTGCCGAATATAGAGTTTCCCCAAAATGAGATTTTGCAAAAATCCTCTATTTTTCTAATTTGGTTGAGCCTATAATCGGTAGTCAAAATAATTCATATAACTACCGAATATAGAGTTTCCCCAAAAATGAGAATTTGCAATCGGTAGCTAAAAAAAACCTAAACTACCGATTATGAAGGGGTATACAAGTATTTTCAACCTATTTTATCTTTTGTGTCGCCCCTAATTCTTTTGGGTCGCCCCTAAAAATGCTAGGATAATTTTGATATGCTTCACAAATTAATTTAACATTTTTTTTCTTTTTTCTTATTGGTAAAAGTCAACAGTCAAGGATCACTAATTAAAAATAAAATACCAAAAAGTCTTTAGTTGTGCACTTGGGCCGTGGACGCCCAACTAAAAGTACACCCAACTAAAGAAAAGAAAAAAAAAAGGACAAAAACGAAACAGACTCGTGTTCTGATGTGAACATTTTTTTTTTTTTTTTTTTTTGAAGGGCAAAGGGGCTCAAAGGGCCCAAATTTATTAAACTACCTCAGTAGAATTGAGGTTTGAAATGAAACAAAGAGGTGGAGAATGAGCATTCCACCAGTTATTTACATTGGAATGCATTGCATATTGGCATAATACATGAGCCAAATTGTTTGCATTCTTAGGAAATGCAGATCAAATTTAACATCAGAAAAATGATGCACTAAATCTCTTATTTCAAGAGTTACAGACCGTATAGACCAAGGGATATTGCGAATATCTCCCAGCACTGCATCTGTCACGTTGGTTGCATCACCTTCTATGATAATCTTGTCAAAGCTAAAACGCATTCCCAACATCATTCCAAGTTTACAGGCAATTGTTTCTGCCAGAAGAGATGAAGTTGCATCAAAGGTGATAGTGCCGCAACCCAGAAAATTACCATTGTGATCACGAGCTACAGCGCCAGCCGCTCCATTGTTTGGAATAAATGCAGCGTCCACATTAATCTTGATATAAGGAAACTCCGGCGGATTCCATTGATGAAGATTTCCTGCCTGGATAGGAGAAGAATCGATCACCGTTTCTGAATCTACACACATTTTGAAGTCCAAATGTGTGTTTTTAATAACCATTGATTCCGAAAAATTAACATGAGAGAAAATCATCTCATTCCGCAACTTCCACAGATTCCAAACCAAACAGAGTTTAAAGATAAAACTGTGATCCAAGTTATTATCCATCCAACTTATTATAATTTGATTAATATCTGTTACAGAGAAGGCAAAGGCCTGATCAACTCCAGCGCTAGAGAATACCTGCCTAGATTTCTGACAATCAAATAATAAGTGACTTACCGTTTCCAGTTCTTGATGGCAAAAGGTACAATCAGATTCTATATTGGGAACAAATCTGTTAATGTTTGCTTTGACAGCAATTCCATTATGAAGAACCTTCCATATGAAGAATTGTATCTTTGGCATGAGTTTAAAAGACCAATATCTCTTCCATGGAAAAGCACTTAGAACTGAAGTTGACGGAGTTGAATTTAGTAAGATTTTGTAACAAGATTTGGTAGTAAATTTACCTGAAGCTGTACCCGACCAAATCAAAAAATCGTCCGAGTTCACCTCTGAACTTAAATAGATGGAAGAGATACACTGCACTGTTGCCGGTGAGAATAATTGTTGTAGCAAAGGTATATTCCAGGAATTTGTATCCTGCAATATTAGATCACTTACAGTAACAATATTGATTGGCAAAGGAGATGGACAATCGACAAGATGCTCCAATTGTTGATGAATCCAAGGATCATTCCATATATTAACATTATTACCATTTGAAATCTGCCAGAAAACCCTGTTAACAAAAATATGTCTTACTTGTAACATGCTGCTCCATATAGAAGAACATTTATCAGGTACCTCAGCATTCCAGAAAGAAACATCATGAATGTATTTGGCAGTGAGGAGTTTAACCCACATAGCATCTTTAGATTCCAGGAATCTCCAAGTAAGTTTGCATACAAGAGCAATATTCATCAATTCCATATTCTTAATCTCCAGACCTCCACCATCCTTGTGTAGCTCCATTTTTTTCCAGTTAATAAAATGAAGTTTTCTTTCCTCAGGACTATGACCCCACCATAAAGATCGAATGATCTTTTCAATTTCCTGCAAGACTCTTTTCGGCAATAAACAATAACCCATGAAGTAGATTGGGATAGCATTGAAGATAGCTTTCACAAGAACAGATTCACTTTGCGGTATTAAGAAAGTGCGGTCTCCATCCCAACAACCTACTAATAAATTTTTCTGACAGGAAATCAAAGCTAGAAATCCTGAAATCCGATTTTAGAGGGTAAATGCCAAGATATTTATCTTCAATATTCATCTCTTTAACACCTAAGTCTTGCACAATAATATCTCTTTGAAACCCTGTAATACCTTTGCTAAAATGAATCGAAGATTTATCATAATTGATGTGCTGCCCTGACATATCTGCATATTCCTGCAACAACCTCATCGAATTTCTCACATTGGTTCTTGTATTTTCACCAAAAAAGAAAAGATCATCAGCGAACATCAAATGAGAAATTTTTGGCGCCCATCTATTAATTTGAAAACCCTGGTAAAGACCCTGTCGTTCATATTTTTCCATAATAAGTGATAGACCTTGGGAGCAGATAATGAACAATGTTGGGGAAAGAAGACAACCTTGGCGAATGCCACGTTCACTTCTAAAAAACCCATGTGAAGACCCATTGATATTGATGGAAAAAGAAGCAGTAGTCACACATTCCATAATAAGAGTATGAGAAGTACCTGAAATTCCCATTATGCTTAACATATCTCCTAAGAAATTCCAATTTACCTTATCATATGCTTTTTCCATATCTACTTTCAGAGCAAAATGACCATTAGTAGCTCTTGAAATATTCATGGAATGCAATAGTTCCTTTGCAATTATGATGTTGTCAAGGATCTGACACTGGTACAAAGGCATTCGGGACCAACGAGATAAATTCCTCCAAGTATGGCTTGATTCTATTAGATAGAATTTTTGTAACAATCTTGTATAAGACATTACACAAAGATATAGGTCGAAAATCCGTTGGTGTAGCAGGATTCTTCACCTTCGGAATCAAAGAGATGTTAGTATGATTTAGTAAATCTGGTAAAGCAGCATACTCAAATATATTCTTAATTGATTTAAAAACATCATTACAAACAGTCGACCAACATTTCTTATAGAAAACCGGAGAATAGCCATCCGGACCAGGAGAAGTAAAAGAACCCATTTTGACAACAACAGCCCAAATCTCATCCATTGTAGGAACCCTGCAGAGAGCATCATTATCCAAAGTGAAAGTAGATTGACCTTGCAAAGATGATTCAGTGGGAGCTAGTTGTAACGGTTGTTGAAACAAATTCTGAAAATGATGCACCAATTCATTAGCAATGACACTTTGATCTGACGTCCAGGTTTGATCTCCAGACATTAAATGGTTGATAGTATTTTTCCTCCTCCTTTGACTGACAGATAAATGAAAGTGTCTTGTGTTACGATCACCACATTTTGCCCAATTTTGCTTCATCCGTTGATCCCAATAAGTAGCTTCCATGATGAGATATTCATTAAGTTCTGCTGCTACCAATTTCTCTTTTTGGGTATTCGCTGCAGAAGGTCTCCAAGACTGAATTCTCAAAAGTTTAGCTTTAAGAATAGTGATTTTGTGTTTCACACAACCGATTCTTCTACGGCTCCAATCAGTAAGAAAAGATCCAAGCTTTCTTAATTTGGATTGTATATCTTCTTCATTATCTTGAGACCAACATTCACTGACCTTCTGAAAAAATTCCGGGTGCGAGAGCCACATTGCTTCAAATTTGTATTGAGGAGGAGCTCTTGAAATATTTCTGCAAGTATTTAGGAGAATTGGAGCATGATCACTGGCTATCCTTGGGAGGTGAAGGACAGCTGCATTATGAAAAGCTATACACCATTCTGGATTTGCGAGGACTCTGTCTAATCTCTGACGAATTAAGCCTTCAATATTTCTGCCATTAGTCCAAGTATACGATGGGCCTTTGTATCCAAGATCAATTAGGTGATTCAGATGAATAAAATCAGTAAAATACGAAATATTTGAGTTCAAGACTGGAAGACCACCAAATTTCTCAGAATTGGAAACAATGGCATTGAAGTCTCCTATGAAGCACTTTGGTCCATTGAAGTTTTGGGCATATTCAGTCATATTCTGCCAAAAGCTTGATCTCTGAGAAGAAACAGGAGGCCCATAGATGCAAAATAAGTTCCAGGAAAATAGAGAATTATCATGAACTATGGCATGGATTAAGTTAGCAGATTGAGATACAATTTCAATGTTAACATCATCCTTCCATAATAGCCATAAACCTCCACTTCTTCCCACCGATGCCACAAAGCTATGATGATGAAAGCCAAATTGGTTCACACGCTGAAGAGACATTTGATCTGACATTTTAGTTTCTGATAAAAAGAGAATAGAAGGATCTGTACCATGGAGAAATGTCTTCAAAGCTCTAATTGTTGGGGGATTCCCCAAACCCCAACAATTCCAGGAGAAGATTAACATTTATCTTGCGGTTGTTTAGGCTTTGCCGTTGTACCATCAAAAGAACAATTTCCAGAAATCAGTTTCCTTTGAGATTTTGGGTGAGGAGAATTAGATTTGATGTACCCCTCATCTTGTCTTCTCTTAGGAGTTTTTGCTTCAGCATATTGTTGGGTAGAAAGAGAACAATTATGTCCCTGTGCTCTTGCTGCATCTTTCCAGTGTGACCCTTTAAAGATTGCTGGTGGTTTTGCAACAACCTTTTTCCCTTTGTCAGTTCTCATAACACTTGATGACGCCAAAGCCTAAGAAGTAGGAATTACAGCATTATCCAGAGCAAGTCCGTAGTTATGGCCTTGCATATTTGCTAGAATTATTTCTCCCTTATCAGATGTCTTTCCTGTAGAGAAGAAGGATGGATTCCGACATCTCTCTGTACCACGGCAATTTGGGTAAGTATACGTTGGATTGAGACAATCAGGGTTTTCCGCTACCGAAACAACAGAAGAAGGGATAAAAGTTGAAGCCCATTGTTGGTTAAAACTCGAGGAATTATGAGAAGACGTACCTGCTGATTGAAAAATCTGTTTACCCTTGTTTAAAGATACATTACCATTTGCTGCTGAGTGAAATGTAAGATCACAATTTGATTGTCCTCTTTCAAAGTTGAAAATTTCCATAGATCTTCTCTCCACTCTAAAGTTCTCTGGAATAACTATCTCTGATCTCAATCTTGTCGAATTTAAATTTTCAGTAGCCGGCATATTCTCATGCCCTTGACTATTTGTGGATTGAGATGCAGAAGTAGAGGGAGATATTCCCGGAATTTGAATAGATGTTGAAGCAGAAACATAATTGGATGATGGCGCTGCCTTATGATGTTCTTCAACCACATAGATGTCTTTGAAAATAGGGACTTCAGAAACCTATGATTTTGCAGATGTATTAATGGAGGGAGAGAAGTTAGGCTGTATCATCTCAAGAGCTTGTTCATGAAATTCCTCTGGGTAGTTAGTGAAAATATGATCCTTGAGAACACAGACCTTAGGACAAACCTTCATCAAATGACCTATGCGACCACAAAATAAACAAAACTTAGGCAGTCTGTCATATTTGATGGAAACAGTATAATTTGGGTTATTTGGTAGAGGAAAGGCTAAAGCCTGAGGAAGAGGATTATTGATATTGATATGGGTTTTGGTTCTAGCAAACTTTCCCCAAGAAGTCGCCTCATAACTCCTTATAGGTCTGGTTGTTCCTAGTTGGGAGATATATTCAAACACAAACATTGCAGATAGGTTTTCAACAGGAAGACCATGAATCTGTAGACCAAATTCTACCGTTTCAAACTTATAATCTGAAGGTAGTTTTCCAGGTAAACATTTTTCCAAAGCATATAATTCCTCTTTGATGATCCAGGGAGTGCCATCCAATATTAAAATAGCATCAGCTTGTGATTCAAATTTGATTAAAAAAGAATCATCTGTAAAGAGAGAAATATAATATGGGTGATTGGTTCTCCAGAATTTTTGTAGAATTTCCCTAACAGTGTTTATCTGTGGAGCTTTTGCTTTTATGATTTTGAGAACTAGGCAGTTTTGATGATTGAGTTTTGCACCTGGAAAGTTGGTATTGAGGTTGAGGGTAGATGAAGCTTTCTCATGTGATAATAGGTTGGAGAAGTGTTGAATAAAATCGCCATCAGCATTGTATCGATTAGAATTCATCTTGATGGGAAGATTGTAGTGTCGAGAAGGAAAGAACCTAAACAGGTTATGGAAAAGGTTTCTATTAAACCAATCAAAAGGCAGTTAACATAGCAGTTTTCAGCAGTTACAGAATAAATAACTGTCAGTAACTGTAAATTGATGGTTTGAGAATGAGGGAATACCAGGAGGAATGGCGATCATGGGGGAAGTGGTAGTGGAAAATGAACTTAAAGAACTTAAAAATGGTGTTTGGAGGAGAAAAATTGGAGATTGGTTACTGATTCATCAAGTGAATCAGTAATGAGAACTAATTTAACTTTGTTAGGATCAGTGAGTTTGGAATGGAGGGGACGAAGGTATGAGATGAAGATAACTGTTTAAAGATGAATATAACTGACTGCAATATATGAATATAACTGTTTTCTTAATGAAGATAACTAACTTTTCCAAATAATGTTGCAGACCTCTTTTTCAAATGGTTGTTTGCATAGTACACTTTTAAGGACGAAGAAATTCACTTGAGATATTGCTGTTGAAATAAACCTTAATGGTACGAAACGATTTCCTTTTTATTGATGTTTTTGTCACTAGTGAAGACACCATTGATCTTCAAATGCTCAATGGATGAGTAGTGTTGGGACAGTACACCATGTATGTATATTGTCTACATCCATCAAAACGGCTACGACCTCTGATGTGAACATTCTAAACATAGTTTTCTCCCCAAAAGAAAAAAACAGATCTAGCATATCTCATCACTTCATCCTCATCTCTATCTGTACAGAAGATTTTTCCTCATCCGATATTTTGGCTGAAAATTTGGGTTATTCATTGCAGTTTTGTTCTACAATTTTGGAAATATTTCTGCATCGCCGTAGGATGATGGTGTTGATTATTTTGAGAAGGAATGGAAGAAGAATATCAAGCGGAAACAATCTCGGTCAAAAAACTTTCGATTTGAGCCCTAACAATTTTTGGGCGGGATGAAAATCAAAACAAAATTCTTTTGGGAGGGGATTATTCCCGCTTGGTGTTTTTTGGGATAGCTATAAATCTCAACCCTAAAATAATTTAAGAGATGTTTAGAGATATATCTGTTTTGGGGAATTATCAGAGATCAAAAACAGCAAGGTATATCTTTTTTATAGCTAAATTATTTTTGATTTTTGATTTTTGATTTGGAAGATGCATGAGTTCATATTAGACTCTTTCTTTGATTGAATCTGAAATTGGGTCACATAGGATTGATCCAGTTTAATAATAATAATGTAATCTTATGCTTGTCTCTAGATTGAATCTGAACCTGGGTTACACAAGATTATTATAGTTTTGTAAAATGGTATTTAGATTTGATTATCGTGTATACTAACCATTGTGCTAGAGGTAGGACAACTACCGACATCTAACTAACTTATAAGAGTTCCATATTAGGCCAACTTTGATTGAATCAAGTGGTATTTAGTCTGCGGTGTGCAATATATCTTACGGATCTGAAGATCAGAATTTCTTGTATGTCGATCTGATTTTGATTATGTATAGGGTGTTTGTGTGTTTAAAATCTTTGGGTCAAAATGAAAAAATCAGTCTGATTTAAAGGTTATTTGTTTAAGCTATAAAACTGACTACTACAATTCCACTAGATTGTCATGTGTTATGTTACATTCTGTTGTTCCAGCCGACTAAAATATCATCTCTTGCCAATTCAGTCTCCTTTTTCTTTTCTTTATTTGTTTTCATATAGCTCTGTTTGCCTATTCCTTCGGTTTGTTGATGTTTCAGATGACAGGAGGATGTATGACCACTTTTTATTCGAGGGAAAGCAGCCCGACATCTAACTGGTCTCCCGATTCTCATAGACGTAGCCCCATATTGTCTGAATCAAGTCATGATGAACCGCGTGGAACTGACTCTGCTCTTACTTCTCAAGATAATGAAATTGATAATATTGCTGAAAACTCTAATGGTAATTGCGGATATCTTTTCATTGATTTCCTTCGTTTTTAAGTTATATCAACTACAGATTGAGAACATTCCTGAAAAAATTGAGAACATTCCTGAAAACTGTAAGGGTAATGTTAGATATCTTTTCAATGATTTCCCTAGTTTTGTTCCTTGAAATACATTGTTTTCTAAATCAGTGATGCTTTATTACTTACGCGAATTTTGGTTTTTCCAAACTAGATGAGCGTTTGCCAGTGTTCTTCAATGAGCACGGGCAATGGAATGGGTCAGGACAATTTGCATCCTGGATTGGAGATATTACCAGGTCACATATAAAATTAGGGTATAAGAACTGGAAAGAGGTTCCTGATGAGTACAAAGAAGATATTTGGAACTCTGTTAAAGTGAGTCCAGTTCGCTTTATTTGCCCTAAGCTTATGCTCATATGTCATTCTATATTTTCTTGGCTTTCTATAACCTTACCAAGTGCTGAAGAACGCTTGCTCTGCATTTTGTCGATATCATAGTTCTGACTGAGTGTATCCTTTTCTTTTCTTTTTTTTAATTACAGAGTACATACCAGGTAACCCATATTCATAAAAAATATGTGTTAACCAAAGCAAACAGTGCTTGGAGAACTGAAAAATCAAAACAATGGCGAAAGGTCAATGGTGCTACAACTATTCAAGAAAAGAAAAGGAAGGTGCCAGCTTACTATAACAAAGAAGATTGGGAGAAGTTCATTGATAACAACACTTCTGAAAAATTTCAGGAAAAATCTGAACAAGGAGCCAAAGCACGGTCACAAGTGAAGGCTCAATATACAGGTGGTAGGAAAGGTGTACCTAGCAGGTGGCTTGAAATGGTAAATTCTTAACACTATATTGCATTTTAAACTATTATTCTAATGTTATTTCATTTGTTTCATTAATTGGGATAGCATAAGAAGTTTTTGTATGCCAAGAGTACTTGTTTTTGCTAGTTCCGTTGGGTCTTGTTAATTCCCTGCATTATTGCTTCCTACTGAAAGGGTCACTTACTAGTTTCAATCCATTTGGATTTTAAAGCGCATTAACTGAAGAAACCCAACTGGTTAGGTTGTAAGGCGTGATGTTATAGAATAATTACTTATCTAAGAAGCTAATGGAATTTTGATGCACTTATCTTGGCAGTAAACCTCATCTTTATTATGTCTTGTAGATGTCGTCTTTTGATGCAAAATTGTGCAATTATTTGATGCATTGTATTGTCACAGGAAAAAGAAAGTCCTACTGGTGAGATATATAGGCCAGACGTGTTTCTGAAGACACATAAAGTCACCCCAGATGATAATCCCTCATCTTCTAAATCACTGGCAGCTGCAAAATTAGTAAGTTCTCATGTTTTGTCTAATATTATTTATTGATATTTATGATATCAGTTGACTTTAGTTGGCTTCTGTTGATGTGTAGGCATTGGTGCAGGAGGAATATGATAAAGATCCTTCAGCACAAAAGTGTTTGGGAACCGACGTTGTTACCAAGGTTAGTGGTGATAGTGGTTACGTTGCTCTTTTATAGTAATGCTTACTGATTTGATTTGCAATTGTTTTCAATCTCTTACAATCACACCGCCATACTGTAATACTGGCCTGTAATACTGTTGCATCTGTAGAACTGTCTTATTTTATGTTTTAGTAGTAATTGTTGCTTCAAGTAGCCAGCACCAGCACTAGTATGCAGATTTCATTAGTTTTTATATGTTTGAAGACATAAGTGCTAGACTGTAAATGAAAAATTTGTTAATAACTGAAGTTTTCCTCTATGTGTATACTGTTATTTCTGCCTTGTGAATTACCGGTGACTTTCCAGCTGTACAGTAGTTAAAAAAATGCCCTAGTGTTACGTTAATTGTTTAACTGAATTTCATGGAATTTGAATTTGCTTCTTAAATATGGATAGATATTTGGCGCTGATCGAAAGGGATACATACGCGGAATGGGTGCTGGTGTTTCTAAATCTCAGTTTCTTGCTTCCGAGTTTATGAAGGCTAGGTTGCAGGAAGAGAAGCACAATGTGCTGAAAGGGAAGCAGAAAAACGAAGCTTTGAAAGCACAGTTGGATGCTGAAAGACAAAAAAACAACACTGGAGTACATGATCATATCTCTAATAGCTCTTACCAGCAGGTGACTTCTAATAGCTCTTAGTAATGTGTAGTCAGATGCATACAATGTTGCTATCATGATTTCTTAAACTAACTTGGTCTTGTTTGTTAAATATACAGGAAATTGGCGTGCCAGTAATACCCTCGTCGTTTGGTCTTTTCTTTTTGAAGAACTTAAGGAAAAAGCCAGTTGCAGTTGCATATGTCGATACTAAGGTGATGATTGATGAAGATTACGACTGCATGCTTCACGTAATCATTGAGCCAGGTGCAATGTTGTGTGACAGAGATGATGCTGTACTTCGGGATGTTCCTATTGGTACTTGTATTAGGTGGCCAAAGGCCTATGTGACTCCCGTAGGAGAGCTATCAAGTTAGAGCGCGAAGATTAGATTGATTACTTTTTTGATTTTTAGTATGTAACTTGTTAGGATATGTCTTCTAATTTATGTTGGAATATTCTATATATTCTTTTAAAAAATAATTAATAAAGTCAATTTTTTTAACGTCTATTTCCACTTTTGTTTTTTAATGTGGATGAATTTCTGACACAACAAATATAATTATGAACGGATTCATATTTCTGAATGGATTTCAGATTCCGAAAGGTAGCCAGAAGCCAGAAAAATGATAGAACTTTCTCGTTAGAATAAAAAAAATTATTTTGATAAAAATACCTCAAATTATAATAGGTGTGAACCATTATTTTATTTAACTTACATCTTCCATTGTTTTTAAATGGCATATTTCAACTGTTATTATATTTTACATATAGTAACTGTGATTTTGTTATGACAATAATCAACTGTTATTATATGTAACATACAATAACCGTGATACTTAATAATAGATTCTGTATGTGATTATAAATCACAAAATTTAGTCGTCATACTTAATAACATTATCTATCCGTTATTTATAAAAAGTCACACCAAATAAGTAACGGTTCGAATGACAGATGAAAACCGTGATAAATCATGTTTTATAACAGACTTTGATCGTCATTTATGACCCCTTTTGGACTAGTGTTTGAATGTTGTTTTTCCCGAATTAGGTCTGATTTTGGAAGCAGCAGAGCCGATCCACCACATTAAGGATGAAATATTTGAGTCAAGATTGAGGCCAGCCTGCAGGTTTTCTCATCTAAATTGTGACCCGTGTCTTCTTCAGGTATTTTCATTTGCAAAATTAAAAATTTTGTTTTCGTATTTTTATGTTCTTCCTCCATGTGATTCATGCTATTGCGACGATTTTCATTTTGACGTAATGTGGTCTTGTTGTGCAGCTAAATACGTACAATAAGCGGATTTAATAAAAAAAAACAACCAGAAATAACATTCATCTCTCGTAAGGCAGGAGCCGGCATATAGAGAAGCAAATTCATTGTGGAAAAAAGTAAATCGAGTGAATTCCAGAGAAAATATAGATGCACTTTAAAATGTTCTTTTTGGCTCGGTTTTGACATTACAATGTATGCACTGTCTAGTTTGGTTTCTGCTATTCTCCTGCTTTACTTTACGGTGAATCCCCAACAGTGATAGGACTGCACAATTAAATTCAGATATATTTGACATTACAATGTATGTACTGCTGCAACGCCAGAAATGACTTAACAACAAATCTTTTCCAGAATCAAAGTTAAACATCTCAATTATCAACGCAAAACTAATGAAATCATTATTTTCTTGATACTTGTAAAAGAATTTCACATCTGTCTAAACAATCAATCCGTATCTGGGGTAGAAACGAAAACGAAGCTAAAATAACAAGAAAAGGAATAACAAGAACAGGAACCAAACTAGTTGCTTCATCTTCTTACTGTCATGACAAATTGAGCTTACGAATGAAGAGAAAATTACCAGTCTGTTCCTGATTTTATTAGGCTTCCCAACCTCTCAAGACAGTGGCACGTGCAACCCGGTTCACTCCTAATGTGAATGCACCCATTCGGAAATCGCAATTGTGGGTTTGGCACATAGCCTTGATGTCCCGGAAAGATCTTGTCATGTATTTCTGAAGCTCGTTGTTAACCTTTTCTTCATCCCACATGAAGCCTTGAATGTTCTGCGACACAAAACATTTTACATGTTAAGTATTGTTCGCCCATGAGAAGTCAATTGACACAGACAGAATCAGTTATAAATTGAAGATGTACATGAACCCATTCAAAATAGCTGACAGTCACACCTCCACCATTTGCATATATGTCAGGAAGTATAATGACTCCTTTCTTACTTAGAATCTGAAAGAAAATGTCAGAGTTAAAAATCTCAACCACATACGTACGCGTCAAGGTTAACAAAATGACTCATAAATTACCTTGTCTGCATCAGGATCAGTAGGGTGATTTGCCGCTTCTATGATGTATTTGGCCTTCACATCTCCAGCATTGCCCCTTTAAGAAAAGGAATAAAATGGTATGAAATTACTGGTAAGATTTTTCATACGCTTCACAAAATCAAATCTTGAGAAGGAAAGAGACTAACTTGTGAAGAACACCGCCAAGAGCACAGGGAATAAGAACATCGCATTTATGGACAAGCAATTCATTAGCATCCATAGAATCTCCACCTTGGAAATCCTTTAAACTACCCGTAGCCTCTTTGTGCTTAATCAAAGCAGATATATCAATGCCGTTTGGATTTTGAACTGCACCAGTGATGTCGCTTACAGCAACAACCTTACCACCTCGCTCATGAATAAGCTTTGCAGCCCAGTAACCTACATTACCGAACCCCTGAAATAGTTCGAAAACTAGTTTAGAAACAAATTTAGAGAGAATTCGAAACGCAAGCTCGATTTACAGTTTGAAAAGAAAGATTAGAGAGTATCTTTCTATTTACCTGGATGGCGAATTTCAAATCTGTAATAGTCTGTCCATATTCATTGAGCAAAGCCTCTGTTGCAAACACAACACCTCGTCCGGTGGCAGCTTCTCTACCTAGTGATCCGCCGAGGTCCTACAACATCAAACAACAAGCGTAGGTTAACATTTATGAACATAAAAGTCTCATTCAAATATCAATAAACTGTTTACGTTTTTCCTAATCATGAATAAATACTTACAATTGGCTTACCAGTAACAATAGCCGGAGAGTGGCCATGAAATTTAGAGTACTCAGATTGCGCAAGTGGAAAATGGATGCCCAAAACTTTATCTGCATTTTTGCTGTAAAGTGTTCTAAAGTAAACAATGGCAATTATATTGTCCAGGTCCAGGACCGGTATTATTATCATCAAAAGAAACTTTATAGAAACATAACCCACACAATTGATAAAAATGTATTCTGCAGATAAAAACATCATAAAACTATGGAAGAGCTGCTACTACAAGACTACAACCACGCATAATTCGGATACTTCGTTCTTATTTATTTTTACTTCGCCCTTATAATTTCTGGGATCGAAAATAATTTTCAAAATACAAACATCACACTATATATATCGGATGCTTCAAAATTAATCAAAAGGGACACAAAACTTTTACTTTTAGACTTTTGAGCCGTATCTTCCAAAATTTCTCAAACTCTCATAAGTACTTGTGTTCTTTGTTTATCCCCACAGGCCAGATGCTAGCTATCTGGATGAAAGGGAAACATCCCTAAAACCAAATTAGCTCCATATTAGTCTAAATTCCACAATCAAGCATTATTACTACACTACATTGTCTGATACAATCTAGAGGTTGAGCATGCAGATGAGTATAACAAAGCAAACCCAAGAGACAGACAGAGAGAGTTACAGTATGAGGAGTCTTGCTAGTCAATTTAAGAAACATTAGTGGAAAATTAAAATTTTCTTATTTTCTTAGAAATATTATAGTTTAAGCAAGGTTTGTCCTAGGTTGCTGGTTCATATAGTACCAGGTAAAAAACGTAGCACGTAAATGATATACCATAAGATGATGCAAATGTCTTATGGAGACTTTTCAGTTTGAGTATGAATCTAGCAGCAACAATTTAAACCTTAATACATTATTGCATTTTTACAATACTTTAATTAATATTCCGGTTTGTCCCGGCAAATGTCTTTGTTAGAGACGTTATAGATCATAGCCTGATTCACAATTAATCAAGACCGCTTGAGATGGCTTCTTCCAAAAATGGGATCTCTACAAGTTAGGTTCTAAGCCATTCTTCATCATTAATTGCATCCATTTATGCAATCAATTTTGACAACATTATTAAAAATGTTCCTATTTAGTTTTACAAAATAATTGTAACTTCTCTAGGAATCATAATTAACATTCACACTTAATTCACAATAAGTCATTCTAGACTTGCATTCACTAGAGGCATATGAAATTTGTAGGCAATTTACTTGCTATTTCAACAAGCAGATAATTACGATGAGTAACTCCTCTACTCATGTCCAATCTTCTACAAATTTATATCCAAAAACATAGACAATGTCTATTTAACATTTTACATTATGTAATGCAAATGTTCATTATTTATGCATCGGTAATATCGTAACACCTCATCGTTGGATATTTGGTCGCGCGCCCAATCTTCCAATACGTTACATATTCACCGGTATTCCATTTTCCTTTTCGATGTCATTTAAGACATGCCAATTTCCAAATTTTGGAACCTATAATTCTTTTTGCAAGAATTATACTCACATCTAAATGTTTCTCAACATTTACCGATGATTTCAGACTTCTAAATTTATAATTCCTACCGCAAGAATAATACCCGTACCAAAAATTGTAGTCTCAACAATCATTGGTGATCTTTATTGGTTCTCTAATCTTAGAGCATTCATGACAATATCCTCTAATGTCATGCGACCAATATTGTGTTATTAAACAACACTTTCTCTTTAAGTACTGTGTGTGTTGATTACAGCCAAAGCGCGGTGCACAACATTTCTGTGTAGAAATAAAAACTTCAAATCCAATCACTGGTACAGTTTCATACCATCCTTTTGGATTCGTCTATCTTCAAATCCAGTCATGATCTTTAGGACGTGGCTTTCCTAGGATTTGGCTCTCTTTTGGATGTTCCCCTTCCAAAAGTGACAATCCATTTTGGTTCCAACCAACGAATCAATTGCGCACACGAACATTTTTGTCTCAGAAGAATTCATAGAGTAACTCCTTTCAATCGGTACTCATGGGGTTCCAAGAGGAATCCTCAAATTACCCATAGGGAACGACCAAGATTATGTAATCAAAAGTCATCTTTCTCATGATAATTCTCAAATGCCAAAATGCAATTAAATGTCATGAAATCACGCTTCTGATTCCATTGCCATTTCCCTTGTTTTTTTCATCTCGTCTTTCTGAAGTCAGTCCACTTCACTTGTATACCAAAGCTTTCATTGGATAACATGAATTGTGCTTTCTCGTCCATTATCGACCCCCACACTTTGTTGAATTTATGGAAATGCATCTCGCTTTCCACATTCATAAAGTTGTTCCGAACAACTTTCCCCCCACATTTTTTGTGAATTCTTGGAAATGACCGTTTTCCAGTTTGACTTCATAAGGGGCACGTTCTAGTTATAACCAACCGCTTGTCATAACAATTTGTTCCCACAGTTCTGTTTCCTTCAAGATTATTTTTCCCCGGCAGCACAACTTATAGTTTTCTGTCCAAAACTAATGAATTAGTGTGCACATTTGGGATATCTTGTCACAGAGTTAGCCTGTTGGGTATGTGCGACAGTTTCCAGTGTCCACATTTCTCAAGCACCAAAATATCTCATCAAGACGGAAACCATTTGGCCCGACAAACCGTTTCTCTTGATGTCACATGTCACCGAAAATTCCATCTGTCGTTGATACCTGACTCGCCGAATAACACTCTTACAATGAATTAGTTAAGAGTAATTTTATGTTCCTTCATGCAATATGAAATCCAAGTAAAAGATTCACTTTTCATTCTAAAAGAAAGAACCACCAATCAATTAAAATCTTAGTAATCAAATCAGTTAGTCATCATTTCATAAATGCATGGATCCTAGCACCATCATAAGAACTAAAGCACGTATCATCTTATATATCAAAACTTATATATAAGGCAGAGAAGTAAGATACTTATCGTAAACTTGATGAGAGATTCATGTTCCACCGACCATCGTCTTCATCTCTTCATAGGATTGTACCGGTGCATCAATCATCCTCCATTGTCGAGAATTAATTGTCTAAAACTGTTGGAAATTTTGGGCTAAAAGAGAGGATGAAACAATAAGAGAAATGTTGTACTTCCGGCTTCAAGGCTCGATTAAGATTCTTTTAGACAATTATTTCTACCCTCCCAATATCAATTGGCGATTATAACAGGTATGCGAAATAATGCCGTCAGGATACAATGAAGCCCTATAACAACGTAATTGGATTCAAGGTTTGTACCCCTTGACCCAACCAAGAACACACAAGAATAGGATTCTGATGATGCTTAGAAGAGAGAAAACAGAAAGTATTTTATATTTTTCATTGTATGAATGAAAACAAATCATCACTACTTATAGGGAACTCATGCCTATTGGAGATGCTTCTTCACTACCAAAAGACATCAATAGTGCCTTATGCGAATGGATGTGTCTTTTGTGAACCATCACACCCTTTGGAGATGCCTTTTTATCTCCAACAAAAATCCATTGCATCTATTCGGCACCGGACGCTCCCGTGATAGTGGCAAACCAAAAACGAAAAACGTTTTGTTTTCCATGTAATTGAAAATATCCAACAAATAGTGTGACAATTACCAAGAAGCTAATGAGGACAAGACGACCTCATGTGGCTCCGTCCTTTGTCACTGATTAAAGTTTGAAAGAACAAAATATAGTGGGGGTTCTGTTCATGCTGAATAATAGACTGACAGAAACGTGGATCAATAATAGTTTCTACTTTGAGTATGTGAATTTAAAAGGTCCAGCTATTTGATAACGACTAGAAAATAGTACCGACTGAACTACTACCACTCATAAACATCATTTTCAAAGTTTCATAATTTCTGAAATATCTTGTTATTGATTTCAAAGTTCATAGCGGGTCTCTTATTATTGACATTTCCAATTTCTAATTATTATTGACCACGACTGTGAGTAATATTTCACATACAGAGTGTATTGCAACTTCACTCTTCTTAAACATCAGTTTCCAGTTTTATAATTTCTGAAATTTGTGTTCTTGATTTCTAAATCTTCAAAATCCAATTATCCTACTACAGCGATGGAAGGGATTCTTACTAGTGGTGTAAGCGAACTCTTAAACAAGTTGATTCCTGTTGTTGCTCAAGAGATCGGTCTGGCATGGGGTGTCAAAGATGAGTTGAAAAAGCTTCAGAGAACTCTGGAGATGATTCTTGCCGTCATAGCTGATGCGGAAAGGAAGCAGGTGACAGATGAGGCTGTGAGAGTTTGGTTGAGATGGCTCAAGGATGTGGCTTATGAAGCCGATGATGTGATGGATGAGTTCTCTTATGAGACCATGCGTCGGTGTGAAAGAGGGAACCGCTTGAAGCATAAGCTACACGATTTTGTTTCTTCTTCCAACAATCCTCTTGTTTTTGCTTTCAAGATGGCCAAGAAAATTAAGGATATTAACAAAAGATTAGATGAAATTGCCAAAGACATGAACAGGTTTGGCCTGCACGTTGCAGCAGTTAATACTTCTGTGGTTGGTGGTGAAAGTAGTGAGCAACGGAGCCGGCAAACTGCATCCTTTATAAACGATTCTGAGACTGTGGGAAGGAAGGATGATACGATTAAAATAGTAGACATATTAACAAAGGCGAACAGATCATCATCGTCAGATATCAATTATCATTCTTCGGAAAAGGTTTCAACAATCTCCATTGTGGGGATGGGTGGGCTTGGGAAGACTACGCTTGCTCAACTCGTTTACAAAGATGAGTTGGTAAATAAATACTTCGATGAAAGGATCTGGGTCTGTGTATCTACAGATTTTGATGTGGAGAAAGTCTTCATGAAAATTCTGGAATCCATCACTCAGGCCAATATCTATAATGGATCAAGTTACAATCTACTGGTGAATAAGGTTCAAGAAAAGCTCCAGGGGAAGAAGTTTTTGCTAGTTTTGGACGATCTATGGAACGAGAATTTCCAGCAATGGGAGAATCTCAAAGGTCCGTTGCTTGTTGGTGCTCAAGGGAGTAAGATATTAATCACCACACGTAACATGAAGGTTGCAGATGTTGTAAAGGGAGATATTCCTCCTTACAAATTGGAAGGATTACAAGAAGATGAATGTTGGTCTATCATTGAGAAAATAGCATTTTCTCCCGGCGGGGCCGAAAAGACGTCATCAAACATGATAAACATCGGAAACGAGATAGCGAAAAAGTGTAGTGGTTTACCGCTTGCAGCAAAATTCCTCGGAAGCCTGATGCACTCAAAGAATAAAGAAAACGATTGGTTGTCGATTAGAGAAACTGATGTCTGGAATGCACAAGAAGGTCATAACGAAATCCGACCGGTACTGAAATTGAGTTATGATAACTTGTCACCTCATTTGAAACAATGTTTCTCTTATTGCTCAATCTTTCCCAAAGGTTGGGAGATTGAAAGGAAAACTTTGATTCATCTATGGATGGCAGAAGGTTTTCTGGACACTTGCAATGTGGGAAACGGAAGATCTATTGAAGATATTGCGGATGAATACTTTGAGAATTTGGTATGGAGTTCATTTTTGGATTGCGTACAAAAGAGTTCATTGGGTGACATAATGAAGTGCAAGATGCATGACCTCGTCCATGATCTTGCAAAATCTGTTGCTGGAGATCAGGAATTGGCGTGTCTCAAGGTGAGCGAGTTGAATGATACTTTTATAATGCGTCGGCTACAGCTAATATTGGATGTCGATTTATCATCATCGTTTCTGAAAAGCTTATGTAACTTGAAGAAGCTTCGGACAATATTTATCCCTGAAGGTTCAAAGCTGGATCCGTTGATATTCTCAGAAAATAATCAGTACTTGCGTATCTTACATGTGGAACGTGGTTCACCAAGTTATAGTGCTCAGCCAAAGTGGAGTTCTTTGAGTGTGCTAAAACATTTAAGGTACCTCCGCCTTTCCCATCTTAATCTTCGTGAAGTTGTTTATGATCAGTCCATCGGTAAGCTTTACAATCTGGAGACATTGGTATTGAGTTACCTGGGTATTAATGTTCAAATTCTTATTACAAACATTCAATCATTAAGAAAACTCAGATACCTTGAAGTCTCAAATACGGATATGGTAGAATTACCTGATTCCGTCACTAGTCTTTCTAATTTGCAGACATTGGATCTCACTAATTGTGAACTAAAAGTCATTCCTGACTCTATCTCTGGTTTGAAAAATCTAAGATTTCTAAACTTGTCAGACAACCCTTTTAAGATACTACCTTCTTCAATCGTCACCCTATCCAATTTGGAAACATTAGATGTCAGTACCTGCAAAAGTTTAAAAGCCTTACCAGAGTCTGTGAGAGGTCTTGGTAGATTGAGGATATTTGATTTCAAAAACTGTCCATTACTTGAAGAATTACCTGAAGATCTTGGAACATTAACTCAGTTAAGATACCTTAGCTTAGATGATACTCAGATCAAAGTATTACCAGAGTCTTGTGCTAACCTCAACAATCTTGAGTATGTGCGTCTTTTCGATTGTGAGGTTCCCAATTATGTCAAAAATTGGACAAAGCTTAGAGAATTTTATTCCAGAACGGGAAATATATTGGGTGCAGGAGAACTAGTTTTCCTTGAAACGTTGATTTACTCGGTGCCGAAAAAATGTATAAATGAAGCTGAACACAACGTTGGTATTGAAGAGCTGAGAAACCTAAACTTTCTTAAGACGCTAGCTATTTTTGAACTTCAAAATGTGGAAGACCCAGCTGATGCTGAGAGAGCAAATTTGAAAGGAAAACAGAATCTTCGTGAATTGTGTCTACATTGGTCGTCGAATTCTTCTCATCGTCTTGCTGAAGTATTTGAAGCTCTCCAACCTCCCACTGGTTTGAGGGAGTTGTTGATAGCGAACTTCATGGGGCGGGTCTTTCCAAGGTGGATGTGTGTTCCATCTGGTCTTCCAAATTTGGTGCGGCTGGATCTTAGAAACTGCACAGGAATAAAGAAACTTCCAGTTGCTGGATTTCCTTCATTAACTCGGCTCGATATTATTGATATGCACCTTCTAGAAGAATTGTGTTATTCATGTCCTTGTCTTCAGGGTCTGTGGATTAGTGACTGCAGAAGGTTAACAGAAATCCCTTCGTTTCCTTCTCTGATGGTATTGATATTAGAGAAGGTCGACCACAAGTTAGTATGCTCAGTTGGGAGAAGCCAGATGACATCTCTCACGCATCTAAGGTTGGAGGATATTGAGGATACTCAGTTAGTATACTTCCCAGTAAGCATACTCCAAAACAATTCTAATCTTCAAGTTCTGCAAATTAAAGGGTACAATCAGTTGAAAGGCTTTGGTGTAAATGAGGATGGACTTCTCTTCAAAAACACAATTCTTGGCTCTAAATTTTACACTAGCTCTCTTCAGCAATTGGTTTTGATTGATTGCCCAGCTCTTAAGTTTCTTCCAGATTTACGAGGATGGACTTCTCTTCATAAATTAATCATCTTCAATTGCCCGCAAGTGAAGGAGTCTTTAACCTATGATCTCAGAGAACTCTCCTTTCTTGAAAAATTGTATGTTGATTTTATTCAAAGAGACGAGGAGCGAGGAGATCCATCTACTGTTGAGGATTTGATTAATTTGATGAACAAGTAGCAGCTTACTAAGATTTTGTATGACAAACATTTGTTTTCTGTCAATTCTATCCCAGATTGTATTATTGGTTTCGAAGCAATTTTTACGAGTGAATTCTAGAGAAAATATATTTGTGTAAAATAGATTAAGTGAAATCAAGAGAGGTATAATCGACTCTTTTAAGCAATTCAAGGTCTAAGGTGCATTTTGAAATTTCTTTTTGGCTCGGTTTTGATATTACAATGCATGCACTGTATTATTTGGTTTATACTATTCTCCTGCAAATTCAGATTTATTTGGAAACAGCAGAAAGTGATTGGTTATACTGTTGCAACGCCAGAAATGACATGACCAAAATGCATTTAAATCTTTTCCATAACCAAAGTTAACATCCCAGTTATCAACTCAAAACTAATGAAAATCACTAAATTTATTATAAAGAATCATACATTATTTTCTAGGGTGTGCCCAATTTTTGGTTATGCATCATACTTGTAAAACAACTTCACATCACTCTAAACAATCAATCCGTATTTTTTTCGGGTATAAAAGAAAAGGAAGCTAAAATAACAAGAGAAATAGAGAAATGAAAAGGAATAACAAGAACAGGAACCAAACTAGCTGCTGCATCTTCTTACTGTCATGACAAATTGAGTTGTACGAATGGAAAGAAAATTATGAGTCTGTTCTTGATTTTATTAGGCTTCCCAACCTCTCAAGACAGTGGCACGTGCAACCCGATTCACTCCTAATGTGAAAGCACCCATTCGGAAGTCGCAATTGTGGGTTTGGCACATAGCCTTGATGTCCCGGAAAGATCTTGTCATGTATTTCTGAAGCTCGTTGTTAACCTTTTCTTCATCCCACATGAAGCCTTGAATGTTCTGCGACACAAAACATTTTACATGTTAAGTATTGTTCGCGCATGAGTAGTCAATTGACACAGACAGAATCAGTTATAATATGAGGATGTACCTGAACCCATTCAAAATAGCTGACAGTCACACCTCCACCATTTGCATATATGTCAGGAAGTATAATAACTCCTTTCTTGCTTAGAATCTGAAAATAAATGTCAGAGTTAAATATCTCAACTACATACGTACGCGTCAAGGTTAACAAAATGACTCGTAAATTACCTCGTCCGCATCAGGATCAGTAGGGTGATTTGCCGCTTCTATGATGTATTTGGCCTTCACATCTCCAGCATTGCCCCTTTAAGAAAACAAATACAATTGTAAGAACTCACTGGCAAAGTTTTAAGATGCACTAAACACAGACAAATCTTGTTAAGGAAAGAGACTAACTTGTGAAGCACGCCCCCAAGAGCACAGGGAATGAGAACGTCACAGTCATGAACAAGCAATTCATTAGCATCCATAGAATCTCCACCTTGGAAATCCTTTAACATGCCAGTAGTCTCTTTGTGTTTAATCAAAGCAGAGATATCAATTCCATTGGGGTTTTTGACTGCACCAGTGATGTCACTCACGGCAACAACCTTGCCACCTCGCTCATGAATCAGCTTTGCAGCCCAGTAACCAACATTACCGAACCCCTGAATTAGTTGAATCATTAGTTTAGAAACAAGTTTACAGAGAATTCAAATGTGGGCTCATTCTACAGTTTCAATAGAAATTTCTTATTACCTGGATGGCGAATCTCATGCCTGAAATAGTCTGTCCATATTCATTAAGCAGAGCCTCTGTTGCAAATACGACACCTCGTCCGGTTGCAGCTTCTCTACCTAGTGATCCCCCGAGGTCCTACAGCATCAAACAGTAAAGTATGTTAAGATTACTCATTCGAATCTCAATAAACTCTTTATGGTTTTTCCAAATCCTGTAACAATAGCCTGAATAAGTACTTACAATTGGCTTTCCTGTAACAATAGCCGGAGAGTAACCATGAAATTTTGAGTACTCATCCAAAATCCATGCCATTGTCTGCGTAAAACCCAATTTGGATTACAAATTTCAGAACTAACGATGCGACAAATACCACAGAATCATAGTAAATCATGTGCCTAACAAGTAGTGATCATACACGGATATACCTGTGCATTAGTTCCCATGTCAGGTGCAGGAATGTCCGTGTGAACCCCAATTAGATCATGAATCTTTTGAGTGAAAACACGCGTAAGACGTTCCAATTCACTTAAACTCAATTCCTTTGGTGAACAACCAATTCCACCCTTTGCTCCACCATATGGAATATCAGCTACGGCTGTTTTCCATGTCATAAGTTGAGCTAGAGCATTAACCTCATCTGGATCAACCTACACAGCAATCAACCACATCTTCTCTTCAATACAAAATACAATGCAATTCAATAAGTAGACAACAGACCACGAAAAACTACTAGTACACTCTCTTAAACTCAAACTTGGATCATATTCGACTCGAATTCAATGTCAATTGAAATCACTAATGCAGTGATGCTAGATTGCTAGTAGGCAGAATGATACCAAGGAGCCATTTGAGTGACCAATTCACGCACTAAGCAGACATAATTCTAACGAGAAATCGTGTAATACGGCTAGTGGGTCCCACAATCAACAGCCAAGATCAGAAAACTAAGTCAACTAATCTAAATCTGAACAGTTTACCCAAAGAAAGACAAAATCAAGAAGAACCCAGAATTCTGAATCGAAATGATTATAATTACCTCAGGATGGTAACGAATCCCTCCTTTCATTGGACCACGAGCATTATCATGTTGAACCCTGAATCCAACAAATGTAGCTAAACTTCCATCATCTTTAGGAATTGTACATTCCACCTGCAACAACAACAAAAAACCATCAAGAATTTGATCATCTCAACAAAAAATCAAATCAAAAGTATAAAATCAAATCTTTTTGTTGATGGTTGTAGAAATTGTTAAATTACTTTGATCTCTCTGTAAGGAATCAAAAGACTCTTTTCAAGCTTAGAATCTAATCCAAGGATTCTAGCAGCCCTTCTGAAATTCCTATTAGTAGCTGCTAATGCATTCATTTTAATTTGAAATCAAAAAAACCCTCTCTGAAAATAAAATAAGAAAAATCTCAATGAATTTCGAAAATCTAAGAACAACCCAGGTTTCAATAGACAAAAACAAGAAGACCCAGATAATCGGAAACTGAAATTGAAGATGAAGAATGAAAAATGAATCGATTAGAATGAGAACTGAGATCGTATTTATAATGAAAAAATAAACATAGATGGAAAGGATAAAAGAGTCATAAATGGTCAAATTAAAGAAAAAGATTAGTGATTGTGTGTGCATTCAACTTACTCTGATGAATTGAAGATGACAATGATGATCTGGTGAGAGAGAAAGTAGGAGGAGTATGAGTCATGGGTGGACTGTGAATTTTCTAAACAGAGAAACCAAGGTTTTACAGGGGAAGGCTAGATTCAAGATTAATCCAGCGGCTTTCATTCATCTACTGACTTGAATCTGAAGGTTGACTAACAGGTGGGAGTAGATTAAGTCAAGTGTAGTTTATTAAGTTGTTTTGCGGTATATGGGATAATTTAATTTTGTAGATAAGTTAGGTATTAATTGTGATTAATTAGTGTGATAATGAATTTGTAATCTTTCACTTAATTACTGTTTAAATGGGTGAGGAAATTCGAAACCGATAGTTATTGAATGACAAATGCTATCCCAAATGTCTTTGCGGGATAGCTTCCCGCAAAAGCAGCTTCTTTACCGTTGGATGATAAAATCAACGGTTAAATTCGCATTCAGGAAAGAATTCATCACTTTCAGAAAAGGATCCACCATTTTTCCTAACAAATATTTTTTTCTTATTTTTATTTTACACGGGATGCATCCGGTTTCATCCTTGCTATTTTTTAAGTATAAGCCGGGATGAATCCAGTTTCATCCTTGCTATTTTTTTTTTGGCTATTTCACCCGTACTTTTTTTTTTACTCGTCCATTTGAACCGTGTTTTAAATTTTTTTGGACAAATGACCCATTTTCTCTTTTCCTAAAGGGTTCAACATTATTAGATCTGGGTTTTAGCATGATCTAACGGTAAAGAAGACGCTTGAGCGGGATAGCTTCTCGCAAGGTCGTGTGGGATAACACTGCTCTTATTGAATTGCCAAATACGTCAGTTTTCATCTTTACCTCCGTTTCAAAAAAATAGGTTGTTTTGTGTGTAAATTTACACACTAACCAGCCTATTATTCAAAACCGGAGGAAGTATTTTGTTTAATTTGACCATTCACAAATGTTATGCGAAAGTTCCGATCAGACTCGCCTTTCTGGGAATTTTTGAAACATTTGTGCTGTCCACGTTTGGAATTTTTTATTGTTTTTACATGATAAAGGTGCGCGACTAGAAAAGTCTCGGAGTCATTATCTATATCCACATAGCAGCTAGAAAGAAGCATGCTACGCTAACAATTCGATCATCAAACCATAAGTATTTCATTCCACAAGAAACGTTTACATGATGGTTTTAAAGAGAAAAAGTACATCATAACATGGAACAAATACAAAGAAAGATACAAAACATAAATAAATCACGAAGAGAAAGAACGATTTACCATGATAGCACCCAAATCTTGTACTAGATTGTAGAAGAAATGGTATTCGAATTTATAATTCGATCATTTTGATAGATTATCTTCTTAGAAAAGAGATACTCCTATGACAGAGGAGTGATATATCCAAAAAATTTCATGGGCAACGACTAACCCGAACCCCGGATCTATTTTTCTGATGAAAGAAAAAGTTGATCTTTGCCCCTGTTGAATCCCCTATGTACATTTATCAAGAAAATCAAATACGAACATCGGTAGAAGAAAAAAAAACACTATAACAATGTAGATAAATCGCCTAAAGAGGAAGATAAAAATCGGTCGAATAACAAAAAACATGTAAGAACGGGCCCTAGCTCAGCTGGTCATCCCCGTTCCCCAAAGTTTTATGCGTTCCAGGAGGTCCCAGGTTCAATCCCCCAATGACGTAATATTGCAGGAATCCCTTGTGACACAATCTCAGCCCCCATCCGCTTCGGCTCCTTTGACTAGGTTACCCATGAGGCCCGCTGGTAGGCTAGCATATTAACCTGTTCAATGAGTGTATGTCGTCGGAGCTTAGCTTGTTAGGCTTCCACCTGGTTTCATGTAATAATTGTTATCAAAAAAAAAAAAAAATTGGAGACAGTGAAAATAAAACTAAAAAAAATCTTGCGCCGCAGTTGACATGTGATAAAACGATGAAAAATTAAAAATGCCACCTACTTGATGACCTCACAAATTTATCTTAGTGGTCCCATGTGGCGGTGATTCCATAAAAATGCGTCACAACAACAGAGATTTGGACAAAGGTTAATAATTTATGTGTAATCTTTCAAGATTAGTCCAACGGTTGTGCTTCATTTATTGACTAGACTAGATATCTGAGACTGGAGTACCACGTGGGAGTAGATTACGATCAGTGTATTTTACTATTAAGTTACTTTGCGGTGTATGGGATGATGTCAAATCTTAAGTTACTGTTTAAATGGGCGAGGAAACTCGAAACCGATAGTTATAGAATTGCCTTCAATTCTAATTCACAAATGTTATGCGAAAGTTGACTCGCCTTTCTGGGAATTTTTGAAACATTTGTGCTGCCCACGTTTGGAATTTTTATTGTGTTTACATGATAAAGGTGTGCGAATAGAAAAGTCATTATCTATAATATATCCATGGATAGCAGCCGGCAAGAAGCATGCTATGCTAACATACGTGGTGCCGCGTCTATGTTTGGTCACATTTGACATCTTAAACTAATATATCCGACAGTAATCCATTTTTTGTATTGGTGGGGGAACCGACACAATTTGAAATTCAAAAATGCATTTCTTGGCGTTAAGCTGGACAAGCAAAAATAAAACAGCTTTTTACATGTTGACTGGGGATAATTAAACCATGCCACCTCCTTGGTGACCTTACAGATTTATCTTAGTAGTCTCATGTGGCGGTGATTCATTTAAAGTGAGAATACTTTGAACAAAATCAGGATCAAGGATGAAAGACTTTTTTTGTGATTAACGAGTGTAATCTTTCACTAATTCCTGTTTGGATGGTGCGGAAACCTGAAGCCGATAGTTACTGAATTTCTTTCTACTTATGTCCTTTTCATTTTTAACAACGAACAAATCTTTGATAATGCTACTTTTTTTGGCATGATAAGCATCATCTTAATTTCCACCTAATTGTAAAGGGAAAGTTTGGATGATTCATAATAATTTCATTATCATGTAATCCATCCTATTAATATAGTTTTTTTTTTTTTTTTTTTTTTTTGTTCTTGTCGGTTTTTAAAATTTGCATTTTAGGATAACGTTCATCTGAAGATTCTTGAACTACATACTGAAATCTTACAAAATTCTACAGTCACCGAATTTGGTTCCACTCTTTTGAGGACATAGTTGGATTTAAGTTGGAAATAATGTCACCCAGTGAGTTAATTTAAGAAGGTCAATGAATCGGCACATTCCTAGCATATGCCCATTATTCTTTTGTCCATGTGCATCATAAATATAAAATCATGAACGGTATAGTTTAGCAGATTTACATACGTGGTTACACGCATGTATTAGTCACACTTGAGGTATTTCTCCAAGCATATCCAAGATTATCATCATATTTGGTAATTCAGTATAATTTATACCGTACTTGTCGGGATTATTCGAAAAGTTTCTGATTAAACAAAAACACACACAGCCAACCGGAAAAAAAAAATGCTTCAGATTTCGGGTTTTCGGCTGCGTGGGAGAACTGAGCTGCAGCATCCACAACAATGATGCCATAGTGAATTCTCACAAAAGGCAGCAACAGGAGAATTTTGCATTGAGGAAGGCATGAATCTCCATATAGGCATGTGCTATATTATAGCTGATGGACATAAACGTACCTGGCAACGCGGATATATTGATACTTTAAAAGCATAAACAATGCCACCACACTGATAATTATAGTTGATGACCTGACAGATTCATCCCAATGCATTTAAAACATAAACTAAACCGGTGACAACCAATGGTGATATTGCATAGAACGAAGTTTCCTGTAACCCTTCCAAGACAGTTTGGAACCTTACCTTACTTTGAAAGTTCTTATGGTTTCTGCCCATTAATCCATATCTTTCGTAATTAACATTTGACGTGGATTTTTAAATTTTTTACAAGAGAATTCGAACTCAAAAATTAGATTGAACAAAAATACACGAAATTACATTTGGAGTGCTGAAGGATATTTACTTCTTTTTCGATGATTTCATAGGAATTCCCTTGTACATTTGCACGCGTTCCTTCAAAGCATCTCTCCTAGGCCGTGCCAACTTGTTGTTGGGATCGAAAAGTAAAACTTCTTCAAAAGCCTTAAGAGCAGCTTTCAAATCTTTCTTCTTCTCATATGCATCACCCAGGTTGTTCCATGCCGTAACATAACCAGGTTGAATCCTCACAGCAGTCTCAAACTGGTTGATTCCCTTCTCAAGCTTTTCATCACGAATGTAGCTAACACCAAGGGCATTGTGAACCTGCAGAATAGAGCTTTAGACACGGCCATATACAGTGCAGATGACAGGAAGAGGGAAAAAAAAAATAACGTAAACTAAATGGCTTTTCAGATGTACTAGTAAATGACCACAAAACTCGTACATGTATCCCAGACAAACTAACGAGGGAAGAGAAAATAATGGAAATGGTACCACACCTGTGCAAGATCTTGATCATCTCCATCCCATTTCGAGATTGCTTGTTGCAAATATTTTATTGCAGCTGGGTAGAACTTCCTTCTCAACATCACTGCACCAAGTTCAAAGAGCTCAGTAGCACTAGCATCACCACTTCGTATTTGCTCCTGAATGTTTATACAAGATTAAGGAAGTAATCAGAAACATAGACAACCTTTCAAATAGACTGAACTCATACAGTAAATCTTCTGTTTTATTTGCTTACTCTGATTAAGCATGATCCTAAATGTAACAGGAGACTAAGTGACATTTGAAGGATTATTACGGAAACTGTAAAAGAGATAAAAGGGAACACCATTTACCTGCAATTCTTTGGCGGAAAGGTCAAGCTCTCTACGAACGATAACTTGACGAATCACAAAGAACGTACCAGCCCCAAGTAAACCTAATAGCAGTAGCAAATACGATAGCTGAATTCCCAATTCAAATAGCTCCCCAACCTCGTACACTGAGTTGAATCTCATCTCTCCACTGGAGTGTGCTGCTTCTGCAGAACCCAACCATGTCATTGCAGCACATGCAGGTATCCACATCAATGGTCTATTGGCATTTTCAGTATCCTCGTTGATTACAAATTCCTGAGAGAAATCTGCAAAAATTCGATGAAATTCAATTTGGGGATGACTTGCACCATACAGCATTTCTCAAGAAAAAAATGCATGGAAAAATGAATCTTTGCAGAGAGGAGCAAAGCAATGTTTGTGACTTGTGAGCATTGAGATGTTGAAACTCTTGATATACCTTAGTGGATATCGTCTGGTAGCCTTTAGGTGTAGTTTGGGCATAAGAGAAGATAAATTCTAAATCCTATTACTGTGTCCATATTCATGGTTTGAGTTCCAATAAGTCTTCAGAACCTCAAATGGACGAGGCAAACAAACTCTAAGGTTTCACATTTATCTGATGAGCTAAGCATTATAAACAACAACGTAAACAGCTAATCAGTCTAATCTACTACACTAGATGTAACTTTTAAGTTAATAGAACAAACATCTAAGAAATTACCTCCACGATGACTGGTTGAAACTAAGCATTTCATCTTCTCCAATCGGAATATCTGTCTCACTCCAAAAAAGAAGGCAAAATTAACAACTGCATAAACGTCAAACCACCAAAGAAATCTCTCTATTTCTACAAACACACTCACGCACTGAAGACAAATTGACACAAAGTGGATGGTCCTGACTCAGAACCCCCTAATCTCCATCATTTTTTAACAAAATTTAGCAGTACAAATTCAAAAGACGAATAACGACAACGAAAATATGCACAATGGTCCAGATTTCCACATTATACACCGTCTTACTTACAATCTCTCAAATGCTTAACTAAAATGTACTCCAGACACTATTTAGCATCACGGTTCAACATTATCACAACTCTAGTTTAGTGGACAACAAAGAACTGAAAAAACTATGCATGTGAAGTGGCACAATAGGTCATGGGGCAATTGCCCCAAACCCACGCTATATATCCACAATCTCTATTTAGCATCATAAAGTAGGGACTCTAATCTCCATCATTTCTTACCAGGATTTAAGTAGTACTCTTTTACAAGAAGAACAAATTTAACTTAAGTATGTGCAATGGTACAAATTCCTACATTCCAGCGCAATATTTCTTAAAATCAAACACTGGTTAGCATCAACATAATACAACTACAGTGTGAGTGGATAAGAAAGTCTCAGATATGCAGCTGAGCAGCTCATTGCAAACCACCATAGGGGGCAATTGCCCCCAGCCAAGACTACAAAATCTCAATTTACACTTAAAATCATCACAAAGTAGTGACTCCAATCTCAATCAAAGAACTGAAAACTCATTCAACTGCTACCATAAGCATGAGGGCAACTGCCCCCACACTCCCTTCAAGTATCCAGAATCTCAATTTAGCCTTAGATTAGAAAAATTAAACTAACCCATGTTCAAAATCCCCTAAAATTCCAAGAAAAAAAAATCCAATTTTGAAATAAAAATTTGGTAAATTTCAGTGCTATGAGTCTACTTACATTATTATGAAGAACAGCAGAGATGTGTTCATGATGATGATTACTGGAGTAGAGGAGTTTGTTTCTGAGTGGAGATAACGAAAGCTGCTTCCCAGAAAGAAATGATGAAGATGAAGATAACATTGCTGCTGCTGATGATGAAGTTGTACTAGTACAATGAGTTCTTGAGAAAGATGAGCATAAGATAATCCTGGGATGAATGTCTGGGTTAATGCTTGTACTAATCATTTTCCTAGGAAGAAATTAAGAATTAGTGAGTAGTTGTTGGTAATGGAATTCCAAGCATGTTCTTCCTCTGTATTTGGATACAATTACTCTGGTTGGAGTTGGAGAGAAAAAAACATGATCTTTTTGCAAGAAGATGGATAGATGGGTTTATCCTCAAGGCTACAAGTTTACAAATTTACCCTTCGTTGAGTAGATAGGTGCTTTTAACAAAAATGTTTTTAGGATAAAGGCAAACAATGAATCTCCCCCCTTTTAAGGCAAGCAAGCTTAATTGAAATCCTTACTCCTTTTTTGGTTCACCAAACGGAAAATGGTTCACCAAACGGTTTAGGGACTAATATGTTAACAAAATAGGGACTGTTTAGTTAAGGAATATAAATAAGGACAGAAATGCTTAACAGAATAGGGACTTAAAAATAATAATATATAAAATCGTTTATTTACAGAAATGCCATTTTTATAAAAATAAAGATAAATATTTTAAAACTTTGTATCTTCTAAATGGTACGTCGGATTTTCGTTTAAATTTATATATTTGGAAAGCTCTTTCAATCGCCTACAACGAGTATAAACAACAATATCAAATTTTTACTTTTTAATATATTTATAGTTCTCAGAAAAGATAGTTATAATTTAAAAGGTAAAAATTGAAAGAGTTTATGTACTTTTTATATGTTGCATATATAAGGCTCAAATACTTCACTTGATATACTATAAAATTACTTAGAAAAGCCTATAGATTTTAGTTTCGATACGAAAGATTACCTCTGTTTCATTAAAAGTGATACTTTAATTTATTTTTTTTCTTTCCATTTTTACCTAATATTAGGCTAAATTAAAAAGTAAAATGAAGGTACCACATTTCATTAATAGAATGAAAAATTAATGTTGCCGACGTGCATCGCACGTGCTCACTACTTGTTTCTTTAAGTCAGAAAAGAACTTCTCATTTTTGGTTTCTGGTTCGAACTAACCCTTTCACTGAACATGGTTTGTACCATAATGTGTACTTATAGGTAACTCCAAAAATTCCAACGGGCAGTAATATCAAGGACCGGTCTTATGTAATCCAGTCTTCAGCATTCAGAGTTAGGTTATACGTGTCGTATCAAATCAAATAAGTTCGAAATCTCCCTGACATCTCTTTCTGTGTTTGCGTGTTCATTTATCTCTTACTGTGTACTATACGTTAAAGTAATTGCATTTTATTCATTCATCTTCTCCACTCCACTTCAAAAAAAGAACTTATTTTACTCAGTGCAGCAGAAGACCATCGATCTTTAAGTTTCAAACTTAAAAATCTTCTTTGAGAAACGATTGAGGAAAAAAAAATGGTTAGGAAATTATTAACTGTTCCCAAGTACAAGGCTTACTTATTAAGTTTGGTTAAAAGAATTAATGATGATGGCAGTGAAAATGAGATTGAGGAAGGAGGACCAGGAGAAGTGATTACTTATGGCGAAATATCTGAGGAACAAGTTGAAGAAAAGACGAGGGTCGTCCGTGGGAAAGACAAAGCAAGCAGCAGCAGCAAGAAGAATCTGAAATCAGGTATATTAATTTCCTTTGTATTCTGATATAATTTCATGGTTACTTTTACCTATTAATTATTTCTATTATTACTGTACTGTACATTTCTGTTGATTTGTTAATTAGAGAAGCAGCAGCAGCTGAAAGTGGGAAATGGTAAGGGGATTCAAAGGGGTAATGATCAGATTGGAGTACTACTTTCTGGAAGAGAAGTTTCAACTTCTGTAAAACTAGAAAAGGTAGATACAATTTTTTTCAATTGAATATTAATTTATTGTCATTTCATATAATTAGTACTATAGGGGAATCAACATTACAATTCACATTTGGTGTGAGAACCTTGTGCTTTCTTCAATTTTGGCCTATCCTGTTGAGGTTGTGGTGGTGGTGGTGATGTCTTGGATTATTAAAGTTTGTGTATACTTGCAAATAAATCAAGCATATATATATTGAGAGATTTAGGGGCTCTGTATGACTATGCTATCATTATATCAGAGTTTCCAACATCTATGTTTTTTATCATGATGCTAATCCTTAATATGTTTTGCTTCATGTACAGAGCCCTTATGTTGAAGTAATTTGCATATCATCGGACGATGAAGATTGATCATCATGGCATGTTTGTTAGTGTGGAATATTGCAAATTATATTAAGCCAAGGGTAAAGCAAGGAGTATTACAGTCCAGGGTTGTGTTTTTTGGTTGCTTTAAACTATGAATGGTCATAACAGAATTGTTGATGTTTTTTTTTGTCATGTTGTTCTCCTGAAATATGCACATTGTAGACGAATGTTTTAGTTTCTAATGAATCCTTTTGCATTGTGTGGTTTTTTCTCATTGAACCCCGTTTGAGAAAGTGGCTAGAAGTTGCATGTGAAAAACATCCAATCTTGTACTTGGTTCACTTAATGCGGGCATTTAACAAATGAGTCCAAAATGTAATTGACATGATTTTTGTATGTTAGCGAGTAAATTCATAAGCATGGACTGCTGGAGACCGTTGTACAGTACTAATTCATTCAATAAAGTTGTTGCTTCTTCAATCTTCAATCACCTTCTACCCTGCAGAAAAACATTATACTCATCAGTGAAGAACAAGTTTTTTCTTCAGGTAATTTACATCAGCTAGCTACCTCTACTGGTCAAAAGGATTGGGTTTGTTTACAATCAAAAATTGAAAAAAAAAAAACAATGGTTAAGAAATTACTAGATGCTGCTAAGTACAGTGCATCTTTACAAAGCAGCAGCAGTAAGGATAAAACACAAGGTAAGATCTCTATTCTGATTTGGCTGTTTTTCTTACCTGTTTGCTCTGCTGTTACAATAATCTTATTTTGAGGTTATGTAATCACACATTTCTGTTGTTCTTGTCAGATATTTACCTGAAAAGAGAGGCCATGGAGTTGAATGGAGAAGTAGAACTAAAGCCTTACTCTAATTCTGTTAAAGGATCATCACAAAGGTAGTTTAAATATTCTGTAATGTGCATAAGAATTTGAAATGCATGCTTGATAAGGAATTGCCAAGGTGCTTGATTCGGCGAATAATGTCTAACATCTAGTAGAAATTTTGTTTCGGAATCAATTTTTTTGATTTGGTAGCTTAAAAGAGTTCACTTTTTCAATTTTTCAGAAAAAATGATACTGAAGGGGCTAATCGATCACCAAACAATGAAGTTGTCACCACCAAACAAGAGGCGAGTGATTCTGGAGAAGCGCCTACTGGATCACCAAGCAGTGATATCTGTAACAGCATAAGTCAGGTTGAAATGATTCACTCCAAGAGGATGAAAACCCTCTTGTCTTATCAATCTAAGCGTAGTATAGAATTTAAGAAAGAAAAAGAAAGAATTGAGAAGGATTTGAAAGCAACGTTAGAAAACGAGCACTCATATGAATCAGCTCGTGTTCGTAAGTTGCATCTCCAGTTTGAGGATAGAAATGTTGAAATGAGGAATGTGGACGAGAAGTACATCAGAAAACTAGAAGTTATCAGGAGTCATTTGTATAGGGAGCAAGAAAAGCTCAACTCCTTGCACAAGGCTGCTAGGAAAGAAGAGAAAGAGCTCAAGTATCACTGGTTGGAGGAAGCAACATCCGGAAGACCGGTGGACGTGTTTTCGGTTCTGCCACAATTCTTTTATTCCTATTTCAATCTGGATGATTTGAAGAATTATGAACAATTTGAAAAACTGATTCATAATGGAACTGAACAATTCCAAGTGACTACAACAGCCAATTCACCCTCCGAGCCCCTCCTGTTGAACAGTTCCAGTAACGAAAACTCAGCTCTTCCACATGCTATGCCATTAGAGCTACCTCCAACCATGGATTCAGTGCCTGAGCTCGTTCGGTCAAATGAATCTGAAGGTGACATTCCACTTAATATGCAACTACAAAGGACTCTACCCACTGAATCCTCTGGACCTGGAAGTGGTGCACCCGTATTAGAAAACTCTCTGCTGTGTCAGGTGGCTACAGAGGAGAATCATGTTCAGTTGAAGCTCGAAGAAGATTTGGCAAGTATTTGTAGGGTCGAAGCAGAAGATTGCAAGCGGGAATCACAAGTGCGACGTGACAGAGAACCTCAGCAACCACATGAGTGTTGCAATTTAGCACCACAACCACCAAGTTGCCATGAAATGGAGGAGCAGCAACGATTAACAAAGGGTAAAGGAAAGGTGGCTATTAATGGAAAGGTGGGTGAATACAAAGTAACATTTGGAAATTATTGTCAATTTGGGTCTTATATTTTTAACATTTGCCAAGTTAAATTGCTGAAACTCCAGAATCCTCGATTGAAACGGATGTGCCCAGGAGTTTTACTGATTAGAGAGGGGGCAGAAGGTTCATATGCACATGAAGATACGAAGAAGTCTGGCCTTCAGGTGAATATCGCCCTTTTATGAAATATGTGACAATCAATATTTCTCCATTGCATGTACTGTAACTGCAATAGTGGGTACAGTACAAGAAAGCACATCACATTATTTGTTGATGTGTGCAGGTTTCAAATGATCAAGGGCATCTATCGACGAATACAGGACTACCTGCAGATGAAGCTAGAGCGCTTGCTAATGTATTTTCTACTTTGTATACATTTTTTTGGTACAGACATACAAATTTTAGAAATAATATCCCTATAATTAAGTTGCTTAACTTGCTTAAATTTATATTTATCAGCAACGGTCAGTTGCTCAAAGGAAGCGTCGCGAGAGAGAAGCAGAACAAGCACGCCATTGTGCTGAGATGGGAGCACAACAAGCAGAAAATTTTCAAGAAAGAACCACATATATGTCGCCAAGATCACTGGCCCAGAGGAAGCGTCCCAAGAGAGAAGCAGAGGAAGCTCGCCAGTCTGCTGTGATGGGAGCACAACAAGTTGAGAGTTTTCAAGAAATAACCACAACAATATCTCCAAGATCACTGGCCCAGAGGAAACGTCGCGAGAGAGAAGCAGAGCAAGCACGCCAGGTGGCTGAGATTGGAGAACAAAAAGCTGGAAGTTTTCAAGAAAGAACCACAACAATATCTCCAAGACCAATGGCCCAGAGGAAGCGTCGCGAGAGAGAAACAGAGCAAGCACTCCATTGTGCTGAGATTGTAACACCAAAAGCTGAAAATTTTCAAGAAAGAACCACATATATGTCGCAAAGAACACTGTCCCGGAGACAGCGTCGCGAGAGAGAAGCAGCGCAAGCACGCCAGTGCGCTGAGATGGAAGCACAACAAGCAGAAGTTTTTCAAGGAAGAACCCCATATATATCGCGAAGATCACTGGCCCAGAGGAAGCGTCGCGAGAGAGAAGCAGAGCAAGCACACCAGTGTGCTGAGATGGGTGCACAACGAGCAGCAAATTCTCAAGAAAGAACGACATATATATCCCGAAGATCACTAGCCCAGAGGCGGCCTCGCGAGAGAGAAGCAGAGCAAGCATGCCAGTGTACTGACATGGGTGCACAAAGAGCAGCAAATTTTCAAGAAAGAACAACATATACATCGCGAAGATCACTGGCTCAGAGGCGGCGTCACGAGAGAGAAGCAGAACTAGCACACCAGAAATGAATAGGTTTGCAATCAGAGTATCAGGCTACTTCTTATTCCACACGTAGTGCTGGATGCATTCCCTAAATGGAGGTTAAATCCCAAAGAAAATTTACTTAAGTGAGAGCTGAGTGGACTGAGGGGGATAGTAGTTAATCAAGTACTTTTGAATTTGTTGTTGAATAATTGACTTGTTGGAATATTTTTATTGACCACCACTGCACATACTGGTGCAGCCAACACCTCCAAAAGTGACACTTAGGTGGTTTACTCTTTTTCTAACTCGATATGTGCCGGATGGGTCGGGTGGAAAATCAAACCTGACTTCAATATCTCTGAGCGTCGGATACATGAGCCTAGCAACACGTTAAAATACGAACGATTTGATATTTTCCTTTGGCCGGAATTCTAAATTTCAAACCATTCCTAAACACACAAGGCTCAACTTCAAGCAAGTAAATCTGAATTTTGAGGTTGAATTCTTGTTAAAGAAAATGTTTTTATTTACCTACATTTTTAGGGGCGACCCCAAAAGAATTAGGGGCGACACAAAAAGACAAAATATAATGAAAATACTTATATGCCCCTTCATAATCGGTAGTTTAGTTTTCTACCGATTGCAAAATCTCATTTTTGGGACAACTCTATATTCGGTAGTTATATGAACTATTTGGACTACCGATTATAGGCTCAACCAAATTAGAAAAATAGAGGATTTTTGCAAAAATCTCATTTGGGGCAACTCTATATTCGGTAGTTATATGAACTATCTTTGACTACTGATTATGCTAGGATTTCGGTAAAGAGGCCCACTGTATAATCGGAAGTCAGGATACCTTCATTTGCTACAGATTATAGGCTCAACCAATGCAGTTGAAAAAGCTCGGTGCGGACATGGACGTGGTATGAATACAATGCCGATATGCTATACATGGGGTCTGGTCTACGAGAAAATTGAATCGGGAGTCAAGATAACTTTATTTACTACCGATTATAGGATAATCAAAATTCACAAAAAAGAGGATTTTGGCAAAATCTCATTTTAGGGCTACTCTACATTCGGTAGTTATATGAACTATTTTGACTACCGATTATGGTAGGAATTCAGCAAAGAGAGTCACTGTATAATCGGAAGTCATGATAACTCTTCCTTTGTTACAGATTATAGGCTCAACCGAAATTCAAAAAAACAGGATTTCTTGCTCATTTTGAGGCTACTCTATATTCGGTAGTTATATGAACTATCTTGACTACCGAATATGGTAGGATATTTGCAAAGAGAGTCAGATAATCGGAAGTCATTATAACTCTTCCTTTCTTACCGATTATAGGCTCAACAAAATTTAAAAAAAAAAAGGATTTTTGCAAAATCTCATTTTGGGGCTACTCTATATTCGGTAGTTATATGAACTATCTTGACTACCGAATATGGTAGGATATTTGCAAAGAGAGTCAATGTATAATCGGAAGTCATGATAACTCTTCATTTCTTACCGATTATAGGCTCAACCAAAATTCAAAAAAAGAGGATTTTATTGCAAAATCTCATTTTGGGGCTACTCTATATTCAGTAGTTATATGAACTATCTTGACTACCGATTATAAGATAATCAAAATTCAAAAGATAAAGGATTTTATATTGGGGACACTTTATATTCGGAAGCTATATAAACTAAATTGACTCCCGATTGTTGATTAACTACTGATTGTATAGTTATCTACCGATTGTAAAGGGTAGTTTGGCCATTAAAAAAACGGGATTATAAAGCCCGAATATGAATTAACCTTCCGATTATGACCTATTTTGTCCTTTTATGTCGCCCCTAATTCTTTTGTGGTAGCCCCTAAAAATGCTAGGTTTATTTACAGTGGTTCTATATGAACCCCATAAAAAAAAATTGTTGTAAAAACCGTGTATGCAAATAAAGGTGGGCTTCGTCCCTTCGGAGATTAGGAGGGCAATTTTGGGCCCCACTAGTTGGATTTTTTTTTTTTTGAAGCATGTAATTAAATAAAAGGAGATTAGTTTACAATTTGTCGTGGGTATTTGGTACCCACGGAGTCATGAAATAAAATTTGACTAATAAAGGTTGGGATTGCCTGGTCCCATATTTTAGTTGATAAGCTCCCGTTTGACTTCTATCTGTAGCATGATTGGCTAATCAATCTATAGCTTGATTTCCTTCCCTATAGTTGTCTTGAATTGCAACTTGTGGGATCCGTTGAAATCGATTTTTATTTCTTCAATCATCCCTGATATGTGCCAAGGTGGGGTGTAGATGAAGTGATGAAACGTAGAAGGTTTTCTGAGTCGGTTTCAAAGATAACTCTTGGCCATTGCCTTTCTATTGTTGTTCTTGATGCCAACAGCAGAGCCCAAGTTTCTGCAGTTAATGCAGTCGTAATTCCTAGTGGCTGAGCTAGAGCCATAATAGTTCGTGCATCAGAATCTCTGCATACGAACCACTGCCCTGCAAATCTGGGTGACCTGCATTTGCTCCATCTGTTAATCTTAATCCAGTTTATTTTTCGGAATTGACCATCCTACCGGATATTGTTGATATCCTTTTGTCCCTCGTCGGGTGGTTAAATATCGGTGTGTCTCTGGTGTGATCGGTGGAGAAGAGTGTAGTGCCCCATAGAATTCTTGTTGCGGTTTACATTGCCCATGCTAGTATTTCTTACGAAGTTGTTTGCTTTTGTTGGTATATTAGGTTATTCCTAGCTATCCATAAGGTCCAGAACAAAAAACAGAAAGAGGAGATTACTGATGTTGACACGGGTTGTTGAAGTATTTGGGAAATGGTTGTCTGAGGCGTTAAGGTGAAAGTGTGTGGGGGGTTGGAGTTAGGTGAAATTGATATTTGAGCGAATAAGGTGTTCCAGGAGGTAGTTGCTGTTGGACAGTGGATTAGAAGGTGACTTGCCAATTACGGGCGGTGTTGCATCTGGGGCATATGTCTGAGTTGGTCAGATGGATGTGATATAAGAGTGAGAAGGTTGGTAATCCTTCATTGATGGCTTTCCACAAGAAAAGCCGAATTTTTGGTGGACATGGTAAAGTCCATAGGAATTTGGTAGGTAGTAAAGGGGTGTGAGTTGGTTGACCATGACTTAGACATTTGTATCCCGATGAGGTAGTGTATTTTCCGGATTTTGAGTGTGGCCAGATAATTTTGTCTTGGGGGCTATTTTGAGGGAGATGGATGTTCATGATTTTTTGGATTATATGGTTGGGGAGGGTGCTTAATTTTTCATGATTCCATGAGTGGGAAATTGGGTCGATGATATCTGCTACCATTCGGATTGGGTAGCATTGTGATGGATCTAGATTTGTTGAGTGTGGAATCCAATTGGCTTCTATCGGAGTTGATAATCCATTTCCAATACGATGGAAAATCAAATTCTGCATGGTAGGGACAATTGAAGCCAATTGTCTCCATTGAGGACTGGAGGAGAAAGGTATGGAATTAATGCCCTGAGAAGAATTGGTTGTTGATCGAGATATTTTGCAGAAGAGACTTCATGAGATAGAGTTAGGTTGTTCATGTAAATTCCAGATTCTCTTCATGAGAAGTGCCTTATTATGATCAACGCTCTTTCTTATCCCCAATCCTCCTTCGATATCGGTTTGTTACTTTATCCCAACCTATAGGGTGAAGTTTTTTAATTCTTTGAGTCATGTCCCCGAAAAAATTTACTGGTGATACGATCTATTTGTTTATGAACATTCTTGGGTAGATTTTGTGTTTGCATAATGTGGTTTGAGGTGGGAATAAGGGAGGTTTTGATGAGAGTGAGTCTTCTGGCTGGAGTTAAGCATTTTGTCATCCATCCTTTAGCTTTTCGGGCTAGTCTTTGTAGGAGGGGAGCGAAGGTTTGATTGGAAGCTCTACCATGTTTGAACTGGACTCCTAGGTAGGTTGGAGGTTTTGAAGTAGTCGGCATATTGAAGAATTGCTGAAGTTCGTTTACCTTGATCGGGTCTAGTTTTGGGTGGTGGATAATTATTGATTTGGAAGTGTTAACCACCCGTCCAAACGAGATGTCTTTGTAGGAGTGGAGTAGGGTTTTAAGGTGTTGGTTACTCTGGTTGGAAGCTTTATATGTGATCAATAAATCATCTGCATACATTAAATGAATAATAGGTGGTGCTTTTTTTGATATGTTAAGTCCCCGAACTAACTTTTGGTTTTGAAGGTTTCCTAGATTTGTAGAAAGAATTTCCGCACAAATGATGAAAATATAGGAAGATAGCGGGTCTCCTTGTCTGATACCTCTGGTTGGAGTGATGTATCCATGGGGTGTACCATTTATGTTGATTGAGTATGTCACTGTTGTGACGCATAGCATAATGTAGTCAATAAAGGCTGATGGAAATCCAAGTTTTGTAAAAGTGGTTTTGATGAATCCCCAATCTAAGCTATCATAGGCTTTTCACGGATATCTAGTTTGAGAGCTATTTTTGGATCTTTGGTGAGGTTCGAGGTTTTGATATGATGGAAGGGTTCTCTGCAATTGCTATGTTATCGTGTATTGATCTTTGTGGAATAAAAGCACTTTGGAAAGGACTTACTAAAAAGGGGAGAAGGGGTCTAATTCGGTTGACTAGAATTTTGAAATTATTTTATATGTGACGTTACTGAGCCCTATGGGTCCTAGGCTGAGATGGTTTTGAAGGGTGGTCGATTTTAGGTATTAGTGTTATGTTTGTGTGATTCATGAGAGGATGCATGTTTAGGTTGTTAAAAAAACTCTGAACCATTGCTATTAATTGTTGATGAGTTGTTTCCCAGAAAACTTTGAAAAACTTACTTGTATAGCCATCTGGACCAGGAGCACTTTCGGAATCTATGGAGAAGAGGGCTTGTTTGATTTCCGCTGTAGTTACTTCCTTTGTGAGTAGGTCTGATTGTCTGGGAGTTAATCTTGGTATGATATTTGTAAAAAGATCTTCATTTATTACTGTATGTGGGGCCGCATATTGTTGAGAGTAGTGATCCAGTATGAGCTGAATAACGTCTTCCTTCTTACTAATCCAGTTATTTTGTGGATCTTGTAATTGTTGTATATTGTTACATGCTCTGTGAATGGTAGCTTTAGTATGGAAAAAGGTTGTGTTGAGATCACCCGATTGTAACCATTGAATTCTTGATCTTTGTTGCCAGTATGTCGCATGACATTGTAAAAGTTCTACATGATATATTCTTAGCTGTTTTTCTTGAAGTAGCCAGAATTCCAGGTCTGTGCCCGATTGGGTTGCACATTGATGTTGTGCGTGCTTTATCTTGGCTGTCGATTTCTTTATCATAGTTGGTAGGTGGCCAAAGGTTTGTTTGTTCCATTCTAAGAGAGTTTGTCCGGTTGTTATGAGTTTAAGTTGGAGGTCGAGGGTAGGTTCACTATCATGTTGTTGCTCCCAAGCTGATTCGACTATTTGCCTTAGTTGGGGATGAGAGAGCCATAGGTGTTCAAATTTGTAGTTTTTGTTCCTGCAATCCATTGCTTTCTTTTGTAGTAGTATTGGGGCGTGGTCGGATGCTATTCTTGGAAGATGAGTAATTGTTGCATGTGGGTTCGCCGTCCGCCAAAGTTGATTTGCTAGAGCTCTATCTAATCTTTCTAGGATGTTATCCTGCCCTATTTGGTTGTTTGTCCAGGTGTAGGGGTCTCCTCGGAATCCTAGATCTATAAAACCCATTTGATCCATCAGAGTGAGGAGAGGTTGAGATTGAGCATAAGTTACTTGCCTTCCTCTTTTTTTTTTTCCGATTGATCAAGGACGTCGTTGAAGTCTCCTAACAAGAGCCAAGGTATGGATGGATTGATGCTGCTAAAGATTGTTGGGAATTCTGCCAAAGAATTTTCCTTGTATCCTGGATGCGGTGGGCCATAAATACCGTGCAAAACCATGGTTGCTTTCACAACTTGGTGGTGTAACTTTTGTATGGATGTAATTTTGAGAGTGGAATAAAATTTGGATATTTAGGTTATCTTTCCACATTAAACATAGTCGCCTCGCCTTCCAATTTTGGGACGGTAAAGAAATTATTGAACTGGAGGGATTGTGATAATCTCCTTATGTGTTGATCGTTAGCTAATGTTTCAGAGAGAAACAATATGCTAGGTTTGTGAAGTGAAACTAATCCTTTTAGATGTTGAATAGAAGATGGGAGGTTTATGCCTTGACAATTCCAGGCTAGAGTAGTCATTACGAGGATTTAGAAAACTAGTTTAAATGGGTTTTTTTGTAGGAGGGTATAAGAGAATACTAAAAAAGGATTAGCGAGTAAGGCTTTGATTGGGCTTTTAAGGATGAACAGGCCGGGCTGGCAATTTATCCTATGCTCTTGGATTCGATCCGTCAAAAATAATGTGTAATTTAGGATGGTAGGAAAAATGGAGTTAAACATAGACAAAAGATAAAGGTTAAAAGGTGGGGATTCACCGGAAGGTAACAATTAACAACGGATTAGTTCACTAGAACTAAACAAATACTAAAAACCAAACAACAAAAATCCCTACCAAAAAATAATATAAATTAAATTAAATTAAAAATAAAAATGTTTCGCACACATACAAACGTGTTACATTGGATCTCCTCTTGGACACGTTATTTGCCTTCTAATTTATCCCTTCATTTTTAAATTTTCTTTAACTAAAACACGTGGCAACTAAACTTCTTACCACGAACACCTGTAGTCTTTCTTTCTTGATTGAATTTTATTATTATTTTTTTTTTTAGTAAAACACGTGGAAACTATACCACTTACCACGAATATCTTTTTTTTTTTTTTTTTTGCCAAAACTTTGAAGACACGGTAAGCTACAGTGTTACCGGATACCAGGATGATGAAACCTAAATTCACCTCTGAACAGACTTACCGGGCACCAAAACGATGAAACCTAAAAACATCTTCGATCTACTAGATCAAACGATCAATTCCATAAATAACGAAGGAATTCCAACTAAAATTGTCGAACTACTACGACATCAAAGAGCAACACTATAACAGAGGAATAAAGCAAAGAAGAGATGAAAAACATTAAGACATCCAACCCAAGAGATAAGAAACAATAGCAATAGAGGGATGTAAAACCATGATTAAACTAAAGTCTAACTGCACAAGATTATCAAAAATTAAGAACGATAGAAAGGTGCACTCACTGAATAGCATGGATAAGAGAAAAAGGATAATATAAATGCAAACCCGATGATCAAAAAAACGAGATGTTAATTAAAAGAATGAATCCCCACCAACCTTCATCGTCACCTTACTAAAGAAATCAGATCTCCCGACTGCGACTCCCCACCATCTTTATCACGGAACACATCAATCATAACTTCTTCTACTTTCTTATGAGCGCCGGAATTGTTTGCCAGCCCGGCAGAGAAAGACTACTCAGATCTCATAGATGAGTGATTCACTAAGGGATTAATCATCAGGTTTTTAGCAGCGGCGGTTCGAGAGGAGAGAGAAAATGAGCTCTTCTCCACCTACACTCCTGACAATTTTTCTGGTGCTAATTCTTATGTCCAAAACCCTTCCCCACTAGTTGGATAGAAGTTCCCATAGTGTTTTTTTTTTTTTTTTTAACCTGACAATATTTAGTTTATTTATTATTTAAATATTATTACGTAAACCCAGTTGGAAGCTGGCACAAGTAGGCTCCAACGACATCTTATTACATTAATTGAGCAGGTTGATGTCTCTGCCTCTGAAAGCGAGCCTCATGGGTAACCTGACAATTCATGAAGAATTTTTATTTTATCTATGGCCCTCCTACCTGCACAGGAGGGGATTATCCAATTTTGGAACACGATTAGCATTGAAATTGATAGGGGGAGAGGGGAATTATCAAAATAAAAAAAATTCTTGTCCCGGTAAAAATGTCACCAACCATTTAATGTCACTTTCTAACCTGATTTGTAGGGTGCTTCTACAACAGTATAACCTTATAAATGGAGGTTGAATCTCAAAGAAAATGTACTAGTGAGAGATGAGTGGACTGAGCGGCAGCCAACACCGTGACACCACTTAACATGTTCTTTTTATTTCAACTCGATGACTTGTCACATTTTCTCAAAAGCTACTAAATAGCGATGATAGTGGATACTTTTGAGTGCTTCCCACCGGGCGGACTCGAAAACCATCCACCATCATTTTTTTCATCTTTTAACCATATATTTGGTTTGGTGTCGTGGGCTGCCCCGTCACGATGCACTCCGATTTTTGATTTGGTGTGGCTCAGCTTCGCCTTATCCCGATTTTTGATTTGGTGCGCCTCTGTTAGGCCTCGCCCTGTCCCAATGCATGCTTAATATTTTAATGACTTGGTGTGGCTGGGCTTACCTGGTACTATCATGTATAATTGGTACCATGACACTTACATAAAAGAAAACTTTCATTTGAATGCATCACATAAGATGCACAAATCCAATAAAAAAAAATGGTCGTGGGAACAAAAAAAGAAAGGGCCATCTACATTGCTTGCAAATGATCTGCAGAAATCCAGTAAAACTAATACATAATCACACACATTTCTTGAAAGAAAGCCTTCTACAAAAAAAATAATAATCTTGAATCCTAATTTAAGATAGTACTCCATTGAGAAGTGATGACGGTCTCCGACCTTCCTCAAACGCATCCAATGATTCCCTGATTCCAGTGTTGAAGAAGCGAAGCTAATATGATCTTCCGGAACCCTACAATAAAAAATCTTTTAGGTCTCAAAAAGTATAATTTTTGAATGCTTCAAAAACAAAATGACCATAAAAAGATAATTGTTCCGCAATTCTAACAATAATAACAGACACTGAAGCATTTTTACATATCAAAATTCGTCATGTCACTGTCTTAAGCAGATTTGACTCACCTAGGCTTTACAATGACGTCATCTTTGGAGACACAACATGATACGTTGGTGCTTCTCAACATCCCACTGAGTCACTGAACACCTACATAACTGCTACCTGTATTTCCAAGCGAGTATTGCAACTGCTAGAATAAGGACATTTAAACATGAAATATTTGTAAAATAGCAGACTTAATACTTAGAAAGGAGCATGAGCTAGAGCGTAGGCCTTTTGCCAATGCTCAAAACCATGAAATTCAAGCATCTGTTGCAAGCTAGTCATTTCTGGATGTGCCGTAAAAATCAATGACCCGCTAACCAACAACTATAATTTTCCACTTGCTTTCAGGATGATGAATTAACATATAGTTATACAGATATGTTTGAGATCATGAAAATAATCAACTCAGCAAGACATTTATACTGGTAATTAATAAAAAGGGAACCCGAGGCTGTCTATATTCCAACTATTGTAAAATGTAGACTAATTAACTAACAATTTATCAATGAACTTTCTTGTCGGCCATGGTTGTCACAGTGCATACACCCATTGCATAGTACCTGCATATCAATCAATACTTCTTTATATAAAGTAGAATCTTTAGGCTGATTTGTCTGACAACGGATTCAATCTCATTTGTGGTGCAGCCACATCATAAGCTATTTACATGTCATAGGACAATTAGTGCCATGTCATCCAACAAAACTATTCCCTACGGACATGTCGGTTGGTTCGTGTTTTTGTTTTTGAAAAGGCATATCATCCCTTCCCGAAAGACACGTCCAGACGGTGCCTTTAGTTTCGAGACACCTTTTCACCAATAAGCCTCACTTCCCAAACGACCTTTTCGTATGTATAAAGCACGTTGAAATTCGGCGGTGCTTCTGTTCGGACATAAACACCCTAAGTAGACACCTTCTTCATTTTCCCATGTTAATTCCCACAGGTTTTCAGAAGTTTGAAATAGAAATTGAAATAAAATGACAATAATTTTTGTCAATTTTCAAGTAATAGGTACTTCCCTCTCGCTAAAGAATCTTCAATAGATGAAAGTTCAATTCATGTTGATTGATTTCTAGCAATCAATGATGAAGAAATACGGCAGTTGACACAAATATGAAGGTGTCTCTCTTCATGCCATCAGTATGGAATCTTTGTGAAACTGACTCATCAGTGTTCAGGTTTAATCTTGCTTCTTCCTTCTAAATTAAGTTATCCTCATCCTGTATTAGTGATTAAACAGATATATGCTTCTGTTGTGTTTTCTTTGAACTTAGATTAGTTTGTAGATATTTAATGACATGAAGAAGTTTACCAAATCTACAGAAGAAGAAGTCGTCCTAACCCAAATGGTTGTTATATAGGGACTGAATTAAGTAACGTTTAATTATTAGTTGGAATCTAGACTTAACGATTCGGTTTGTTTCGTCCCATTGGTGTAAAATCCTCCATCCTCCATGTAAATGTTTGAATTTTTGGAATGACACTGATCTTTTAAACTGATGAAGTATTGATCATTCTCTTGGGACTTCAAGTGTTGCTTGATTCTTAACGGTACCTTTTCTGTTTTTGTGAAGTACTTTTTCATTAGCAAATCATTACCCCTCATGAATGAAAGGTAAGATCCAGACAGGAGGGTCATGTGTAGACCACCTCCATGAGCAATTTCTTTAGTATCTCTAGGGACATAAGTGAAACTGATTAGCTGTCTAACTATCCTATATTTTGATTTGGAACACTAATGCACGTACGGATCTTTTTCGGCAATAATTCTATATCTTTTTAGGGGATTTTAATAAAGTGCCACATTTTCGATTTCATGTTTAAGAAAATGCCACCGTTTTTTTCAAAATTTATTTAATGCCATAAACGTTAAGTTTTCTGTTAAGGCCCACTTGATTAGTCAACTGTCATTGAAAAAGTCTAAAACATGTGGCATTATTACCAAACTAGCCTTCTCAATTTCCTAACAACTAGGGCTACACAGGACTGACCGATCGAATGAGTCGACCCGAAAACCCGGTTATATTATTAACCATTGATCTGATAAAAAATGTTAATCCCAGCCCTCTATTATAACCTAACCCTAAACTAAGAGACACTCGCTTCTCTTTCCCTTTTCTTCTTCTTCTCTGCTTCACTCTCTCGCCTCTCTTTCCCTTCCCTGTTTTTCTTCTTCTTCTTCTTATCCACGACCACTAAGCGAGAATCACCATTAATTGTTTCTCTTTCACTGATTACTTCAATTTCTTTGGGAAAGTGGTAAAGTTGTTCCTAATCGATTGTTTTGGGTATAAATGAGGAAGATCTTTACATTAGGGTTTATTACATAAGGGGTTTAATCGGAAGGTTGTAAAATCAGAAAGAGGGGTTTCATGATTTCGTGTAATGGCTAAATTAATTAATTGCGATTTCTATTTTTTTATAAGAAAATCTATAATTGAAATACATTTCTTTGTTTGTTGGACTATGTGAATTGTGAAGTTTCAGATCGAGAATTTGTGAAGGATTGAGTTTCTGTAGATTGAATTGCCATGGGGGGTTTTAGAATTGGAAGAAAGAGAAGAACTGGTTGGATTTGTTTGAGCAGGAGATGAAGAATTGATGTGAGTCGTAATGAAATTTATTTGCTCATAAAAGAACATGGGTTTGATAGATGATTTTGAATCTAAGATGAAGACAAAGCAATTTTATGGTTTGAATTGATTTGTGCAGTGGCGATCGTAGGAGATGGGTACTTGAGCTGAAATTGAGAAGATGGTGGTGCTAGGCTTGTGAGTTTGTTTGGCCTTATGGGTGTTGCGGTACATTATGTATTCGAGTTGGTATTTGCATCGGTGGTTTGAGTTGAGAACAAGGCGGAGATGTAAAAATGGACAAGGGTCTGATGCTGATGAAATGGATGTAGTAGAGAGACATGTTGAGCTGCAGCAAATAATGAAGATAGATGAATGCCTAGGCTTTAGGTACAAATTGCAGCTGTTATTGTTGCAGTGATGGAGAGAAGTTGGAGCTGAAATATTTGAGTTACTGTTGTAGAAATGATGTGCCGATGCTTATGTATGACAGAGAAGTGTAGATTTTCTGTTGAGATGACAAGGAAGTGAAGTCGGTGGAAGAACAGAATTTGCGGGGTTATGGCGATGATGTTGCGCTGCGTTGTTGGTAGTGACAGTGAGTGAGAATGGTGGCTTTACGGAGAAATAGTTTGTTGCGGTGGTGATGCAAGGAATAGGTCATAATGCTTAGAGGTAGCGATTGCGAAGCTACATGCGAGTTGAGAAGGAGTTGAGCGGCAAGAATACATCTGTTGGTGAATGCAGGTGCTACACATGCTTGGTGAAGCACCACTATGGTGCAACATCAAATTAGGCCGTGCAATGGAACCAACTTAGACCGATCGGTTGGGCGACTTTGATACTCATTTCTTATCAATGTTGACTGTGGGATTTCATAGCAATGATTACGGTTTGTATTGATTTAACTCAGTTTTTTTTCAGGAGATGATTTGAGGGTGTACATGTCTTTTACTAAGCTAGATAAGCGCCACCTATGCACTAAACGATGTCAACAATTCCTTTGGATGGAAAAGGTCAAATGTGTGGCATTAAATAAATTTTGAAAAAAACGGTGGCATTTTCTTAAACATGAAATCGAAAGTGTGGCACGTTATTAAAATCCCCATCTTTTTATTTGTATTTTTTTCAGATCACGGTTGCCGCAATAACGACATGAAGATGCAAGAATCGATAAAAACCAAAAAGTTTGTGGACTGTGGTTAAAAAAGAAGAGTCCTTGCATATGTACAAGACATATCCATGACGGCTGAAGAGCAAATCACAAAGTTCAGATCAAGGTGAACAAGAATCCAAGAATTGATTTACATTCGTAGCTAACTTCATTTATGAATTCTTGCCAAATGCAGGCCCTGATCAACTCATGTTCGGTTCTCCGGGAAACTCTCTCCTCAACACTTTGCTGTCTATATTGAGATACGTTGTTGCCCGATTAAACTAAATTGTAAGCTAGAAATGTAAATCATATTAATAAATAATTGCGCGGGTTTACCGGACTTGTTGTATATAAAAGGAGCACTTGCTGAGCCGATGCACAGTGCATATATACCCCTTCTAAAGAAGATCAAGATGTCTCTCTCAGACGTTGCATCAGTTTTCCACCTAATCTCACCCCATGTCCCTTGCAGTTATGGAACAATCATGCAAATTGATATCTACTGATAAGACAGAGCTATGTGCATGCCGAAGCTCCAAAATTGAACGATAATTCAACAAAAGTAACCACTGTTGAGGATAATAGTCCCACATAGACCAAACCCCTAGCTAGGATCCTCCATATAGTTGTATTGGCCACTCCACACATTGCCAATTGGTTTTGAGTTGGATGCCCACACTTCTATCATGGTATGAGAGCTAGCCCGTGTGCGAGTAAGCCCAACAGCTACCCACACTTTGCCCACGACGTAGGCCAAAACTCGCCCTACCGTGGAGGGAGTTACCCGCATGAATTAGAGGCTCCAAACTCCGCCCTACCGTGATGGGAGCTACCCGTGCAAAGGGTCAACGTTGTAGAGCTCCAAAACTCCGCCCTACACTTTGAGGGGGCATGTTGAGGATAATAGTCCCACATAGACCAAACCCCAAGCTAGGATCCTCCATATAGTTGTATGGGCCACTCCACTCATTGCCAATTGGTTTTGAGTTGGATGCCCACACTTCTATCAGCCACTACACTCAATTAAAAAGGCAAAATATTAGTGTGTTGTAAATGTTAAAATCAATCCCGAAACCCATTTAAGAACAAACTAATCACTTCATAATATTATGTTACATCTCTATCGTATAATCTAGCATGAGGGTAACAAAAATAAAATATATAGAGATCACACTAAAACAGACTACAAACAAACGCTTTGAGGGATAAGAACAATCACTATTTGCACCTTATGTGGATTGACTTCATCTCTATCTCTGGAAACTACAACCAAGATCATCCATCAATCGTTACAAATTTTAACAAACACGTCAACTGTATATTATTTCCAGTACATAGATGGTAGCTCCCTTATCAATACAACAACCAAAATCTGCAACAATACATCTAGATATTAAGAAACTCAAATCAAAGATGATCAAAACCCCAAACCCAAAATTGAATAATCTAGAAGCATCAGATGGAAAATCCGTGAAGATGAGAAAAAGCCCTTCAAACCCAAAGAAAAAATAAAGGAAACAAAATTAACAAAGAAAAGACTTCCAAAATAAAACTCACGGGTAAGTCTAAACTTCCTCAATTTAATGAAGAATCACTTCCCCGAATTGATCATGCATTCGATCCCCAACTTGAACAGTGTGGGCACTGATTATGGATTGATCGAGTTGATTCGGAGGTGATGAATAATTTTCTTCAGTTTTTCATTCGGAGGCATAGAAGAATGATAGGTTTCTGCTGCGAAGAAAAAATCAAGACAACACAGAGAGGAAGAGGTGCCGCAGACGATTAGGGTTAGTTTTCACGAAAATTTTTCTTTTTTTCTGAAAGAAAACAGTGATGAAAGTTAATTTTCACGAAAGGATTCTCTACCTACCTAACATCCAGTTAAGTTTTTGGTGTAAACCAAGTGTAAGTTATTTATTTATTTATTTTTATTATTTTTTTTTTAAATTAAATTAAATTAAATTTTTTCACAAATCAGAAAGACTATCAACTGGTAAGAAATTAGATGGAAGCCTAGCAACAAGCTGAGCTCCAACACCAAGTTATTAATTAAGTTTAAATACTCATATAATTTTTGTATACCTACATTTGCCCTAACGGCGTTACTAACAACCAGTTAAATATAAAGTGTAAACAGTGTGTAATCCAGTTTTTAATGTCTCGACCAATAGAATTCTGCCACTTGTCCTCTCCAGAATTGCTCTATGTGAAAGCTTTTATCTAATTTAATTTGAGGGAGGTGTCACACTCACCGTGCGACGTGGGAGCTCATATGACTTAGTGTTTTAAAGGAGGGGAGATTATATATGAATTCAAGCATCTCCAAGTCAGATGCATGAACTGAGTCTGTCTTCACATTTGTCGAGTCAGATTTCTAACATTTGCACAATTTTTAAGGCAAGCAAGGGAAAAAAGTATTTTTAAACATATTTTATAATTATATACCCTTATGAATAATAATTAGTGAAATTTTCAAATGATTTATCTCTCAAATTACAACACGGATGTTCGCAAACTTCATACCATTGAAAAGCATTTTAAAACACCTACGTAACGAATATAAACATGCCTATCAAATAATGCATATTTCTTATAATCAATTAAAAGGATAATTTTAAAAATATCTCCTTGTTTAGTGATATAGGTCACTTAATAGTGGGAAAAAATATAAAAATAAATAGGTCACTTAATAGTGGGACGGAGAGAGTATAAAAAAAGAAACAATCAGATATTTGAAAACCAATTATTTGGCCGAGTCAGATGCCTAGTCATTTTTATAAAACCAACTCATTTTTCACGTGTATAATCAAATCAAATATGTGAAGAATATGTAAGATACAAAACACAAAATTGGTAAAAAAAAAAAGACCAAAATTAACAATTTCTGGGCAAATGATCCATTTCCAGATACAAAACTAAACCAAATTCAAATATCTTCGATTCGGATACATAAACTGAGTCAGACTTCAATTCATAAAAAATAAAGGAAATGACACACGACCTGGATAAAAATTGGAAAAACATCCTCTCTTGTTTAAAGGGCCCCTTGTTTAAACTATCCACCGTTGGAATAGCATTATGCACTACAAGGAAAACTAGGAGTTGTGCCTTAGGAGGAGCTTTTTCTTAACATAGGTGTTTGTGGACGTGATGTAATTGAATGTATCCCAATGTTACATATCCAAAGCGCACGAGAAAATACAAAATACTAGCACCTAATGCATAGCACGGGTTACTATCGCATGCAACTAAAACCCACAAGAAAAAACAGAGGTATAATTAATATAGACGTGCTGATTATGAATATAATAACCCCGTAAAACTTTGTTTGGGTGCATATTGACATTTGGTTAACCGGACTACTATGAATTACAACACAAATAAACTAGACCACGTTTATATGCCGTATCCCATGGAGCCATGCATTGTGTAATAGTTTGAGTTTATTTTGAACTTTTATTGATCCTCCGAAGTCGAATCACTTATTACTGAGGCTGTATTATTCAGTAATTTTGAATCTGTCTCTAAACGAACTATAATCCGCGAAGTTAACTTCGTATTGTTGTGAACTGTTGGTACTTAAAAGACGGACAACGAATAGCTTGGGAAATGTTGGAATTCTCCATAGTGAGACTAAAAGAGTTTAGTTGAAGAATGCCGGGCACATGACATAAAGGTGCGGGAAACTACCACTTTACATTCACTTCAACAGCTTATAGTTATGAGAACACCAGGCACAAATCTAGTTAGTTTTTATCACCTTTTGTGACTCTGACATCTTATCAGTTTCTCACTACTGAGATTTGCTTATTTGCTCATCTTTCTGATACCTCAGCATGCCTAGACATTCCACTGCATCCATTTTTCAACAATTCAATTTGTTGTTTTTCCAATTTAATTACGCAACATAAACAACCGAAATGAAAGTGCAAATCGTCTTAATTACGTTGCGGCTACACTATCTAATCTAAACATATTTGAACAACACCAAAAATGGTGAAGAAGGAATGGTGAAAAATCCTTTAATTTTCATCAACTTTATCTAATTTAGTAACCACTTTTGAAAAACATCATTAATTGTGTTAAATATCTTTTGTTTAGTGCATTCCTACGAAACAATAAAAAGAGAGAATATGTAACTTGAAGAAATAGTTCTTCGACGACGAATCCACCTTGTTATTGTACCTTTCGATCCGCGACTTAATACTATGAATGGAATTTACGGACCACTTTAACATACTAGGCAAACAGGGAAATACTTGATTTGAAGCATGTCTTTGTATTTTCCTTTCAAACAACAAGGATTTACCAAATGACAAAGCGCTGATTATGGAAATGTGATTGCCAGCCTATCTTCCAGTTAAGGTACCCTAAAAACCTTCAATAGTTTTGTACCCAAAGTTGGTAATTGGTTAACTTAACCTAGTGCGTTAATGCATAAAATTATGGAAGTCCCCTGATTAAGCTAGCCAGTTTCTTATGTAGGACAAAATAAGCTGGTGTTATGTTTCAAAAAGGTTCTGATTCATTTTATGTACATTAGAATTTAATAGTCTTATTTGCTTTATATTGGTTCCTTTTGAGAACTTGTGTCAATAGGACATGAATTTGAGTTTTTTTTGTGATCAATCGAGTTTTTTATATTTGGATCAACTGCATGAAATCTATCAAAGATGTGAGATTATATAAATTTTATATTGGACAAAATAGGACAAAATAGAACGGTCCCAAAATTCTCAGGCCAGCATAAACATCACCATTTTATAAACATCATATACTAGATTGCAAACAAGATATATTTAGAGATAATATAAACACCATTTTATTTATAAACATCATTTTGAAAAGATATACTATTCGATTACAATGCCCATTTTATCTTTTAATGGTTGCGGATCGCCATTATTTATAAACATCATATACAAAGTAGGTAATGAACTTGCACATAATTTATACAGAACACCAAACAAGTTCACTAAGAGACGTTTTCCACAACCTAGCTATATTTAGATATACGAAGAGAGTAGGTAGTGATTTTTCAAATAGAACCCTCTAAACAAGGTCAATAGCATCAGTTTAGAGGAGAATTGTAGGCAGTGAACATTTCAAAGAGATTACCCTAAACAAGTTCAATGGCTTCAGTACTTGTACTTGGAGGAGAAGTACTATTATCATCAGTTGTAGGAATACGTGCAGCCGCCCTACGAGCCCAAAATCGCTTCAGCGAGTTATATGCGTTTAAAGTTCTTCTAATTGTAGTTCCAGCCAGATTATAAGCGCCTAGAATAGCCAGTATGAGCTCACCTATTTTCAGCGGAGTTAACTCTTTCCACCACGATTTCTGTTCAGTTTCAACTGGTTTCCATTCGGGATCGATATTAGGGCTCTGCTGTTTGATGTCAGTCTGATTATATTCTTTTATAATAATGGTACAGTTACCATTACAGTTTATTCCGAAGCTGCTCGACTCCACAACTAAAGCTGATATTTGAAAAAATACTACGATCACAGCAAAAATTCCGATCTTGTTCACCATCTTAACTTTCCCTGGTCTTGAATAATTATTCGTGTGAGTTTCTAGAGAGAATTGAGTTTAATGTCTTCAGCGAATTGCGAAGTGAAGAGGGAATTGTGCTTAATAGAGAGAATTGTGAAGAAAGAGGCGATTAATATCTAGAGAGAATTGCGAATTGTGAAATTTGTGCATTCCCATGTTTCAAAAGAGGCTTTTTATAGGGGATTATTTCTTTTGTTTGGATAAATAGTTAAAACTAGTCGACAATGGTAAAGAATAATTGTGTTTTTTTACAGATATAATAACGGGGCGTAGGTATAGCGAGCGCTTTAAGTTAAGCTTGAGTGTAACGAGCTTCTAGGATTTGAGTTAGGCCGGAGCTCAACCTCTTTTGATGTCACTCAATGATTTATTTATTTTTATGATTTTTATATTTTCTAAAATTGTGTTCTTATTGTGGTATGTAATTTGAAGTGTGCATTATTTAAAAAGGTTGATATCACTCTGCTCCATGTTTCATTTCTCATTTCAAATACATTTATCTCTTCATTGTTAAAGTACTGACGGTTGGTCCTTTGGTTGTATTTTGGTTTTCAAATATATTTTTTTTGAAAGTTTTTCAAATATTTTTTTTTTCGAAAAATGGGTCATTTGTCCAAAAAAAATTAAAACACTGTTCAAATGGACGAGTAAAAAAATTTATGGGTGAAATGGACAAAAAAAAATAGCAAGGATGAAACCGGATTCATCCCAACTTAAACTTAAAAAATAGCAAGGATGAAACTTGGATGCATCCTCGTGTAAAATAAAAATAAGAAAAAATATTTGAAATGGACTGGGATGAAACGGTTACATCCACGCCTATTTTTAAATTTTTGTCCATTTAAACACGATATCTAAAATCAATTGTCCTTTTTACCCAGGAAATTTTGATTTTGGTCTTTTTAACCAATTTTTTTTTTTTTTTTTTTTTGTTGTATTTTGGTTTTCAAATATATATGACGGTAGAAATGCCAAGATTAATTAGTGATGAGAATATATCTTGAAGAAAGAAACCTATAAGTTAAGGTGGTTTAGGCATTCGTGACTTGAGAATTAAATTTTATGACTAATTGGCTTTGGAGATACGGTAAAGAGAAACACCCTTTATGGTGCAAGATAGTGAGGGGGAATCTGGGGATGTATTCGATGGAGTTGTCGAGATTGAATTGTACTGTAGCGCAAGGGAGAGGAACGTCGAAAGTTATATCGAAGTCAACCAATTCTACAACAGCACAGCAGGTGTTGTATACGACGAATGATGGTAATTCTACATTTCTATGGCATGATAAATGAAGACAAGGCCCAAATGGGGTAACATTGATAGTTTGTTAAGAATGATGACTGGATCTTAAAGTGGAGTAATGTTTGGTACTAGAGGAAGACAAATGTAAAATTTTCACTTAAATTAATGAATTCTTTGAGTATCAAAAAAAAAAAAAAAAAGTAGAGTAATGTCTGGTCCCTCACCAATATGTTGTGCTAGGCAATTTCTTAGATTTAAACGGGCAGGAAGACATCATTTTCGTTATTTTTAAACGTTAATGTCAAGGTGAAACGGTGCTATGATTTAGTGTTTGATAGGCATTTAAATTCAAGACACATCTCTTTGTAGGAAAATGCCATAACTCCTAAAGTCTCATTTCTATTTCTGTTGTGGGCTGCAAACATAAACTATATTCGTGCAGCAAGCCATATGCCATTTGTGGGAGTCGAACCCAAAACTAAATGTAGAAACTGCGTGCGTTTCCATTTGACCTAATACAGCAAATACAACCATACTCATTCCTCCGTCTATATATGTGACAATGTGCCGCCTCATATTAGGTGAAAGAAACGGTTATCGAGGCATAGTTTATTACCTATTATAATACCTTATGTGTGTATCATGATTATTTTCTTAGGTATCTAAATAAATCTCAAATAGCTTTTCGTTTTTTGGCTAACTTGCCAAACCGAACAGTCATTATACACGGTTCCGTAACCGAACTCATATGTACAATCTTCTATGAAGACCTAACATGTTTGATTGATTCTCAAGCTATCTTAGCTTGAATTCTAAGCTAACCATGGTCTTTGAAAACTATCAATAGACTATCTCTCTCAGGCAAGATAAATAGTAATCACAAAAATCTCTTTGTCTTAGACTTTGTGATTCCTCAGGATAGATATCTAAATACTAATCTTAGTTGATCTTTAGAAGATTTTCTTCATCTCAAGAAAACTAACCCATGTCTCCTCCAATTCAAACCTAATTCAGCTACAGAATTCAGTGGTAGCAGCAACACCATCTTCCATATGATACTCGGCTAAACCCATTCAAGTCCTCTTCCATCTCATCTTCTTGCAAATGTATTCAGCTTTGTATGAAATGCATGTTCCCCATCTAATCAACATAACCCTCGGTAAAAACACTTGCTTATTCTATGTTCTTCATACCTAAGACTTGATCAAAATTAACCCATGATAAAATCTAACATCTCCTTGGTTCAGGTAATTTTGGTGATTTCTACACCAATATACCTCCTTCCTTGCACTCAATGACAACCCCAAACAAACCACGACTATAACTTTCATCAATCCTCAAACAGTGCAGCTTAAATAATATTGGTGGATGGGATTTTAACGTTAAAATGGATGAAATTGCGCTCAATGGAGTATATGGCACGTACATTGGAGTGACCGAGGTGGCCGTGCAGTGACCGTGTGCTCACATGAAGAATAAATCAAATATCTAGAAGATATATGTAATCTTTTAGGTATTAAGCATATTCTGATATAGTATTAAATAGTAATATATTTTTCATCTTCTCAACTCTATCCACTGAGTGTAAATTGTAAGGATTCGCAAGCTCTTCAACGCTATTTTACCGGTCAAGAGACGATTTAGTCAATAATGCCTTGATTAACTAAAAATGAACCTTAATTAATATAAACTAGTCAAATAATAATTTGAACGAACCAATAGTACCATTAGATAGATTTGGAAAAATTTATGCGAAATGGACTACTCCATTGCGTCAATCGGACACCGGACGAGGAAGACATCACACACGGAAATTTAAATGTCAAAGTTTGACTAAAGTCAACCGGAGTTGTCTTTGGCACTGACCGTCTGACCGCTGCTGTTGACCGGGACATGTGACCGTTGACAATTGTTGACTGATGAACCTTTATCTTATGTGGACCTCTCTCTAATAATAGATCACCCCTTAGTAGTTTCCTAGATATTACATAGTGAACATTAATTTAATATAGTTTTAAATTTGAATTTTTGAATAATTGTCTCTTCATCTGACTTGTCCTGTTTCATCATTTTAAGATAGGAAGGAAAGCAATACGGAAAATGGGTCATTTGGCCAAAAAAATTTAAAATACGGTTCAAATGGACGAGTAAAAAATTTTATGGGTGAAATGGACAAAAAAAGAATAGGAAGGATGAAACTGGATTCATCGACTTAAACTTAAAAATAGCAAGGATGAAACCGGATGCATCACAATGTAAAATAAAAATAAGAAAAAATATTTGAAAATGGACAGGATGAAACTGGTTACATCCTGCCTATTTTTAAATTTTTGTCCATTTAAACAGTATCTAAATCTGACTGTCCTTTTCACCCAGGAAATTTTGATTTTGGTCTTTTTAACCAATTTTGTGAAAGCAATAAGTGACAGAGAGCTGGTGAGTGAGAGAGTGAAGGGTTGAGTGAATTCTTTTGTTAATACGTAGAAAATACAGAAGAGAAGTGTTTGAAGTAAAGTAAGTTGTTAGAGGGATTTTGAGAGTAATCTTGAGAGAAAGATTAAACAAGTAAATATAGAATAGAGTGGAAAGTTTAGAGAGAGAGGTAGAAAAGTTTATTGTTGGTGTTACTATGGTTCTTGATGAAGATATAGTTAGTGATGTTTAAGATTTATGATATTGATAATGGTTGGTGATGCAAACTAGCTAATCTATCCAAGGTAACCCGTAACCCCTTTCTTTTCATTCTATTATGTTTATAACGTTTTGGGTTGTTTCTAGAGACAAGAAATAGTTAGAAATCAATCAAGTTTTTGATGCATGAAAATTAGGATTTTAGTGGTATTGTTTCGCTGGCCTATGTGTTTGGACTTAATTAGGTACCTTAAATACATAGTTAGAATTCACTCTATAGCATGAAATTATAGTACGCTGGGGGTGATTCTGTACATATAAAGTTTGTTCATTTTGGATTATAAACGAGTGAGATGTGAAGGCTAGAAAATGACTCGTCGAAACTGTATTTACAGACAGTCATGAGCAGCTATAAGTATGGGACTTTTTAGACAAGTTAGACTTAGATTTGGGAAACACTCAGTACGTAAAAGTTGTAGAAGTTGATCCGAGATTCAATAGAAACCTTAAAATGCGTCCTTTAGTGTTATGGTTCAATGCCTAAACAATGATCAAAATAACGAAAACTAACAGATAAACAAGGTATGAGTCAAGAAAAGGAAGAGTTAAGAGAAGTTTGAGAAGAATTCAGGAGACAGGAAGTTGTAGAAAAGACTTGAAGAATAATTATGTTTGCTTAAATTGAAGAATAACAAGACGTACGTACTTATAGCTGCCAATTACTTGGCTTGCAAGTCTGCGCAGCAATTCTAGTTGCACTTAATAACTAGCTTAACAAATAACTAATTAAGGAAACCCTAAATAAGGAAAACAATGTAAAGAGGCGTTGGTATCACAACATTTAGATTTATTTTGAGTAATCTGGACAACCACAAAGTTAGGTGTTTGTGTACAAGCTATAAGAAACTTGAAATAAATACTCAAAACTGCCTATCAGTGTTTGTTAAATTGACTGAGTGAACTAGGTGAGTCAGTGAGTTGACTCGAGAGTCGGATCAAGTCGGATAGGTATATGAGTATATCTGAAGTCTGAACCGGTTTAGTGGGCTGGTTTGATGGGCCGGACTAGATAGGCACGTGGGCTTGTACTTAGGGCCAGAATTCCTATATTTGGTTTTTGGACCACTTGTGGTCCGATTTAGCTTTTGGCTCCTGTTGGAAAGTTGTAGAGTTTTTTCGAGGGCTTTCCGATGACACTCAATTTGACCACATTTGGATAACTAGATAATTATTTATTCCAAAATTACTTATTACCAGGTTATGGAACTATTGATAGAATTAGAAGTATTGGTTATTTCACTTAACCTATAACTAGACACTTGTATGATATTATGTTATGGACTTTGGATGAGCCTATTGGCTAAAGTATTAGAGTGCTTTTGTGATTAGCAATTAGTCTATATTAACAACGGTCGATCCAAAGGATGAACCAGTGGATCGAGGAATACAAGGTAGGCATGGCTTATCATCAAACCAGGTGGGAACTCTGTAACCTTCTTGTCGTCATTGAGCATTCTTTCTATTTGCGAGCATGATGAGATGTTGTTACTTTTGGTAAGTTTGTGTATGTGTTACTATATGTGTAAATGTTTGTATGTGTCTTGATGTGCATGTAATATGCGTTGTATGATTTTCCCGTATGGAGTGTATGTGTTCCCCACGGATCCTTGCTAAGTCAAGTAGGGCGGCTTCTTCCCCGTTCTAATATCATAGTAGGGCCGCTTCTTCCCCGTTTCGATAGTATATAAATAATTTGAATGAGAATAGTAGGACGACTTCTTCCCTGTTTTAATATTACGTAGTAGGGCAGCTTCTTCCCTATTTTGATATTATATATACTATTTTGTTTTGGGGAAATCACTCGTGTGCATATTATACATTGTTTGTCTAACTTTCTGATTTTGATGGTAATATTCTGAATCATGGTTTGTATGGGCACTCTATGTGGACGATGTTATTATTATTGATTAGAGTTTCTCTCGTGTCGTCTTCTCCAATGAGTTGGGAGAGGTTAGAGTGACACCTGCTTCATGATGCATAAATTGTTAAATGCTTTAATTCAATATTGTTCTTTGAAGTTATTATTTTAGAATTGTGAAGCATGTTAGTGATTACTTGAGAGTTTTATATTTCCACTGGGCACCCTATTGGGATGATGTGCTCACTTGTTCCCACTTCAGTTTTCAGTAATCAGAGGAAATGACACGCGCAAAGATATCGGTTTTTGTAGCTTAGCGTGTTATCAAGATTTGAGATTTTGTATACCTTTACTATATGATTTTTTTTTATTATGTTAAAACAACACATTAATATATCTTAACACTCTAAAGACTTTCATTTATATAATATCAGAGAGTTTCATTTATATAATATCAGAGAGTTTGGGTTTTGTTATTAGCACTTTATGTACTTCTGATTCTTAAAATCCGTAATCTTGTTTTGGTGCTTCAATTAGGTTGTAATCCTATTATCTAAGCAGATTTAGTACTTGGGGCGTCACACAAATGTAATTGTAATTCTTATCCCAGACTTTCTGATGATCAATCAAATTCACCTTATAGGTTTCTCCGGGGACGTAGGTCGAGATGACCGAACCGCGTAATATCCTTTGCCTCCTATTATATTTTGATATGTAGATTTATTTATTCATTTATTTTATCGTTGATTAATATTGTTATTATTTGTCAAATCAATGATATCATGTTAGTTTTGATCTACATATCAAAACCTAACCTGAAATCAGAGCTAAAATGCTCTCAATCCAATCGCTTCCTATTTTCATTGACTCTATTTTTCTTATAAGCTAATAAAAATTGTTATTCTATTGATTTTAGCCTTGAGCGTCATCATCGATTTAAATTTAGTTTTGTTGTTGTAGTTTATGTTGTTCTAAACTCACACAGATTAAAATCAGTTTCTTCTCTTTGCAAATATTTCGTTCAAGTATCTTCTTTAAGATGTTTATCCAAGATCAAATATATTTTACTCCATGTTAGCTATGATTTCAATTAGCTAATAAATCTCTAAAATTGTAGATCATTTGGCATGTTACGATTCAAGTTTACTAAACTCACACAGATTTATCTCTTCTCATTTTGAGATTTTATCAGTGAACCAAGGGTAATGATATGTTCACTTTCGTTCGAAGTCAAACATTGATTTGGTTGACATGATGGATATTCACAACTTTTAGGTTGTTGTTAAGTCTATAATATGGTGATGATGTCAACACTCATCATAAAAAAAAAAAAATCGGAAAATATTTTATACTTGGCTTGACTGGGGTATACCCAAATTAATTGGGGTATACCCAATTTTAAGGGACCTAGTTGGCATTTTCATAAAATGGTGATTTTACTTTAATACCCTTGAACTAATTAAATCTTAAAAATAAACCAATTTCCTAATTACATTAACCCTAAAATTAAAAAACTAAACAACTCTTAATCTTCTCTTCTTCTTCTTCATCTACATCTTCCATCAACCCAAGCCATATAAAAATCTTTAACTTTGATTTGCCAAAAAAATTGTTGACTCTACCGGCAAACAGAAGACTATAAATGATGTTTAAACTCAAACCCATCATTGTGTTGTGTGATTTGATTGTTATATTAGGTTAGAAATCGAAAACTGTGATTTCTGTGTTTTTGGTCGTCAAGGTCGTAACATGCATATCTTGCCGACTTTTCATAACAGCCATGGCGACTGTAAATTTTTTCAACAGCCGACAGGGTATTTTTTGAAGATCTTGCCGACTAGCAAATTTTTTCAACAGCCGAAAGGTATTTTTTGAAGACTTTGCCGACTACAAAAATTTTTTAACAGCCGCCAGGGTAATTTTTGAAGACCATGCAGACTAATACATTTTTCTAAACAGCCTCCGGGGTATTTTCAACAGCCGGCAGGGTTTTTTTTTATGACCTTGCCAACTAATAAATTTTTTATGTCGTCTCATGTGTGTTAAAAAAAAAGTCGACATGATCTTCATTCGTCGACCTTGCCGAATTTTCATACTTTCAGAACTGAAAGTGTTGATTTTTGATCTAATTTTGAGTATTATTTCATACAATAGCTTTGCAATCCCCTCTTTAGAAGTGTTTGGGTAGTGTGCTTTTATTTCCGTTCCAAAAGATTTTTTCAAAAAAAAAAAATTCATCAAAAAACTTCCCAAAGTTCAATCAAAAATTTCGTTACTCAAATTCATAATTTGAAAAGTCTTAATCTAAACTCAATTAATTAACCTAATCAGATTTTTATGTTAAGTAAATAAGGGTATATTAGCCATTTAGAAAATATATGGTTAAGGGGTGACCTCTTTTACTTCAAAATGACCCTATTTTGTCTTATTGGGTATACCCCAATTAATCTGGGTATACCCCAATCAAGCCAGGATTTTGTCCACTCTTATTTTCGAAAATATTTTATTCTCAAATTAAATTCCAAATGATGTTTATCTTTTACCAATAATTTTATCACTATTGGTAACCTTAATTCCTTCATGGGAAAACCTAGTAATAATCAGTGAAACAACTTTCCTCATGGTTCTATTTACTCACAAAAGCCCATCGTCTCTGGTAAACACATGTCATTTCTGAGAATATATTCTCTCCTTTGGATTTGTAACTATTATTATTAACCAGTTAAGTAATTTTTGTAATACCAATTTACCACTGGTTATTTGTGGGAATATCTTTTATATCTTTGTGAATCATAATTCTACCATTTTTTGGCCTTTAATTTTTTGTATCCCAAAAATTGATCCTTTATTTTAGATAACACCTCATCATATTGAAATTAAGTCATATTTTCTCTTTTCGAAAATCTTTTCATTTATAGAACATAAGATCATTGCAGATCCTAGTTTGGTAATTTTTTTAGGCAATCCATTGGTATAATTTCAAATATGGACTCAGACTCAACATGAAGATTGATATGGTTAGCAATTAAACTGTAAAGACCCTCAAGAGCGTCAACGCTATTAGACCAGTCAAGAGACGTTTTAGCAGACAATTACTCGAATAGTTTAACACGAACATTGATTAATAGGAATTAATCTAACAACGATTTAGACACGAAACTAGTATCATTGAATAGGGCTCGAAAATTTATGCGAAATGGACTACTCGAACGTGTCATTCGGATACCGGACGAAGAAGAAATCATCGGATTAGTTTGAAGGGCAAAATAGTTATTTTATAGAAGAAATCATCGGATTAGTTTGAAGGGCAAAATATTTATTTTATAGTTTAATCGACTTGTCGGCCCTTATCCAAGTTTTTTGGAGCCTCAGTATTACGGGTCCCGCTATATCTCCAAAGCCGGTCGAGAATAATTCATTCTTATCTTCTTCTTTTCTTTCTTCTTCTTTTTCTCTTTTGTTTTCTCCAATGTTCTTCTTCTTTCTTCTCTTTCGTTTTCTCCTTTGTTCTTCTGTCGAAGTTTTGGAGTAGTATTTGAGGTAGGGCTTGAGAGGATCAGATCGTGAAGATGTATAAGAGAAGTTGGAGTTGGTATTTCTGTTAATTAGAAGAATAAGATTGAGTTTCTGGTACAAATTGAAGATAGAGTTTCTGAAATTAGGATTTGTGGATTTGATTATTGTTCTAAGATTTAGAGGATAAGATATAAGGTTGCTGCTAGATGAAGAATCACGGGTTGATATTTATTTCAGTTTGAAAGTGGATTCAGCGATGGATCGAAGAATTAGGGTTTGTCAGGGAAGATGAAAGTGATGTTTTAAGATGATGAGTTGAGATGGGTAATGCGTGAATTGAGGATTTAGAGTGGTATTACAGATGAAGCTAAGTTTTAGAGGATGAAATAGATGAAGGTGATTGAATTTAGGGTTCTTGATGGAACATAGTTTTGGGGTTCATGGGTTTGAGATGCAAATGAGGGAATTCCAATTTAGTGGATGCTGTTACTGGGGTAATCTTTTAGTTGCTTTAATTTTGAGATTTGAAGGATGAATAACTGAATTGTTAAGTTTGTATGATTGTTTTTGAAACTTTGTTATGAGATGGATATGTAGTAGAATTATTGATGAAGTAGGTTGTGTTGAATTACTATGAACTAGAATGAGTAGAGAAAGTGCAAGGATGTGGAGTTGGAGATGTTGTTGGTGCTGAGTTGGTGAAAACAATGTTAGAGATGGTAGTGATGAATTTTATTATGAATAATGTATGCAGATGGTTGTGGGTTGTCTAAAATGATTATGACGTTTAGCTAAATAGGCAACAGAATGGAATGAAGTTGAAGTGTGTTATTTGAGTTGAGAATTACCTGAGTAGCTGTGGTTGAGTTATGAAAATCACAGGACTGAGTATAAAATGAATAAGTTGCATGTGAGTTGTAATTATTTAGTTCTGGTGGTGTTGGTGGTGGATGTGAGGATCTCAGGAAGGAATTGAATTAGTGGCAGTTATAGATTATGGAGTTCATATTATAGGGTATTGCACTTGCAATTGGGTTGTGCTCTGAGTATGAAATTACAGATGACATGAAGTTGGGGTTGTTATGATTGAAGTGGAATTGCAGGTGGTTGTCTGTGTTATGTAATGCAAATGAAGTAAGGGGTGTTGTAATGCTGAGAATACTACGTGTGTTTGAATTGGTAAAGTGGGGAAAAGCTAGAGTTTGGTATTGATTGATGTTAGTGTTTGTTGTAAAGCTTGGAACTGCTGAACTGCAGGTAGGCTATAGTTGTAAGTGTAATTTGATTATGAAGTTTGTTTGAAAAGTGAATTGTTGTTGTGGTTGCAGTATAAATAGAGACCAACCGACACAGTATTACGGTGTATTATTGGTGACTTTTAGTTACCAACCGTATATTTAACTGTGTGTTTTACTATTCTTTTTGATATATTTACGGTATGTTGGAGGATGACAGTTACCAACCGTAACTGTTTTACGGTTTGTTTATTCTCTTTCGTTACCAACCGTATATTCATATATGTTTTCGTTTTATTGCCTCGTTGTAGACTAATGTTGGTATATTTTTGTCCAGGTCGTTGATGTACCTCCTATAATGGATGACCAACCTTTAGCAAATGAACTTCTCACCAAAGATTCTAGCTCTCACTATTTTACCGAGGAGACATGGAAGGAGAAAGACGATGCAAAGAAGTGGGATAAAGAACGAGGAAAGTTGATTATGTGTATCATAGTTTGTAATGGTACCACTAGTGATCGTTCCTTTCAAATGGTTTGTGAATGTAGTGGACAACATAGAAGTCATGCAAAAAAGGATACCTAGCAAGTAGCAAAGACAAAGAGGAAGAATACTACTTTCAGTAAGAAGACCCGATGCCCCTTCAAGAGAAGTAGGAGAACACAAGATATACGTGGTTCGGTATGATTACCTACGTCCACGGGGTAAAAGGATGATCTTATTAAGTGGTTCACGGTTACAAGATGTGTGCTTCTCTCAATACTCCATGTGTGCTCTCTTTTTCTCCCTCTTACTTGCTTACCTTTACCTCTCTACATGGTCTCTATTTATAGTCACATATGGTGATACATCGATATTAGGGTGTTGGGCCTAATGTAGCTTCCTTGATGTTCTTATCGGGCGACTAGCTGATGTTTCAGCCGATCTTCTCTTCTGCTCGAGTCGACACGTCTAGCCGAGTGATGTCCTCATCCGATGTCGTTTGTTTAATGGAGATGACTGATGTCGCCCTTTAGGTTCCTGGCTGAGTTCCACTTGAACCGAGCTTTCCTTATATCTTCACCAACTATGTCAGTGCATTGATTGTCCTCGAACCCAATGAGCCTTACATCAGAACTTTTCCTCTTTTTTATGTCGATTTCATGGGCTGTCTCGATTCCTCTTTTCTCGCGCCCAACTGAGATGATTCAATGCTTCTAGTGCTTGTTTCTTTTGGTACGCCATCGTCTAGGATGGTTCCAACTATCCCTGTGGATTATTTACACCTACATCATTCATATTATTTGAGTTGGAATCAAATAAATTAGTTGAACTCAAGAGAGGATCCAAGATTTCTAAATAGGGGGTGCAAAATTATACTTCGGGGTGCAAAAGAAAATTTTAGGGGGTTCAAAGAAGCAAGATTGAGCTTGTAAATAGCCTAAAATTTATAAATGGGTCCAAATTAGGCTTGTAAGTCAGTTTGGCAGGATCTGCAACTTGTTCAGGGGTGTTAGTAGACTCCTAGGTTGCACAGACGCGGACACGACACGACGCGGACGCGGGCACTACAAAATTCTTAAAAAACTAGGACGCGGACACGTATATACATATTATATATATATATATATATATATATATATATATATATATATATATATATACATATATATATACAATTATGTATTTATACAGCTAAGTCAAGTGTTTCGATCCTAAAAATTAGAAAATAATGCTACATGTGTATAAATTTCAAAAGAAATGAAAGATCGTTTGTTTATACACGCCGAAGGTCAAGCAATCAATCACTATTAAACACATGGCACAATCAAATTGCATTCTTAGAACAACACATGCCCAACCAAGGGTATATGTGATGTATTTCCAATTACAAAACCTTAATAAAGACTTAGATGATTGATCTAAATGTTTGTCTTTCTTCATTTAGTTAATAATAGTAAAAATAAAGGAAGAAGTTTAAATGAAAATGGAAAAAAATGCTTCAAACCCGAGTCATCGGAGCGTCCAAACAAGACGCGCGCGGGACACGCATATTGGTGTGTCGGACACGCGTCGTGTCAGCGTCAAACGCGCGTCCTGCGTACGTGAGTCGAACGCGGACACGACTCCAAAAACGGAGCGTCCGTGCAACCCAGGTAGACGCGTTTTGAGGAAGATTATGGTTGTGTGATTGATTGGATTCATATTTCACAAGTGGAGGAAATATTCCCCTGGTTGAACTTACAACTTGTCCCGGGGTGTTAGTAGACGTGTTTTGAAAAAGATTATGGTTGTGCGATTGATTGGATTCATATTTACAGGTGGAGGAAAGACTCCTTAATCATTCCCATCCACAGATTTGTATTAATTAATATCTATTTTTATTTTCATAGTCTTGCAATATTTTTATTCTCAAAAATTTGATTGACAATTTAGATCAACTATCCCCAGGAATGAACTTTATTATCATTGTGCTACTTATTAGTGTTTGATAATTAAGGAATATATCTTTGGTGAGCTTGACACCACGTACAATTTGCAAATATAATGTTTGTTTAATTGTGTTCCTTTATTGTGATGATTATAATTATGGTAAGTAAGATTTAAGTCTTTTCATAAACATGTACTCCCTCCGTCCTAGTTTAGATACATAAATAGGGACTTGGTATACTTCATATTTTTCCACATTTATCCTGATTTGCCCCTAACTTGGAATCATAGTATAACACGGAGAATTGTGTATTTCAATTTTCTAAACACACTCTTATATACTTCTCTCTATATACTTCCGTTAATTTGAATTTTTCCAAATAAACAACAAAAACCAAGACATCTAAAAGCTAAGAACCTTAAATACTAACCTAGGGTAATTGTGGAAAAAAATTATTCTCTTTGTGTTTCTTAATTTTTTGTGATGGTGAACCTTAAATACACATGGTAATGGATCATTCATTAACTACTTAATAAATAGGATAAAGATATCAAATTCGCACTATTTAGATAATTTTTAACAAAAATGGACTCTATGTAAATGTTGTACTTTCACAAACCAGTTGACATTCTCCAAGGTATCCAAAAAGACAAAAACACATAAATGCCAAGGATTGATAAAAAGTTATACTCTCTCCGTCCTAGTTTAGATGCCAAAATAGGATTTTGCACAAAGATTAAGAAATACAAAGAGAATAGTTTTTTTTCCACAATTACCCTAGGTTGGTATTTAATGTTTCTAGTTTTTAGATGTCTAGGTTTTGTTGTTTAGTTAGAAAAATTCAAATTAGAGGAAACATATAGAGAAAAATATTTAAGAGTGTGTCTTGAAAATTGGAATACACAATTCTCCATGGTATGATTCCAAGTCAGGGGCAAATCAGGATAAAAGGTGGAAAAATATGAAGTATAGCAAGTATTCTAGGACAAAAAAGAATCCCCAATTTTAGCATCTAAACTAGGACGGAGGGAGTACTAGATATCCTTTTGCATTTATGATAAAAATCAATAAAATATCTGAATATGATAAAGAAGATCTAAATGATATTAATGAATAAGATATTCTATAAAAAGAAATCACACACATAAAAAAATCAGATATTATATAAATGAATATTATCCTACCAAAGGAAAATCATACACATCTATTTAATTTTATGATTAATCTTCTCCATCAACCATATAGTATTTGTGTATTGTCAATTAATGATGTTAAAATTTAGCGGATTAACATGTTGGATTTTCATATTAACAATATCCATTATGGAAGGATTAGTTGAAGGAAGAACGACTACGAAAGCGGTAAACAAAGCAATAATCAAAACCATTAAGGTAATTAAAGTAATATTTTTATAGTCAAGCATAACATTTAATATAATTATTTTTTATGTATTCATGCAACGTAATTATTTGTTGATTTCTATCTTGTAGGTTGAAAAAGCAGAGATTATCGATTGTTATGATATTTACACACAACCTAGTCTTAACCATCCTTTGTTGTTTAATCATACCATACAGGTTTAGTACATAATTTTACATATTTTTCTTGATAAGATATATATATATATATATATACAGGTTTAGTATATATTTCTTAAGAAATTACTTAGTTTTTGTTGTTATGAAATAGATAAGACCAAGTTTCCTCCCCAAAGGAACAAAATCAGACAATTTGGGAACACTTCGACTTACACAAACTTGGCATAAGTATGGATCATGTCCCGAAGGAACTATCCCTATTCGGAGGAAAGGAAAAAATTACAACCCCACACTTTTACGCAAACATCATTATCCAAGATTATCACCTTATAATACTCTTGTTACATCACAATCAAAAGACATCATAGATGACTATATGGTGCACGAGGTATATATAACCACATACCATGGTTATTATTAATTTATTTTATGTATGTATGTATCAATATATAGTTGTAGTGATTAAGATAAGTGTTTTTACAGTATGCTATGATTGGGGTGCAAGGTAATTTTCTTGGAGGACAAGCAAAAATAAATCTTTGGAAACCATTTACTGAAACAGATGAAATGAGTCTATCTCAGATTTGGGTTGCAGCTGGTGAATACAAAGATCTCAATACTATTGAAGTTGGATGGCATGTAAGTTATTCGTCCAAAATTATATGCAAATAATTATATAATTTTTTTTTGGGAATACTATAATTTTCAAATTTGTCTTCTATTAGGTGTACCATGGCATATACGGTGATGACCAGACCAGATTTTTCATATACTGGACGGTAAGTAGTATAATTCCTTTTGTTATATATATGGAATGGAATGGTGATATCTATTATTGTTAAGTCTTATTTTTTTAAGAAAATCAAACCATTCGAAAAAATATTCCTACTAGACGGATGGCTACTTGAGCTCGGGTTGCTACAACCTCCTTTGCAATGGTTTTGTGCACACAACGTCAAAGATTTCCCTTGGTTGCAATTTCACAGAGGTGTCCACTTTTAATGGCGACCAAAAAGATGCCACCTTCAGTATTCGAAAGGTATGGAAGTAAAAGTGGTCAAATTTTCGTCCCCATTATCAACTTAGATCCAAAAATAAACATTGAATAACTTGGTAGGACCAAAGTAGTGGACATTGGTGGGTACAATTACAAGGTATTCCAGTCGGTTATTATCCAGGGGATCTCTTTACGAAATTATCAAAGACGGCAACATCAGTACAATGGGGGGGAGAAATCGCTAATAGAAAAAGTAAAAGACGACATACTTCGACACAAATGGGTAGCGGTCATTTGCCTTCTGAAGGTGGTTTGAAAACATCGAGTTATTTTAATTGGGTTCAAGTATTTGATGAAAGTAACAGGATCAAGGACCCTAAAAATGTTGGTAAAAGAGTTACGAATCCAAACTGCTATGGTTTGAAAATTGACAATGACCATTATGCTACAAATGGTTATGGTTTTTACTATGGAGGTCCTGGTTATAATTATAAATGTCAAGAATAGGATTTTTTTCTTATTGTCAGATGGATTTATAAAGAAAAGTAATATACTTTTGATGTATCTCAATTATTAGGTAAAATATATTCAATTATCAATAAATAATTAATGGCAAGTATTTATCTCATATTCTTTTATCCTGATTAATTAATAGTAATGATTGATGGTATGATGCAATACTTGTTCAAAAGGAAAGGTTACTCCGCTGAATTTTCCGGTCTGTGAACCTATATGGACAGTTCCTTGTACATTCAATAAGGGTTGTAAAACAAGGTCAACCTAGTATGTACTCAAACTATACACGAATCTATATTTTAAGACTCAAATACACAAGAACAAATCTTGTTTTTTCATTACAACTGACCTGAAAACTATCTAGGTTAATTAACATACTACTTAGATATTTAAATTATTAAGACAAGGAGTGAGCACGTGCGTTGCACGTCGGAAACGCTATTTTTTCTACTTTGCAAATAATTTAGTACTGCTTTGATACCATATGTTATTATTTTCATCAAAAAAAAGATTAATCGTTGTTTTTTTATTTTATGCTTATGAATCTATCAATTTTGTTTATAGATCTTTAAGGGGAGAAAACGCAAAAAATAAAAATTGAAAAACAAAATTTGATATTATTATTTATGCTCGTTGTGTATATAATTCCACGATTTATAAAGGGATACTAGTATTAGCGGGGTGATACAATTTCATATAGGACAAACGAATCCTAAACAATTTTGATCGTTGGATTAATTAAATGGAGTCTTCCTCTTCTAACTTTGATATCAGACCATATAAATCATGGATAATACAAAGGATTTCCAAATATATAAAATTCACAGCAATCCGACGTATAGTTATAAAAATACGAAGTTTTTAAATATTTATCTTCATTTTTTTAATCTATTTACACTTAACTCCCTGTATATATTCTTTAGGGTGTTTTTCAGAATGGTCATTGTCCCCTAATTTGTTTCACAAAATCATCACACCTTTAATTAGTGTTGACAAAAGAGTCTTTTTCCATCTGAATCCATCCGAGTTATCTGTTTTGAAAAAACCAACTACTTTTTGTCTTAAATACCCTTCCTTCATTGTTCAAATGAATCAAATGATGGTAATAAAGTGGTGGTGGTGGTGGCTATACCCAAGAGTGGAAGCAGTGAACCCTTTTAAGGAATGTGATATAAAGATCTTGAATATGGGTTGAAGTTCTGGTGCCATATAACAATCCTGAATGCGTTCATCGCAAATACGCAACAACAACAGTTCATTGAAACAGCGGAAACAACAACAGCAGCAGTGATCGTTGTAGTTGCAACAAGGATAAACAGGTAATTCCCCCACTGACTTAACTCTGATTTGTGGGACAGGATGTCAATAAATTTGAAACTAACGGTGCAGTGATCGTTGTATTTGCAGGAAATCCCACAACTACACCCTGTTAAGATCACACAAATGTTTATTCAAATTTCAAGAAGTATTATTTAAATTTTATTAGAATTTCTTAAAGATCTTCCAAAGAAAATAAGAGTACAAGGAAATCAAAATAACTCTCAGATTTTCTCTCTCTCTTGTTTGCTCTCTTATTCTCACCCAAAAATATCTCCTGCTCTCTCAAAACTGCTTGGTCCTATATATAGGGTATTACATAGTGGATGATAGCTAAGATGTCCTTTATTTTCGGATCTGGCTTGCGACATTATCGAAAGCTTATAAGAGTTCTTTTCGCAGTGTTCTCTAATCTCGCAAGATCTCCACACTTTTCTCATGATCAGGATGATGTCACCAACTACGTCATCTTCCAAATAATCTATGATGGTCTTCGCAAGCACTTGTTAGTTAATACTTCACTGGCGAACTTCTGTTGCGAAATCCTGTTCCTACATCTTGCCTCTTCTCATGTCTTCTCTGCGACGAAGAGAATGATATGAGAACCTTTATTTCAAAGTGCCGCAGCCGCTCATCTCTCCATATTCTTATCCGCTGGCATGATTCTATATTTTACGCAGAACCCTTTACACGCGTTTCTTCCTCCATTCAATTCCTGACACGTCTCTTTCAACCGCCATTTCTCAACCGTTCAAGTCTATTCTTCGCATTAAATGAGTTAATCTTCTCGATAATTTCTCCTATATATATATATCTTTCTTACTTTTCTCTTTTTTTTCCTTTTTACTTTCTTCTCTACAATTCTTCTTCATCGTTCTTCCGTAAATTCCGTTTTTGTTACTATAAACTTTTTTCTTTCTCCTTCTTTTGATCTTCACTTCTTCATCCCCATACTCGAAGATGCCTCCAAGTGGTCACAGATATGAAAAATCTCTCGAAGAAGTCAAAAAAGATCTCAAAGACAAAGGTTTTAAATTGTCCACCCTCCTTACTCAGAGTTCTAAATCCATTCTTTCTGCCAAGTTATTTTTCGACAATCAATGTAACAGCGAAGAGGTCATAGTTTCACTTGGTCAGCTTCTCGCTGGTCTCCCTATTCCCCTTTGTAACCCTAACTTTCCTCCATTCTACGAAATTCTTGCTCATGCGAACTTTTCGCGAGCCATCTATCAGTTGAGCGGAGATTCTATTCGTCTTATACTTGAATTCGCTAATCATGGTTCTGGCTTGGGATCTCTTTACCCCCCAGAATTTAGAGACCCAAAGTTCGCAAAATTGGAAATCATCTCTGATCAATATATCGTGAAAAGCTTCTTTGAGAATTATGAAGTGATTACCATGAAGAAAGAGACTACTCGCTGGGGTGTCCGTTTGAAGAAGAAAGAAAATGTTGCTAGCGATAAAATACTCATGCAGGACATTGACTGGCATTCTGGTAAGAATAATACTCCACGTCAATCCAAAGATGATAAATGGTGCATCTTTCCATTCGTTCTGAAGGGCCCTTATATTTCTGGCTCTAATTTTCTACCCGAGAATCTCGCTGCCTACCAACCCTGGACATTTAATTGGCCTGAAAAGGAGGCAGAGGTATGTTTTCAAATTTCGCTCAACTTATAAATCTCTAAACATCCATACTCCATTATTTTCTAATTCTTGCGGAATTTTTAGGTTTTAAAGTTGAGAACAAGCTATAACAAGACTAAGAAGCAAAGCATCCTTGCGGCATTGCGTTCGATCACGGATGAAGTAAGAAATACTCTTTGATAGACGCATTTATGTGTCTAGTTTGTCCTCATGGTTTCGTATTGTTAGTACTCGTTTTTTTCCTTATTATGGTGTTTTGTGTGTTTGTAGGTATTTTTTGGAAATAAAGATTGTTGGAAAATTGGGCTCGAAAAGTTGCTTGGAACACCCCCGGAGGACATTTGCTATTCGGACTCCCACTTTGGATAAGGGGGTAGCCCAATTACTAAGGGGCACCCAACCGATATTCGCACCCCAATCTGTTGGATAAGGGCTGACCTTCTTCTTCATTTCAAATTTTTAAAATTGGCGGGAAAATAAAAGTTTATCACTGTAAAATTTCAATCAACAATTCGTAGGTGTTATAGGGAGACTAAAATGGCTGAAAATTTATGGGATTGTTCCTGGACATATACAAAGCTATTACAAGTGTTTTGGTAGATCAAATTTGGCTGAAAAATCCGTGAGAAGAAAACAGAGCAATACGTGCATGGGAGGAGTTATTCACGGGATTGCGTGAATTACAGGGAGTTCTACATGTGCTTGGAAGATTTGAGTCACCATTTGGAGCGTCTTGAGAAGATAAATAAGGAGATTTGTGACTTCATAGCGTGTGAAAATCAAAATCAGAGGTGAAAAAGGAAAAAAATATCACGTATCTTGCATGGAGAATAATCAAGAATATTTTGCAATTACTCAAGAGATTCGGGAGCTGTTGCGTATATAAAGTGTTGTTTTGGGTCATAGAAGGGTGACAGAGAGATTGGGAGAGTCCAGAGCAACCACAGAGAAATAAAAATCAAGTTAGAGAATTCTGCTGCTGCTGCTGCCATTGAAGAACACGAAGAACATTCAACGCACGCGTGACAGTCGTTTATGCTACAGTGATACGACTCACAACTGAGGGTCGTAATACAGAAGACAGTCTTAAAACTACAGCAACAACAACACTTTACATGTATCGTTCTCTGTAACAGTCCGTTTGTAACAATTAAAGCTGTTACAAATCAGGCTTTTCATCTTTTCTCCCTTGTTCATCATTTGTAAACCATTTTTGAGCATTAATAATGATTTTTGAGCGTGTTTCCAACATGATGAGAGGCTAATTCTCCCACAACCAAGGCAATGAGGAAGCTATTTACGCATGAATAATTGGTAACTATTTTATTTTCTCTAATTTATAATTAATAATTCACTCAATCACTGCTTTTGCAGAGTATTTAATTGTTTGCATAATTTTCTTCATTAGTTGTGATTGAATTAGATAGGTTATGCTTTGTATTAAGATAATCTATGATTAGGGGATACAATTAATTTTTGAGAATTTGCCTGATTATTTGTGAATTAAGAAACAAGGGATTTTAAAAAATATTTATAGTTTTGGATTATTTACCGTTATTTATTCATGTGTAATAGTGGAATCAGTGTCTTGGTTATTTTCTCATATCTTGAATCAATTTTGTGTTAAGTTTTCCTTATTTTTAAGTTTTATAAGTCTAAAATATTTTACTTTCACAAGTCTCAACGAACCTTTTTACTATAACATTATTGATTCACATCACTCTTCTTGTTATTTTTAACAATATATTGTTGCCTCTGTTTCTTATCTTTATCCGTGTGCGAAGGTTAATGTTGAAGAAGTAGAAGCTGAAGAAACTGATGAGCCCGTTAATCTCGCAAAGGCTAAAGGCAAGAACAAAGGTATTCTTCGCAAGGAGAAATCAACTTCCCCATCTTCAAAGAAAAGAAAAGTTCGTTCTCCCTCTCCTTCAAATCTCCATTCTGATGGAAGCACTAATGACGATGCTTATGTCGCAAAGGAAAGCGCTCCAACTGAATCTTCCATAGCACAGCTGTCTAGCATCTTCTCTGACTCTTTGCAAGGAATCAGCGATGTTTCTTCAACTAACACTTGCAAGGCTATTGCGAACATTTGTGATACCACCTTGTTAGATGGTGATGATTCCCTTTGTGGAGTTTCTAGATCAGTGAATCCTAGTTTCTTAAATTCGTTATCTTGGTAATCCTCCATGTCCATACTTCTCTTTAGTTTTAGTTCACAATTATAATTTTCTTTAATAAATTTCGTATTATTTCACAGGTTGGAAAGCTTCTTACTCAGTTGCTTCTGATTTGGTGAAGAGGTGTGAGAACTTCAAGAAGAAAAACCTTCATCTTCGCAAAAAGAATGAAGATTTGGAAGTTGAAGCCACTGGCCTTCGCGATAAGAACAGACAATTGGAAATTGAGAACTCCACTCAGAAAAATAAAATATCTAGTCTTCAGAATGCAAATGACCAACTCTATGGTATGGAATTTTCTTCTTTTCCTTTTACTCCTCTCTCCCATTTTTTTCCCTTATCTGATCGATCATTTTTGCAGACATTTATGGTCTTCTGATGAAGCCACTATTCTTCGCTCATTTCCTAATTCTATGGATGATGATACCCTTCTTGATCATCTTAATACTTCTTTAAACAGTTTCACCAATGATAAAATAAAATCTCTTTCCTTAAATAAACTCACATGTAACTTCCACCTTTTAGAAATTGACCATAGATCGAGCTTGAGTTTAGATAACCGCTCTAAGCGTCATTATCTTGATTCTAAAGATGAAATTAACAAGTTGAGAACGAAGATTAGTGATCTCATAGACGATAAAGACCGCATAACTAGTCAAGGTGCTCAAGCTTTAGAAAAATTTCACAAAACCCTTCTTGAAACCCAACTTGAGCTAGATGAAGTTAATCGTAGAAATCCCGCTCTTGTTGAAAGAGAGAATCGAGTTCGCTCCCGTCTCCTCATAAATAATGATGATGAATTCGCTTGGGATGCGAAAGTCTTAGATAATGCCAGGAATGAATTAGGTGTAAACGTTTGTCTCCAAGCTGATCACGCGGCCTTGGTTAAGAATTTTATCTCTAATAGAGAAGGTTGTTAACTTCGCTTATTTATTACCTGTCCTTTCTTATTAACTCCAATATGATGGTTAACTTGTTGTTATACTTTTCGCAGATTCTGAGAGGACACTTCGCGAAAAGATTGAAGAGCTAGAATCTAAAAATAAAGGTCTTGAAGAAGAAAAAGCACAACTGGTGAAAGACTTCTCTGCGGTCGCAATGACAAATATGCAGGCTTAAGAATTGACTGAAGCTGACTTTCTCCAATTTTGAGAATGACGTTCTTCACTTTCGAAATCAAACCATTACGAGGGTATGGGATGATAACAACATTCCTCATTCTAAATATCCTTGTCTAGAAGAGAAAGTCCCAGAGAATGTAGTCCCTCCAGCTATTTCAGATAGTGATGAAAGTGATGAAGAGAGTGAAGAAGAAATGGAAGAAGAAGTTGAACGAGAAGAAAGAGATGAAGAAGAAGAAAGAGAAGAAGAAGAATCTAATGATGAAACTGACAAAGGAGAGGAAGAGTCTTTTAAAAGTAGCTTTTTCCCTTTTCATAACACTTGTATATCTGTTCTTTTAATTTTTGATCTTTATGTAAATCTGTTGATGCGAAAACCTTTGACTTCCAAAGTTTGTCAGTATAAGCTTTATCTCTTTTGTTTTACCTGCACATGTTAGTAATGCAATTGCAATTCTTTTTCGCAATATTATACAATTGATCAAGATATCATCAATAAATTACTTATTGATTACACATAATTTTCAGTCCCTCCATAAATCTATCAGGTGGAAGCAAATAACACCTGCCTCTGTTAAGCATTCCCATACTTACCTCTGTTATTTGTTTTCAAATGAGAGATTAAGCATGTTATTTCTTAATTTAATAATATCTTTTGTTACCATATACTTACTGTTGCGACATTGTATTTGCAGGCATACGTCAATTTTGCAGTCATGTTTGCTTTTATCTGCATAATTTCGTTATTAAACATATCTTGGAATTTTCCAAGATTCTATCTAGTATTATTCTCTTATGTGGTCTTATTTTGCCTTCCTAAGTAAATATCTTATTTTGCCACCCCTTATACTTGCGACAAAATCGCAGGACATCCTTACACTTTCATGTAATGACCCCTTGATCTTGTCTTATCATTGTTGTAGTATTATTGCCTCTACAGGATATATTTCTTGCGACAATATGACAGGCCTAAATATTCTTGCGAACATAAAGCCCCATGAAATTTCCGTCTTGCGACGAAATCGCAGGACGTCATTACACTTTCGTGCACTAACCCATTGATCTCGTCTTATCTGTCTCTAGTATTATTGCCTCTTCGGGGGTCATTGCACAAATATGACAAGTCTAAATACTCCCGTGAGTAAAAAGTCTCATGACAATTGCGTCTTTGACACTTATCATCTCCCCTAATGGAGTGTGCCGCCCTTATCATCCCCTGGTTGCCCCTTCAAGGAGGCGTACCTCTACCATACAAGGTTGGCTCCTCCTATCCGGTCTTAACAACAACCAGTTGTTTTCGTAGCCTCTTATTCCTTCGCCGATATGGCTCATGGTGACATTTCCATCTTGCGGCGAAATCGCAGGATGTCAATACACTTTCATGCACTAACCCATTGATCTCGTCTTATCTATCTCTAGTATTATTGCCTCTTCGGGGTCATTGCACAAATATGACAAGTCTCAATACTCCCGTGAGTAAAAGTCTCATGACATTTGCGTCTTTAACACTTATCATCTCTCTAATGGAGGGCATCCCTTATCATCCCTCCGGTTGCCCCTTCAAGGAGGCGTAACTCTACCATACAAGGTTGGTCCCTCAAATCCGATCTTAACAACAACCAGTTATTTTCGAAGCCTTGTATCCCTTCGCCGATATGGCTCATGGTTACGAGACCGCACCCTAAGTGGGGTTTTCTTCGGTCCGAGTGCATCATAGCCAAGACTTGCCAAGAATGGCCAGGTACGCTCCTGACGCCCAGGCACTCTTGGCTCAACCGTGTACCTCGGCGTCTTGATTATTCTGCACTCCTTAGGAGAGACCCCTAGTCGTCCAACCTAAATCATAAGTTTAGGTTGAAAATCCAAGGTATTTCACCCGGATGGGCTTTATTGACCCCAAATCTCCATGACCGTGTTAGGGCGGTGTAACCTTTCCCTGAGCCATGTTATAGGTTCCCCATTTTATGATGCACTTTAGGTCTTACATTTGCCTCTTGCAAAATTTTATTTCGCGGACTAAGGTGTACGCCATAGAAGGTTTGCCTCTATCTTTGTGTTTCTTGCGAAATTATCGCATGTCTTTATTCTGTTAGTACAGATACAATTTCTACGACAGTATCGCAAGATTTCATTCTGTTTTTATAAATATAATCTCTGCGAAATTTTCGCATATCTTCATTCTTATTTCTGCAATTTCTTACTTTTCTGTAATCAATAAAAGATATTTTCCAAATTCATTGTTACGAATTTTATCATTTTCTGTCTCTTCACAATTTTTTCAACTTAATTCTCATATCACATTTTAAGTTTCTTACCCTTATTACCTTGTGTTTGTGCCTCTTTGAGTTCACGCACACTATCGATGATCTTATTTCGCTGAATACTTTCTTCTTGCTCTGTGCTGTCAATTCGTTCTTTCGCAACACTTCCATCTCCTCCATGTTCCACTATGTCCACCATCAATCTTTTGCTTCTTTGTTGCTCTCTAACATTATGCTTCCAAATATTCTTCTTAGCTGATCGTTCTTCACATTTCTCTAAATTAATTTCATTGCACTTTTTTCCTTCAACCCAATCTCCTCTTATGATTCCAAATCCATTAGGATGAGGAAACTTGATGCACTGATGGAAGGTTGACGCTACTCCCAGAATTCTATGCAACAATGGTCGACCAATTAGAGCATTGTACGGTGACTCCATATCAACAACACAAAATTGAATTTCGAAAGACAACCCCTTCAGAGGAATTCGCATATTAATCTACCCTTTTGGTTTATTCGATGTGCCATTAAATCCATAGATCTTATAAGTAAAAGGTATCAAATCCTCATCTTTTCCTCCCATAGTTTTGTAACTATGATAAAACAGATATCTACGAACTCTCAAGATCAATCAATATTCTATTAATTGCCCACGAATCTTCAGCTTCATCATCTTTATCATCACTAGGTTTCGGATTGATCTCTAACTTTACCAGCAAAGGATTATCATGCATTTCTCCACCTTCAGGAATCTCCTTTGCCGTAAAGGAGATAAGTTGTTTTTGTCATTCTTTTAGTGGCGAAACCTTCGCAATATTCATAATTTCTCTTCCATCAACATCCCTTGCGAAAAATCTGCTCCGAACATTATCGTGAAAATCTTTTATTGTTCTGTACGAATGTAGAATTGAAATATAGAATATATTTTTTGCCCTTGCACCAATTTCAATTAGAAATGTATCCTCTCTTTTAGCTGCATTTGCTCTGCGATCTTCTGGTGGTGGTGGTAATGGTAAAGGTTGCGGTTGTCTTATTAGAAAGTGGTTCAATTTTCCTTGATATATCATTCTAAGAATAATTCTCTTTACATTTTTGGAGTCATTTGTCGTGTGTCCATGGAATTAATGATATGAGCTGAATTCATGACATCTATGGGTTGGTGGTGGTTCATTTCCCATATTCCAAGGTGATAGGATGTTTTCCATCAAGATTACGGCTTCCCATATCTTTTCCACACTAGCATTTAGAGGAGGCATTTTAATTTCTTCCCATACTAACTTGTTGGTTCCTTGTCCCCTATAATAATTTTGTTTCTGACTCCCATAGGTTTCTTGCGGTTGATCAAGTATCTGAATCTTTTTATTACCTTCTCGACTATAGAATCTTCGTTCTATGTCAAACTCTTCTTGATCACGATTTCCCATTGCCACTAAGTTCTTTTGACTTTCGACCACCGTTTTTCCATGTTGCTCTTGCGAAGTATTCGCTACTGTATTTGTAGTAAGCTTGCATTCGCTACCTTTGAACTTGTTCTCGCGATTGGATACGACTCCATTTCATTCTGATTTTCCTCAAGAGCGATGTACTCCGCTTGATACTCTTGAAAATCGGTTATTGTGATAGTATTCTTGATTCTGAAATTTGAACATACAACAAATTTATTGCAAACATTGCATTAATGAATGATAAAATAAGGTATCTTTCATCTACCCGGCCAGCCATTTCACAACACATTTTTTTCTATATCATGGTTAGATGCTTCAAACTTTCTCCAACCCTTTGTTTCAATCCAAATACATCTCCAATGCCTGGCCGCGATGAGTTGTTACTTATATAAACTCCCAAGAATACCGTTTGTAGTTGATTGAAAGATGCTATGGTATTCTTGGCAGACCTTCGAACCATTTCAACGCCTCTCCTGTCAAGCTTGATGCAAAGTATTTGCATAATACATCATCATGGTTTTCCTATTGTAACATGCATCTCACATAATCTTTGATATGTTGAACCGCACAAGTTGTTCCATCGAAGATGCTAGTTAATGTAGGCAGATTACACTTTGGCGGTATTCCTCGCAACTGCACTTCTTGTGTAAATGGTGTTTTCGCAGCTTCTTATATTGCTTCGTCTTATTGTCTTCTGACTCCTTCTTTTATTGTTTTCGCACTTCTTGAGCATTCCTCTCATCTCCGCCAGTTCTCTTAAAATTTGTTCATTCATACCTGTTCTTGGTCCATTGGTCTGTTTAACCCTGCTTCTCTTCCCCTGCGTTCATATCTATTCTCTCTTGCGAAATCTTGTATTTCCTCTCCATCCTCCTCTTCTCGCCTTCTTCCGCGATCTTCTATTTCACCCCTTGCGTAATTTCGCACATGATTGTGTCTCTCATTTTCTCTTCTGCGACCTTGTTCATTCCTTGCTACTTCGCTTTCCTGCCTTTCAATTCTTCTTTGTGTTTTATCAATTTCTTCATTGATGTTTTCATTGTTGCGATAACGTTCACGCCTTCTCTCCCGGTTATCATTATTGTTTTGGCGTATAGCCTCCTGGAATTCTTGTTCTTCAACCTCCGCCCTTCTCCTTATTCGTTCTCTTTCGCAAGCTATACGTGCTTGTGCAGCGTTATGTCTCTCAATTTCAGCTTCAATTTCTTGTTGATTTCTTTGTACCTCTCTGCCATATAGTATCCTCCTTGCCTCCTCCCGATTTTCTTCACCATCTTGGTTATTTTGCTCGCGACGTTGTTCATTCCTATGATCTCCAACGTTTTGTATATCATGGTAATTTTCTCCCCGTGGAACGTAACGATCTTCACTTATTCCTCTTTCTTCGCGATGTCCTTCAATAGGATTCAGTACATCTTCTTGAATATCCTCGGCAATATCCTCCACAAGAGAATTTCGTCTCACTTCTTCTCTAACTGATCGTGAATTTGATCTTGTGGTGCTCCTTGACCTCGTATTTTATAACCTCATGTTTTCCATCCTCATCTCATAATTCTTCCGTGTTAAATTTGCATGTTCTTTTGCCTCTAATCTCTTTTCTTCATACAACAGCTGTCTTAACATCTCTAATGTTTCATTCTCCTCATCTCCATGGATTAGTCCCTCTTCCACCTCTCTGTCTCTCTCCATTTGTCTCGATTGCCGCCTCTCTTCTATTTGTTCTGTTGAATCTGTCTGGGACGTGTCTACACTGACTCTGTCATAATAACTGTTCACATCCTGACTATTTTTACATTCTCGTCTATTTTAACAATGTCAAATTTTACGTGTCCTTTTCACCCATAAACTGTTGATTTTGGTCTTTTTAACCAATTTTGTGTACAAAATAAATGTGACTACCGGATTCAAATGGCATGATGAACTAGAAATACATGACTGCCTCAAGCCCACATTTCTTTGCGAAAGCTCATGGAGTTAGTATTAAAAAGCCTTTGGTCCTTGGTCTACGGTTTTTTTTTTTGTAATCATGTAATGTAATTTTAAGTTTATTCATTTGTAACTTGCTTTTAATTATATATTTTTGGTTCATCACTTAATTCATGTATTTTTTTTGGTCATATTTATTTTGCATCCCTTCTTACTCCTATAAATCGATGAATTTGTTTTTAAGCCAAAAAGATGTGGATTATAGTTGTTTGCAGAAAATGATATATTTTCTCTAAGTCGTTCTTTTTCTTATGATTTATCATCCAGTAAAACTATTTGAGATGGTGGAGTCAACTGATTGATATAATAAAAGAGATGGAGGATCAAAACAATTTTATGTTTTCAACTGCGGCGTTGACGTTGGTTATTTTGTAGACTTTGATCAATTTATTGGCTTTTATAGACTTTTATGAATTTAAAGGCCAAAACGTTATTCTTTAATCAAAGAAATTGCCTATATGTATTACACAAAATTGGTCAAAAAGACCAAAACAAAAAATTCCTGGGTGAAATAGATTCTTAGCTTTTGATACTGTTTATATAGCCAAAAATCAGAAATATACTGTTTATATAGCCAATTTGGATATTTCACCCAGAATTTTGTTTATTGTTTAACTGGAATGGACTGATATGTCCTTGTCTTCTTTAATTTTGGGTGAAAAAGACTTTCGGTTCAAAGAAGAACAGGTACTGTTTTATTTTTCATGAGATTCCAAACTTAAATTCTATCTATGAGATTGATACTTACACACATACACACCCATAGTGACAAAAAAAGTTTCATCAGTACTTCAAATTTGAGCTTTTGGCCCAAACGCTATGCTATTGCAACAAGTCGTTCAGATCTTTATACAAATTGTTTAACTAAATAAATATTTGATAGTTATACAATGTAGCAGCAACAAGTCTCATTGTGATACACATATACAAACAATGCTAAATAGCTACACACCTAACTTAAAATGGTGGTATCTCGGGACCTCGACCACGCTTACGTACCTAGTAACACAACAACCAAACTAGTAAAAAGTGTAAACACAGAGGCCTACCAACTCTAGACCGCCATAAAAATTAAGAAGACTTGTCACCCTTGGAATAATTCAAATGCGACTTCGTCGGCAATTATTCAAAGCCGTTATGCTTACCAGATCATCATAGTATAAAGCATACTTTATCATTCAAATAAACAATGTTAGATGAGATACAATAATAGCAATTGCTTAATTTTGCAAGTGCAACTAAAATTTCGTTCTAACTCACAATTCAAGTCACCGACTATGTACACAATACCATTTTTCGGGGATTTCAATCATCATAGATTTAAAGGCTATAAGGGCACCATGGTCCCCTACTCACGTTTCCAAATATTGAATACACATGTTCTCTCGTAAGCATTAAACTAAAATTTGCACTAGCACATATGCGATGGCTCTTCAATTTCATCGGTGACTCATGCCCACGGTGGAGCTCAATCATGTACTCATAGTACCTCTACCGATGGCATGTATAGTATTCATTTCTAACATAAGTGAAAAACTTCTTAGATGAGTGTGCATTTCTTTCATTCATCCAAGTAAAGAATACTCCTTTAAATACAATCTATACTAATCTCTCAATTATCAATTCCTCTACTTTCATCAACTGGCATAATTGATTTCGGCACGACATTCTTAATATCTGAAAGTCAAGTTTCATTAATAATCAGCACAAGACGTAACACATTAAGCAATAAATACATCACGCACCTGGTTACATCCAGCGGTGCGACTATTATTCCAATTTTAGTTTCGTGTCAACACGGGATGTACTCTGGTACGCTAAGAAATAGTACGGGATGGCATGTACTTTCCCATCTATCTCGTTCTTTTTCTTCGCAAAAGTTGAGAATCAAATTTAAAATAAGAAAATTAGTAAGGCTTATGTAATTGTCAAAAGAGACTATATTGTTACTGCATTATAAAAAAGGATTATTTTCAAAAGAGACTATAGTGTTACTGCATTATAAAACAAAGATGAAACCGGTTTCATTTTCGTTTAGACATGGGTGAAACAAAATCCAACACATTGTAAAACATGATGAAACTGGTTTCATCCCATCCTAAATATCGCTGAAACCAAATTTAAAACAGGATGTAATCGGTTCATCCTAGTTTAAACATGAAAGCTAATTCAAATTTTTTAAAACACGATGAAACCGGGTTTCATCGCAATTTTTAAATATCAATGAAACCAAATTTAACCAAATTTAAAACAGGATGTAACTGGTTTCATCCTAGTTTAAACATGGGTGAAAACAAATTCAAATTTTTTTTAAAACATGATGAAACTGGTTTCATCCCAGCCTAAATATCGGTGAAACCAAATTTAAAACATGATGTAACTGGTTTCATCCAAGTTTAAATATGGGTGAAAAAAATACAACCCAATTTATAACATGATGTAACTGGTTTCACCCAAGCTAAAACATGGGTGAAAACAAATTCTACCCAATTTAAAAAAAAACATGAGATCAAGCTTTCATCCACATCAATCGGTTTGATAATCATAAAGTCATTACAACAACACACTAATTTTAGTAGTATTAGGTTAGAATCATCATGGTACTACAAGTCAAATCAGTTTGTACAAAATAAAGAATAACAACCCAGTTACATCCAATTAAAATCAATCATTCTAATGAATCAATCATACATTTCTGAAAATTAAATCAAAACACAGTTAGGGTTTCAAAACTTACGATTCTATGAGACATTTTGTGGAAGTAATCGATTCAAACCTAAGAATTTTTCATGATGTAGTTAGTGTTGGTGTTTGCAGTGGGTGGAGAAACCAATTTCAATTTCAATAACGATGTCGATTTTACTGTTGTTGGTGCTGACGGAAAGATGAAGATTCCGAATTTGTGATGTTATTTTTGATGGTGAAATATGATAATACTGACAGTGGACAAAGATTATGATGTCGATGGTGGAGAAACCAATTTCAACAACGGAGAACGATGATTGTGGTGGAGAAAGGTAAGATGACGGTGGTGGAGAAAGAGAACGGTGGTGGAGAAAGATAAGATTTAGATCTGGTTTTAATTTGTTTTTAGGGACGACGGAGAAAACGAGAAGAAACATTACGCACTGTGATATGAAGGGTACAACAGTCCGTCTCATGATTTAATTATTCTCTGTCCATTTGACCCAGACAAGAGTTTACCCGTCCATTTGATCCAGAAAACGTTCCATTTTGGCTATATAGCCCATTTTCTGTATGTATTATACCACAGTATTTGAATTATAGAATTAGTAAAATGCATTTGTATGATAGATCAAAATTCTAATACTGGTAATTATATGTTTGTAATCAAAAAAAATTTAGTGACTGTAAAATGACAGAGTTCTGCTTCAAAGAAATTAAGAAAAAAGAAAAAAAAAATACAAAGTTCGTGCCTCCAGTATTCAGGCGCCCTTGAGTTGATACTTATTACTATTACAGCCAAATTGGACGAGTCTAAATTGTCTCTGAGCTTCAAATTCTTACATATAACATTTTCAAAACTAACAAACGACTAGCTGTTTCTTAGAAGCCACCGACTATGAGTCTACGGGCACAAAATCTTACAAGTACATATAAGATGTTAATATATGCATCACCTAGAGGCAAGCTAGTATATATGCGAATTTGAAAGATCAGAAACCATGAGACTACCTCGTTGATGAGCTACCCTTCCCCTATTATCGGTTCGACATGCTAAAGGAAAAGAGAAAGACTCTCCAACCAGTAGGTATAATGTGATTGCCAGTGTCAAATAGCATGATGAACAAGAAATAAATGATTATATCACCGCATCTAGATCTAAGTGGGAAATAGAGCGTCCCACCATCTGTGTCAAAATTTGCATTAAGATCACTCCTCCTTACGGACCTTATGAATGCATTTAGGGCTGCCCATGGTCTGGTTTTCTACCCGAACCGAACTGGTCCAAACCGACAAAAAAAACCAGAAAACCAGAGACCAAATAAACCAAAACCCAAGAAACCCAAAAACCGAAAAAACCCATTCTAAGTGGTTGGTTTTGGTTTGATGTTATAAAAGAACCAAAAAACCAAAAAAACCAAACCAAAAAAAAAACCAAGAGTTAGAACTTAAAACCGATAAAACCATAATAATATGTAGCAAACTTTCCATCGTATTAATATATATACACTTCATTATAATATAATATAATATAATATAATATAATATAATATATATACAATTTCAATGAAAGATATTCAATATTAAATAAAATATAATTAAAAATATATCTTTAATATTTTTTTCCTTTTTTCTCACTAGACCATCGTAATATAATATATATACACTTCAATATAATATAATATAATATAATATATATACACTTCAATGAGTATATTCAATATTAAATAAAATATAATTAAAAATATATCTAATATTTTTTTTCCTTTTTTTCTATTTTTGAAAATATAATTAAAAATATATCTAATATTGAATTATATATGCATAATGAAAATATAATTAAAAATATAGACTTTTTTAGTTTATATGATGAATTTTATTTATTATGCGTATTGTAGTTCCTTTTTAGTTCTTATAATGAAATTTTATTTAATTTGATCAAGAGTATGAGTGATGGTTTGCTTTGCAATTTTGAATACGAGTTAAAAATGACAGAAAATTAAAAAAAACCCGAAAAAACCAAAAAAACCATTTAAGGAATCGGTTGGTTACGGTTTCTAATTCTATGAACCGAGGATGGTCTGGTTTGGTTTTGGTTTCATATAAGAGATATTGGATTGGTTCTTGGGTTTGGCACAAAACCAAACCAAACCGAACCATGGGCAGCCCTAAATGCATTCATAAAACTTTGGTCCTTTATTATCCTGGCATTTTTAGGGGCGTCCCCAAAAGAATTAAGGCGATTTTTTTATTCCCAACTCATAGACAAGGTTATGGGGTGTCCAAATTTGCTGAGATTACTATAATATCCTTATACAATCGGTAGCTAAGGTAGTGATATTATCTACCGATTATGAGTATTCTCAATGTTGTGGTCATTAGCAATCGGTAGATAGGTGAAGTTCATAAATAACTTCTTAACCTACCGATTATTCTAGTTCCCAAATTCGAAAAAATTGAAATTTCGACAAAAACTCATTTTGGGGCAACCTATAATCGGAAGGTTATAAGTAATCAATCATACCGATTATGGTAGATTTCAAAATCCATTATATGAAGGATTATAGAAAAAACTCATTTTGGGGCAACCTATAATCGGAAGGTTATAAGTAATCAATCCTACCGATTATGGTAGATTTCAAAATTCATTACATGAAGGATTTTAGAAAAAACTCATTTTGGGGCAACCTATAATCGGAAGGTTGTGTAATCTATTTATCTTCCGATTATGGCAACATCCAGATGGTTATGGCTACAATCGGGAGTGTGTTATCTCACAATAATACACAAACATAATCGGATAATACTTCCGATTATTATTTAAAACTACCTGTTATGGTTTTGGCTACCGATTAGCCGAAATATCCACACATTAATCGGTAACTACTGAGTCTATAGTACACATTAATCGGTAACCAACAAGGTATATATATACTACCGATTATTGATTAACTACCGATTGTTATATTTGCTACCGATTATAGAAGGGCATATTAGCCATTTCAAAAAATCGGGGATAAGGGGTAACTTAGATTTACGCTTGGGTGATATTTTTTGTCCTTTTATGACGCCCCTAATTCTTTTGGGGTCGCCCCCTAAAAATGCCAGGTTTATTTTAGGTTCTGTTATCATTTATTGTAATTGAATTTAATCGTTTATTATTTGCTGCTAATCATATACTTTCGTTCATCAGCTATCTGTCACTAGTAGTATATAGTAGTCACATTTATTTTGCTAGTCATGTATTTTTTTATTATTCATATTTATAAGCCTACTACAAATCGTTGAACTTTTTCATTAACTCTGATTGTGGATAAATGATGCATCTTCTTTTGGTCATATTTTTTCGGATCGATCAGGTAAAAGAATTTGAGATGGTGGAGTCAATTGATAAAAGAATATTAGTAGTTTGTAAGATTTTAAAGAAGAGATGATACAGATAGATATGAAAGAAAAATTCAATCATATCAACAAGGAAATAAACAACGGAAGGAAAAGACCGAAGGAGATGATTGAGAGTGTATACTTGAATTCTGCTCCAAGAAGTTATATACAGCCGACGAAAATAACAAAAGCAAAAAGTACACAAACTTACACTAACGTTACACCTATTTTCACTCTCAGCTGAAGACAATATTCATTTGTCCTTCAAATATCGATGCCACATATATTTTTAAGTTATAAAAAGGGGTTTAAGTTAGCTGCAACCATAACAGAATACCTTGACCACACATAAGTGATCTTCATTTAATCAAAGAAATTGCAATACTATATGTACCATGTATGAATTGCATATTAAACTGTAATGGTGATCACTATTGTGTTTGCAATTTTATTATTTTTTTTCTTTATTTTAGTAAGCGGTTCTTCAAAAAAAAAAAAAAAAAAAAAAAAAAAAAAACCACTCTGAAGGTATCTCAGAGGATGAGAATGCTAAAAAAAAGGTGCAAATGGCGGACCTGGAGATTCTAAAGGTATTTTATTTCCGTCAGAAAATACCCCATGTTATTGTTATTGGCTATGAACTTTCCAGTTGGAGCAGTTCCATACTTCAGTTCTTCAAACAAAGGTAATTTATGTCAAATATTGATGTCGTTATTTTATCTCGGAGTCTAGAAAAAACAAAAACCATATCCAACAATCACAAGAAGTAGTTGCTTCTGGAACAATAGTTAGTTTTGTGTTGTGGCCCTTGTACTGATCTTGCCAAGCATAAAGATATATTTGTCACACCCAATGCATGCAATTAAGGGTACCCAACATTCTGGACACTTCACATTTTCTATCAATAGTCGTTCGACATCATCTTAGGCTAAGTCCTATGGGCTAGATTGGACTGCTAGATTGGCCTAAAAGTGTTGCATATCATGAAAAAAGTGTGGGAAAAAAGTTAACACTCAATCAAGCTTCTCTCTCTCCGGTTGCTCGCAACAAGCACTATCGGCGAGATTGAAACGCCGAATAGTGCGGCGCTCAAAAAGTGGCTATAAAGCCGAACCATTCGGCGTTGAAGAAAGAATATGAAAAAAAAAAAAAAACGTGGAGTAGATGGAAAGAGAGAGGAAAAAGTGGGGGAGACAGAGAAAGGTGGAGAGAGAGAGGAAAAGGTGGAGAGATAAGTGAATAATTAATTTTAAAAAATATATTTGTGGAGAGAGAGAGGAAAAGGTGGAGAGAGAGAGAAACGCCGAACGGTTAGGCGTTTAAAGCCGAATGGTTAGGCGTTTCACTGCTAGATTGGCCATCTCATAGGGGTTAGGAGGTTGCCCAAGCTGACGTGGATGGCCAATCTAGCAGCTAGATATCTAGCCCATAGGATTAAGCCTTATTGTAGTTGTGGTAAAAAATGCATGTGGACCAAAATGGTTGATTACATTTTTCATCAAATACACTGCCATGTGAATGTACTCATCACTGACATCCGTTGGAAAACCATAACCTTGAACCTTAGGGATTTAGTTATCTTTTCTTCAGGACTATGTCCTTGTATATTTCGTGCATCAAATTGATAGTTGAATTTAGGGTTTACCTGATAAAACTCTCAAATAATCCCTTTGACCAGGTGCTGCGACATGTGAACGATGTTGAAAATCTTGATCTGAGTACATGCATCTGTCAATAAAATAATCATGCATCATTTATTGGTGTCCATCTTCTCAAAATCTCCAAGTATATCTTCTGGTCAGTACCGCTCTTGGTTCTGGAGCTCGGGGTATTTTCCCTGTGTATAATTGTATCATGGTGTTGGTCATCGTTCTCTCACCATCAGGATTCATCCATTTAATCCAACTGCTGTATAAATAATTGTTGTTGTTGGATAAAGATTAGCGCAGTTGTGTGCGTTTCCTCATTTTCCAAATTAGGATCCATATATAAGAATATATTGGAAAAATTAGATGATTTTGTGTGAAAATAGATAAAAATAGGTGTGTTAATTGGTGGATGGGAGGAACCTCATATAGGTAGAAGGGAGATTTAGTTATTGGACAAGAATTAAAAATGTAGTCGTTATTATCAACCCATGGAAAATCGGCTTTAGCTTAACCGATGAATGGCTCAAGTTGAAGTGTTGAACCGAGCATCGGCTCAACTTGAGATGATTGGCCAAACCATGGTCGATCGACTTAACCGTGCATGATAAGCTCTTTTCCCATTTGAAAAATCGGATTTCCCATCCACGTGGACCATCAAATGGGTTAATTCCGCAAGTCCTATTAAACTTGTCACAAGAAGTTACTTTTGAGTTTTTAATAAACAATATAGTAAGAGCAACCACAGTGGTCTATTAAAACCAAAAATTTGGTCGAATACCCAGACACTACGAAGAGGAGCAAAGAGCAAATACCAGACTAAAATCAAAACCAAACTATATTTGATCTTTGGTTTGGTTTTGGTCTGGCGTAATTTGACACTACGCCTGATTGGGGCGGAACTTTAATTTGCGTTTGATAGTGAGACGTAACTTTAATCTATGCCTGTTTGAAACGCAACTTTAATCTACGCCCGATGGGAAATAGTTTACATTTGCGCCTGGTACCAGGCGGTACGTTTAAATTGCGCCTCATCCAGGCGTAGTTCCAAGTTACGTCTGACCAGGCGTGATTTTAAAGTCCGCCTGACTACGAGCGCATTTATTAGTTCCGCCTGTTACTACATGGGGCGTTATTTAAATCTACGCCCCATCCTTCCACCAGTTTCATGTTTTTTTCAAAGGCGCTCACGGTTGCCATGGTCCTGTTGGAAAGCTCAATGATCCTCATGGAAATGTGTGGTTGGTAGGCTCACCTAAGAAAAGTTCGATGATACCGTCGTGCTCTGCTCCTTTTGTGAATGATATACTATGTAGGAATAAATATCTAGGTTAGCTTGCTTAATTCCTAGGGGATGATCTGGGTAGTTGTTGAATGGTTAGAATTTGATTAGCATTTTGGTGGATGTATGTTCTGGGAACGGTGAGAGTTAAGTATAGACGTACATCTAGCGATTCACAGGTTCGCTAATTATGTTATGGGTCTTACGCCTGGTGGGAGTGTGTGGTGGGGCGCAATTATGAGTTACGTCCCACAGATATACGGGCGGGTTTACAAATTGCCCTCCTTCAGGCATAATTCCAAGTCACGCCCCATCAGGCGTACTATAGGCGTACTATCTGATTTGCGTCCCACCAGGGGTATTTTGTATTTGCGCCCCATCAGGCGTAGTTTTTGATTACGTCTCTCCATCGGGCGGTTTTATATATTACGCTCCACACCAAACGCAAATTTAGACTCCGCATTTTATACTTACGTCCCATGTCAGACGAACCTTTGTAACTCCGCTCCACCAAATTTACTCCTTCACCGTAGCGTCGCACCACTGACTAAACCCATTTCCTTTATTTATTTTTGGTTTTTGTTCTTTAGTTTTACTCGTCCCACTGCAGTTGCTCTAAGAATCCAGTTTGATGACTCAATCTTATAATGAATTTTAGATACAAATTCTTTTATTTTTTGGGAAGCCATATATTATTTACTTCAAATTTTCAGAATTGATTTTTGTTTCTTCCTCTAGTGTCCAAACATGCTGCTAGGTTTAGCCGGATAAAAATACGTCTGAATTTGTGCTGAATTCATTGACCATCATAACTAATTTTGGTATCACCGAGGTATAACGGTGTACTAACGAAGAAACAATCCACATGCTACAATGTGCAAATATACGACCAATGAGTCAGGTATAAAATTATACCTGAATTGAATACTCCTAAGCCAGATACATAAACGGAGTCATACTTTGAGTCAAATATCAAGAAAATGCAAAAATAAATGATTTGCCACTTAAATCTTTGGAGCCCTTATAATCCTAGCATTTTTGGGGGCGATCCGAAAGAATTAGGGTCGACTTTTTTATTCCCATCCCATAGGTGTGGTTATGAGATGTCCTAATGGTTAGAAAATACCGATATGCCCTTTTATAATCGGTAGATAATGAACATCACGAAACTACCGATTGTGAGAAAATAGAGAAATGCAAAATTCCACTAGTTTTTGAAAATTTTGAATTTGGGACTACTACCAAAATCGGTAGATAATGAACATCATGAAACTACCGATTCAACAATCGGTAGATAATAAACATTACGAAACTACTGATTGTGAAATAGAGAAATGCGAAATTCCATTAGTGTTTGAAAAATTTGAATTTGAGGCTACTACCACAATCGGTAGATAATGAACATCACGAAATTACCGATTGTACAATCGGTAGATATAAACATTACGAAACTACCGATCGTGAAAAATAGAGAAATGCAAACTTTCACTAGTTTTTGAAAATTTTGAGTTTGGGGTACTACCACAATCGGTAGATAATGAACATCACGAAACTACCGATTGATAATAAAAATTACGAAACTACCGATTGTGAAAAATAGAGAAATGCAAAATTCCAATAGTTTTTGAAAATTCTAATTTGGGGCCACTACTACAGTAGGTAGATAATGAACATAACGGAACTACCGATTGTACCATCGGTAGATAACAAATATTACGAAAATACCGATCGTGAAAATAGAGAAATGCAAAATTCCACTAGTTTTTGAAAATTTTGAATTTGGAGTTACTACCACAATCGGTAGATGATGAACATCACAAAAATTCAAAAATTTACTATCGATTATATTTGAGTAGAGAATTCGAAAATTTAAGGATTTTGGCACAATCTAATTTTGGGGCTACATTATAATTGGAAGCCAATTAAATATCATTTTGTACCGATTATAGATATATTTTGGCTTAACATGTTACTTTTTTTTTTGTACAATCCGTAGATATGGTACTCTATTATCTACCGATTCTGGGTTGTTTTTATTCATCCGAAAATGAAATTTTTTTTATATAACAAATTTCTCCGGATTGTAAGCTTAACTACCGATTGTTAAAGGTAAAATCGTCATTATAAAAAACGGGAGATAAGAGGTGGATTAATTTCAAGTTTGGGTGACCCTATTTAGTCACCCTAATTTTTCCGGGTAGCCCTAAAAATAGGCTTATATGATCCGCCATTTAGTAAATTTTGACCACAGTAGTTGATTTTTTTGTACCAAATTAAGTCATGAAGAACAAAGAAACCTGGGTTCTTTAGGGGCGACCCCAAAAGAATTAGGGGTGACACAAAACAACAAAAAATGTCATAATCGGTAGGTTATTTCCGAGGCGTTTTTTTTAATGGCCAAACTACCCTTTATAATCGGTAGATAACTATACAATCGGTAGTTAATCAATAATCGGGAGTAAATTTAGTTTGTATAACTTCCGAATATAAAGTATCCCCAAAATAAAATCCTTTATCTTTTGAATTTTGACTATCCTATAATCGGTAGTAAATATAGTTATCTTGACTCCCGATTAAAGTAGACCTTTGACAAAAATGCTACCATAATCGGTTGGGTGTTTAGGTTATTTAACTCCCGAATATAGAGTAGCCCCAAAATGAGATTTTGCAAAAATTTTTTTTTTTTTTGGAATTTTGGTTGAGCCTATAATCGGTAAGAAAGGAAGAGTTATCATGACTTCCGATTATACAATGGCTCTCTTTGCAAATATCCTACCATAATCGGTAGTCAAGATAGTTCATATAACTACCGAATATAGAGTAGCTCCAAAATCAGATTTAGTAAAAATCCATTTTTTTTGGAATTTTAGTTGAGCCTATAATCGGTAAAAAAGGAAGAGATATCATGACTTCCGATTATACAGTGACTCTCTTTGCAAATATCCAACCATATTCGGTAGTCAAGATAGTTCATATAGCTACCGAACACAGCCGGGAGGGGCTATGCCCCCGGACCCCCCAGACCCCTGTATAGCATACCGGCATTGTATTCATACCACGTCCATGCCCGCAACGAGCTTTTTCAACTGCATTGGTTGAGTCTATAATCGGTAGTAAATGAAGGTATCCTGACTTCTGAATATAGAGTTGCCCCAAAATGAAATTTTTCAAAAATCCTCTATTTTTCTAATTTGGTTGAGCCTATAATCGGTAGTCAAAATAGTTCATATAACTACCGAATATAGAGTTTCCCAAAAATGAGATTTTGCAATCGGTAGCTTAAAAAAACTAAACTACCGATTATGAAGAGGCATATAAGTATTTTCAACCTATTTTATCTTTTTTGTCGCCTCTAATTTTTTTGGGATCGCCCTAAAAATGCTAGGCAAAGAAAAAACCCAGCGGGCAACAATGTTGCCTTACTTGCACCCTAGTGTCACGCTTTTACATGGCAAACAACAAATCAAACTATGACAACAAAAAAAAATCTCTGACACGATTTTTTATGTGTTGCGTGTAACCTGGAGAGGCACTGTAACACATAAAGTGAGTTGCCTCTTCATCTCTCCTCCCTGCAGAAAAAAGAAGAAGAAAGACATTTTACTCCGTTTTACAAATTTTGAAGCTTTTTCTTCAGATTACTTGCTTTAACTATCTACCTCTCTAGGGTTTGTGTTCTTGATCAAAAGGGTTTGTTTAGAATCAAAGATTGAGTAAAAATGGTTAAGAAATTACAAAGTCCTGCTGAGAACAGAGGGTTTAGTGATGAACTGCAGTGAGAAATCAAGTGATGTGAAGTATGCGGTTCTTCTTCTCAAGGCTCAGGTGGAAGGTAGTAGCAACAAGGATCAGAAATTAGGTATTCTGTATTCTGATTTCAAGGGTTTTCTCTGCTGTATGGCAATTTTTTTGGGGGGTTTTTAATCACATTTTTCAATTGATTTTGTTAGATAATAAGCTGAAAAGGTCTAATGATTTGCAACTTTTCCCTATTTTCTTTGCTGTTACAATAATCTGATGAGGCCATGGAAGACATTGTTTTTTTGGGGTTTCTAATCACATTTTTCAATTGATTTTGTTAGATAATAAGCTGAAAAGGCCTAATGATTTGCAACAAGGGGGTAATAAGGCCATGGAAGTGAAAAGACAAAGGTATAATGCATGCTCTTCCCTTGTGTTTGTTTGATGCATTTAGTTGGTAGATTGTTAGGGTTTCGTAAATGTAATGTGAACATTTACTGCAATAACATGCTTGATAAGAAATTGCGAAGCTGTTGCTCGATTTGGCGAACAATGTGGACATGTACTACGCGATGATGTGTCTATCTATAGTCTGCTGGGAGAAATTTCAAGTGTCTGCACTGTTACTTGGTGTCTACATGAGTAATTGAAAATCAAATTTTGTGATTTGGTAGCTTAAAGAAGTTCACTTTTTCAATGCTGTTTGTTTTCTCTTTCAGATTAGTTATAAATGATCAATCTGGACTACCCGCTATAATGGAAATTTCAAGTTCTCCTGAACTGGAGAAGGTACGCACAATTCTTCAATTGAATGTTTGTAGCCATTTCATATTCGCATTTCAAAACAAGTGAAAATCAACTTTCCCTCACAACGTGCTTACTATTCTCTCTTTTGTTGATCTTTCTTAGGAGATTTGTGGGCTAGCACCCATTGTCAGATGTCCTCAGAATGGCAGGAGGTCTGAAACTTGCAACCAAAAGGATGGGAATGAGCAAGATATTCCTCTTGGACAAGGTTATCAGCCTGTTTTATCTGATAGAGCAGACAACCTAGAAGTAGAAGAGGTTAGTACAATTGTTCGCTTGCACATTTGTAGCTTCTTCTGGTCTAATTTCAGCCGGTTTTTATATTACTCCTGTGGGAGCTCTACATTTGGGTTTTGATTTGCTTCTTACTCTGCATTAGGATGGAGGGTCTCTTAGAGCATCATGTTGCATGGATGAACAACCTGCAAGGATGATAAACAATGCAGGGGTTCAATCAATAATGTCTGTTCACCAAGAGCTCGAAAGGGAGAATAAAAGAATTCCTCATAGTCAACACTGCTCCGACGAACATGCCCTCACCAAACAACAGGTGAGTGATTCTGAAGAAGCTGCTGGACCATCAAGCACTGACATCTTTAACAACATTAGTCTGGTTGAAACAATTTATTCGGAAAGGATGGAGAAACTCTTGGCAGATCAGTCAAAGGAAAGTGCACAATTCAAGGAGGAAAGAAACAAAATTAAGCAGGAATCGAGAGCAAAGCTACTAAAAGAGCACTTGCATAAATCAGCTCTAGTACGTAAGAAGCATCCTCAAATTGAAGTTAGATCAGTTGAACTGAGGATTGCTGATATGGAGTTCATCAGGAAACTAGAAGTTATCACAAATCAGTTGAATACAGAGCAAGAAAAGCTCGATTCCATGCACAAGGATGCTAGGAAAAAAGAAAAAAAAGCTGAAGTATCATTGGTTGGAAGAAGCAAAATCTGGAAGACCCGTGGATGCATTTTCAATTCTCCCGCAGTTCTCACGTTCCTGTTTCAATCTGGATAATTTGAATAAATGTGAGAAAGGTTATCCAGAAGAACTGATTCCTGACGGAACTGTCTCCCTTGGTCTCTGTCAGATGGAAGTTGCAGGGCCTTCTGAAGTTGGTAGATGTCATTCACCTGTAGCTGAGGGCACCATACCTACTGCCACTCCTTCTGACATACAACTTCAGGGGCATCCACTCACTATTTCACCCTCTAATCACACTTCAATGCTACCACATGCTGTGCAATTAGAGCTTCCTACAGCTATGGGTTCAGTCTCTGAGCTCGTCCGGTCAAAAGAATCTGATGTGGACATTCCACTAGCTGTGCAATTACAAAGGTCTCTACCTACAAATCTACCCTCTGAACCTGGAAGTGGTACACCTGAATCAGAAAACTCTCTGTTGTGTGAGCCGGCTAAAGAGGATAATCATGTTCCATTTTTGAAATTTGACGAAAATTTGGCAAGAATGTGTAGGGTGGATCAAGCTCAACCTGCGAATTTACATGGAGAATTGGTTAGTTCGTTGGTGTATACATTATTTTTCCCAAATGATATATATCCTACTATCAGTTACTTTAAATTGTTGATTATTCATTTTTTTTTTTTTTTGTTCTGCTGTTTAGGAAATGCATATCAGTACTGATTTTGAGAAGGAAATGATTGAAGAGATGGACAGCAAGTTAATCCACGATGCGGATGCTGTAGTAGACGATCAACCCGAAGCTTCCTCTCGATTGGGGCCTGATACTTCCAGCCACTATGACAATCAATTGGTATGGTACCTAATCTTGTGTTGTTCCATCTTTTGAAGTATTTGTCTTCGTAATTTAAGTTATGATGTTTTCGGCATATAGGATTTTGCAAGTAAAAACGATGCAACGGAATGGGCCATCGAGAAGGGAAAAGAAATCAACTGCATACTTGTTAAAGGCACAAAATCAAATTATAGGTGGGTTGAATTGGTTTGCAAGAGAAGTGGAGAGTATAAAAGTCACAAGAGAAAGGGTTATGTGTTTTCAAAGAAGACGATGGATGGGGTGTACAAGAAGACTAAGACAAAGAAGTGTGGATGCCCATTTAAGATTGTGTTCCATAAGGTCGAAGGTGATATATGGAGAATGTATGAAGTTGCTAATGGTTGTCATAACCATGATGAGGATGATGCATCAGCTCAGAAGAAGAAAGTGGTCGACGCAAGTTTTAAGAGGGTTACTAGGTCACTCAGATCACATCAAGGTACATTGTTCATCTGTGATCCCTGCTTAAAGTCGTCTTTGTTAAATCTCTGTTTGCTTGCCAATTTTGAAATGGTGCTTGTATGCTTCTAGAAACTGATGGTCGTGCAATGATTAAATAGAATATGAAGTTCAATAAGATTAGGTAGATGGCTGCTCTCTACTAAGAACCAAGTTCATAAGAATCAAATAGATGAATATGACATGTCCTCTTAGTCACACACATACACATAGCGTGGAATTGGTGTACTTATATAAACAATCTTTCCAATGCTCAATGTGAAGAATCATCTGATCCCAAGCCCCACTTCACAGTGTTGAGAACCAGAGAAAGGATGTAAAGTGTATTTTCTTGCAATTTGAACACAGAAAGTTGATAAGCCCCTCTCAAGATATGTTTTTATGCAGTTTTGTTATATTCACTCCCAGGAGAATCTGATCATTGTTTCTTTATAACAGGAGCACATTACGGACCAATACAGAACCACCGGTGATTTGCCAGGTCCTGCTGCAGCACCACCTCTTATTGATCTCACTGCAAAGGTCTGATTTTTCTGATAACTTAAGGGTTGATTGTTTGTAAGCAACTGTTCTGTTAACTACATGTAGTACAGTTTAGGTGTAGATGAACTGCCTAATTCAAGATTAATGAAATGTAAAAGAACCTGCAGGAAGAAATCTATAAGTTGTAGGGAAAATTCTAACTTTCGACTGGTGTCTATTTCTCGAGAAATGACCTTTTGGATTGGAATTTCTACCAGTAGACAGTTAAAACAATCTACTGGTAAAACAATCTACTTGGAATTTCTTCAAGTAGACAATTAAAACAATCTAGTCCTAAAATTATCACAAAGTAAGGACTTCAAAGAACTGGAAAGCTCATTGCAAGCGCTAGCTACCCATATGCCATGAGGGCAACTGCCCCCACATTCCCCCTAAATATCCACAATCTCAATTTTATCCTTAAATTCATCCACAACCGTCCTGCAAGAGAACATACACTTGCCATTAATGGAATTCAGAACTTGCACCATTGCACCATGTTATTATGCACCGTTAGTTGTAGAGATTACGTAATTTTTACAACTACATGCATTCATCTTTAACCATTTTGGACCACCAACTCTAGAAGAAGCTTGAGTCATCTTTATTGCAAATTGGATGCCATCGATCTTTACTGCGAATGCAAGAAATTTGATTTTAAAAAGATTTCAAAAAATAATTAGAGAATGTGTAATTTTGAATTCAAAGTGAGCCATTGGAGCGACAAACAGTTTACCACTAGGCTCTAACCCCATAACTCAGTCATACTGGACCAACTCCAACCAACCCTACAATATACCCTAAATGTAGATACCTATCATCCTAACAATAAAACCCCAACCGTTGGATTTTCTATGTCTCTCTTTATAAGGGAAACCCTAAAAGGAAAGGTATCCTGAAATATCATCAGCCGTCATTGAACTAAATTTTTTCTCTCTTCATTTCCATTTTTTCCTCCTCTGTTCAGATAGATCTCAATATTTCTGTCAACAAAATCAATCTCTTGTAGGGAAAACAGGTTGGTTCTTTGACCCATTTGCTACCTGATTCTGATTTCATGATATTGCAATGTTGATTCCATGAATGTTTTTCATCACTTGAGTCCATTTTGTATGCATCTTTTAGTCAATCTAGCCTTATAGTCATAGAATTGTTAGTCCATTTATTACTGAACATGTGTTTTGAGTTTGAATGTATTCCATGATCAATCTTTCTTTTGCTTCATCAGTACTACTACTTGATGATCTGGTCCAAAAATGCAACAACTTGAACCCTGTTTTGTTTATGCATGACCCATTTCCATTACTAATTTGAGGATAACTTTGGAGGAGCAGCCATTAAGGTTAATTTGCTCCTGGTATGGTGCTGCCTGTATTTTATTTCAGAATTTCACAGGATCAAATAGCATTATGAAACATACCCTTTTCAGTATCTATGTTTATCTAATGTTAATTTCTTTATCAGTTATGAATTGATGTTACTTGTAATCTGATCTATGTCCCTTGAATTGGACTTTTCACAAAGTAGCCATAGTCCTGTTTTCATTGAATAAGGCGGAACATCCTCTAGTTTTAGCAATTCTCCAACAAAATGAAGTAGTTTAGCAGAAATTAACTAATTTGAAGTTAAATTTCCAAGAGATGAATTAAAGATTTACACATTGTATTGTAGCAATTTCCTGACATTGACAGTTACTTTCACTACACACTGACTAAGTGAGTCTGTATACTCGGCCTAAGAAGAGAACTTAACCTGATGGTGTTAGTTCTGGAACGATTATATGTAGGATTAGTGCTCTAGAGTTTCTGTGGAAGATGGTCAAATGAAATTTGATCAATTTACTTCTCTGGGTCATAGATATGTTCTTTTTTGTTTTCTTGTTGATTTTGAGGAAACCCAATTTCTTCATTTGGTTGTATAACTTTGTAATTCTTGGTTTCTGTACAAGTGGCATTGCAAACTACAATGTAGATCAGTTTGTTATAACTTATAAGATTTACTGGAAGATAGATGGTCTGATACTTTGTCTACTGGGTTACTCGTGTTCCCTTTTTCGGGAGATTCATAGTGTTGTAATTTCTCATTAGTTTTGGTTCCATGTTTATATGAAGCTGTGTATTTTTATGAGTGTTACTAATTTTGACTTGCATTTCAGGCTCACGCAAGTGACACAATGGAAGTTGAGCAGAGAGTTCAGGCGCACACAAGTGACACTATGGAAGTGGACGAGAGCGTAGGAATGCTTTCTGAAGGTGTAACGCCTACAAAAGACATCCACCCAGTTCAGGCGCCAACACAAACAAGTGAACTTACAGGGGTAATTGAAGCTGTTGGTGAGGTCACAGTTTCTAGTGCAAGAAAACAACTCAAGTTTCTAGGTGCTGGCCAACTATATGGAAAACCTAAGCACTGCAAAGAAGTTGTTCTGGGTGAGAAATATGAAGAGGTTGGAGGCTTTGCTGTACTGAAAACACAAGCATCGTTGTATAAAGAGATCTGGTTGAAATATGGGCACATTGCTTCCAATCAAGTTCTTACAGATTTATATAAATCCCAAGTAGTCGTTGTCTCGGAAATAATGACTTCTATTCTGGATATGAATCGCTACCATCTCGATCAGGTTTCTTCAGAAATGATCCAGTCTTGGGAGAACACCGTAAAAGTAGCAGAGAAACTTGAATTCAACAGCTGCTGGCTTTGTGAGCGCTTGAAAGATATTAAGAGAAATTTTGCTGAGGGGAAGAAGCTTCAGGACCTTTTAATGGAACGGGTTCAGGCACAGGCACGAGTTGTTGAGGCTGAGCAGCAGTTGGTCTTTGCAAAAGAGCAACTTTCTGGCTTGGAAACTAACATTTCTCAAATAATGGCAACTCAAAGGCAGCGCGTTCTACCGGAATTGTAAGAAAAACACGCTTAATTTCTAGCCTCAACATCTAGTCTTGTTTTACCTTTAGTTGATGAAGTTTCCTTTTGAGTCCGATTCCGACAGAATGGACTATTTCCTTCTTGAAATCTTGTAATTGCATCCACCACCTGGTGATGGTTATATTATGAACTAAAATCATGTAATATTGCTTCTAACTCAATTTGTCAGAGTAAGTAGATGAAGTAGTTAGTTTGATTCCTGTTCTTCTTTCTAAATCAAATTTTCTTTCTAAATCAAATATGTGCCCGACGAGGTACAAAATCATTAGCCGAGTCAGACAGCTTAAATTGAAAACATCGAACGATATGATTTGTGACTCAGTGCAGATACCGAATCAATTGCCGATCCCGAACCAGATTTAAGCAAACAAAGCTCAAAGTAAATCGGAATTTTGTGGCTGAAATTGAATTCTCATAAAAAAAAAAAAAACTTTTTCTTTTTTTTACTGACTATAGTACTAGATGATTTTTTTATTAACCACACAGAAAAGAACAAAACTGAAAATCCAACGGATAAAGACTGTACCCGTAATGCACTTCAGTGTCACTTACCTGGAGACGAGAACGCCGTACTCATTAAAGCTGCTGCTTCTTTCTTTCATCTTCTACCTGCTTTTTTTCAAGATACTTTACTGATTGCAGAAATTCTTAAAATTAGCTTTCAGAGAGAAAAAAAGAAGAGAAGAAATTTTCTAGTCAAGCTTCCTAGCTCAAAAGGGTTTTCTCAGAAGGAAGTAATCAGAAAGATGGTTCACGAATTAAGAAGTGGTTTCAAGTTTAGAGCTCCTCCAGTTAGAGATCTAGTCCAAGGTAGCAGCAGAAACAAATATAAAAATCCAGGTTTGCTCTATTCTGATTTCAGTGTTTTCTTAACCTGATTTTTCAGTTATTCAATTGATTTGAAGACAATGGCAGACTCAATTTTGGGGGTTTTTAATCAAATTTCTGTTGTTATTGTCAGATAAGAAGCGAAAAAGGTCAAATAAGGCCATGGAAATCAAAGCAGAACAAAACCCTTGCTCAGATTCTGTTAAAAGACTAAGGTATTACTCTCTTCTCTTGTATTTAAAATCAAACAATGTAGATCTGTAATTTGAACCAGAGGCGGCCATTTGAGTGTTGATCTGTTCAATCATATATATCTTTTTTTCTCTTTCAGAAGGGTTATACATGATCTGACTGGACAACCTGTTAATACAGAAAATCAAAGTTCTCAAAAACCGGAGAAGGTATCTGCAATTTGCTCAATCGAATGTTTGTAGCCATTTTACATTTCAAAAGAATGAGTAAATCGAATTTCCTTCTTTTGTTGTTTTTTTTTTTTCCTTAGGAGATTTGTGGGCTAGCACCCATTGTCAGATGTCCTCTACCAAATGACAAGAGGTCTGAAAGTTGCATTCAAAAGGATGGGGCTGACCAAGATATGCATTATCAGCCTGTTTTACCTGATAAAATACACAACCCAGTTCCTCAAAAAGTAGAAGAGGTTAGTAAAATTGTTGGTTTACACATTCGTAGTAGTTTCAGGTCTAATTTCAGCTGATTCTGATATTACTCCAGTGGGGAGCTCTACATTTTGGATTTGATTTGCTTCTTATTTACTCTGCATTAGGAAGAAGGGTCTCTTAAAGCATCATGCCGCGTGGATGGATCAACACGCTTAAAAGACCAAGGTATAACTCTCTTCACTTATGTTTGTTTGATGCAATGTTGCTGGTGGACTACTAGGGTTCAAATTTCAAAGGTGCTCAGATTTGGTGAATAATGTGGATATTTAGTAGAATGTGGGGAGAATTGTGTTTACCATGTAGTAGAATTGTGATTTGGTAGCTTTTTTGAAGCTGATTGCTTAGTTTGTAACTAGAACTAGAGGTGGCATATGCACATTTGTTGAATCATATCTTCTTTTCTATTTCAGAAGGGTCACACATGATCAGCCTGTATTACCAGCTAAAACAGAAATTGCAAGTTTTCCGGAATTGGACAAGGTATGTGCCATTTGCTCAATTGAATTTTTGTAGACCATTTGCTATTCACATTTCAAAAGACGCGACAATCAAATTTCCTTTCCATTTGATTGTCTTCTTACTTGATTTACAATAGGAAGGAGATCTCTTAAAGTGTCATGCCACATGGATGTAAAACCTGCAAGAATGATAGACAATGCAATATCCCAAGTGGATGCAAGGGGTCAATTGATAATGGCTGTTCAGCAAGAGCTCCAAAGGGAGATCAAAGGAATTCCTCGTAGTCAACACAGTTCCGACAAAGACGTCTTAACCAGACAACAAACATTTGATTCTGAAGAGGCTAATTTATCACCAAACAATGTACTTGTCTGTACCGAACAACATGTGAGTGATTCAGGAGAAGCCACTGAATCTCCAGGCACTGAGATCTCTAGGAACATTAGTCTGGTTGAAACTATTTATTTAAAGAGGATGAAGAAGCTCTTGTCGTATCAGTCAATGAATTGTACACAATTCAAGAAAGATAGAGACAGAGTTAAGGAGGAATTGATAGCAAACTTAAGAAAAGAACACTTACTTAAATCAGCTCTTGTACGTAAGATGCATACCCAAATTCAAGTGAGAATTGCTGAAACAAAGTTAGTGGATAAGGAGTTCATAAGGAAAGTACAGATTCTTGAAAATTATTTGGATACAGAGCAAAAAAAGCTGAAAACCATGCTTAAAGCTGCTAAAAAGGAAGAGAAAGATCTGAAGTATCACTGGTTGCAAGAGGCGAAATCTGGAAGGACAGTGGATGTGTTTTCGATTCTCCCACAATTCTTATATTCCTATCTCAATCTGGATGGTTTGAAGAATCCTTCTGAACGCCTATTGCTGAACAGTTCCAATAATGCAAATTCAGTTCTCCCACATGCTCTGCAAATTAGAGGGGCCCACAGCCATGGATTCAGTCACTGAGCCCGTTCTAACTAATGAATCTGAAGACTGCACAACTCTTGTTGTGCAATTACAAAGCCCTCTACCCACAAATGCACTCTCTGAACTTGGAAATGGTACACGTGTATCAGAAAATTCAAGGCTGTGTCAGCGGATTAAGGAGGAGAATCAGGTTCCAATTCTGAATATCAACAAAGAATTGGCAAGAATTGGTAGTCTGGATGGAGCTCAACCAGTGAAATTCCGTGAAGAATTGGTTAGTGTATACAATATTTTCCCAGAATGACATAATTCAAGCCGGTTATACTCCTGAAATCAGCTAGTTTGAAAAGATAATTTTTTTTCATCTTTTGTTCTTTCTTTTTTTGTTGTGCAGAAAGTGTGTATCAATACTGATTTTGTGGATACTGCATCAGCTCAGAAGAAAAGAGCAGTCGGCACAAGTTTCAATCGGGTTATTGGGTCACTCGGATCACATCAAGGTATGTACTTTGTCTGCGACCCCTGCCCTCAAGTTTAAACCTTCTTTGTTAAATTTGTTTGTCTGCTTGCTAATATTGGAACTTCCATGATTGATAGCAAGTTTAATTTGCTTGGGAAACAATTTGTTTTCATAATCTCATTTCTGGTATTTTTGTTAGATAAAGTGCAGCTCAAAGTTAGAGGAGAACCAACCCCATGCTCCAATGTTAAACTGGAAAGGTATAACATTTCTCTTAAATTTCTTTTACTCATTGGCGTTGGCTTGTAAGGGTTCATGTACATATGCACATAATCCTCACAACCATAAGAAATTGTGAAGGTGTTCAATTTGGTGAAAGTTGGGAGACATGTGTTTACCTATGGTAGTGCTAATATCAACTGTCTGCATTGTAACTTGGTGTCTACATAGTCTACATGATCGGTTGCTTAAATTGTAACTATATCTAGAAGTGGCATGTGTGATTCATAGATTTGTTGGTTAGTTCAATGGTAGCTTGTTTATGTCCTCCTAAGATAGTAGTTCATTTTTTCTGTTTCAGAAAAGTTGATCAGACTGGACTACCCGTTGGAACAGAAGATTCAAGTAATGTGAAAGTAAAACTAGAGAAGGTATATACATTGCCCATTTCATATATTAAAGTATTGACATTTCCGAACAAAAGAAAACCAACTTTTCTTCACATTTGGAACATTGGTGCACATTTGTTGATGGCTGTGGTGGTGGTGCTAATCCTCAAAAGCTTTTGTATCTTGTACAGAGCCTTGACCCATCTGACCAGTTTGGGGTTCAAAGAACAAGTCATTGGTGGGATCCTGTTACAGCACCAGGGCTTCGTGTTGGCTCTCCTGCAAATGTAATTTGCATACCGGAAGACCTTGATGTTATTTGCATATCCGATGACGATAATTGATCTACACAGGCTTCTATATATAGGGGGACGGATTGCATTTGTCCTACTGTTCTCCAAACTATGCTTAGTGTAGACCGTACAGTCTGTAGACAAACACTAATGTTAGAAGTTATTTCAATTTAAGCAAGAATTCTCCCAACATTTAGCGTAATAAAATGCATTAGTTTCCTGTGAGAGAGTAATTTAAATGGTCGAAGTTATTTCAATTTAAGCAAGTCATTTAATCTAATCAAGCCAAGTGATTAATAACTCGTTTTAGATTTTCATTTTTTTTTTTTTTTGTTGCAAAATTGATCCGATCTATTTTGAAGAAACCGACTTCTTTTTTTCAAGAAATGAGTGTGAAATGGGAAGAAATCAAAATCGGAATTGTGTCACAATTGACCATCTCTACAAATATGAGTGGACTTCTGATCAATTTTTCCCCATTATAGTACCCCTGCTACGTATTCAATGATGTAGACTACTTATCTCATTTTATTATGCTAATATTTTCTCAATTAATTTGTCGTTAGACTTTGCAATAATTGTTCTAGAAAGTCCATGGAAACTACGATTGTCACTTTATATATCGTTTATAGAAAGGGAAAATTAGGCTAAGGCCCAACCCATGGATAACCCATAATATGAGGCCCCTAGTTAAAAGAAGTTTAAATCTAGGCCCCGAGTTATTAAAAGACATTGATACCCTTATGCATATTGTCAAGCCCATAATTAAATAAAATTTAAATTTAGGCCCAAAATTATTAAAATATAATGTGATGATATTCCCACCACCTCAGGCCACCACGGCCACATGACCACCTCAGCCAACCACCGCCACCAACCACCTCCGACCACCACCGCCTCAGGCCACCACCAATCACCTCCTACCACCTCGACCACCACCAGACCACCAGCCTCAGACCACCACCGCCACCAACCACCTCGACCACCACCGCCTCAGGCCACCACCAACCAGCCTCAGACCACCGCCAACAACCACCCCATGCCGATGACCACCACCAGCCACCACCACCACCTCTAGGCCACATGCATATTGCAAGTGTATCCGGAAGTTACACATGCATTCAAAAGTGTGTAACGAGAAGTTACACATGCATATTGCATGTGTATCCAGAGTTACACATGGCATGTGTAATTAAAAGTTACACATGCATTAAAATGTGTATCCACAAGTTACACATGCATATGGCATGTATAATAACATGATTATCGAGTAAAAAAATATACAAAAAAATATGCATTGCTTTAATATTCATTTACAATAATTTTTTGTTTTTATCTATTAATTGGTTGTTATTGAATACAATAAACGAGTTAGAACACTAAATATGTAAAACGAAATCTTAGAAATGAGCCACGAAATCCTCTATTGTTCCTTCCCTTCTTGTCTTCCTCATTACAAAATGCTTCCATATACGTAACAAAATAAACATCCATGAAATTAGATTGGGTGAACAAAAAGAATGAAATAATATTATAGAACAACTAAAAGAGTAATTAAGAGTTACACATGCATATGACTAGTGTAACTTGGAGTTACACATGGGTCTCATTAGTGTAACTGGGAGTTACACATGCGGTTGGCGAGTACGATGAGAGTTACACATTCATAACCTTTATATCCCATCAATTAGCAAGTGTAACTAGAAACTACACATCTAATTGGGAAGACAATTAGATGCCATATGCATGAGCCAATTAGATGCCATATGCACGAATGCAATTCACTCGGGGCTTTGCCCCATCGTGAAAAATATATCCTATGGAACAAGCTAAACATAAAATGAGCCATTAACATACTCAACATGAGAAATATATCATATGCGAGAAATCAATAGATACAATGTGTCTTAAAGTTACAAATGCTATTATTGTTTACAAATACACATGCAACAGGATATATACATGTGTAAATTGTTAAAAATACAATAGGATATATATATATGTGTAACCTCAAGTTACACATCTTTAAAAAACAAAAAACGACATCTCTACATCATCAATTTGAAGTTGTTCTTTTGAAACAACATTGTTTCTTCATCCTCTTCTCGGTATCAAACAAAAAAACTCACAACAAATTCACAAAAAAACAAAAAACAACGAGAAAAATACAAATTCCATGCTAAAAATAGAATATGATATATATGTGTAACCTCAAGTTACACATCTTTAAACAAAAAAAGCTTGTCTACATCATCAATTTGAAGTTGTTCTTACGAAACAACATTGTTTCTTCATCCTCTTCTTAGTATCAAACAAAAAGCTCACAACAAATTCACAAAAAACAAAAAACAACGAAAAATACAAATTCCATGCTAAAAATGCAATATGATATATATATGTGTAACCTCAAGTTACACATCGTAAAACAAAAAAACATGTCTACATCATCAATTTGAAGTTGTTCTTATGAAACAACAACTTTTTCTTCATCCTCTTCTCGGTATCAAACAAAAAACTCACAACAAATTCACAAAAAATAACAGAAAAATACAAATTTCATGCTAAAAATACAACAGGATATATATGTGTAACCTCAAGTTACACATAACAAAAAAAACACGCATGTCTACATCAATTTGAAGTTGTTCTTCTGAAACAAAATTGTTTCTTCATCCTCCTCTCATTATCAACAAAATATAAACAAAAAATTCACAACAAATTCTCGGATCGGACATGCAAGAACAACAAATAATCGGAAAAAAAATTGAAAAAAGTTTTGAAATCAAACCAAAATAAGATTCGAACCTATATTTGATGTTTCCTTCTTACGAAACATTGTTATTTCTTCTTCATGTTCTCAATATCAACCAAATCGAAAAAAATCGGTAAGATCCAAATCATAAAAATTGAAAACAAAAATTTAGAAAACGAGTAGAATTCTTTGTCATAACTAGATCGAAACACACCTATATTGATTTCTCTCTTTCAAAACTGTCTTCTTCCTCTTCTCAAACTCAACAAAATCCAAAAAAAAAAAAAAATCAGTAAAAGATAAAAATCAAAAAATCGAAGCTCAATACAAACAATGAACGCATAAAAGATAAATTGAAACACACCTATTTGTTGTGTTTCAATGCAACGTCTTCCTCCTTTTCAGATCTGAAAACTAGTGAATCAATTAAACAAATTAAAAAATAATGAACGTGTGGTTCTTCCTTTAGTCTTCAATACGGCGAAATCAAATAGGTGTGTTTGACCAAATTAAACTAATCTCCGGTATTAAAATTTGCAAAGATAATTTGATCTCATTCGTGAAAAATCACGGAGAGAAGAGAAGAGGGAGTAGAGAGAAATCGGATTTGATTTTTGTTTCTTTTTCATTATAAAACTTCTATAAAATCTAGGAGGTTATTTTTTGGAATTAAAATATTTATTAAAAAAATTGATGACATCGGTTATCCTAGGGATAATTCAAAATCGGCCCCAAAAATAAAAGTTTTGGGCCTAAAAATATCAAAATGTGGAAGAATGGAGTTGATAGTGAAGGATCCATTTTGTGGGACTTCTATATATTGAACCCATATAGTAGGGTGGTTATAGTATTTTTCACTTATAGAAAGTCAATTAAGGAATGTATTATGGCACCCACTTGAATGCATTACCAAAATTAGAATATTTAAAACACCGGCCACCAGTAATTTACAAATGTCTGATCATTGCCATTTTTGAGGGCATAATGTAAGAACGTAAGGGTTAGATTAACAAACTAATGTTATTTTAATAAATGGTGATGATCTAATAACTAAACTAGTACCACTAGATAAGAATAATGCAATCCGTACACCAACATATTATACTTGCATTAAGACCTCTTCTTCATCAAGAAACTTCATCCATCAAAGAAAATAACAAGAAATTGTTTCAGTTTTGAAAAAATGTTTAAGCATGTTATGATCTTTTGTATGTCACTAATGATGTCGATGTCATTATTTTCATCATTAGCTGCTGAATCGTCGGATACTGTTCAAGTAAAACGTGGTTGCCCAACGAAAGGTGGGAATGTTACCATACCTTACCCATTCGGTATAGGAGATGGCTGCTCCGTGATTGATAAAGATGAGTTTGGCAACAGTACTGGTAGGTCTGTCTACAACGTTTTGTGTAATGTTACATTCAATCCGCCTAAACCCTTCATCAATGCAAACGGAAAGAAATTAGAAGTCTTAAGTATATCAGATACAGAAGTGCGCATTAGAAACTCCTTCGTAGGGTTCGACTGTACTGATTATTCTGGTAAGGATGCATCATATTATGGAGATGGTGATCTCCACTTAAATAATACTCCATTTACGGTGTCCTGTCCTGTACCAAAAATGATTTATTTGCAATTGGATGCGACATTGCTGAAGTGCAATTTTGGGCGGATTATGAATTCACAAATGGTTTGATTAGTTCGCACAAATCTATAAGCAGAGAGTGTCAATCAAGATGTGAGATGAAGGAACGCAACATAAAAACAATTTGCAACACCACTAGGGAAATTTGCTGCGAAACCGCTATTCCGATGGGTTTGAAAATGTTTTCAGCATTCGTGTCGAGATATATTAATATTAAATAATCAAACAGATGTAAATAACTCGTGCTCCTTTGTCTTACTGGTTGAGCTTGGGAAGTACTCGCATTGGATCTTTCTATGGACGGCTTCCGTAGCATATATAAAAATAATATCGTACCGGTGGTCCTTGATTGGGCAATAGAATCTAACACTACTTCAGTACTTCTTGTGAAGAGGCACAACAAAACAATAAAACATATGCATGCCAGGTAAACAGTTATTGTACGGAGACAACAAAGGATTCGAAGGAAACCCTTATCTTGATTCTGGATGCAAAGGTATGAATTTGATATAAATACATGTATGTCTTTTTTAACTTTCTTCAATTTAGCTTTTTTTTTTTTTTTTTTTTTTTTATTAGAAGAGAGATTTCATTAGAAAAGAGGACGTACAGAGGATACAATCTCTACCAGAAGTAGAAATAAAAGAAAATAAATAAATAAAAATTACATGAATAAAGCATCCAGTTGTTTAGAACTGAACTTGTGAAGTTCAGGTGCAATCTCTTACCAGCAGCAAAGACTGGCCCATGCTAAAATTGCAGACTTCACTTCAACACCTAAGTCCATATCAGTTTTGAAGCTATAATTTTTCTCAAAAAATTCGAGAGTTTCTTTCATTCCATAATGTAGAAATGACAAAGAAATGAATGAGACTCCAAATGAAGTTTCGAGAAATTGAGAAATGTTTATTATGCCAACTTTTCGGCTAACATTTTCATAGTCCGCGGCACAACCCATGACCAGCAAGTACTTGGTAAAACCATAGACCAAACCTGTTAGATACTTTGAAATGAAGGAGTTTCGGTTCCCATCACCACATAGGACGCATGAATTATAAATCCCGACACCCTTCTTGTTCAAGTTATCAATGGTGTTAAGCTTATCATGTATCAAACACCAGACTAAGAAGTTGATCTTAGGAGGGATAGCAGGTTTCCAAATGAATACATGAGGAAAATCAGAAACACCAAAGTTCGAGACCAATTTAGAGTATAAAGACTTGACGGTAAAGGTACCATTCTTGTGTAGGGACCATCTTCTTGTATCCGGTAAGTTATCAAGGGCTGGAGGAGCGTCACCAATTAGAAGTAATAATTCAAAAACAAATTTGTCTCAATACCGGTGAGTGTTCTCTTGAAATTGAACTTCCAACTTCCATCTAGAGTGACCATATCTGCAAGATTAGAATTTTTCTCTACGGATAACTTATGAAGATCGGGAAAAGTGGAAGAAAGGGAGGCATTTCCAATCAATTTTCATTCCAAACGCAATTTTAGTACAGATTGAATAAAGAGTCGAGTTAGCACTCACCGGATGAGCCGTATCTACAATAGCCTTCCAACAAGACACACCATGAGAATACGAGAGATTTACTAGAACCCAACTAGAAAACGCATCACCATGTTTGTCAGTAATAATTTTGTACCATAACTTGTTTTTCACCATGCCAAATCTCCAACACCACTTAGCTTAAGTTTTCTTCAATTTAGCTTAAGCTTTCTAATATTAATATTAACTTTCTTTTTTAACTTTCTTATAGTGGTTGAAATGTTTTCTGTTTTTCTTTTTGGAATGAAAATTTTAGTTAACAAACTCATGCGTAAATATGCTGCAACTAGACAAATGTTTCTAGACAATGGTTAGATAAGGTAAGGAGATGCGTATTTTACTGAATTGATTTTATGGATCTAACCACTGATTATTGATCAATAGATGTGAATGAGTGCGAAGATAAGAACAACAATCCCTGTGAAGGAATCTGCACTATAGTAGCAGGATTTCTTCTACCACACCCTTTATGATATCATGATAATAATTTCTAGATCTAATCATCTTTGTCACCTAATTATCAATATAAATGCTAGAAATATAAATAGACACAAGGATTTTTTAATGGTTCGATCAATGTGATCTACATCCATGGTTCTTCACTATGATTGTTGAGGTTACATGAGTATTACATTTAGAATACCCATTAATGGGTTTTTGATAGAGCTCTAGATCTAGTTTTATGGAAGAAGATGATAAAGAAAATAAAGTCTCTCCTTTACAATAATGTATCTCTCTCCCTCTTCCAAAAATGTGTATCCCTCCTCTTCTCTCTCCTGCCTTTCTCTTTATATAGGTGTTTACATAGTTGATGACAGCTCACTTATGGTGGAGTACAACTAATATTGTCTCATGCTCCCGCGACGTTCTCTCAGGCTCCCGCTACGTTCTCGCAGACTCTTGCTACATTCTCGCAGGTTCTTGCTACCTTCTCACGGACTAAGGAAATGAATGCATCTCGCACACTAACAAATGTGTTGTGCGATATTTTGATCCTACATTTTGCCTCTTTTTTCTTGAATATTGCTCGAAGGCCTTTGATAGGGTCGAATGGGATTTTCTGATTGCCATCCTTCGGAAAATGGGCTTCTATGAAGCCTGGTGCTCTCTAATTTTTCAATGCATTAGTACTACCCATTCCTCCATCCTTGTGAATAGGGTTCCCTGCAAACCCTTTAAACCTACTAGAGGTCTTCGTCAAGGAGACTCTTTGTCTCCTTACTTATTTATCTTATGTATGGAGTGTTTCTCTCACACCATGTCCAATGCTGAACAAAAGGTCTCATTTCTGGCTTTAAAATAAAGAGACACTGCCCCTCTATCAGTCATCTTCTCTTTGCAGATGACTGCTTAATTTTTACTAAAGCTTCTATTACCAATAGTAGGAATCTTCTAGCTGTTCTAGAAGAGTATGGTAAAACCTCTGGCCAAATGATTAACTACTTTAAATCTGGTATTTTCTTTACTCCTCATATTCATGGTAGGTTAGTGAGAGATATTATTGATATTCTGAAGGTGAAAAAGATTAGATTTAATGACAGATATTTAGGTGGTCCTTTATTTACTAACAAGTCTAAAATCCAATGCTTTGGTAACTTGGCTGTGAACATGGGGAATAGGCTTAAGGGATGGAAAGGTGAATCTATGTCACCTCCTGGCAGAGAAGTTATGGCCAAATCTGTACTTGAATCCCTACCTGTTTACACTATGTCCACCTTTATCCTTCCTAAAACTACCATAAACAGAATCACGGGTATTATTAGAGACTTCTGGTGGGGGAAATTTGGTACTAAGAAAGGTATGTATAGTAAGGGTTGGAGAGTTTTATGTAAAAGTAAGGAGAAAGGGGGAATGGTATCCAAAAACTTGACTTAATGAACATCTCCCTTATTGCCAAGAATGGTTGGAGACTCTTCCACCAAACAAATTCTATTTTCACTAAAACTATGAAGGGGAAGTACTTCCCCAACACTAATCCGTTTCATTCTATCTGCAATGATCGATCCTCTTGGGCTTGGAAAGGTGTCCACCAGGGTCTTATGATTCTTAAAGAGTATAATATCTGGCAAATAGGAAATGGTAAGTCTGTCAATATTTGGAAAAATAGATGGATTGCTGATTCCTTAGGAAACCCTCTAATCCTAGAGAATTATGCTAATAATAGTGATTTTAACCTGGTAAGTGACTTATTGACTGAAACTGGTTGGAATGTTGCTATTATTACTAGTCTTTTTGAAATCGTTAACCAAATTCTCATGATAACTCCAAATAGAGAAAATGAGGACAACCTGAGATGGATTGATAACCCTCAGGGTACTTTCACCAGTAAATCTTTATACAATTTATTGGATAAGAAGAACTCCCAACAGATGATCATTTAGCTAAGAAAATTTGGAATATGCATGTCTATCCTAGAATTAAATTATTTAGCTGGAAGATGAAAATCAATATTCTTGCTTACAGTGCTTTTCAGGCTAGATTTTCTAGACATATTGATCCAATCTGTATTTTATGCAAAGAGCATGCGTAAACCGGTCAACATGCTCTCATGAAGTGTAAATTTGCCAAGGCTGTTTAGGCTCACTGCTCTATGAACCTTGACAATTCTAGCTCTAACTACAATAATCTAAATGATTGGTGTCTTAGTTGGTTTGACAGAAACAATGCTAGGACTCAGTGGGGTACTTGGGCTGAACTCTGTGCTACCATTTGCTGGTATATTTGGAAAGCCAAATGTGATCTGAATTTCAAAAAATTATCCCTTGCCCTAGGCAAACCAGTAACTTAATCTTAAGTCACTTAAATGAAACTAGCAACCTATCCCTTTTTAGCAGCAATAGACTAGCTATCTCCTAGAAGCTATGCTCCCATAGGCCAAACTCCCTAAAGGAAAGTTTCCTTTGCTTTTATGTCTTTACATGATCATGTCACATGCTTAACATGAGTTGGTGTGTGTATTCTAGCTCTTTCAGGTGAGACACTTGGCATAAGAACAAGAGGAATCGGAAGTCATGTAAAAGAAGAAGGTGACTGCACAGCAGCTTAAGATGCTTTAGACTGGGCCTCTCAACTGAACTGCAAATCGTTCAATCTCCTAGGAAGCAATCACTGCATCATGGAAGTTCTGAAGGGAAACAAAATAAAGACCAGCTGGAGAACAAATGCCAGCATAGATAAACTTATTTTGTGTCTCAAAAACTTTGAAATTGTCTTTTGTAAAACTATTAAAGATGGCTCTATGACTGACCTCCTAAAACTATCTTCAATTGGAGGAAGATCTCAAATCCCTCAATTGTGGGAGGCGCCTTTACTCTCTTAGTATTGTCAGTAACTTTTTTCTTATCTATAAAAAAAAAAAAGGTTTACCAAAGGACCAAGGACGTTAGCAGGGGGTGGTTTACCTAGGCTGTAGCCCACCCCAATATGTGTAAAAGCTTGTTTTGGTTGTTGTAATTGGTTAGAAAAAAAATGTTTAGCCCAGATAAGTTTGGATTAGCCCATTAGTTATGAGAAAAGCTCACGGCTAAGACGATGTAATAATTGAAAAACTTTTGTTGCTAATTAGATAGTTGAAAACTAAAAGTACTGCTACAACAATATTGATACAGAAAGTGAAAGACTAATCAGTTTCATTTTTGATTGCATCTTTATTGGTTCATCCATTTGTTGCGGTTCTCCATCAGGATATGGCTTTTCAAATCCATACAAGATTGAGTGGTGTCAGAGTGCTCCACTTTCTTCCAAATGACTTTGTACTCAAATCAAAGGGACTGTGTTTTTTACAAAACCTGAACATGAGTCGTTGTTTATTGTTTCTCGTTAACCAGAATGATCTGCTCCTTACTTTACCAGTAGGATATCTGTGATTTATCTTTCACGTTACCAGCAGGATCCCACCACACGCTGAAATTTGGAAGGTAAAAGGCACAAGTAAGTGACTTAGCATTCGCTAGCACGATTTCAAATAATGTGGGCAACTCAAACCTGGGGCTCTCTAATTTAACAATGTTGCAACTACTTCTCATTATCTCCATTTGTTGGACTTCTGATCAGCTTATTGTTTTTCTATCGTATCGGGTAGGTAACAACGAATAGGACTAGGCAGTACCGTTGATTAGGATGAATCTGACAGAGACATATATAGAAATTGGCCTTTGGAGAAGTAGTAAAACCTAACGGCTGAACCTTGAGGTAAGATGACACACCACCCATTATCATTGAATATTGAATGAAAATAACCTCTAGTAAGAAGGATTCATATCCCCCAATTCCGCAAATTGCATCCAATGCTCCACAAACCAGCATTAGTTGACTTATTTGTTTATGAATTTTTATAAGGTTCAATGGGAATATATGAACATGGCAGACATAAGTACTAGCTGTTTAACTTTGAATCCGAAGACTAGGCAGCGATACTAGAAGTTTATGAATTAATTATGTGCGGATGAGTGAGATTGTAGACTAAACAATTTACAACTTGTATTTCAAACTATACCTATCTGTAGATCCAATCCATAGTATGCCATTAAACATCATTTGAAGTATCAGAGTTCCTCTCTTGAATTCTTAATCTTCTTTTCATTATAAGGTATCAACTGATTTCTACTGAATACAAATTTCTCGAAATGGTCATTGAAAGAGTTCTTACTAAGGGTGTAGCTGAAATACTAAAGAATTTGGTACCCGTTGTTGCTCAAGAGATTGGTTCGGCTTGGGGCATCAAAGAAGAACTGAAAAAGCTTCAACACACGTTAGAGATGATTCTTGCCGTCATTACTGATGCTGAGAGGCGGCAAGTGACCGAAGAAGCTGTGAAACTTTGGTTGAGAAGGCTCAAGGACGTTGCATATGATGCTGAGGATGTCATGGATGAGTTCTCTTATGACATCTTACGTCGGAGAGAGGATCGCTTGAAGCATAAGGTACTCGATTTTGTTTCTTTTACCAACCCACTTGCCTTTCATTTCAAAATGGCAAAAAAAATCAAAGGTGTTAACAAGAAATTAGAGGAAATTACCAGAGACATGGATAGATTTCAATTGAGAATAATTCCTAGCAGCAATACTACTATTGCTCTTGGGGAAAGTAGTGAACGACGCAGCCGACAAACCACATCCTTCGCAAGCCAGTTACAAATTGTAGGAAGGGAGGATGATAAAAATAAACTGATAAAAATATTAAGAACGGTCACCGCATCATCATCGGCATCACTCAACAATAGTGACCATCGCCTCGAAAAAATTCCTGTCGTATCTATAGTGGGGATGGGAGGCCTCGGAAAGACGACACTTGCTCAACTCGTCTACAACGATGATTCGGTAAAAAATCACTTCGAGCCAAAAATATGGGTCTGTGTTTCTGATCCATTTGATGTTTGTAGAGTTTTATCAGATATCATGGAGTTCATAACTGAGAAAAAATTCAGTGATTTATCAAATTTCGATGTACTGGTGCGCAAAGTTCGTGAACAGTTGGCTGGGAAAAGGTACTTGCTAGTCCTTGATGATCTGTGGAATGAGGATGCCGAGCAATGGGAGAAATTATTGGAAAGTTCGTTGATTGTTGGAGCTCAAGGGAGTAAAATATTAACAACTACACGTAAAAGGCAGGTTGCGGATGTTGTGAAGGGGAATATTTCTCCGTACTTCTTAGATAAATTACGAGCAGATGAATGTTGGTCTATTATGGAGAGAAAAGCTTTTTCTCCTGGTGGAGCACAGGAGTCTCCAAGTATGATTAACATTGGAAAAGCGATAGCTGATAAATGTAGTGGTTTACCACTAGCTGCAAAATTTCTCGGTGGCCTAATGCACTCAAAAAAATAAAGAAAGTGAATGGTTATCTATTAAAGAAAACGATATGTGGAACACACCTGAAAGTCAAAGCAAAATCATACCAATATTAAAATTGAGTTATGATAACTTGTCATCTCATTTGCAGCGGTGTTTCTCTTATTGCTCAATCTTTCCCAAAGATTTGGAGCTGAGCAAGCAAACTCTTATTCAACTGTGGATGGCCGAGGGATTCCTGCAGCCTTCTGACGTGGGAAACGACTGCTCGATTGAGGACATTGGAGACGAATACTTTGAAAGCTTAATGTGGAGTTCTTTTTTCGATGGGGTAGAAAAGAATGAGTTAGATGATGTTATGACATTCAAGATGCATGATCTCGTCCATGATCTTGCCGAGTTTGTTGTCGGAGATCATGAATGCTCTACTATCAAGGATACTGATCAGCTGAAAAATATTCCTCAAGTTCGGCGTTTAAACTTAATGGTGGATGAAAAATTCTCAGAAAGCACCAGAACCATAAGAAATCTAAAGAAGTTGCGAACAATAATCCTTCCCGAACCAAAGTATTGTTCGGACCTCCAAAGACTCTCAAATAATAAGCACTTAAGGATCCTACATTTGGGCCTTCCGTCTGATGATCATTCGGGAACCGTATATAATACTTCCAACTTGAAGCAATTAAGGTACTTCCACAACATTGGCTCAATTTTATCATCTTTCGATCTGGGTTATAATTCCATCAGTAGACTTTACAATTTGCAGACGTTGGTATTACGTGACTGTAGCCTTGTTCAAAATGTTGTTAAACAGGTGGGATCTCTAAAACACCTGAGACACCTTGATATCTCGTTTACAGATATTAAAGAATTACCTGATTCTGTAACTAGCCTCCACAATTTGCAAAGATTAGATCTCAATCATTGCGAAAACTTTACTACTTTTCCCGACTCTGTCACTGGGTTGGAATTTCTTCGATTTCTTGATATGTCTTTTACACCTATCGGAAAAATACCTGATTTTGTCACTAGCCTCTGCAATTTGCGGACATTAGATGTCAGTACATGTAAATATTTAAATACTTTACCCGTGTCTGTGACGGGTCTCAAGAATTTGAGGATATTTAATTTCAAAGACTGCCCGTTATTAGAAGCCTTACCCAATGATTTTGGAGCCTTAACTCATTTAAGATACCTTAGCTTAGAGGGTACCAATATCAGAGTATTGCCAGAGTCTTGTGCTAACTTCAACAATCTTGAGTATGCGCATCTTTTCTGGTGTGATGAGATCCAAGAGGTAACGAATTGGATAAAACTGAGAAAGTTTTATCACTGGATTAAGGGAACACCAAAGGGTATAGGAAAATTAGTCTTCCTGCAAACATTGACCTACCATGTGCGGGAAAAAGTCATGGACGAATGTAATGATGGCATTGAAGAGTTAGCAAACCTAAGCTTTCTCGAGGTGACAACTATTTGGAATCTTCATAACGTAAAAGATCCAAGAGATGCTGAGAGAGCAAATTTGAAAAGAAAAAATAATCTTCGTGCATTGGGACTAGTTTGGGGTAAAATAGAAGAAGAAGATTCGGGCATGACGAGTAGGTGGGACGGGAATTCGTGTAATTTTCAAGTATTTGAAGCTCTCCAACCTCCCACTTGTTTGACTTTTTTGCATATTCGTAACTTCATGGGGGCGGACCTTCCCACGTGGGTGTGTGATCTTCCAAATTTGAAACAGTTGGAATTCGAAAACTGCTTTGGGATAAAACAACTACCAGCATCTATTTGCGGATTTCCATCATTATCTGAGCTCGTTCTAATTGATATGCACCATCTAGAAGAACTGTGTTACTCGTATCCTTCTTGTCTACAGAATCTGCGTATAAGTGGCTGCAAAAGTTTAAAAGAACTCCCATCCTTTCCTTCTCTGGCGACATTGAAATTAGAGAAGGTCGACAACAAGTTAGTATGGTCAGTTGGGAGAAGCCAGATGACATCTCTCACAAAGCTAAATTTGGAGAATATTGAGGATCTTATATACTTCCCAATAACCATATTCCAAAACAATTCTAATCTTCAATTCCTGCGAATTGAAAAGTGCGATCATTTAGAAGGCTTTGGGGTAACTAGCGATGAGAATGAGAATGTGGTTGCTCTGTGTGGCTCTCTTCAAGGATTGGGTTTATTCAATTGCCCACTTCTTAAGTTTCTTCCAGATTTGCGAGGATTGACTTCTCTTCAGACATTAATGATCTCCAAATGCCCACAAGTGAAGGAGTCTTTAACCTATGATCTCAAATCCCTCTCCTTTCTTCAAGGACTATTTGTTGATTTTATTCAGAGAGACGAGCAGGGAGGAGATCCATCAGAAATAAAAGACTTGATTAGTTTGATGAACAACTAGCAGTATTGTACCTCTCCCATTCAATTTCTTTTTTATTTAGCTGTATGCTTCGTTTTTGCGTTAGAAAATAAGAAAGTTGGTGAGATGCTATTAATTATTATTATTATTTTGTTTTATTTTTATGCCTAGTAATATGATAATTTGGATAAATCAAACGATTACAGAGTTTTTAGTTGGTAGCCGAGCAACAAGCTGAGCACCAACTCCTTTTTGAATAGCAACACCCAATCTGTGAAAAATAAAACTATATATACCACTACTACTAGCATCATGGTTAACTAAACAATTCTTCAGACGCTTGAAAAAACATATAGTATCTTCACTAAGTTCCCCTAAGGTAGTGATAGAATTGATTCATTCTTTTATGCCTAGTAATAGAATTGATTCATTTTTTTAATTTGTTTTTTCGTTGATTCTTAACATAAAATAAATTTACATTATTCAAAAGGATTCTCATCAAATAAGAAACTTGTCAGAAGCCGAGCAACAAGATGGGCTCCAACCCTTTATGTACTACCACACTTAACCTATGAAATAGGAAATCTCCTAATCGTACATTAGCATCATGGCTGGCCACATAATTGCGAAGACGTTTTATAAAGTCTGTCGTTTCGACTGCCAGCTTACCAAGAGTGGTAAAGGCCAAGGCACCAAACTCATAGACATGCGATGTGCATTTTCCCAAATACATGGTATTCTTACGAACAACAGCATCCTTCATAGCTTGCCCCAACTCAAAAGTACGACCACTGCCCCCTACAAAGGGAGAAACAATCATCACGTCCAAGAAAACAGCACGACCATTGTCCCAATTGTAAACAAGAATGTCAGTTGTTCTCAGAAAAGTTCCATTATTCGCAAGAAAACCCAAGTCCACCTCCTTTCGTGTCGGCACCCCAACAGGGTAGCACATGTATGCTATCGTATCATGCACCAATTCGTGCCGAAACTTTAAACCCACTTCATTTGAGCACTGCACAGCGTGATCACCAAACACGTCCATCTCTCTCTTGCAAAAGGGGCACATACTGTTGTTTGAGGGTGAAAATAGTTTCTGCTGATTTTGGTAATATCGGGTGTGCGAGTGAGGAACAAATTTAAACCCTAAACAATGTACTGTAAGGGAGTACTTTAGATTCGAGATATCAATCTGTACAAGTCCGGCCTAAACCAAGAAATGGCCGTTCCAGACTTGCTTCGGTCACAAAGTGAAGGAGAATGGGTTGCTTTTGGGGAGGGATGCAAGGGAAGTGATGAGACCGGAATAGTTGATTCTGGAAGAGTAGTTGTGTTACTGTGACTTGTATCAGAAAAGTGGGAAAGCTAACAAATGGTAAGCTAGCAAGTATTTTCGGAGTGTTGTATATTCCCGAATGAACCTCCTCTTCGATGGAAATAGGTAAGACCTATTTATACAAGTCGAAGTGAAACGTACTCTGGTCTCATTAAGGAATGGAAAAATGGGTAAATAAATGGGAGGAGGTGGTAACGTTAACGCATGGAATTGATGTTCCATAAAACCGTTAACGCATGGAATTGATGTTCCATAAACCGTTAAAGCATGGAATTGATGTTCCATAAAAAGAACGTTTCACCATTAACTCCTGTATTTACTAACCGCCTCATCCTTATGACACTTCCTTATGACGGGCGTAGTGTACGCCGCATGCTGTAAACCGCCAAACCAATACCCAAAGAGGATCCCCCAGTTTTTGATATGTGTTGATGCCTCGAATGTTTTTGTGGAAAACATGTAGCATGTTGTTGTTTCCTGGCAAGTCGCATTGGGGAGACTTTCAAGCTTGGTGACCTTCGACGGTCGAGATTTTGCATCTCAAGAGGCCTTTTGCCTCCTACTACTCTCCATGTTAGATATCATTCTCGTTTGAAACAAAGCAAATATTCAAGAGAAATATATAAATTGATCTGCGAGATTTTTCTCGAATCTTTGTAATATCTGCGAGATTTTTCTCGAATCTTTGTAATCGTGCGATTGTATCGCTTTTTGTAAATCAAATCAAAAACTTTTTATTTGATGTAAGTAAAATATGCAAGGAAAGAGGTACTTAGATTTCATGTGATTTGATGTTGTCAATTTCGCGCGAAAAATACGTTGCATGAAGTATAAATGTCGCTTAGCAAAAACAGATGCGAAAGGCAAGAATTGAACTCGCGACCTGCTGCTTGCAATTTACTGTACTGAACCAACTGTGCTAACCCTGCATCTGCGAAGTGTTTGTGCGAAATAATCATCCACTTTCTTCTGTGCGAAATATCCATGCGATATTATCAGAGACCACGCGAAAAATACACGTTAGTTGGGATTTGAACGCGCGACAATGAACTCATTAACTTAGCAGAGGACCAATTGTGCTTCCTCTTGGATGTGAAAGAATGAAACAATATTGCGAAATTATTCATTTTTTTCGCCCTCTGTAAAAAGAAGAAACTATGCTCGCAGGCGAATTCGAACTTGCGACATACTGTTTTCTGGACCAATTGTTCAAGAACCTCTCTGCGAAATTAACGCATAACATTTTTCTTTATTCTTTTATTCGACATTGAAAATGAGAAGAAAATGAAAAATATGTATGTGTGCGAACTCGAACCCATGACCTATTGTGTTTTTTCTCAATCTTGAACCATTTGTTCTAGTATTCGCTTGTGACAAAAACTGCAGCGCATGCCTCTTATGTGCACTTCGCCCAGCCTTAATTTCTTTCAACAATTTTCCTCTTGCTTTTTCTCCTGAACATAGAAATCTTCTATTGAAACCTTGGTTTTCTTCCCTGAAAGTGTAATTTCTTCCATGAAATTTCCATTTTTGAACCTAAACATTGTAGATCTAGAAAAATATGAACAATAGCTAATGTTCATGGAAACTTCTTAAACCAACAAGTTACAGGAAGGATAAATCCTTTACTCCTTCATGTTTCTAGCGCCAAAAATGTAGTAGCAGGATTTCTACTACCACACCCCTTATGATATCATGATAATAATTTCTAGATCTAATCATCTTTGTCATCTAATTATCAATATAAATGCTAGAAATATAAATAAACACAATGATTTTTTACATGGTTCGATCAATGTGATCTACATCCATGGTTCTTCACTATAATTATTGAGGTTATATGAGTATTACATTTAGAATCTCCATTAATGGGTTTTCGATAGAGCTCTAGATCTAGTTTTATGGAAGAAGATGATAAAGAAAATAAAGTCTTTCCTTTACAATAATGTGTCTCTCTACCTATTACAAAAATGTGTATCCCTCCTCTTATCTCTCCTACCTTTCTCTTTATATAGGTGTTTACATAGTGGATGATAGATCACTTATAGTGGAGTACAACTAATATTGTCTCATGCTCCTGCGACGTTCTCTCAGGGTTCCGCTACGTTCTCGCAGACTCTTGCTACATTCTCGCAGGTTCTTGCTACCTTCTCGCAGACTAAGGAAATGAATGCATCACTCACACTAACAAATGTGTTGTGCGATATTTTGATCCTACATGCACAAATACAATTGGAAATTACAAGTGCTCTTGTCCGAAGGCAAAACTGGTGATGGGAGAAAAGATGGGAGTGGTTGCAGTAACATCAGATTTCCGGTGATAAGGGTTGCACTTGGTAATTAACCCTGATAATAGTATAACATTTATAAATCATCAAATTTTTTCTTGTATATATACTCATTTTTCCTGAACTTATAGCATTAACACTTTTAATATACACAGGTATTGGATTTGGTTTTTTAAGTTTAGTTATCAGTGGGTTCCTTTTATACTTTGGCATTAGGAAGCGAGAGCTTATCAAGCTTAAAGTGAAAATTTTAGACAAAATGGTGGACTATTGTTAAGAAAACATATATCTTCAGATGCAAGTAGTGCGAGTCAACAAAAATATTTACATCTAAAGAATTAGAATTGGCAACCAATAAATATAATGAGAGTGAAGTTCTTGGGCAAGGAGGGTATGGCATAGTTTACAAAGGGACTCTAGGTACACAAAATAGGCTCGCCACGTGGCCGCATAGGAAGGCACGAAATAGGACTGAAGAATCTCACTCAAAGATACTGGTCAGTGACTTGTCAAATCAAATGTCAGAATTACCTCGCCATTGGTTAATAACACGAAGCACGAAGAGGAGGCATCCTAAAACGAAGTAACTCGCAAAAGGAATCTAAAACACGAACAAATCAAATTGGAGTACCCAACAAGATACCGGTCACGAAATTAGATAGGCGAAGTAAGGTTACTTGGCTTAAAAGGTAACCCGCGAAGTCAGTAAATTGTGGAACAAGAAAAGAGACAGCTGTCCCGACAAACTCCTAAAGTTGTCAGCGAAAGAAAGGGGAAAACTTTATCGAAAACGATATGGGTGAAGTATAAAGCACCCCCACGAGAACCTGACGAAGTAAAATGAGGCATACACCATTTGGAGTGGTTGGCCTATAAATAGAGACCTTAGGGCATCAGAGAAGGGGTCGGATTTTTGGAGAGAGGATAGTTTTTGCTTAGAAGGTGAGATTAGGGTTTCCTTGTATTCAAGAACTTGTATTTTCACTAATTTGGGTGGTTAATCAATAAAGAATTTATTGTCCAAAATATTTATCATGTCTTAGATATTTGCTACTTTATATTTGGGGGTGCTACTGGATTTCCAGTAGTTACATTTTTGCGCTAGAAACAGGGACTTTGATTGGGGATTTATCCTCATCTAAGAGCTTGAGAAATTCTGAATTCGTCTTCAAGTCGCAAAAGTAAGAGATCTTGGCGAGTCATTCTTTTGAGGTTAGGGTTCTGTAGATTTTGAGCGATTTACCTATAACTAAAACCAGAGATTTAGGAGAAAGAGTGATCACTGAGTGTTGCCTCGAGAGGTTGGTTAAAGTTTAGAGGCAGAAGCTAGTTTTGAAACATCGAACCAAGGATTAATTGATGCCCAAGACAACAGATCGGGCGGCACACTTGATAGTAATGAGGAGAAGCATATGTTTGGAGGAGAAAAGAGGAAGAAGAATGTAAGAGGGAGGAACATCGGCTGCAGGAGAAAGGCAAGGCATGAATTAGCAGCAAAATTAATGGGCCAGTGAAGATGACTTCAGGGAGGGTTTTGTACAAACTTCTAACACGGACACCATCGCAGGAGAAGAAATGACCCGCAAAGAGATGGAAGAGAATATCGGTGAAGAAGATATGACGTTGGAACAGCTAAAGGAGACACTTCGCCACGAAAGGGAATGAGACATGGATCTAGCAGAGCAACATGCTCGACTGATGAGACAAAATGCTAGGTTGGTGCTGCAAAATCGCCAACTTAACGAGGAAACAGCTGCTGACGCTTTGGACTCGGAAGGAAACACGATACCGTCAAGGGAAGAAGAGACATGACATAGGAGATATGCCCGCGAGGACGACGGAGGAATACGACGAAGGAGGCGTCAAAGAAAGCAGCGAAGAAAGGGATTTGAGAAGGGCGTTGGAGATGACGAGATGGGAAGATCAAAGACGGAGATATGAGGAGGAAAGAAGATGAAAGGCAACGATGTAAACCGAAGACGCGAGGAAGAGGTAAGACAGGGGGAAGAAAGACTTAGCGTGATGAGGGGATATCATCGAAGAAAATGGAGGAAACCTGAACCAGGAAGTCTTAAATGAACTGCGAGATATGAGGACGTTGATAAAAAATTCTCGAAGAGGAGGCAGGGTGCAACTGGCAGAGGCGATAGAGGAAGCTGACAAATCTCCGTTCACCTACGAGATAATGCATGCGAACATTCCTGAGAAGTGTGTACTACCAACATTTGCGAGCATATTCGGTAGATCAGAAAGTGTTGTGCAACACTTAAAACAGTAAACTCTTTCATTGATGCAGTGGGGACGAAATGATCGATGCGGCACTCTGTAAATATTTTCCCGCCAGCCTAACCGGGGAAGCGTTGGCTTGGTTCGATGGGCTACCAGAAAGGTCGATTTTGTTATTTAAAAACCTGCAGATAATATTTCTAACCACCTATATAAGTAACAACATGCTAAGGCCAGGGATTGACACTCTATTCAACTTGAGGAGAAGACCGACGGAAAGCATACGAGGGTTGGAGGAAAAGCGGAGTACATAGCGTTGGAGGAAAAGCGGAGGCAAGTCAGTGGAGTAGCACCAATTCCAGCGAAGGAAGGAAATTCAAGGCTACTACCAAGAACAGTGCATATCGTGGAGGGTGATCTGAAATACAAAAAAGGGGAGCCTTCAACTTCAATCCCGGCGAAACTTGTAGCTGTCTCAAGCGGAGACCAGGAATGGATCGATCAACAAAGATATGAGGAGTCAAGACGAAGAAATTATGAGCCACGAAGTCATAACACTAGATATCAGCAAAGAGGCAATCAAGGACCTAGGTTCGGAGAGCGAAGACCAAATGCACCAACTTTTGAAAATGTAAATCTTCTTAGACTCAATACAACTGTGGAAAAGGTATGGGAAGCCATAGTGTTGACCGAAGAGATCCCACCCCCACCAAATTTGGGAAGAGAACAACCATCGAGTATTAGGAATCATGAGTTCTGCAGGTATCATCGGTTTCATGGACATCATACGAATGACTGTCGAAACATCAGGAGGATTATACTTCGTCTAGTAGAACAAGGGAAGCTCGCCCATTTTCTGGAGGTTTATGCGCCCCCACCACCACCCCCGCCACGTGACAACCAACAAGTGTACCGAATCGAAATAGATCGGGGAACCCAAAAGCTGAACTGTAATTCGATAATACATTCAGCCAAGAACATCAAAATTTCCATGATAACATACTCAAGAGAGTGCATAAGAGGGACTTCGAAGGAAGCGATATATTCAGTGTAACGAAGAAGGAGCCATTAGAAGAGTGGCAAAAGAAGAAGATAACGTTCTCAGCAAAGGTCGTACCGGAGGGAGGAGATTCACACACAGACCCACTTGGTCATAACCTTGAACTTTGGAAAATACTCAAAGTGGGATGAGGACGAAGTCAAGAAAGAAAAAATTTGGGCAATAAACAGAATCTTGGTAGACACCGGGAGCTCAGTAGACATACTCTTTTATCATACGTTTATAACCATGGGGTACAAGGATTCCGACCTTGTGCCATCGACGTACAACATATATGGGTTTAACGGGGTTGCATCAAGGCCAAAGGGCGGGCAAGTTGGAAATGAAAGTTACAGTCTGCGTGATATACATAGAATCGCCCTATAATGCTCTCATAGGTCGGCCATGGATACATGGGATAAAAAGGGTTGCATATACATATCACCAGGCCATACGGTTCGAGTTCAATAGGCGAAATCAAAGGAGACTTAAAGGATGCCCGAGATTGTATCGAGAAGGATCTCCATAACTAAGATGAGAGACTAAGGAGAAAGATAGAACAAAAAAGGAAGGCGTGCGAAAAAAAAAAAGGGCGGAGCAGTTGATGGTATTCACAATTGGGGTAAGCGAGGAGCAGACTACGACACAGAAGGGCATAAAAGAGGAAGATAACGGTTGCCAATGAAAGAATTCGCGAGATGACCCCAGAAAAGGAAAACCAAATTGAGATAAAGCAAAGTGGAAAGACAAAGAAAGGGAAAACAACTGAATGAACGATAAGAAATAAGAAAGAAACCCCCTTCCCCAAGGAAAAACGAACCTCGCGAGGTGTAGCAAAGGCAAATATCTCCAAGCGCAAAATGATATCGATACAAGAGAACGAGGAAAGTGTTGAACTGCCCGATCCTTCTGCTAAGGAGAAAGAAGCATGTGACGAAGACAAAGAGAGGGAACAATTAAAGGAGGAGCTCCATCAAGAAAGGAGAAGGAAGGAAGACTTGTTAAAGGAACGAATACGGCTAGAAAGGAAAAACGAGAAACTTGTGATTAAGAACTATCACTTAAAAAGAAAACAAGCGGAGCATAACACCCAAAGAGGAAAAAATGCTTCGGGAAAGAAATTGGCAGCTGAAGGGCGTCATGAGTATTGTCGAGAAATAAAGGGGCGAGGAGAGCAAAATGAACGGGAAGATTTGAAGAGATCGAGCCATAGAAAGTAGCAGGAGGGAGTTCAGGGAAAAGGAATATCGAATGCATCAATTGATGACAACAAGAAGAAAAAGGGCATCGAGCAATGTCCTAGTGACAGGGAGAAAATCTGGAGTGCGGGAAGAGCCGGAAATAATGAACAAATGCGCGAGAAATGATCCATGCAAACCATAAATAGCGGCACTATTAGCACTACGGGAAAATTATTAATCTACAAGCTTGTAGATTGACAACTCGTAAATTAAAAGTTGTAAAATGTAGTATGTTTTACAACTTTTTCCAACAAAAGCGTTGTCAAAGTAAAATATGTCCAACTCTTAGGACCAACGAGTTCCTAAGAGTAGTGACGAAATGAGAACCACAACTTGTTGTGTGAAAAGGGTTGCGAGAGAGAAGTGACCACCTTTAGAATTTACAACTGACATCCTAAAGGTAGTGAATGATTTTAAAACAACACTAATAAGAGTCGTTGAAGATAAGAAAAAAAAGAAAATTGAAAAATGTTCTTGTAGAGAATCGAACCCAAGCTTACTAGGTGTTAGTACAAGACGTCAACCATCTGCCCGATTCACAATCTTTTGGTAGATTTGTGCTTTTTCTTTTAATCAACATTCGCAACCTTTATAAGGGTTGTAAAATGAAAATTTACTAGGAAAAAAAAATAGGCTAGGGTGAGATTCGAACTCGGGCCTCCTCTGTGTAGGACTGGGATTCTAACCACCATTCCACAGTTACATGTATGATTATCAAAGGACATCTACGTTAATATTTAACAATAATTTCAACTGAGCCTTAAAAAAATGGCCAGCAAGTGCGCCATTTTGCACAGAAACATCCAAGGCTTTCTCTGAATTATACAAGGACGACTGCAATCTCATTTCAATCAACACTCACAGCACCAGGTTGTATATCTCAAAATGTAAATGAATGAAACACGTGGAGGTGTATATTTATATGCTCAAAGTAGCGGATTCATGCAAATTTTGGTAAAGCAAACACAACAGTCATGAAGAAGCTGCAAATGCTAAAAGTTTCAGATATTATAGGAATGTGTTACCTGTTTTTCTCGCCAACTGCTGAATTAGAGACCAACTCAATAAATCCCCTTTTCTCTCCTCCTTTATCCGGGCTTGAGACCGGCAATGAAATTATTCAATGGCGGAGTTAAAAGGGGGGTTCTTCGAAGAGAAACATTCAATTTATCATACAAACAATATTATAAGTCATCAACATAGCATAATTTTAATTATAAAACAAGTCCAGACCAATTAATACTACACATAAAATGAAATCTTATTACATATGACTTTTTCCTAGATTTGTAATTAGATCGGCTATTTGATTTGCGAAACTCTAACTTTTTCCTTTGCGGCAATGAAGATAGCATCGAGGCCCATGTAAAATCTCCACATTCTTCACATACCAGGTAAGCTATGTGCTTATTGTGTTGATTGTTGCATATTTTTAGGTTGAGTTTGTTATTGCGGGTTGAAGAGAAGCCTGGCGACTGTGTAGCGGACAATTTTTAAAGAGTGATCATCTTCTCCACAAGCATCACAGACTTTTCACGATGGTAACAACAACAACTTGGCTTTGCAAGGGTCGAAGCATCGATAAACCATTCAAAATAGGTGCGAGGTAGGTATGGTGCACTTGAAAAACATTTTTCCATAGGTTTCGATTGTTTTAGATTGCGAAATGCCCTCACACCATTACAAGGAACATGCTTACAACTAGAATAGAGCCAAGGACACACTTTTGTCTCATGAATACCTTGTTCACACATAGCACACTCAGTTAGGTTTTTTTTCATTCTCATGTTACTATTGCTGCTACTACTGCTACCTGGAGAATCTTTCACACTTCCACCCATGACTAATTCAGTGTTTTTAAAGCCTAATTGAAGAAAATTTCTCCACAGGCCTAATTTACGAAAATTTCGAACCTAAGTTTTTTAAAGCCTAATTCGGTGATGGCTAATTTACACATGATTGATTAGTGTTGATTAATAGATCTATTGAAGCTAGGACTAATTTTAACTGTATCATCATTCTCGGATCAATAGCGATTAAACAGAGCGGGAAATCAAAAAAATAATAAAACCCTAAAATGGGTTATAGAATCAAACCTTTTTTTCCTTAACACATATCGAGAAGGTGTTGGTGGTGAAGAAATCTTCAGCTCAATCTATTGATTAGATAAGAAGGAGGAGGTTCTGCGGGAGATGGAGGAGAAAAAGAAAAACGATGGAAAAGAAGATAAGTGGAGGAGAATAAGTGATGGGGAGATTGAATAGATAAGAAGAAAAGATAAATAGATCTTACGCAACCCTTAGAAGAGTTGTAAAATGAAAAATAACTATGAAAAAAAAAGCCTGGTGAGAGTCGAACATGAGTCTCATGGCCAATATGACATTCAACCATCCTGCCACATTTATACACGTAATTATATTTACATTCTTTTATATATTAGACCAAATTTTTAAATTAGCCTTAAAAAAAAATGCCCGACAAATGCACCATTTTTCTGAAGCATATAAGGAAGTCTTGTCCAATGCACTGCAATCACATTTCAATCAACAATCACGATGCAGATTCATGGAAGTTTTAGTGAATTGTACAAGGCACTGCAATCACATTTCAAATTCCATTAAGAAGCTGCAAATGCTTAAAGTTGTGAAGTATATTAAGCTGGAATAAAAGTAAGACATTGATTGCAAAATAAGTAAAGACATTCGAGAAAAAGCAAAGCTGCAACATCGGATACCGGCACATGATTATATGTAACCAATTTGAGAAAATCTGCATTTAGAACTCAATAAATCCCATTTTCTCTCCTCCTTTACCGGGCTTGAGGCCGGCATTGAAATGATGGCGGAGTTAAAAGGGGAGTTCATCTCGAGAGAAAGCGAGATAGCATATCATACCAACGATATTTCAAGTCATAATTAAAGAGAAATAAATAGCATGTCATTTTAAAAGCAAAAATACAATCGAAGCAAAATGAAAGAAACAAAATAGGTTGAGCATCTGTGGAAATGAAAAGAGTAATTAAACCCACCATCAATGGCACTTCTTTTTCTTTTTCTTATTCTTCTTGTTTTTCTTCTTTGTCGGAACCACTAAGATAGGTTCGGCATCGGTTCTTGCATAAATCTCGGTATCATCATCCATTTGTAAGCCAAGAGTTGAAGGTTCCACTTGGATGGCAACTTGTGTCTTCTGTTCATTGTATTCCTCTAATTCATGGAAACCTCTTGGTGGTGGTTTTAACATCACAAACCAATTCGATGTATCGACTCTCGAGAATAGAAAACTTGTCGGGCTTGTGACGCTAAAATGAATGGATCATTTTGATATTGGTTCTTATCTTTGACGTAAGTTGACCAATGTAAAACCTTTTTCTATCTTGACACCAAAATAGGTGTGAGCCAGTCACATTTGAACAAGGTAATTTGAAACATATGTTGGTAGTCCAACACGAGAATTTGTTCTAAAACGCCATAGAAACCACTACTTATTTGTGATGATGCAACTAAAGATTTTGATTCAATTGAAACACCGGTGTTTTGCGTGACTCTTTGAATATCCTTAGTAACAAACCTTGACCCATTTATTTGCAAGCCTTTATATGATACACATTTTTCTAAAGGACCATGTGACAACCACCGTCTTTTGTATTTGATCTTGACATGCCTTGACCAATTTGCATTTTAACCTAACAATAAAATTTAGTTAGCGAAACACAAGTGACCACGGTAATGGGCGCAAGCTCTATGTTTTGGCTTGGTAAGATCTAATTAAGAAGTGAATGACAGATTCATCTCTAATTAAGCTCTATGTGGGTAATGCTAAAAGAGGTACTACGTACTCGGGAAAAATGAATCTAATAAATTGAAAACATATATAACAAATAACCAAGTGGCGTTGCACGTACCTTTTGCTTTAACCAATCTGCAAATGTTTAGAGTGTATGGAAAGGAGTTGGTCTTCTTTGGAAGTATCGGAAGATCTTAACTCATCCATATGCATTCTAATAAGAAAATTTTAATGTGGACAAGATTCGTAAAACACAAGTGCTTATCTTTGCTAACAATTTTAAATGAACATATAACGAGTCATACTTACGTTATATATGGTTCAATTCTTTGCCGTGTTAAAAAGCACATATCTATGAGCAATCTTTAGCATATCACTACCAATATACACTTGAACGCCTCTAGAAAGAGGACGCCCTGCCGTGTGGAATCATGTTGAATGTCTTCATTATGGCTTTGATTTACTCCTCCTTGAGAATTTTGTCCCCATGAACATCAAAATACAGCGCACTCCATTCCCGGGTAACACTCTGCTATACATGCTTCAGGTTGTGCGTAATTATTTACGTATTCTTTGAATGTCTTCATATACCTGCGACAAACCAAACTTCTAATTATTAGCACCAAACTCCCATTTACACAGAACAAAACTATAACATTGTACTTAAAATAACTAAAAAAATGGATATATTACCTTTCAAATGGATACATCCAACGATATTATACGGGTCCACCTAACCAGCACTTCTCGAGCTACGTGAATTGTCAAGTGTACCATCACATCAAAAAATGATGGAGGGAAGTACATCTCCAACATACACAAAGTCTCGGCAATTTCATCTTCAAGTTCTAACAATCTAGTGAGATCAAGCGCCCTTTGGCATATTTCGTTAAAATAAGAACATAACAGATTTATGGCATTACTTGGCCCATCGGGTAAAAGTCCTTTCAAAGCTACGAGGTAATATTTGTTGCATCATAACATGGTAATCATGAGCCTTAAGGACACCCAAGCAACCATCTTTCGAGAAATGCCTCCTAAGATCGAACTATACCCATATGGAACCTTGATTTCTCATCCTATTATAGAATACTGACCTTTCCCTTATCGCTTAAGTTACATGGTCTTTGGAGGAAGCCAAGTTTTTCCATTTTTGACTATTAAATGCAATTCTTCTTTGATTCCCATACTTTTCAGATCATTACGGGACTTTAAGCCATCTTTTGTTTTGTTCTTTATATTCAATAAAGTACCAATGACACTCTCACAGACGTTTTTTTCCGTATGCATAACATCAATATTGTGTCGTAGTAACAATTCCTAAGAAGGAAGGAATAACATAAAAAGTATGAGCAAGTCACTTGAGTTGTACATTTCATAAATGAGATTTAACATGCGATGGGAATGTAAGGCGAAAAGAAGATAATGCGAGGTTATAAGTTACCTTCCAGTAAGGCAAGTCGAAAAATATTGACCGTTTGTTGAATATCGGATGGTCATCATCCCGTGCACCAAAACTAGGACCAGCACTCATCACCGGCATCGGTAGCAACTTGCCTTTTCCGCTTCCCGCTTAGATTTACCGTCATTTGCACCTGTTGCCGCACTACTCTGACCCTTTTTCTGCTTTTTCTTATTCTTCTTCTTTTCCTCTTTCTCTTTCCTTTTCTCCACCTCGTTCTGCTTCGCTTTTCCAAAGTCATTTACAATACTGCTCTGACGTTCAAAAGCCTCAGCACTAGACATAGTAGGTGGCTTTTCCTTCGTCTCAATCTCTCCATTGAAACATGCTTTCTTCTTAGTCGATCGAAGAGGATGATTATGAGGTAGAAATCTCCTATGATTCATGTAAACAGTTTTACGACTAAACGGCAACCAGGTTGAAAGAGTATTATCACCACAAAGAGGGCGGTGACTTCCCTTTATATGTACATCCAGATAGGTTACCATAAGCAGGAAAATCATTTATCGTCCACATTAATAATGCCTTCAAATTGAACATTGTCTTACTAAATGCATCATAAACCTCCACGCCGTTTTCCCATAACTTAATCAGATCATCAATCAGTGGTTGCAAGTATATATCGATGTCTCTACACGGTTGTTTCTTTCTGGAATCGGCAAGCTTAAAATAATATTGTCGCCTTGCATACACCGTTGAGGGGAAGATTATATACCACAATCATCACCGGCCAACAAGCGTGTGGTTGGGGAAAGATCGCCAAACGGATTAAATCCATCGGCGACAAGCCCAAGACGCAAATTACGCGATTAAAAGCAAACTCGGGAACTTTGTGTCTATGTGCTTCAAGCCAAAGAATCCGTTGGATGACGCATCTTACCATCTTTACTCTTATGAGTCGCGTGCCATATCAAGCTGCTGAGCTAGCTCTGCTGATTTATACATTCTCCTTAATCTTGGCACAATGGGGAAGTATCTAAGCACCTTCTTTTGGTATCTTCTTTTTGGGCTTGTCTACCATGTCAGCATCATCCATGTTAGATGTGTCTTCCTTCCACCTAGAATAGTGACATTTAGGACATTCATCCTCGTCTTTCAACTCATTTCTAAACAAACAACAATCATTCTGACATGCGTGTATTTTCTCATAAGTGAGTTGGAAAGCTTTCAGCAACTTCTTCACTTCGTAAGTTGATTTAGGAAGACAATGACACAGGGGGCAACACAGAACCAATTGTCTTGAGAAGATCATCAAAAGCCCTTCGAGATAAACCATTTCTTGTCTTGTGCCTATACAACTCAGTAGTCATGCTTAGCTTTGTGTGTGTAGTACAACCAGGGTATAAAGGGAAGTCGGCCTCTTCAATCTCGTTTATCAGCAACTCTTCGTCGTGGTTTGGAAACCCTTCGTCCTGCCTAGGTTCACAAACCCCTTGCCTTGGTTCGACATCACCTTCAACATTAGCATCTGTCCACATTTGGTAGAAAGTACGTTCACGTGTTGCTCCCTCTTCATGAACATTATTAAAATTGTTAATCTTCTCCCCGTGAAGAACCCACTCGGTGTAAGTAGGATCCATTCCCCGTTTTAGCAAGTGCATATGTATTGTACCAGGAGGAAGTGGCGCAGCAAGATTCTTACAATCCACACAAGGACAACTAAACTTAGAAGGATTTCCAAGTTTCTCATGAGCCAACTCTACGAACTTCTTTCTTGCATCACAGTATGGAACTTCCCCCTACATTAAAACTCCAATGGTTAGACGTACTAAGATCGATTAATCTCATTATGAGACATATATACCCTGTAGAGACAATTATGACTTGGCTTTACCTTGGCCAACGAACCCAATCCTTATTCATCATTTTACAAGTCAAGAGTCGAGTCTGGTTGCGATTCAATATGAATCTTTATTTCCTTCCCACTTTGTCAATGAAAAACATTCTCATATTAAAACATATATAAACTTTTTCCTTTGTTATTTTCTTGCCGGGAAGGATTGAGCAATCTCGCAATTATTAGGCATCGAATGACAACAAATGGACGCAAACGATGGTACAAACAATCACACAATTTTGCGGGATGCACTATCAAAAAGATAAGTCATAAAACCTATGCGGGCATCTCATTTTGGAGCCATCACCACCAATAACGAATAATTTTATCAAAGATTCAAAATGGGCACCAAGTTGACATTATCTGGGCGAGAAAACTATACCAAATTACACACATAAATATAATCTGCATAGTTGCAGGGGTGGCATTTGGTCAGAACGGTACATATAATGGCCAGCTAGTGCATACATACCATCAGTTAGCTAGACTTATTTTAAGCAAAATTTGTACTTCACCTGCTCCCCTATACAGTTATCTGAATCTGCAAAAATCAAACAACCCCAAAAACTTAATTTCAACTATTTGCAGAATTGAATGCATCTAAACATGAATTAAATTCGAACAACACCCAAAAAAAATTAATGTAACGGTTTGAAATGATTGAAATTAAATGCAACCCTAAAAATTTGATCCAGGCCAATCATCAAAATTTAATGCTACCAAATCATCAAACAAATTAAATGCAATGATTGATTTTTTTTTTTAAAACGAATTTAATGCAACCCAATCATGAAACCTAAAAAATTTAATGCAAATTGAGATGAAACTATTACAAAAAAAAATTAAAGCAATCGATTCTGAGACCCAATTACAAGATCGATCTGTTGATGGAGAAGCTCGATTTGTTGATGGAGAAGCTCGATTTGTTGATGGAGAAGCTCGATTTGTTGATGGAGAAGCTCGATTTGTTGATGGAGAAGCTCGATTTGTTGATGGAGAAGCTCGATTTGTTGATGGAGAAGCTCGATTTGTTGATGGAAAGCTCGATTTGTTAACGAGCTTAAGAAACTCCATCTGTTGATGGAGAAAAAAAACGATATGTTGATGAAAAAAACTCCTTTTCATAGATCTGTTCGCTCGATTTGTTGATGATCTTGACTTGTAATGGTTTGATTGATTGTGTTGCAGATGGAGGAGCTGTTTTTCTGTGGTTCGAAGAAAGATAAAAGAAGAGACGAAAGACGAAAAAGAAAAGAAGTGGTGGAGGAAAGAAAAAACAAAAGGATAAAAAGGAAAAAAAATTAAAAACAATGGACGGTTAGAGATCGATGTGAGGTTGAAATAGACGGTTGGAGATTGAAATGGAAGTTGTGATGCAGAAATGGTTTTTCTTGGCCCTTTCACAACTGTTAGAAATAGTCGTCATAGGGGTTTTTCGTCTTTGAAACTTTTTAACTTCTGCTAAATTTTTTCACTTACTGCTAAGTTTTTCACTTCTAAAAAGGTTTTTAACTTCTGCTAAATTTTTTTAACTTTCGCTAAATTTTTTCGATCTCCGAGCAAGATTCTTTCTCGAACCTGATGAAATCTTGGGTTTGGTTACGGCATCGGCGAGTATCTACATGGAATCTTACGGTCATCTTGTTGGACTCTTTCTTACGAAGGAATCTTATCTATATTGGCCCAGACTTTCGATCTCAGAGCAAGATTCTTTCTCGAACTTTGATGAAATCTAGGGTTTGGTTACGGCATCGGCGAGTATCTACATGGAATCTTACGGTCATCTTGTTGGACTCGTCGTTCTTACGAAGGAATCTTATCTATATTGGCCCGACTTTTCGATCTCGAGCAAGATTCTTTCTCGAACTGATGAAATCTTGGGTTTGGTTACGGCATCGGCGAGTATCTACATGGAATCTTACGGTCATCTTGTTGGACTCGTCGTTCTTACGAAGGAATCTTATCTATATTGGCCCGACTTTCGATCTCAGAGCAAGATTCTTTCTCGAACTTTGATGAAATCTAGGGTTTGGTTACGGCATCGGCGAGTATCTACATGGAATCTTACGGTCATCTTTGTTGGACTCGTCGTTCTTACGAAGGAATCTTATCTATATTGGCCCGACTTTCGATCTCCGAGCAAGATTCTTTCTCGAACTGATGAAATCTTGGGTTTGGTTACGGCATCGGCGAGTATCTACATGGAATCTTACGGTCATCTTGTTGGACTCGTCGTTCTTACGAAGGAATCTTATCTATATTGGCCCGACTTTTCGATCTCAGAGCAAGATTCTTTCTCGAACACGATGAAATCTAGGGTTTGGTTACGGCATCGGCGAGTATCTACATGGAATCTTACGGTCATCTTGTTGGACTCGTCGTTCTTACGAAGGAATCTTATCTATATTGGCCCGACTTTTCGATCTCAGAGCAAGATTCTTTCTCGAACTTTGATGAAATCTTGGGTTTGGTTACGGCATCGGCGAGTATCTACATGGAATCTTACGGTCATCTTGTTGGACTCGTCGTTCTTACGAAGGAATCTTATCTATATTGGCCCGACTTTCGATCTCAGAGCAAGATTCTTTCTCGAACTGATGAAATCTAGGGTTTGGTTACGGCATCGGCGAGTATCTACATGGAATCTTACGGTCATCTTTGTTGGACTCGTCGTTCTTACGAAGGAATCTTATCTATATTGGCCCGATTTTCGATCTCAGAGCAAGATTCTTTCTCGAACTTTGATGAAATCTAGGGTTTGGTTACGGCATCGGCGAGTATCTACATGGAATCTTACGGTCATCTTTGTTGGACTCGTCGTTCTTACGAAGGAATCTTATCTATATTGGCCCGACTTTCGATCTCAGAGCAAGATTCTTTCTCGAACTGATGAAATCTTGGGTTTGGTTCGGCATCGCGAGTATCTACATGGAATCTTACGGTCATCTTGTTGGACTCGTCGTTCTTACGAAGGAATCTTATCTATATTGGCCCGACTTTTCGATCTCAGAGCAAGATTCTTTCTCGAACTGATGAAATCTTGGGTTTGGTTACGGCATCGGCGAGTATCTACATGGAATCTTACGGTCATACTGTTGGACTCGTCGTTCTTACGAAGGAATCTTATCTATATTGGCCCGACTTTCGATCTCAGAGCAAGATTCTTTCTCGAACTGATGAAATCTAGGGTTTGGTTACGGCATCGGCGAGTATCTACATGGAATCTTACGGTCATCTTGTTGGACTCGTCGTTCTTACGAAGGAATCTTATCTATATTGGCCCGATTTTTGGATCTCAGAGCAAGATTCTTTCTCGAACACGATGAAATCTAGGGTTTGGTTACGGCATCGGCGAGTATCTACATGGAATCTTACGGTCATCTTGTTGGACTCGTCGTTCTTACGAAGGAATCTTATCTATATTGGCCCAGCTTTCGATCTCCGAGCAAGATTCTTTCTCGAACCTGATGAAATCTTGGGTTTGGTTACGGCATCGGCGAGTATCTACATGGAATCTTACGGTCATCTTTGTTGGACTCGTCGTTCTTACGAAGGAATCTTATCTATATTGGCCCGACTTTCGATCTCAGAGCAAGATTCTTTCTCGAACTGATGAAATCTAGGGTTTGGTTACGGCATCGGCGAGTATCTACATGGAATCTTACGGTCATCTTTTTGTTGGACTCGTCGTTCTTACGAAGGAATCTTATCTATATTGGCCCGACTTTCGATCTCAGAGCAAGATTCTTTCTCGAACTGATGAAATCTAGGGTTTGGTTACGGCATCGGCAGTATCTACATGGAATCTTACGGTCATCTTTGTTGGACTCGTCGTTCTTACGAAGGAATCTTATCTATATTGGCCCGACTTTCGATCTCAGGCAAGATTCTTTCTCGAACTGATGAAATCTAGGGTTTGGTTACGGCATCGGCGAGTATCTACATGGAATCTTACGGTCATCTTTGTTGGACTCGTCGTTCTTACGAAGGAATCTTATCTATATTGGCCCGACTTTCGATCTCAGAGCAAGATTCTTTCTCGAACTTTGATGAAATCTTGGGTTTGGTTACGGCATCGGCGAGTATCTACATGGAATCTTACGGTCATCTTGTTGGACTCGTCGTTCTTACGAAGGAATCTTATCTATATTGGCCCGACTTTCGATCTCAAGAGCAAGATTCTTTCTCGAACCTGATGAAATCTAGGGTTTGGTTACGGCATCGGCGAGTATCTACATGGAATCTTACGGTCATCTTTGTTGGACTCGTCGTTCTTACGAAGGAATCTTATCTATATTGGCCCGACTTTCGATCTCAGAGCAAGATTCTTTCTCGAACTGATGAAATCTTGGGTTTGGTTACGGCATCGGCGAGTATCTACATGGAATCTTACGGTCATCTTTGTTGGACTCGTCGTTCTTACGAAGGAATCTTATCTATATTGGCCCGACTTTCGATCTCAGAGCAAGATTCTTTCTCGAACACGATGAAATCTAGGGTTTGGTTACGGCATCGGCGAGTATCTACATGGAATCTTACGGTCATCTTGTTGGACTCGTCGTTCTTACGAAGGAATCTTATCTATATTGGCCCGACTTTCGATCTCCGAGCAAGATTCTTTCTCGAACCTGATGAAATCTTGGGTTTGGTTACGGCATCGGCGAGTATCTACATGGAATCTTACGGTCATAATGTTGGACTCGTCGTTCTTACGAAGGAATCTTATCTATATTGGCCCGACTTTCGATCTCAGAGCAAGATTCTTTCTCGAACTTTGATGAAATCTTGGGTTTGGTTACGGCATCGGCGAGTATCTACATGGAATCTTACGGTCATCTTGTTGGACTCGTCGTTCTTACGAAGGAATCTTATCTATATTGGCCCGACTTTCGATCTCAGAGCAAGATTCTTTCTCGAACTTTGATGAAATCTAGGGTTTGGTTACGGCATCGGCGAGTATCTACATGGAATCTTACGGTCATCTTGTTGGACTCGTCGTTCTTACGAAGGAATCTTATCTATATTGGCCCGACTTTCGATCTCCCGAGCAAGATTCTTTCTCGAACCTGATGAAATCTTGGGTTTGGTTACGGCATCGGCGAGTATCTACATGGAATCTTGGGTTTTATTGTAATTGTTTGTAATCCAACGAACCAAATTTAAGGAAATCAAATCACAAGCCAATCTAACGGTGAGGAAGCCTTGTTTGGTTTACCAAATTGTGTGTTTTCTTCTCAATCCGTATGCTTTGTTTCAACCAATGGGATTGTCCAGATTTTAATCTAACGGCTACAAAAAGTACCATGCGGATTGTGTGTTTCCCACCCAAACAGCCCGCCTAAATTTGGGCACATCCTTCTAGATTTTGAACCAAATTTGGTTTCCCACCCAAACAACCCCTAAAGAGAAGAATTTTGACCAAAAATTTCCTCTCATTTCTCTCATTTTTTCTCTCTCTCTTTCTCGTTTTTTCTCTCTGTCTCTGAGAAGATTTTCTCTCATCAAACCCTAACTAGATTTTGAAACCCAACTTCACCTCAAACCCAAACTTCATCTCAAACTCTGATCGATCTCAAGAAACACAACTTCACCCCAATCTCTGATATCAAACCGTAGCTTCAACTGCGCGATTTACATCTTAACTCAAACTCGGGTATAAATCTCACTGTAAAGATGTATTTGTCATTTTCTATTGGTTTGATTTCGATTTGAATTTGTTTTTCATTATCTTCGTTATTTCTGATTAGGGTTTTATTTTACGAACCAGAGTTAGGGTTTATATTGTGAACCGATTCATATGATTTCTTTCGTTTTGTTTGGTTATAGCAAATACCCTTTGTAATAGGTTGTATAATCGTCGGAGAAAATTTGATTTATTCACGAAAACATCTCGAAGTGCAGTGACTCGGACGAGTCGGAACCAATTCATGCTTGTTCTTCAATCTTGTTTACTTGATTGTTATGTTTTACGACACGATTCTTGACATGCAATATGTGAGTTTTCAATTAAATTTAATTTTCATAACATGTAGTAGTTTCATTTTTGAATAAATTACCAAAATTGTGTTTTCTTCTAACTCTATAAACATGATGCTTGTTTTTGAAACCATCAAGTGAATCTGTAATTGCCCATTTGGTTGGATCTGAACTCTGGCTCATTCTCAACCGAGAAATTGCGCGGGGCTTCGGTATCCCAACCAATGGTTGTCGATTGCTTGGTGGTTATTTTAAGTTTGATTTATAACATTATAGTTTGTTTTTGATACCTTGATTCAAATGTGGATTGCTTTAGGGTTAATATTTTTAACATGATTGTTTGATTTTTTAAGAACAAAATTTTTTAAGTTGTTTGTAACATGACTTCCCTTTTAGGTTGATGGTTTCTTAATAACATGCTCAATATGTTTCATTTTTGAATAAATTACCAAAATTGTGTTTTCTTCTAACTCTATAAACATGATGCTTGTTTTTGAAACCATCAAGTGAATCTGTAATTGCCATTTGGTTGGAGTCTGAACTCTGGCTCATTCTCAGCCGAGAATTGCGCGGAACTTCGGTATCCCAACCAATGGTTGTCGATTGCTTGGTGGTTATTTTAAGTTTGATTTATAACATTATAGTTTGTTTTTGATACCTTGATTCAAATGTGGATTGCTAAAGTCTTATATATTTTTGCAAGGTTTGATGAGAGCTAGAGAACTCTCTTTCGTATGAGCAAAGCAATTGCTTAAGTTCTCAAGCAATGGATTTGCTCATAAGAAAGAGAGTGCACCAGCTCTTAAAGCCTCGATGATTCACATGTGGTGATTTGTCATGTACAATGGTGATTTCTTATCCGATGAGATATGGTGCAATATTTAGAGTTTAACTTTTTGGTTAAGTTTTTGTTGTAGATGCGTAGTGTGGAAGGAGGTGAAGATCCAATTTGTATGCAATGGTGAAGAATAATAAGGTGAAGACTTATATATCTTATGGTTCGAGTTTAATTTTACGTATTTAGTGTAAATGATGTTCTTTCAATCCTTTTGATTAACTTATTTTACTCTATGTTACGGGTTAACGATGAAGCAAAGAGCAAGATTCAGTCCCATCTCCCAAAAAGGTAGTAAGCAAGAATTTGGTAATATCTCCCAAAAAGGTAGCAAGTAAGCAAGCAAAAAGCGTCCGAGCAAAAGCGTCGGTTACATCGCGAGCTGCTATGAGGGTACGTAGTAACAAATCTCTTATGATTCGGTTTATTTTTACTTGTTTCAATCACTTTATTTACCATCTCCTTTTGATTAACATAGTTCGGTTTATTTTGCGAGATCATTTTGAAAGATAAGAGTAAAAAGTCTCATGGAAAACAAACTCCTAAGAAGAAGAATAAGAGATGAGCTTCTTGAAAGTGAAAAGCTTCCAAGGCGATCATCCCCTAGGTTTAAGAACAACTCAGAGGATTCACAGACTGCTGAAAAGACTACTCCATCACAATCACCAATAAAGAAAACTCAAAGTGCAGTTGAACCACCCGCTGAAAAGCCTACCCCAACACGATCATCACGAGGAAAAGGAAAAGTTCAGTTGAACTGGAACAATCTCAACCGGGGAGCATCTCAAGCTGCACCTTCTCTTTGAACCCTCGTTGAGCAGTCCGAGGCCATTAGAATCTCCAGGCTGCACCCTTAACGAGAAGTCGTTCCCAAGCGAAGAGTTGCAAAGCGGAAATTGTACACGGGGCCATGTCCGAATGTGCAACTCGGGAATGCTTGATGATACTTTATCAGTTTTGAAGAGGAAGAAGAAGAAGATGAAGAACTTGAACAAGAGAGAGATGTTGAGGTGGAAAAAGAAAACACGGAAAATGATAATGATGTTGACGTGAATGATGCAAGAAGCTATTTGGTGGCCTGAAGCTCATCGGGTATATGACTCTTTTGCTTATGTTACTTTTCCATCCTTAAGTATTTTCACTCTGAATTATATGATAAAATATGAGCAAGTCACCTGAGTTGTATCCTTATTTAGTTTTTCCATCCTTAACTCTTTTGTAGGCAAAACCCAAAAGAAAGTACGTTCCTCGCGGCCCCACAAGGATGACAGCACTAGGGCTAACAGCTAATAAGAATGGCAAGGAAGCTGTGAGCTTTAACAATAAGGATCAGCCTGTTGGTGATCCTTCGGTGCAACTTGCTAGTGTGTTGGGTGTTTTAGTTAGGCGTAACATCCCATTAAAGCACAAGGACTGGAGACTTGTCCCTAGAGAGGCCAAAGATAACATATGGGCGATTATCATGGTAATTTCTTGACTCTTCAACTCTTTTACTTTTATAATGTATTTAGAAGTTTTATACACCATCCATTATCTCTTTAACTCTTGTAACTATTTTGCTTGTATTTGCGACAAAGGTTTATTGTCGATGATTTTTACAAAGACTATTATCTTGGGAAGATGGGAAGTTATCGAAAGAGGCTAGGTCTAGGAAAGCTGGTAAAATCCTCGCCTTGGATGGGCTAGAGGAAGAAGAAAGACAGATGAAGGTGGCGAACTGAAACCGAGAGAATGATATCTTTGTGAATGAGTGGGAAGAGTTTGTGGCACATGTTTGCTCGGAGGGATTCAGAGTAAGTGTTCATATCGCAATAAGTTAAATTATTTTTGTGTTCAGCCCTTGTACATTCACTGTTGTTTAGTTAATGATATTCCGTTACTTTATCAGGCAAAAAGATTGCAGATGCAACAAGTTAGAGAGAAATACACCACTCCACACACTCTCGGTAGAGGTGGTTATGCGAGACTCGAGGCTAAAATGGTAAGTTGTGTATTTTTATTCCTATGTTCATTATAGGGTAATTGTATTCAAATTATATGCTAACTAGCTGGATAACATATTGTTTGCGGCAAAAGCGATTGAATACAAAAGAAGACATTGATAGAGTCGAACTTTGGATAACGAGGTCACAAACCGAAGGAAGGGAAGGAACCTAATCCTGGAAATATGGAGGCTTTAGTGAGAACTCAACTCATATTTCTCTTATATTTTTGTTAATTTATTTGCTTAATATATATGTGTTCGAATGATGCAAAAATGTGACTAATTGGGTTGCTTTTGCACTAATGCGGGAAAGAATTGATAGAGCTGCACAAGAGCATGGTGTTGATGTTGGATCATCGTGACGAGACGATCTTCTCTCCAAAGCTCTTGGTGACGACAAACCGGGGGAGGCGAGAGGTATTGGCTATGGAGCGACAAAGACAAAGATGGTTGTCAAGAGCCATTACAAAAAGATCATCAAAGAGTGCAAGGATAGTATGAGTGAAATGAATGCGAGACTTGCCTTGTTAGAAAATGAGATTATAATAATCGCTTTTGTTTCTTTTAGTTGAAAAATTTAAACTCGCGTCTCATCTTGCTTTGGTTGATGTTGGTATAGGAAAAAACCTCGAGATGCGTCTGCTGCCATGATGGCTCACACTTGAACAAGGCCGTCAATTGTAAGTGTGTTTATGTTTCTATAAAGCTGCTTTGGTTAGTCTATATTGCTCCCATTATGAGTTTCGATGTTCTTTGTTGTATTTTTCTGTGTATGGAAATGCTAGCAACACCCATGGTTTTGCTAGCTCAAGTAGGACTGTTCCCCGGTTTGCAAATGACAGTCCGATTAGCGGACCAAGGGTGGAGGAAGCGCTAGGGAAGGGTAAAGCTTGCAGTTGCTCGGTTGGTACAATGAGAACGAGGTTATTCTTGACGCAATTATTGCTTTGAAGCAGATCCAAAGATGGAGTGCCATGGAGTGCCAATAGGTTTCGGCGCGTACAAAGTGGCTTGTGACTACTTCTCGTGTTGATGATGCTCATCTCTACAAGCCATCGGGTGACTTGAAGCGTGTTATACATCTTTGTAGGAACTTATGTCACATGGTCCAAGGATTTGATAATGCACTTACATCGATAATCTGTTACTTTGTTTGGGGTGTGTTTCATGAGACAATGGTTATTTTTGTGTTGCTTTCATCGAGTTTAAAACAATGACAATGACAATGAGTGTTTCGGAAAGAATGATGATCTGTTAACTTGTTTATATGTTGATCTCTGTTACATTTTAATGGTTTTTGTCGAATGAATGGAAGTATATTTATATATATTTGTGTGAATCGAAAAGCAATTTTATATATTTTTTTCTAAAATGTAAAAGAATCACAACTGCTAAACATGGTTGGAAAAAAGGTGATCACTACACGGGATATGGGTTGTGAAATATTTTTATGCTACACAGGATATGGGTTGTGAAACAGTAATTATACAACATAAAAAAACATTGTGATACATTTTTATGCTACACATAGTAAGGGTTGTGATATGAAAATAATGGTTGTCATACTTGTTTCTGCTACACATCGTATTTGTTGTGAAACAATGCCTTTGGATTGTGAAACAAACTTCTACTACACATACAAAGGTTGTCATACACGTTTACGCTACACAAGTAAAGGGTTGTGAATAACATGTCTTACTACTATAATCTTGGTTGTCATACGAGTTTACTACACAAGTAAACTGTTGTGAATATGATGTCATACTACTATGAACTTGGTTGTGATACGAGTTTCTCCTATACATATTTTTGTTGTGTAAGAAGTACTTACAACCCAAGTAATAATTGTGAAACACGTCTTAGACTACGCTTCCATAATAATTGTGAAACACGTCTTAGACAACCATAATAATAGTTGGGAGAATGGTATATACACAACCATTATATTGGTTGTGTTAGATATTTCTAAGACTTATAACTTTGTTGTGAAACAAATTATTACAACCTCTTGATGAGTTGTGTGAGATGTTGCCCGATAATTTGGATTAAGTATCACAACCGAAAGCAAGTGTTGTATAATATTGAACCACAACCAAGTTTACGACTCTAGCTTACGAGTTGCAAACAATTGAAGACTTTCTACAACCCCCCCCTTGTGCAACCTATCGATAAACGTCGTCTTATATGGTACCACAACTGATTTCCGGGGTAGTTAATCGCTGTTTTTCCCGTAGTGAAGGAAGACCAGGCATACGTCATCAAACAAAATCACAATCAATTAAGAAAAATCATGAATCAATTTAAAATAGTGCAAAAGTCATAAAGGAATTAAATAGATTTACCACATGCGTAGAGAATGGCTTCCTCCGTCATCCCAGTGTTGGGTTTTAGCTCTTCATGGTGAAAACACGCTCAAAATAATGATCCATATCTCAAAAAGGTGTTTTATTGAAGATAAGGTATACATCATTGTGTTTGTAATAGTTATAATTGTTACAGAACCTACTGTTACAAAAAACCCTAACAGAACTGTTGCGAACTCAAAATAATTGTTGGAAAAATTGTACAAAGTTATTGAGTTTGAAAGTATAGGTCACGGTTTCTACGACTGTCCAGCTGGGTCTTATGTTCTTCAGCTCTTATTCTTCTTGATGCTGCTGCTACGACTCTGCAACTCCACCTGCAGCTACCCAATCACCTCTGTTCGGTCACCCAACTCCCGATCTCCTTCTGTTGGTTCTCCCCCTTCTTTTATACTCCACATGCCGATTATAACTCGATAAAATTCTTTATTTTCTTCGCCCAAAAGTCACGGCTTTTCTTATCGTTCACGCCTTCCCTGAATTGTAAAAACTCCTCGCATATCGAGAGAAACAATATTTCCTATTATGGAAAGCCTACCCCTGTTTATAACAACAATATCTTTTCCCTGTTTTTTTTACGTATCTTCCCAATATCTTTCCTGAAATATTTCTTTACCGTGTCGCATGAATACTGGGTTACCTCCCAAGAAGTGCTAAGTTTAAAGTCTTCAGCCAGACTAAGAAAGGATTAGTCACCTCATAAAATCATAAAGTAATAGCAGAAATATCTGTGGGTCATCAAAACAAAATAGAGCTATCACAAGTAAAAGGAATCTGCAACATTCCAAGAAAATTAACAAATAAAGCACACCCTTGTCTGGTTTCATGTTTAAGACAACTACATCTAGCTGTGGTTCAGGTTCAGGATCTATAACTGGGCCGAGATAAAATATTTTCATGTGCTGGAATTCCTCAAAGCTAAGATCCGGTTCAGGTTGTAAAGTATGTAAAAACTCAAATAAGAACTTAGAAGCACATAATAATAACCTGAATAATTAAGGATCCTCTAAGTCAATCAGTTTTGACTCACACGAGTTGACCACAATGAGAGTAGTGGTCATTCTTAAGCAAATGTGTCGTTTTCTATTCTCCTAAAATAATTAGGTTTGGTCCCGAGAATTTAATAACCGACACATTTTGAACTCATACATTCCCACAATTGGTTGAAAAATATTTGGTGGGAAAACAAAATCAATCTGGGTATCATAGCCTGGGCTAACCGCATTAACCAGAGGATGGGTTTCTAACAACTGAACTTCCCTATGGACATCACAAGGTCAGGAAAACGTGTATGAAGATAATCTTTTAAAATGGTTGAGGCACATATGTCAAGTCCCAAGTGAGGGAACTTTCTAAGAGTTAAGGCACATGGAGAATGATAATCACCCCAAAACTTAGAGTTTTCAGTGTCTCTAAAAAGACTATTCACAACTTCCCTAATTTCAAGGTCATCTGATTCCTGAAAATGGTTAATTGATTCTTCTAAGTCAGGTTCATCCTCACTCATCTCTACGAGTTCATTTTCTTTGTCTAAGACTAATGTTTCTAAATTTCTAGACTCTAAAACAATATTCTCAGAAGAAATTCGTTCCTCTAAACCATTATTAGCTTCGTAATCAAAGGAAATACTACATCGTATAAAACAGGGGTATCTCTAGTCAAATCCTTGTCCTTTTGAATAGGTGAATAATTATTAAAATTATTTGGATTTAAACTAGAAACATTATCATCATTAAGCTCAATTGGAGTAACAAATTCCTGATCACTATGCCTACTTATTTCAAATTCTTCATCAGCACCATCCTCATCATAATCATCATTATAATAACATGAAAATGGTCGAACCCCATCTAAAAAAGTAGTGTTACCAATTTTAACCTCTTCATCTTGATTATGTGAATAACTATCTTCATTTTGAAGAGTACTATTGAAAACACCATATTGGAAATTAAGACTATCTTGAGCAGTTCTTTCCTGGGCCTCTAACAACATTTTCTGAGTCGAATCTCATGACTTTATGATTTTATCTAGGAAAGAAGGTTCACACGTTGCATTGCTGTCGTCCATAACTAAGTTATTCATATCAGCTGAACTACGTGTCGACTCAAGTAACTTTTGTGTCGACTCATCTAACTTACGTGCGGACTCTAGTAGAGAGGAATTTTGCTCATATGACCGGTGGGCGTATGGATAGTAATTGGAATCACCATGGTATGGCCCATAACCTTCAAAAGGCTTATGTTCCCAACCACTATTCACATTATGGTCAAAGTAGTAACGTCCATTTTGAAACTCAGTCGGATATTCGTTATATTGGCTATTGTAATACCAGTTCGACATTCTATTTCAGGGGTGTGAGTTGTCACACAAAATTAAAACCCACTGACAGGGGATTCGTGGGTGGATAGAGTCTTACCTCCCGTACCGGACGGGCGATGAACCGTTGAAGTCGACTCGGGCCACCGACTCCTATGTCGATTAATACGAACTCAGGGGCCGAGACAATTATCGTGAATCATCGTCCTTCCATGCAAACAATTTATATTTAATTTCAAGCCTTCCTTAGGGTTTTAAAAATAATGTCCAGTCCGGGAAAAAAAAATAAAGTCCAAAAAGTTTCCAAAAAGAAAAATTACAAAAATACAACCCTATTTACGATTTCTAAAAATAAAACAAAATAGCTATATACAAAATCTTCTTCTTCACTCCTTTTGAATTCCTCTTTTCTTTCCTTCTTTCGAAGATGCTTTCCTTTTATAGTACTTTTCTTTCCTTGTAGCTTCGCTCCAAATATGAAAAGAATCCAAAAATACCAAAGGCGTAAAAGAGAACAAAAAATAAAAAATAAAAATAGAAATAACTCTAAAACCTAAATACAAGTCCGCGTCGGCGACGCCAAAAATTGATGTAATTTTGAAAGTTGTAGAAAAAGTGGTAGTAAAGATTCGTTCAACTCGGGATTGTAAAGGTTTGATTTAAGATTTAAAAATAGAAAACACTAAAAATAATAAAAATATATTCACAAGGTTGTCACAAATATCTAGAGGTACTGAGACTCAAGATTCCACCAATTCTCATATTCAAGTGGTTCTACTATCAATTCCAGACAATTATAGCTCATAAAATAATAAATATTGACTCTTTATTCTTTGCCAAGGTAGATTTTATAAAAGATTGACTGTAAATCACAAGCATGACGTATCAAAAATACTAAGACCAAGCATACGTCATCAAACAAAATCACAATCAATTAAGAAAAATCATGAATCAATTTAAAATAGTGCAAAAGTCATAAAGGAATTAAATAGATTTACCACATGCGTAGAGAATGGCTTCCTCCGTCATCCCAGTGTTGGGTTTTAGCTCTTCATGGTGAAAACACGCTCAAAATAATGATCCATATCTCAAAAAGATGTTTTATTAAAGATAAAGTATACAGCAGTGTGTTTGTATGATTATAATTGTTCTGAGAACCTCTTTGTTACAAAAAACCCTAACAGAATCTGACTAACTCAAAATAATTGTTGGAAAAATTGTTACAAAGTTATTGAGTTTGAAAGTATAGGTCACGGTTTCTACGACCGTCCATCTGGGTCTTATGTTCTTTAGCTCTTCTTCTTCCTCCTGCTGCTGCTACGACTCTGCAACTCCACCGGCTACCCAATCACCTATGTTCGGTCACCCAACTCCCGATCTCCTTCTGTTGGTTCTCCCCCCTTCTTTTATACTCCACAGGACGATTATAACTCGATAAAATTCTTTATTTTCTCGCCCAAAAGTCACAGCTTTTCTTCTCGTTCACTCCTTCCTTGAATTGTAAAAACTCCTCGTATATCGAGAGAAACAATCATTCCTTCTATGGAAAGCCTACCCCTGTTTATAACAACAATATCTTTTCCATGTTGTTTTTTACGTATCTTCCCAATATCTTTCTTGAAATATTTCTTTCCCTTTTAATATTCATATGCGGCTTCTATGACTTTCCTAAACTCTTCCAAAGTTGATATACATGAAACTAGGACGAATATCCCCCCTATTGTTCACGTAACTCCCATATCTAATCCTTAACAAATCCGAGAAAATCCATGCTCTGTTTTATCGGGAAACAAAGTAAATCTTCTTAGAGCTTCTCCAATGGTTTGTGTGTGGAGATAAATGTCAAAATCCACCTAGGATACACATCTATTTTCTCTGAAATCATTCTCCAACCGTGATGTCTTAAACCAATGTATAGATGACTTTGGGTAGACAATGTCAAGGAGAATGTCAAGTTTTAGACATTCCCCTTGACATTGTCTACCATCCTAGTCAGCTTTTAATTAACTGAATTGACTTTAATATATTAACTAACCATTTTTATCTTTAGCAAAATTTCAATTATGGAAAATAAAAATTATACTAATTAAATGAAGAGGTTACATGCAATACCATTGGAGATGGATTTTTTTTTCTCCCTAATTTTAAGGAAAAAAAGATCGGGGATGTCTTATTTGTGTTGCCACATAGGAAGCACACACAATGACCATTGGAGAAGCTCTTATATTTTAACGCTCCTGTTTTGTAACAACAGAGAGATTCGAACTCAATTGTCGTGAAAATCTCCAACCAAATCTCTCCAAAAATCTCTTCAAGTTACGCAGCAAGAAACTAATATTTACCGCCAATTTTTAGTTTTCAAACCGTGAAGATGGTACTCCCCTAACCAACCCAGGGTGCCTTTAGCACTTGGGGGTGTCCTGGGGTGTAAATAACAAGTGGGTGCCCCTTAGTAATTGAGGTGCCCCTTATCCAAATGAGGAGTGCCTTTAGTGATTTTATCCCACGAGCGCAAATACCACTTTTCGAACCAATTTTTCCACACATGTTTATTTCTCCAAAAATACCTACAAAGACATAAAAACCATAATAAATACGAAATCGAGCACTAACAATACATACAGTTGAGATCAATTTAGACACAAAAATGTGTCTATCAAATACCCCCAAACTTATTATTTGCTAGTCCTCGAGAAAATCAATCTAGAAAATAAAATCCTAACTCACTGTCGCAGGCATCGTCGGTTGCATTTAGGGTATGCAACAAGCCTTTAAACCCCTAGGTGGCCCTAGTGGCCGAGTTATAGTCTCTGGAGGGCTTACTAGAGATATACCCACAAAACCTTTACTCCATACCTTAACTATTTGCGCAGAACCTTGGAAGGCACTAAAGAATCTCCTTAGTTGGCATACTTATTGACTACAGGAGGAAGTACCCTGATGCGAAATTCCAATTGATGTACACGAGTTTGCACTCAAGCATACTAAAATTCATATATAAGTGATAGAGATCTACTCAAATAGTTTCTGGACATCATAACCGGAGTCAACCAATCACATGGATAGATTAAGAAGATGAATGTAGAGAAAAATGTAGATGGTTTTGATGTTGACTAAGGTGAACGGTGTTTCCCATATCTCATCTCAAGGCCACTTTGCCAAAATAAACCTATCCTAATTGACTGAGATATCTTTGTCGGACTAATATCAACACACTGGCATATACAAGGGAACCAGTGGTCGATTTTATTGAGCACTTTATTCCGTTTGGTCTGTCTCAATTTTTTTTTTTTTTTTTTTTTTTTTTTTGTATCTCAATCACTCTTTTTCACCCTAGTAGTGGTAACAACTTGAATCTTGAGCCCTACCTAATCACTTAGAGAAACATATTATAAAGAAAACAAAATAGAAGTAGAAGTGAAAAGGATTCAACGAGATATGACGAAACTTCCATGTTTTTTCTTTAAATTGAACACCTGAGCTCTGTGCTTTTATGAATAGAATCTTTAGATGTTTCTATCTAATCAGATTGGTTCCTCAACTCCTACAACCAAAATGCTTCCATCCACTTAGATTGGTTAGTGCCATCCTTAATATGCATAAATTTCTAGGCTCTGGAGTTTAACAATGCAACTAAAAAGTTTCTCCTATACCCCCAAACTTAAACCTAACATTGTCCTCAATGTTCTAAAGATAAAACTAAAAACATGAACAAGGAGAAACTATTACCATTTGAAGTAACAGAGTTAAGGAAAGATATTACCATGTCGCATGAATATGGGGTTACCTCCCAAGAAGTGCTAAGTTTAAAGTCTTCAGCCAGACTAAGAAAGGATTAGTCACCTCATAAAATCATAAAGTAATAGACGAAATATTTGTGGATCATCAAAACCAAATAGATCTATCATAAGTAAAGGAATCTGCAACATGCCAAGAAAATTAACAAATAAAGCACACCCTTTTCCGGTTTCCTGTTTAAGACAACTACATCTAGCTTTGGTTCAGGTTCAGGCTCTATAACTGGGTCGAGATAAAATATTTTCATGTGCTGGAATTCCTCAAAGCTAAGATCCGTTTCAGGTTGTAAAGTCTCTAAAAACTCAAATAAGAACTTAGAAGCACATAATAATAACCTGAATAATTGAGGATCCTCTAAGTCAATCAGTTTTGACTCACACAGTTGACCACAATGAGAGTAGTGGTCATTCTTAAGCAAATGTCTCGTTTCTATTCTCCTAAAATAATTAGGTTTGGTCTCAGAATTTAATAATTGACACATTTTGAACTCATACATTCCCACAATTGGTTGAAACATATTTGGTGGGAAAACAAAATCAATCTGGGTATCATAGCCTAGGCTAACCACATCAACCACAGGATGGGTTTCTAACAACTGAACTTCCCTATGGACATCACTAGGATCAGGAAAACGTGTATGAAGATAATATTTTAAAATGGTTAAGGCACATATGTCAAGTCCCAAGTGAGGGACATTTCTAAGAGTTAAGGCACATGGAGAATGATAATCACCCCCAAACTTAGAGTTTTCAGTGTCTCTAGAAAGACTATTCATAACTTCCCTAATTTCAAGGTCATCTAATTCCTGAAAATGGTCAATTGATTCTTCTAAGTCAGGTTCATCCTCACTCATCTCTACGAGTTCATTTTCTTTGTCTAAGACTAATGTTTCTTAATCGCTAGACTCTAAAACAATATTCTCAGAAGAAACTCGTTCCTCTAAACCATTATTAGCTTCGTAATCAAAAGGAAATACTACATCGTCTAAAACGGGGGTATCTCTAGTCAAATCCTCATCCTTTTGAATAGGTGAATAATTATTAAAATTATTTGGATTTGAACTAGAAACATTATCATTATTAAGCTCAATTGGAGTAACAAATTCCTGATCACTATGCCTACTTATTTCAAATTTTTCATCAGTACCATCCTAATCATAATCATCATTATAATAACATGAAAATGGTCGAACCCCATCTAAAAAAGTAGTGTTACCAAGTTTAACCTCTTCATCTTGATTATGTGAATAACTATCTTCATTTTCAAAGGTACTATTGAAAACACTATATTGGAAATTAAGACTCTCTTGAGCAGTTCTTTCCTGGGCCTCTAACAATATTTTCTGAGTCGACACATGACTTCCTTATTTTATCTTGGAAAGAAGGTTCACACGTTGCATTGTTGTCATCCATAACTAAGTTATTCATATCAGCTGAACTACGTGTCGACTCAGCTAACTTACGTACGGACTCTAGTAGAGGAATTTTTCTCATATGACCGGTGGGCGTATGGATAGTCATTGGGATCACCATGGTATGGACCATAACCTTCAAAAGGCTGATGTTCCCAACCACTATTCACATTATGGTCAAAGTAGTAACGTCCATTTTGAAACTCAGCCGGATATTCGTTGTATTGGCTGTTGTAATACCAGTTCGACATTCTATTGCAGGGGTGTGAGTTGTCATACAAAATAAAACCCACTGCGACAGGGACTCGTGGGTGGATAGAGTCTTACCTCCCACTGCAGACGGGCGATGAACCGTTGAAGTCGACTCGGTCACCGACTCTATGTCGATGTACGAACCCGAGGGGCCGAGACAGTGATCGTGAATCGGTCTCCCTTCCTATAAACAATTTATATTTAATTTCAACCCTTCCTTAGGGTTTTAAAAATAAAGTCCAAAAAGTGTCCAAAAATAAAAAGAAAAATTACAAAAATACAACCCTATTTACAGTTTCTAAAAATAAAACAAAATAGCTATATAAAAAATCTTTTTTCGTCACTCCTTTGAATTCCTCTTTTCTTTCCTTCTTTGGAAGATGCTTTCCTTTATAGTACTTTTCTTTCCTTGTAGCTTCGCTCCAAATCAAAAGAATCCAAAAATACCAAAGGCGTAAAAGAGAACAAAAAATATAAACAATAAAAATAGAAATAACTCTAAAACCTAAATACAAGTCCGCGTCGGCGACGCCAAAATTTGATGTAATTTTGAAAGTTGTAGAAAAAGTGGTAGTAAAGATTCGTTCAACTCAGACTTATAAAGGTTTGATTTAAGATTTAAAAATAGAAAACACTAAAAATAATAAAAATATATTCACAAGGTTGTCACAAATATCGAGAGGTTCTGAGACTCAAGATTCCACCAATTCTCATATTCAAGTGGTTCAACTATCAATTCCAGACAATTATAGCTCATAAAATAATAAATATTGACTCTTTATTCTTTGCCAAGGTAGATTTTATAAAAGATTGACTGTAAATCACAAGCATGACGTATCAAAAATACTAAGACCAAACATACGTCATCAAACAAAATCACAATCAATTAAGAAAAATCATGAATCAATTTAAAATAGTGCAAAAGTCATAAAGGAATTAAATAGATTTACCACATGCGTAGAGAATGGCTTCCTCCGTCATCCCAGTGTTGGGTTTTAGCTCTTCATGGTGAAAACACGCTCAAAATAATGATCCATATCTCAAAAAGATGTTTTATTGAAGATAAGGTATACAACAGTGTGTTTGTAACAGTTATAATTGTTACTGAGAACCTCATCGTACAAAAACCCTAATGAATCAAGTTGCAAACTCAAAATAATTGTTGGAAAAATTGTTACAAAGTTATTGAGTTTGAAAGTATAGGTCACGGTTTCTCACGATCATCCACTGGTCTTATGTTCTTCAGCTCTTCTTCTTCCTCCTGCTGCTGCTACGACTCTGCAACTCCACCGGCAGCTACCCAATCACCTCTGTTCGGTCACCCAACTCCCGAACTCGTTCTGTTGGTTCTCCCCCCTTGTTTTATACTCCACAGGCCGATTATAACTCGATAAAATTCTTTATTTTCTTCGCCCAAAAGTCACGGCTTTTCTTCTTGTTCACGCCTTCCTTGAATTGTAAAAACTCCTCGTATATCGAGAGAAACAATCGTTCCTACTATGGAAAGCCTACCCCTGTTTATAACAACAATATCTTTTCCCTGTTATTTTTACGTATCTTCCCAATATCTTTCCGAAATATTTCTTTCCCTTTTAATATTCATACGCGGCTTCTCTGACTTTCCTAAACTCTTCCAAAGTTGATATACATGAAACTAGGACGAATATCCTCCCCTATTGTTCACGTAACTCCCATATCTAATCCTTAACAAATCCGAGAAAATCCATGCTCTGTTTTATCGGGAAACAAAGTAAATATTCTTATATTTTAACGCTCCTGTTTTGTAACAACAGAGAGATTCGAACTCAATTCCAGTGAAAATCTCCAACCAAATCTCTCCAAAATTCTCTTCAGAAGTTACGCAGCAAGAAACTAATATTTCCTTAATTTTTAGTTTTCAAAACTGTGAAGATGGTACTCCCCTAACTCGAACTGGGGTGCCTTTAGCACTTGGGGGTGTCCTGGGGTGTAAATAACAAGTGGATGCCCCTTAGTAATTGAGGTGCCCCTTAACCAAATGAGGAGTGCCTTCAGTGATTTTCTCCCACGAGCGCAAATACCACTTTTCGAACCAATTTTTCCACACATGTTTGTTTCTCCAAAAATACCTACAAAGACATAAAAAACCATAATAGAATCGAAATCGAGCACTAACAATACATACAATTGAGATCAATTTAGACACAAAAATGTGTCTATCAATCCGCCTAAAAGAGGAGAACTGATGCTAAGGAAGACTCATAGATATGAGATAAATATACTTATTTTAATGAATTTATCATCTAATAATGTATCAGATTCACAAAAAGCTATCAATGACATTTCTGAATTTTGATGAACCAATTCTAGGACATGGATTTTCATATTTACAAAGCATTCAAAAGGAAATAAACCACGACCTAGGAAAGTAAGACCTCAGATTAGGAGGAAAATATTTCCCACGAAATAAATGGTTTCTAGGGAAACTTAAAACCTTCCCCTAGGAAGGCTGAGCATCCACGCCGTGCACCTTAGTTCGCACGAGAGTGCAAGAGGCAAGTCCTAACGCACGTCGTGAACAACTCTCATAGAAATGAGCTAGGGGCAATGATAAGACCTATCCGCTGAGGGTCCCTTTTATGATGGCCTTCGGTAAGGAGTTCAGAAGTATGACAAGGCGCCGACATATTCGGTTGAGCTGCAGGTGCCTGGGACACCTGGAGCGTTACTGGCCATGTCCGTATGGCAAGTCTTGGTTACAATGCACTCGATCCCAAAGATAACTCACTTAGGGTGTGACTTCGTAACCTCAAGCCATATCGGCGATGGGGATAAGAAGTCATGAAAACAACTGAATGTCGTAATTACTGGATGGGAGGAGACCAGCATGCATGTTAGGGTTAACCACCTTGAAGGGGCAATCAGGGGGAATATAAAGGGATGGAACCCTCCAGATTAGGGATCTGCGTGACCAAAAAATATGGCAATGTCATGGGACTAACATTCATGGGAATGGCTAGGCCTGTCGCATTGTCGCGAGATAGGGTTCAAAAAAAATGTTAAGAGGAGGTTGATGGATTATTATTTGAAAGAATAGTAAGCGCCTGATACTTCGTCGAATTAAGATCCTTCAAAAAGGATAGGGCAGAATAAGACCTTAATTAGGAGGAACCATAAGACCTCGGAAAGCAACAATTGAATGAGTAACACTAGAACAATATGTAAGAAAGAATTATCATGAAGCATATAAAAAAGATAAGGGCAGGCAAAATAAGGCAATGGAGAAAGGATAAGCAACAAAAGATAAGGACAACACGAGAGGCATAGGCGAGAATTTAAAATAGGAAAACACAATGAGGCAAGTAGCAAGGTTAAAAGCTTGTGCGAAGTCAACTTAGCGAAATATTAACCCTTCATTTCATACCTCGGAAATACACAAAAGAATAAGAGGAAAGTATATAGTTTAAATTTTGTTATTCTTTTGAGTATCCCCTCGGCGAGTATATACTTGAAGAAATGGAAAATCATAATATTGATATGATAAAAAAAAAACATTACTTAAAAAACAACCAGAAATATATAAAATGATTCAAGGTGTTTTGCCCCCCCAAGCTTGGGAGCGCCCAGAAAGAGAAATTGTTTCCAAAATAGTTAAGGATGATACTAAAAATATGGAAGAAGAAGAAAACTAAGATTGTTGCTAAAGAGTAACACTATTAGTAACTGTTGTCTCAATGATTTCACCACCATCCCCACCAAGACCAAAGCTGAAAGATTCGCATCAAGATTCGAAGGTTGTCCTAGAAAACTCGTGGAAGCAAGGGCACCTTGGACTCTTCCTCCTCGACCTTTGTCTCATTGATCTTTTTCTCCTCGTCACCTTCAGTGAGCCTCTCTTCTTCACCTGAGATAATTTCGCGGTTGACATTGCTCGTCAAGTAAAGAAAACCTCCAGAGGAAAAGTAGGATGAGGAATTCCATGCTCGTCGCATAAGTTGTTGAAGAGAGAGACCAGGTAGTTCTGGGTATTCTTGCGAGCTAACTTCGCTACTTTAGCAGAATCTTCTATCATCTCGTCGATGTCAAATTCAAATCCTTAACCTCGTCTTTGAGGTGAGAAACCTCTTTGCGAAACTCATCCCTTTCGTGGGAAAGGTGAAGGACTTGATTCTATTAAAGCTCTTCGAATTATGCAAAAACAAAACAAGATTTTATCAAACCCGAAATTTGACATAACCAATAGTATCTCATATTACACCTAAAGCTACCTTCCATCTGTAAGATGGTGGTGTTCAAAGTCTCTTGGATATCGAATACAAATGATCCAACTTGGAGATTGCTAGATCCGACTCTTGGAGTTAAACTCATAGCTCGTGATACGCATTGTCCCAACCTTTACCATGACCAAACTTCGAAGTATCTTTGCTAGGTTGAATGACAAGAGCACCTTTGTTCTTGCGAAGATCTGCAGACTTGACTTGGGAGGAAGATTTGACGGACTTCGAGCGTGAGGAATTATCCAGCAGAGCCTGAAGAAATTCCACCTTTTTATTCGGACAATCAATCTCCTCATTTAAGACAACTACTTTGGTGCGAGATTTACGAAGATAAACCACAACCTGATTTTTTTTTTACTGATTACGCGCTCGTTATCTTCCCCCAGACTCGTATAGGCAGATAACGACGAGGAATGAAGATTCGTCTAAGTAGTAAGGGAATTGTTAACCCGCTGAAGTTATAACTTGAGGCGCTCATACTCGTCATGCATATGATGATTCAGATCCTCGTTACGAGATCAATCGATGGATATACGGTCCACTTGCCAAAAGAGGGTCTCGACCTTCTCATTTAAAATCTCATTCTGAGTCACATAGCAATCATTCTGAGTCACGAGGTTCAAGTTCTCAGCACGAATATCTTCCAGTGAGGCGGACGCTTCGGAAGCATCCATTTGGATTTTCATGCATCGAGATTGACGAAATATAAAATAAGAAAATAACAGAAGTAAAAGCAAAGGCAAGGAATGGATCTGCAAGGGGAGAGAACTTACTTTGAAGCTTCTTTATCTTCTTCTCTTTCTTGTTGGAATAATCCTTCTCCTCTTTAAGCTCCTTCGTCAAGGCCTTTATTTGAGCCTCATCCTTCTTTACTTTCTCGCGAACAAGTCTAATCTCCACGAGGCTGGCCATGTGACGATTGACCTCATGCGAATCGAAGAATTTAAATTTAGAAATAAATCTCGGAATGAGGAGAAAGCACAACCGAAGGAGTGTAAAAGACTCACCAGGTTCATTAAAGCAGAATGTTATTGGAGAGACAAATTCATAGAGGCATTCAACAGTGCGGATGTGTCTTGGGAAAGAAAGTAATCAGCACTAAAAGTCACCAGAGATTCAAGAGCACGAGATCTTATAGCTGGATCTTTACGAGCCTTGTGGTAAATATCTTGGGTAAAACTTCATGTCGGGGATCATAAAGGGATTAGACGCCATATATGAGACCCTTTGCTTACCCTTCTCGCAAGGGGAAGGCTTTTCAGGGATTCCTCAACATGCACCACCAACGGAGGAGGAACGGGAGAATCAGCAACTTTGGGAGAATTAGTTGTGCAAGACTGAGAAGATTGATGTTTGGGAGGATTTGGGTGACTTGGGGAAGCAACAGATCTCCTGACCGCGGTCAAGCTCGCTAAGTCCAAAACCCTATGCCGCCTTTTGGGCTCGCCAGAAGGAGGAGTGTGTAAGGCATCAGTCTACAAAAGAGCAAGTTCAATACAATCGATAGATGAAAAGGTCGATGTACACAAGATGATAATTTGGACGAAGTAAAGATACCGAGTAGGAGGAGGAGGCGGAGTAGGATGATCACACCTTTTTCGTCCCTTAGCTAACTCAGAAGCGGGCTGCTTAACGAGGAGAGTATTATACTACGAAGAATAAAGGGTTAGAATTTAAGGTTATCGCGCAGAAAAGAAAGTAATGGGCGAGGTGGATACCTGTTTGGAAGTAGGAGATTCAATAGTAACATCCCTTTCCTTGCATGCTTTGAGAAGACCAGCAGCAGGCATCACGAACTAAATAAAGGAGAAAATAACAGATTAAACCCAGGACGGGACAAAAGTTTAAAGGATGAAACAATACCTCAGTTGGCACGAACCACCGAAGCTTCCAGGGATCACAGCCAGCGAGATAACAATGTTCTGGAAGAGGACCCTGGCGAGAGATCCCCTTCTCGTCAACACCCCAAATGAAAGGGCCCCCTACCACCAGAGAAAACATCGTTCAGTCATTATCACAAGAAAGGCGAAGTTGATCATTACGCCCGGGCTTAAGGGGATCAACATATAACAGCAGAGCTTTGGTTGGAGCGCAGATGGTGTTTTAGATAAGATCAATACCCCACTCCCGATGCTTTCTCATGCTCATAAACCTAGCGGGAATAGTTAGCCACGAAAGAGTCCACATTATAGTCGCGAGGATCATACTCCTCAACCATTGATGGGACTTGCGAAGTGCCATTATCTGAACGAATCACAAACTCGTTGGAAATACGAATTCCATTACTAGAAAGCTGAAAGACCCCACACGGAAGCTTGTTCAGAATCTCAAGGAAGACGGGGTTAGAAGGGTTATAGAGGGGAAAAGATAACCCATCTCTTAACTGACCAACGTTGACAATCATTTTGTCGGCCGTTCAAACATCATATTGAATCCACCTATAGTTCAGTTCCATGTCTTGTGTAACAACAATGGGAGGACTCATGGAAGAATCAACGGCATGGGTCAAGGTTAAGCCCATCTTCTGGAAATCTGCTTGGAATTCCTCGTAAGTTTTGAGTGGAGTAGAGGTTGATACCTTCTTTGGAGCCATGATGATGAAAAGAAAAGCGAGAAAATTGAGAGAAAAGAAGGGTAACAACAAGGGAAGAAACATGAGCGTAAGAAGTAAGGGATCGAGTTAACGAAAAAGAAGGAAGAAGAAACCCAAACTAGGGTTAAAACGAGATATTTATAGTAAGTGGAAGATTACCAGAAAAGCAGGTTGACAGCACGTTCGAGGAAACTTGACTGGTAATAACCGGTTACCAAGAGAACGTGGTCACGTGGAAGCAAGAAGGTGGAGAACGTGGCAGCCAAGGAATCTCAACCGGTTCTTATTCCATTCTCATATGATTCGAACGAAATAAAAAAAGACAAAATATAGGTACACAAAATAGGCTCGCCACGTGGCCGCCCAGGAAGGCACGAAATAGGAATGAAGAATCTCACTCAAAGATCCCGGTCAGTGACTTGTCAAATCAAATGTCAGAATTACCTCGTCACTGGTTAATAACGCGAAGCACGAAGAGGAGGCATCCTAAAATGAAGTAACTCGCATAAGGAATCTAAAACACGAACGAATGAAATTGGAGTACCCAACAAGATACCGGTCACGAAATCAGATAGGCGAAGTAAGGTTACTTGGATGAAAAGGTAACCCACGAAGTCAGTAAATTGTGGAACAAGAAAAGAGAGAGCTGTCTCGACAAACTTCCAAAGTTGTCAGCGAAAGAAAGGGGAAAACTTTATGGAAAACGATCTGGGCGAAGTATAAAGCACCCCACGAGAACCTGACGAAGTAAAATGAGCTGTACACCATTGGGAGTGGTTGGCCTATAAATAAAGACCTTGGGGCATCAGAGAAGGGGTCGGATTTTTGCTTAGAGGGTGAGATTAGGGTTTCCTTGTATTCAAGAACTTGTATTTTCACTACTTTGGGTGGTTAATCAATAAAGAATTTCTTGTCCAAAATATTTATCATGTCTTAGATCTTTGCTACTTTCTATTTAGGTGTGCTACTGGATTTTCAGTAGTTACAGGGACTTTGTATGATAAGCATGTGGTCGCCATAAAAAAGTCTAAGCTATTCGATCAGAGTCAAGTCGAGCAGTTTGTAAATGAGGTAGTTATCTTAACTCGGATTAACCACAGAAACGTGGTGAAGCTGCTGGGTTGTTGTTTAGAAACTGAAGTTCCTTTGCTTGTGTATAAATTAAATATGTATCTAGTGGTACACTGTCCGAACATATCCATTACGAACATAATTCTACTGAAATGTCTTCAATGACTTGGGAAACACGTTTGAGGATCGCAACCGAGGTTGCAAGTGGAATTGCCTATTTACATTCATCAGCGTCTCCACCCATCATTCACAGAGATATAAAGTCTACTAACATATTATTAGAAGAAAACTAGTATCTTGCCCGTGCGTTGCACAGGGTTAAGTTAGTTAAATTATTATTTGTACTGAAAATGTAGAGACGGGTTTTCCTATTGTGTTTAAATGTGGTATCTACTTGCATAGAAATTGCAGAGTATTTGCAGCTCGGGTAGTTGCAGACGTAACTGAAACAACTGGGGCAAAAACTTAGTCCAAGTTAATTGGATTATTGTTTGTGCTGAAAAATACAACTTGGTCCAAGTTAATTGGATTACTGTTTAAGATGAAAATACTAGGTGTGGGACTTGGGTTGGTTGGTCGGGTTGGAAAGCTTGGCCGAGGCAGACCCGAGGTAGAAATTCTTTGCCCAGATTTCCCATGGAACCCGTGGAGGTGCTGCCCAAGTCCCGCCCAAGTTATATTCCTCGGGTTCCCCGAGTTCCTCGGGTTGACCCATGCTAATACTTTACAACATAAAAATTGTGGACATAGAACGTGGTTAGTTAGTAGACTCATATATATATACACACATACAAACCCTAATGACCTTAATTTAAGTCTTAAATTTATTTTTTATTAATGTAATAATAACAAATTTTAGTAATTATTAGATTTAATTATTGTATTTAGCTTAAATTTCCAAATAACTTATGATTATTGACAATAATATAAATTTTTTCATATTGAATTAATAATGAAATAGATATGATTTATATTTTCATTATTAGGTTTGAAGATAATGGCTAAAATTGCTTTTAATAGATAATACTATAAATTATAAAAATAGTTTATATAATTATATATAGTTCCTCGGGTTGGGTGGGTTGTTTGGGTTAGAAATATTTGTGACCATGTTTGCCCAAGTTTAACTTGGGTTTATTAAAATTGTACCCGAGCTTGCCCAAACTTTTAAAATACATTGCCCATGTCCGCCCAACTTTTAAACTTTTAATGCATTGAAGCTGAAATTTATTAGGAACATGTAACTGAATACAACATCCCTGTGAGAGAGTCGGCCATTGATGAACCATTTACAGTCAATCGATCCATCCAGATTATCATAAGTTAGGATCAACATTACAACACATACACCAATAATAACCCTCTATTGTTCCGTCAGTACACTGCCCAGAAGTCCATCTTCCATATGTGTTTCCATATATATCTGCGCAGGCACCATCACACCCACAATTGTAGGTTCCGCCATCCTGGTCTGGGGCATACGGCGTTATTGGAAGAAGACCTTTGGCCCCAGCACATGCACCACCAGCACCATTAACGACATGAACTTCTCTGTATCATTATCATACGATCTCATTAGCCAAATTAACAAAGAGAAATTAAAAAAACATAACAAAAACTAAACTGCTTGCGAAACGAGAAGAAATGAGAGCACAATTCTTCTTATTTGCCATGTTTGGATCGGTGCTTATTAGTTGTTATAACTGAACTGCTTATTGATATCTGTAGACTCGAAACCCGATCACTTTATTTATAGAAATTAATGCGTATACACATTAGAATTTGCGATGTAATTTACGGTGTAAATGTTGACTAAACACAAACTTGCATTATTGAACCCAGTCTGGACGTCACAAAATAAAAGATATACCGCTTCATTGTTGGTTTTGTTTAATAATGATTAGTTGCATCGTCATGTCTTGGTAGCTAGTAAGTGTGTTGTCGGATACCTACTGTACAGCGCAACGACTGCGACTGCAACATACAAATTGGCCTTTTCAATTTGTTTTTCTGGCAATAATTCACTCTTAATTAATTTCCTTTGACATTGTTACATAAATCGTGTAATCGTGTAGGGCTCCTTAAGCCTCCCATCTCCTAAACTATGATGGGATTCACAATAATGGACATAATCCTGTCTTTTGTTTCGCGATTTGGTATACCATGACCATCTCCGATTTGGTACATATACTGTCCCATTCTAGCTACATTTTGGACAGTGTTGATGAACGAACTTGGGAAAACGTCCCGTGAAGAAGATAGACTCGTATTCATTTTTTCCCATGAAGCACGAATCAGATGTTGCATATGTTCACGGGCAATAGACTCCGAGACACCAGTTTCATGCATGTAACATTCTACTGATTTTGCAACGTCACCCCTTTTTAGCTCATCCTGTATTTGATCATCATGCATATACATCTACGAGTTAGTACTAACGCAATACAGGTGAAAACATAGTGCCAATTTAACACAATATGTACTTAAATGTGCTACCATTTATACCTTTGAGGTTCCTAAATCATCTGCAAGTCGGAGAATTATGGATGACCAGCGAATGAGATCAGATTGGTTGTTGGTCATGCATTCTAATGCTTCTTTTGTAATATTTTCATGGTCTCCAAGTAGACAATAAGCATGAATGCTCAGCAGAGGCCCTCCTACCGTAATCCATGCGTTATCTGTATACTCTTCAAGTGTTGGTATGTATCCACTGTAGTACCATGTTGCCTCTTGCAAGTATGCATTGCATATATCTACCCACTGAAATATCATTCCACCGTAGTATTAGAATTTAGAGAAAATGGGTCATTTGTCCAAAAAAATTTAAAACACGGTTCAAATGGACGAGTAAAAAAAAGTACGGGTGAAATAGCCAAAAAAAATAGCAAGGATGAAACTGGATTCATCCTCTACTTATACTTAAAAAAATAGCAATGATGAAACTGGATGCATCCCTGTAAAATAAAAAAAAAAAATATTTGAAAATGGACAGATGAAACCCGATTACATCCTGCCTATTTTTAAATTTTTGTCCATTTAAACAAGATATATTTTAATTTTTGCTATTTAAACAAGATCAAAACCTAAGTGTCTTTTTTTCACCTGTAAATTGTTGATTTTGGTCTTTTTGACCAATTTTGTGTAGAATTTAGTGGGAAAATATTTTTTATCCTTTTTAATCTACTACTATTGACTAAAGAACAAAGAAGGCTGTAACGGTAGTTACCGATTTCTTCAAGTATGGCATAACGTCTAAATTGTTGTTTCTCAGAACCTCATAGCCCATTTCATTGACAGTGTTATAGAGAGCAAAGAAACATATCTTCATGTAATGTGGAAGGTTTTCCACTGTGTTTATATTCCACCTGTGACAAAAAAATTTATTTTTGTATGGTTGAGATTATTTTGCTTGCACCTCTTTTTGGTCGCTGGAGCTTAAACTTGACAGATGAAAAGTTGAAATAAGTACCTTTCGACAGCTTCTGTAAATAGCTTGAGCTCATCTAATGAACCATAGACATCATAAACGTCATCAATTACTGTGGCGAGATAAGCAGTTTTTGTGACCTGTCTCCTCACATTTCCGAATTTAGGCTCAGAGTTAAACCCTACAATCCAAAGAAAACTTTCTACTAGTCTGTTTCTAGCAAATCCCAGTGATTCATCAAGGGCCAATTCCCTCCACCACCTAATTGGTGACAAACAAATCATGAAAATGCACGTTATAATTAGACGTGCGCGCATAAAAGTAAGAAATAAAATCAAGAAGGTTTTGGTATATTACCTGGATGCATATTTTAAGTCTTCATGGTATGTTGCTTGGACCATATTGAAGTCGAGCTTAGCAAATTCAAGCAAGCAAGGGTGCATATCTTGTTTCATCTCATAAAGGTTTATGTACCGCCGTACCTCCATTCTCGGCAGTCTCCATAACAAAGGCATCTCCAAGGAATTACTAATCTCATCTTCCAAAAAAATCGACATGCTATCATTTCTTACTTTTAGGCAATTCTTGAGATGTTTGCTCGTGACTTCTTGGGCTTCAACCAAGATTAGTTCCCCTTCATAAGCATAGAATGAACCTTCATATAAACTCAGCAGGCCTTCGAAGTCTTTAGCGATTCCTGTATTCTTATTTATCTCTTCTACAAAGCTCTTTAAAACATCTATAATGATAATTTCACAAAAATATTTGTTACAAATTTGAAATGAAGAGAGTTGCATGAAAAGAAACTTATCAAAATTTGTGACATCTAGATAGATAAAGAACAAATCAGCAAACCTTGAGAGATTTCATAACCATGTTGCCTAAAAAGCCTAAACTTCAATGCTTCAATAGTCAGGTCATTCTGAGAAACATGACCATCCTTGCCGTTAAAATAGATTTTGTCAAGGGCACTCTTTATCTCGTTATGGAAATGGTAATCCAGTCCTAGTCTTTGGAGGGTATTGATCAGCTTCAACGAATACGGCAATCCACTGGCTCCATCAAACATGCCTCGAATATTATCCTTCAACTTTTCAGCTCTATTAACACAAATCTCACTCTGTTCATCAACCAAGACAATTTGCATAAAAAAAAACATTATTAACTCAAACATCAATCATATACTCTGTATTACACATAAAGGGTGCTATTTAATGACACAAAGGCTGCACATTTAGTACTCACCTTATAATCACTAGTTAGAGATTGCACAAACTTATAATCCCAAATATTTGGGTGATAGTTGGCAGATCGCCTTGCTAACAATGGATCAGCAGTAGTACTGTTGGTGGTTCGAGGGCTAACAACATAATGTACATGTGAACTCCGTTGGGTACTTTGAACAATATTTGGAGGCTGAGTATGTAGAAGTAATGCTGGTTTCAACCTTTTGAGGGTGAGTACGGTTTGAGGTTGAATGAAGAGATGTTGGTTCCCATGAAATGCCATAGCTGCTAGATTATAGATTTTATAGTTAAAGAGGGGATGAATTCCAAGTGTATGAAGTTATCGGCTGAATGGATTTATATATAGGATTTATATGCAGTCGGAATATTTATCACATTTTGAGTGACAAACCTTTGCAGATATCCATACCGTCACTTCTTCCACCTTTACATTGAAAAAAATATGCAACACATTTATCAGGTTCTCCCCTATTTTTCAATTATTTGCATTAGTAAACCCCACAATGCATTATGAGATTTACACAGCCGTAGGTCCGGCCCTTAAGGCCATATCTCATTTTCCTTTGGCCTAAAGTAAAAAATAAAATTCAACGACACGGTACGAGTAATTACCACTATTCTTTCCTAATACATTGCCAAAAGAAAAAATAACTACGTTACAAATTAAGAAATAGAAGAATTATATACACTAGTCGAATAAGATGTTAGAAGCCATTGATCTTTTTCAGGCACACACACTATATATTTCATTTGGTTGTGCACCTTACATTCGTTCTATCCAAAAAAAGGGAAAAATCAATGCACTCAAGGCATGACATATCACATCATCAGTTAGTACTGTGCTAGTTGATTAGTTGCTGTCTTGCTACATTTCAATAGATCAAAAGTATAGTTATTCCGACATATCATAGCTGTGCACATGCCCCGACTAAAAGCATACTACCAATTGAGGTCCCAATACTCAAACTAAGTCTCACTACGTACAACTCTAGCTATTTCGTCCACAATTTTCATATCTTTTGGAAAATGGTAAGCGAATGTCTTGTTCCATTTATTTATATTCACATAATTCTAACTAGTAGACGTACGATTGAAATATCGCAATATAAACGTGAAAATTAGGAACAATTTAAGACCACTAGTAGCTTAAATGCACTCTATCTTGAGAAGTCCTTTACCGAAGAAATGTGAACGGTGCAGTAATTTTTTGAGTTTTTGAATACCTGCAAAGGTTTAGATGTTGCATTATAATGTCTGGAACAAATTAGATTTTGACGAATTAGAGTATCTACTTTATTTCAGAGGGATCGTGGTGATTAAAGAATGAACATTTAAATGATTACAATTGCCGACTTAACTCGCAACGTTTAAGAGGAATTCCAATAGGGTTGAAGATAAGGTATTTGGTAGTTTTAATACTTAGAAATACAACACTGATTTAAGAGCGAATTAAAATTACATTAGACAATTGTTCTCATTTTCAATATGCAATGGGCTTCTCAAATTTTTTATTTTAAACCATATTTTGATACATGCAGTTAATTTGGTTTTCGGCTAACATCATATTTTAAACCACCAGCCAAAGTTATCTCATTTCCGCTAACACATCTTTGCTATCGGAATTTTGGACAAGCATTTAGTTCTGTTCTGCTAAAATAAATTGTTAACACAACATAATACGTGTACATTGTGACCAAACATGGTACACGGAGGTTTCTCTTTTTAAGAGTTTATTATCTTTAGTATTCCTGTATATTAGGAAATTTTATTCTGTTAGGAAACGGGTTAACTTAGAGTTCACGATATCTTCATGTATATAAAATTTGTTGATCGTCATGTATCATAGTTAAGTTGAATTAATAAGATACAAGTTCTGTTAAAGTTTGTCTTCTCTTCTTAAATTCTTCTTGTCTTTAATTAAACCTAAGTTAACCTAAACCTAGTAGTTCTAACTTGGTATCAGCTAGGTTAGTCCAGGACCGTACCAAGCTGTTAGGAAGCATAGGCGGGCGCCTAGGGCCCCCGGATGACAGGGCCCCCAATTTTTTTTTCTTTTGTCCGTATGTATACTAATTTCTACATATCTCACCTATTGGAGAAAAAAAATGAAACTACTATGATGTATAATAATTTCTACAACTAAGTTTTATATAATTTGGACTCCTTGGCGCAATCGGTATCCAATTTTTTACTATACAAAAGTAAGACCTCACTGGTTAAACAAGTTATATTCTCTTGATGATAGCATTTGAAAAGTACCGGTATCAAGCTTCAAAGATATTATCTAAAGCATGAATGATATTGATGGGCATGACTTGTACAGTTCACAAGTTTCGATTTTTTTCTTTTTTTTAAATAGAAACCTACAACAACACTTATAAGTGTTGTTGAAGTAAAAAAATATATAATGTTGGAAAAATGAGGTTATAGGGGAGATTCGAACATGAATCTACTGCATGGACGTCTATCTCATCAACCATCCTTACCGTTCATAAGTTTTGGCTTTTTTTTCTTTTTTTAATACACTACAAAAAAATTGGCCATCAGCGACGAACATCATCGTCACAAAATAAACCATTTTCGTCGCCAATTCTTTTTGCCGACGATATTTTCTTGTCGCCTGGAATGTCGGTGATAGTGCGTCGCTGATTGGGTATAGCGACGTAAATTTTAATTTTGTCGCCAACTGTTTTTCAGCGACTAAGTAAGATTTCGTGGTTGAAAACACAAATTTACCGACCAAAAGAAACATTGCCGCAAAAAAAAATTTTATTAGCGACGACATATATATATATCGTTGGATTTATTTCATTGGCGAAAAAATCTTACTACAACAGAATTTTTTGTAGCCAAAACACAAACGACGATCAAAATAACAAGATCTAAATTTACAGTAATCACATCTAAAAAATGAATTTAACTTTAAACGAGAAGGAAAAGAATTTTAAATGGGAAAATGATTGAAACTGAATATACATTATTACATTTGAAATATGAGTTCAACTGTATATCAATAACCCGAAATCACATGCAGAACATCAAATTTTTGGAATGCTAGATCCCGAAGTCTCCGTGATAATACACATTAAGCTTAGATATTGAGAAGTGAAATGAAATTATGAAAAATAAGTAGGACATAACAAAAGAGACAATTAGAAGGCTTAAAAACATTAAAACCATTTGCTTCTCGTACGCTCCGTATGATACGTTTTGCAGCCAATAATTTAGCTGAGAAATACCCAACACGATACTCCAGAGCTTTATACCAAAAAGGGGCAGCTTCACTAATCGTATCACTGTAGAAGTTTGATTGTGGTTATGACTCAAGATCGAAGCATTCGTTCCAAAATCAGCAATCTTAAGCACTCCGACAATGGTTATAAGAAGATTAAACCCTTTGATGTCAACAGATACAATAATTCACATCAACTAAGCTGGCATTGATAGTTCCAAGAAGATCCCAAACAAGTTGATTAGCTAAAGCAAATCGTCAAACTGTTGATGAAACACTTTCAACCTTAAAACAACATTTTAACAAAGTGGTGAATGGGAGCTCTACCATTGGCATAATCATTTAATATTACAACAAATCTTGCAGGTAGTTAGCACGAGTTTTAGGATACTAAGAAGATAATTCCAAACCAAATGGAAACAGTATATGTTAAACAAATGAGGTCGGGGTCCAAAAATCAGGAAATCATCGAAGAAGTTCACTAGTTATAGGTAGTTAAGATTATAACAAACATATAGACTAACTTCGGCATCATAGAATTATTCCAAGAAGGCAAGAACTAACAATTTATTTGATTATTTCAGTTCTCACCTGCCCCGAATGACTGTTTCGACCACCAACTGTAGTTGCTATAACCACCGACTGCATCAATTACTTCTGGTTCACTATCCTGAGATGGAGAAATTAAAAGGCCATTACATTTCAAAAAATCCACTACCAACCATCTTATGCTTGCATTTATGTAGCTGCAGGAAAGGAAACTCATCCTAAATACAACCACCATGGCAAACTATCACTTGCTGGTTTTAAACTGAAGTCAAATTAAACAATCCATTAAGATATTCCAACGGATTATAGCATAGTATTGAAAATTTTCATCTAAAATAAAGATTTCTATAAAGAAAGTCACTTACTTTATCATCATCATTTCCCATTGTCTTGTACCTTAAATTCATATCAAGCATCTCTTCCAAAGCCAGTCAACAGAACTTGAGGAGCTCTTGAAGCTGGTAGTTGTCTTGGAAATGCCCATAACACCATGACACCAACTTGTAGACCCCTTATTCTAACTGTTGTGTAGAACAGTGAAGGATCTAATAGTTGTTACCTACTTCCTGGTATATTTTCATTCTGTTTTCCATCTAATGATTATAATCCATGAAGGTGCTTACTCCTGCAGGAAGAATGTGCTATGTCAAAAACATACACTATACCTCTTGTGAACAAGCTAATTTAAGGCAGTCAAAGAAACTTTTTTTGGTAACAAAATAATAAGTAAAATGGAACAAAAAACTGAAAACAACACCCAAAATCCTATTTGATAAAATAAATGTTTACATTTCAAGACCAATTTTAAACTCCGTCACCATGATTATCAAACAAATCAACAATTGCTTAAGATTTACTGATCATCAAACTAATATAATTAAACAAGAACAAAATAACATAGACCGTGGATTTACCTGAACAAAGATCCATATTCTAAGCAAGAGATACAAATCAAACCCCTAATCTGTGACAATCAATTTTTTGATCAGAATGACAATCCATTCTCTTCTCATGAAAATGAGTTTCCCATCTTTCTCTATTTATCATCTCTGGTTTCCTTCTTCTTTGTCTCGTTTTACTATTTCCAGTTGATATCTTCCTGTACTACTATAAAAAAAAAACTTAAGAAAATCAAAATCAGACGAAATAATTAAAACCCTAACTTTGCATCAAAACATAAATAAATCAAAACCCTAACTTTTCTGCCTTTCTGTGTAAATCAAAGCCCTGGACTGAGGAATTTCGCGCATAAAATAAAGAAAATAAAAACCTCAAGAGGAGAGGGAGAAGTTAGAAAAATTAGGTGATGGAAATGAGAGGGGGAGGTTTCTTTCTTTTTGGTTAACTTATTCTTTCCAGTCGAATCGTGGATTGTGGGATTGTAAGTTACAATAACTAAGCCGTCCAATTCGGCAGAAAAAAAACCCAAGCCTTGGGCCCTTGGCAGAAGTCGTACCCACACGGCTTATTGTTTCCTGAACATAGACCCAAACTAGTCCAAACATCTTCTACGAGCTCCGTCGAAGCATACAACCAAATTTTAGCAGTCTCATGTGCCATCTTCCTTCGAGTCTTTGTTGATGAATAGTATACAGGAGAATAACAAGAATAAGATTATTTGTTGATACTTAATCCTAACTCATCGCTAAAAGCACGACCATTCGGCGACCTAAATGAAACAGGTCTCTAAAACTGTCTTTCAACTACCATAATTATTATCGCTAAAATTATATTTTAGCGATAATATCGAATTAGGTCGCTGTTAATATGATTTAGCTACAACATGGAACTCGGTCGCTGTTTATATGATTTAGCGACCATCTTAGCTACGATTTTTAAACCACGTCGCTGAATCATATTTTTTGCGACCACATTTTTAATTGTCGCCGTTTATTAGATTCAGCGACCAAATTCCATATGTCGCTTGGAATTTCGTCGCTGATGGCATGTTTTCTTGTAGTGATAAAAATGTATAACAACACTTATAAATGTTGTTGAAGTAAAAATATAGAACATTAGAAGAAATGAGGATGGGGGGATTTGATCCTCAACCTCCTGTATGGAAGTCTACACCACTAACCATACCTACACCATTACATATTCTGTCAAGTTTGTGGTTCTTTAATACACTAACTTTATGACAACCCTTCATAAGAGTTGTAAAACAAAATGTAATGCTCAGTGATGACTCAGCCGCAAACAACACGAAGCCTTCTCTCGTAAACAATCACATACACGCCTTCTCGTAAATAATTACATACATTTTTCACTATATGTAATATTTACTTTACTCACTTCGATTAGGTAGTCCTGCAATTTTCACAGTCTCCATAATATTTATTACCTTTATTTCTAGTAAGGGTAATAAGGTGATTTTAACAATTTATAATATTTAGTTTACTTATTTTCCGATAAGCGTGGTCTGGTCATTTTCATAGTCTTCATAATATTTATTGCATTAATTTCCAAGAAGGGTAATATGGTCACAAGCAGTAATATTTATTTTACTTTTTTTTATAAGGGTAGTCAGGTCACTTTCACAATCTCCATAATATTTATTGCACAAATTTCCATGAAGGGTAATATGATCATTTTCACTATCTGTAATATTTACTTTACTTATTTCAGATAAGGATAGTTTAGTAATTTACACAATCTCCGTAATATTTATTACCTATATTTCTAGTAAGGGTAATATGGTCATTTTAACTCTGGTAATTTTCGAACCTGGGATGTTCAATTCTGATATATTTCTTATCCAATTCTGATATATTTCTTACCTGTAAATGGATGGATTCGCCGTTCTTACCAAGTTTCTGATTTAGAGTAGTCAACTCGCGGCCATGTTTCGATCTCGGAGCATGGTATGCATAGAATATGCATAAATAAGGTTTGTTTAAGGTTTCGTAGAATATCTCGAAGGAATCTTACATGTAAATGGATGGATTCGTCGTTCTTACCAAGTTTCGACTTAGAGTAGTCAACTCGCGCCGTGTTTCGATCTCTGAGCATTGTATACATAGAATATGCGTAAATAAGGTTTGTTTAAGGTTTTCGTAGAATATACCCTAAGGAATTTTACCTGTAAATGGATGGATTCGTTATTTTTACCAATTTTTTGACTTAGAGTAGTCAACTCGCGGCCAGGTTTCGATCTTGGAGCCCGGTATGCATACAATATACAGAAATAAGGTTTTTTTAAGGTTTCGTAGAATATTTCGAAGGAATCTTACCTGTAAATGGATGGTTTATTCGTTATTACGAATTTTCTGACCTAGAGTAGTCAACTCGCGGCCAGGTTTCGATTTAAGAGCTTGGTATGCATACATTTATGCAGAAATAGGGTTTGTTTAAGGTTTCGTAGAATATCTAGAAGAAATTTTACCTGTAAATGGATGGATTCGTCGTTCTTACCGAATTTCTGAATTAGAGTAGTCAACTCACGGCCAGGTTTCGATCTCGGATCCTGGTAGGCATACAATATGCAAAAATAGGTTTTTTTTAAGGTTTCGTAGAATATTTCTAAGGAATCTTACCTGTAAATGGATGGTTTATTCGTTCTTACCAAGTTTCTGGCTTATAATAGTCAACTCGCGGCCAGGTTTCGATCTCCGAGCCTGATTTGCATACAATATTCATAAATAAGGTTTGTTTATGGTTTCGTAGAATATTTCGAAGGAATTTTACCTGTAAATGGATGGATTCGTCGTTCTTACCAAGTTTCTGACTTAGTGTAGTCAATTTCGATGATGTATCATGCTAAGTTTGAATTAAGAACCATCTCAGAGCTTCTTGGTTCATAGATTGTATGCTATTATACCAAGTTTGAAGTTCGAATCGACATTGAGCTTCATACTTATCAATTTTGATGATGTATCATGCTAAGTTTGAAGTCAGAACCCTCTCCGAGCTTCTTGGTTCATAGTTTGTATGTTGTTATACCACATTTGAAGTTCGAATCGACACTAAGCTTCATATTCATCAATTTTCGATGATGTATCATGCTAAGTTTGAAGTCAGAACCCTCTCAGAGCTTCATGGTCCATAGATTATATGCCATTATACCAAGTATGAAGTTCGAATCGACTCTGAGCTTCATGTTTATCGATTTCTATGATGTATCATGCTAAGTTTTAAGTCAGAACCATCCCATATCTTCTTGGTTCATATTTTCTATGCCGTTATACCATATTTGAAGTTCGAATCGACTATGAGCTTCATATTTATCGATTTCAATGATATATCATGATACGTTTGAAGTCAGAACCCTCCCAGAGCTTCTTGGTTTATAGCTTCTATGCTGTTATACCATATTTGAAGTTCCAATCGACTATGAGCTTCATATTTATCGATTTCAATGATATATCATGCTACGTTTAAAGTCAGAACCCTCCCAAAGCTTTTTGGTTCATAGTTTTTATGTCGTAATACCATATTTGAAGTTAGAATCGACACTAAGCTTCATATTTATTGATTTAGATGATGTATCATGTTAAGTTTGAAGTTTGAACCCTCCTGGAGCTTCTCAGTTCATAGTTTGTATGCCGTTATACCACATTTGAAGTTCGAATCGACATTGAGCTTCATATTTATCGATTTCTATGATGTATCATGCTAACCTGAGTTTACCAATGTGAACTAAAGCTACTTCATGATCTTTATGACTTTTCAAAATTACTTCATGACCTATGCGGCTAGTCGAAATCCAAACCGGAAGCACAAAGAGAAAGCACAAAAACACAAAGAGAAAGCACAAAGAAACACACCAATTATCGAATTCATTTTTCATTTTCCCGATTCATTCTTATACATTTTTTGGATTTTTTTATATCAAAATGTCGATAACAATGTCCTAAATTTATTAATATTTTTTTTGGATTTTTTTTCATGTCGAAGGTTGATAATAAATCGAATACATGAGTTCGTATTAGCACAAAGAGAAACACAAATACTTTTCAATCCGTATGAGCATCACAAATACAATATCAACCGTCAGATTCTTTTCTCAATCTGTATGAGTGGATCAAACGAAATCTGGTCCGCCCATCATTTTCATTCACCCACCAAACCCTCCCTCAACCACTTGATCTCTATCTCTTTCTTTCTCTCTTTCTTCATCTCCTCTTCCTCTCCCCCGAAGAACACCTCTCTTCTTCTCCACATATGACCGGCGCTTCATCACCACCGCTGCTCTTCTCTCAATCCCTCTTCTTCATCTGCAATTTCCGGTGAAAATCATCACAACCTCAGTCACAGAAACTCATCAATCGAATACCTCAGATAGACCTTCTACAAACCCTAAATCAAACGAAACCCAACTTTAATTCGTAATATGCTATCAATCATTTTCTTCTCAAATTCAGGGAAGAGAGAATAACGACTGCTGTAGGATTTCAATGAGATCGATGAATTTAGGGAACTGGATGAAGATGAGGAAGAGATGGTGGTTGCTCCAAAGGTTTCTTAGATGGGTTTGATGGATGAAGAAATTGAAGCAGAGAAGTTAGGGTTTCAAGAAATACAGAGATGGATTTGTGTTTATGTTCAAGCTCGAGAGGAAATCAAGGGATAATTTATGGTAATTTAGGGTTTGTAAAGGATAGAAGAGATGGGGGTTTTGATGAATTTACCTCAAATAGCAGGGAATGAACAAATTGAGATGACTTTGATGGTTAGGGTTTGCATTGAATTTGTGGAATGCAGATGAAGAAAAATTGGGTTTGTGACTGATTGTTGCTGCAGTAAGTTACATGGTTGAACGCAGTGGTCTTGGCTGGGGATAGTATGGGACATTGATGCTAATGGATATGAGAGAATGCTTCAGATGAAATGGGTTTTGGTTGATGTGTTGTAGTTACAAGTGATGTTGTTGAGTTGGAGATTCAGGTAGATAATGGCCGAGAGTTTGAATTAAGATGATGGTGGAACTTGAGTTGCAGGGGAAGCATGTAAGAGTTGATGTTGTTGGAGTTAAATAAGCTGGAAGAGATGCAGTTGTGTATAGAGCTTTTTATGAATGATTGAATGATGCAATGGTGTTGAGACTCTGTTGCTGACAAGAGTGAGAGATTGCAGGTTAAAATTATTACTAATGGTGATGATGTTGATGGTCCGATGGTGAGATGGTGAAGCAGCAATATGGAATAACAAGGTGATGGTGGAGGGTGCGGCTACAACTACAGAGATGAGAGATTGCAAGTAGTGTTGGCTTGACAGAAAAACCAAGTATAGTGATGGCTGAGAAGATAAATTGCAGGTAATGGAAGAACTAAAATCTTTTCATTTTGAGTGATGTTTGTCTTTGATACCTAATTTGAGTTTAACAAGCTCTTGGTAATAAATTGATTTGATTATAATTCAACTTTGTAGAATCTCTGTTTTTAGTTTTAATGATATCTTTAAATTCAGTCGTTCGGATGCGATGAAATTTTAGTATGTTGTGTTTCATTAATTCATAATGATACAATAAAAATTTCATGATGATCAGGTCCTGTTTACTACTGCTAAGATTGCATAATTTATTACTATGTTCAGCAAAATTTATATCCTGAACAGCCTATTCTCAATGGGTGCGTCTCATTATCCATATATCGGATGAAGCTGAATTTTTAACTTATTGTTTATCTATATGTAATCAACTTACTGTAAAAATTTCATGAAGTTCTGATAAGTTTAGGTACCCCAAAGTGTGGTATAATCGTAACTGAATTCTGTGTGTTAGATGCTGAAAGCAGCCATGTTGAAGTGTGTATATCTTTTTGATGAACCGTTAGAATCAAGTGAATTTTGCATATGTTATGCTTGGACATGTCAGGAAAGCTCGGTTAAATTTTAAGGGCGATCAGCTTAGGGAAAGTGGTACAAAGTGTGGTAGTACAGAGTACTTTTTCAATTTTTGTTTCATAAAGTGAATTTGTTTGACAGAATGGGAGTTAAGGGTGTTTTGATTTTGTTTCTTTTAGTTGGGGAGATGATGGAACTCTTAGAAAGCTGGTTACGGAGATTCATAAAGTAGAGGAGGAAGATGAAAGCTATATGGATGGTAAGCTCCATGTGGAGTTTATTCGTAGGAACTCGAAGGCTGATTTGGCAAAGGAGAAATCCATTTACCACACTCTAAACATGCTCATCATTGACGTGACAAAGAAATGTCTTGTAAAAGAGGGATGGAGCCCTGTGTTTGCAACTCATCAAGTATGCTGCCTGATACAGTACTTGTATAATTTTGGTTGCATATACTTTATCTTTTTCGTAAACACACCAGAAGTAAGCTTGTTAATATTATATTATTTCTGAGCAAATGTAGTCTTGTTTATGCAGATTCAAGATGCATTGCAGCGAGCGTCGTTCGACAGAAATTCACAAGTCGGAGCAGTATTTAAAATTTTGCATACGAAGGAATCCCCTACATACTTCAGGACAAATAAATTTACTAGCTCTTTTCAAGAAATTGTTGATGCTTATGGGTAAGTCCTTGTTCTGGTAATTGGCTAATAGCTTATGATGTGAGTAATTTATTATGATTGAACGCATCATACATTACAAAACTACAATGCTGTACAAAATAAATTTCTTTGTTTTATTAAAGCTGCATGAAACCATAATAGGAACACTTAGATAAAACATTTCTAGTCTCATATTGGCTCATCTATAGTCTTATCTTTTCATTATGGGAACATGTGCAACCTATAAACAGATGTTCTTTTTCTGCCTCCCGTTATTTTATTGTAGAATTTAATGCTACAGTTTGAACGAGAACCTCATTGATAGTGTGTTCTTTGTCATTTTAGGGTGGAAAAGTATCAAGAAGCAAACCCTGGTCTATACACTATTGTTACGTTCCCCTTTCTGTTTGCGGTCATGTTTGGTGATTGGGGCCACGGAATCTGCTTGTTACTCGTATCATTATTCTTAATAATCAGAGAAAAAAAGTATTCTAGTCAGGTAAAGGTTACATAAGCATCTCATACTTCGTTAATTGTACTTGCAGGTCAGTGGTGTATCTTTCGACTCATACTGGTCATCACCAGCCTCAGATGGCACAGGGGAAAGCGGCATGTACCGGTTTGGTACTTTGGTTCCGTTGGTCAAGTAAGATTTCCATGCACACTTTGAACTAATTGTTAACTGAGATTAAGATAGCATCCAGTTTAGATGTCTCCTCTTAGACGTTATGTGGGAATGAGGAAAATGAATCTAGCATATCTAATGGTCTGTTTGAATACTGTAAGAAGAACCTGTTTTTCGTACCTTTGGTTCATGGATATTTTCAAGGTGTGGAAACAAGATACAATCTTGAAAAAAAGACCAACAAAATGGGGTAAAAATTCTTATTGCATGTCTGAGTTGTGTTGTGAGTTAGGTATATTGTGTCTGGCCCAAGTGTAACTGAGGTAGATATAGAGGCTAATAGATTGAACAATGTGAATTTTTGTGTAATTTGATTCGATTAAGTTTGACTCGGTCGAGACAGATGGGAACCTGTAGAACTAATGATTTTCCTTGTTGGGAAGTTATCTGTGTTTGTATTATGAGTCAGAATTATCTAGTCAGAGTAGGACAAGTTGGCTTGACTTGAGCAAATTGTTAACATTATCTGTGGCCTATTCAAAATTTCTTCATCTCTGTACTAAATTTGACTCAGTTTGAATTTGATCGAATTAAACGATCAAGCAAAACAAAGAGTTGACACCAGTTTCTATTTGTTGATTTTGAATTATTTGGCCTTCTCTTGTTTTCCTTAGTGCTTGTACTGAATTACTCTTGTATGTAGTATATGTATATATTATTATGAGTGTTTGTATTGAATTTTTCTTGTTTCTGACATTTGTAGATACAAAACGTTTAATTGGAAGAAGGGTTTCGATCCATCGCTTTAGGCGATATGAATCTATGGCTTTCAAGGTTGTAGCTGGACTAGGTGAAGATTATCATCACATACAAAGGGGAAGAGAAGCAATTTCCAGCTGAAGAAATATCTCTGTGAGCTGGAAAACTGACATGTCCGAGTACATCATAACCTCATTCAAAATATGTCCCTTAGCGAAGCCCTTGACCAAATTGTAAGTGACCATTATCTAATGCGCAATTTTTGAAATTACCTCTTTTTTTGGAAAGACCACGATACGTCAGAATAGCATAGAGTATCCATTGGTGACATCTCACAGTAGTTCCCGAGATACCAATGATTTAACCCGATGCTTATCCGTATTCCTCTTTTGTATTTGTAGGCAAAGAATTCATCCCAATGGAATGAGAAGATAAAGGATGGTATGACTAAGGATTTCTCATGGGGTGCAGAATGCTATGACATACACTTGAATGCTTACACATCGATAAAGAATGTTTATAATGAGTTAGCTGGTAATTGGAGTGGCATGTCTTGAATGAATGTAAATGTGTTACACTGGCAGGTTAATATGAAATTATGAATGTGAAATACTTTCGGCAATTCGGTTTCAGCTATGAATTTTTTTTTCAAAATAGATATATGCACACAACTTCTAATAAGAGTTGTGTTTCATATTTTCAACTACACAAACCAAAGGTTATGAAAGAATGTCTTTATGACATAACTAGGTGTTGTCCAACATAGTTCTACAACTCTAACGAGTGTCGTGCAAATCTTATTCATAATAGTAATAAGAGTTGTTACATATTTCTACAATACACATCCTACGTTGTCTAAGATAGTCCTTCAACTTATACAAGTGTTGTGTTACATATTTCCACGATACACTACTTGTGTTGTCCAAGATATTCCCGCAACACAAGCAAGAGTTGTGTTAGGCTTTCTAAAAAAATCGAAAGAGAATCACAACTTTGGCAAAATATTGTCGAACCATGAATCACATCACCCTTTACAACACTTAATCAAGTATTGTAGAAAAGCTTGGACTTTCTACAATACCCCACCTACACAATACTCAAAAAAGCGTTGTAGTAGGGGTACTACAACCCTAATACAGTGTTGTAAATGATGATTTTTCCCGTAGTGCAAGTTCTGTTACTCAGTTAGAATGTAACGTTTCAACTTCAATGATTATTTAGCCTACACCTGTTTCGCGTCTGAGGCTCCCCTTGTCCCATCAATCTCCAACAAGACAGTCTTCATCAGGGCAACTGACATCACCTCAGTCTCCACCTGTGATTCGGCAACTGACGTCACCTCAGTTTCCAACAGGGCAGTCTCCATCGAGTACTTCTACTCAGTCCGTACATGCTTCAACTTCGAATTTGTTTTCAACTAGTGATCCATCTCCAGCACCAGCGCTCATGCGTCCTCACTTGACGTATTAGGCTCCACATATACGACAACAAGTTCCAGTGATCATGTTTCCGCTATAGTACCTGCTCTTGCAACGCACAACACTTTATTAACATTCATTAGTCAAAGGTAAATGATCCTGTTGCAAACACACAACACTTTAAGCATAGTATATTTGTAGGTTTTTTTGTGGCTTGGATTACAGAAGCCATAATATGTTCACCACAGCTTCTGCCGTACCAACAACTCCATACACATATTGAGTTCACGATATCTTCATGTATGTAAAATTTGTTGATCGTCATGTATCATAGTTAAGTTGAATTAATAAGATAAAAGTTCTGTTAAAGTTTGTCTTCTCTTCTTAAACTCTTATTGTCTTTAATTAAACTTAAGTTAACCTAAACCTAGTAGTTCTAACTTAAATTAAACTAATTGGTGTTTAAATTGGAGTTTTCTTTGAGCGTTATTACTGCAAATCAGAAGTCTGACAATACATAATTGGGGAATGCACTGCATTTATTAACATTCATCAGTCAAAGGTAAATGATCCTATTGCGAACACACAACACTTTAAGCAAAGTAGATTTGTAGGTTTTTTTGTGGCTTGGATTACAGAAGCCATAATATGTTCACCACAGCTTCTGCCGCACCAACAACTCCATACATGTAAACTGTATTTCATTTGGTTCTCGCACCTTACATTAGTTCAATCCAGAAAAGGAAAAAATCAATACACTCAAGGCATGACATGTCCCATTATCAGTTAGTACTGTGCTAGTTGATTTGTTGTTGTCTTACTACATTTCAATCGATCAAAAGTATAGTTATTCTGACATATCAGAGCTCTGCACATGCCCCGACCAAAAGCACTGTACCAATTGAGGTCCCAACTCAAATTAGGTCTCACTACAACTCTATCTATTTTGTCCACAATTTTCCTATCTTTTGGGAGTTGGTATTGTAGGAGTAAAATCTCGCAACAACAATGTCCCCGTGAATATTTGACCAACAAATGTTTGCGAAGCCCATCACAGACTACTTTAAGAATGACGTAGCAGGTGACATCATCCTAATCATGAGGAAAATGTGAAGACCTTGCGAGATTGAAGAACACATGCGAAGAAAGCCCTTGTAAGCTTACGAGAATGACGCAGACCAGATCCAAAAATAAATGTTGGCTTAGTCATTATCCACTATGTAAGATCTTATATAAAGGACCAAGCGGACTTGAGAGAGGAGGGATATTTTTAAAAGAGTGAGAAAACAAATTTGAGAGAGAAAGTCCGAGTAATTCTTATTTCCTTGTATTCTTACCATTATTGTAAGATTCATAAAAGAAATTAATGAAGATTAAGTGATTGTTCTTGAAATTTGAGTAAATAATTGTGTAAACTCATCAGGGTGTGATTGTAGGAAAACCTGCAATTACATATTGTCGTTAGAAACAAGGACTTGTTTTTAAACTTGTGTGAAGATTGTTATGGTGATTTGAAAAAGTTTGAAATAATTGGTGAGGAATTTGTGTAATTTTTAGTGGATTATTGAATCAAAAGATGATGAAACAGGACGGAAAAACGATCAAGGAAAAGATTATTAAAACCAAAGAAGGCGATAGGAGATAGGAGTGTAGTTTAATAACAAAGACAATGATTAATGAGTTCCATGAAAATATCAAAGGAAGAATACATAAACGATATTTTGAAGGAAAGAAAATTATGACAGCGGAAAAGGTGTCACCATTGAAGGATTGGGAAAAGCAGAAAATTACGTTCACATCAGCAGAAATACCAGAAGAGAATTTAAGGCACACAACTCCCTTGGTAATCACAGTAACTGCGGTGCGAAAAGAGATGGATGATTCAGCGAAGACTGTAGAAGAATGGGTGATGAAATGTAACTTTAATAGATACATGAAGTTCTATCGATATAATGTTCTATCATGCATTCATAGGAATGGGATACAAAGATGCAGAGATGACTTGTTCAACATATCATATCCACGGTTTTGGAAAATCTACAACTAAACCTAAAGGATAAATAGTGGATGTAGAGTCACCTTACAACATGCTATTGGGAAGGCCGTGGATACATGAGATTAGGCTGGGTTTGGTAATGCTTTTATTTTTCCAAAAGCACTTTTAAAACTTATATATGTCAATAATTTTTGAAATTGGTGTTTGGTAAAAAAAAATCAAAGTGCTTTTCACCCAAAGCACTTCCAAATTCCTCAATTTTCAAAAGCTGGGGAGGAGGAGCATTTAAAAGCTACAAAAGCATAAGCTTTGGTCCCACCAAAATTTAATGCTTGATTTATCCTTTTTGTCCCTATTTTATTTTATAAATGAAAAAAATTATCCTTAAATATATATACAATCAATTTTTTATATTTTATTTTATAAATATTATTATATTCTATTTTCAAACTATTTTATGATACCATTTAATTTAATTTATCAAAAATAAAAATAAAAACAAATATTAAATAATTATTTAATTTTAGCTTTATTTTTTGTTTGAAAATTATATATATATATATATATATTAAAAAGTGGTTAAGTAAAATATTTTTCTTAACAATTATAATAATAGTAACAATTAGTAAATAAGAACGGGCCCCTAGCTCAGCTGGTCATCCCCGTTCCACAAAGTTTAATGCGCTCCAGGAGGTCCCAGGTTCGAGTCCCCAATGGCGTGATATTGCAGGAATTAACATGGAAGGTAGTGTTAGTTTTCCCCCCTTGTGACACAATCTTGCCCCCCCCTCCCGCCGTTTCGGCTCCCCTTGGCAAGGTTCCCCATGAGGCCCGTTGGTAGGCTAGCACAGCAACCTATTCAATTAATGTAGTAGTATGTCGTTGGAGCTTAGCTTGTTATGCTTCCAACTAGTTAATGTAATAATCTAAGGTATTAATGAATAAGAAAAAATCAAATAATTATTAAATTTAATATTTAATATATTATATTTAGTAGTAAAAAACACAATTATTTTTTAACTCAATAAAATTGAATAAAACGATTTTCAGAGATATGACTGTTTTTGTCATTTGCCGCAACAACAATGGTTGAATATGATATTTTACCAACCACACTTTGATTGTTTTTTTAATCAGCTTTAACTTTAATTAATATTTTACCAAACGTTTAACTGTTTTTTTCTCACAGCACAACACAACAACGCACAATAGAAAAGTTCTTTAACAAAAGCAGCAGCAGTACCAAACTAAGCCTAAATCATTGCATCAATGTATCAAATTCTCTATGCCAAGTGGAGTAGGTGAAATCAGAGGGGAGGTTAACGGTGTGAAAATATGCTATCAAAAAGAAGTGGAGCGTTATGAAGGACGTGCAAAGAGGCGAAAAATTCGCTGGAAAATGGCGAAGGAGGCAAGGAAAGAAGAAGAATTTAGAATTTACATGATAAAAGCAGAGGAAGGAAAAGGAATACCGAGCGAAATTTCGTAGGAAGGAGACAAACCGATAAAAACAATAAAAGAGCCAACCCCAACAGGAGAATCAACATCGATCTACACTGCAGTAGAACCAACAAAAGAAACAAATGTTGGAACTGAAGGAGAACCAAAAATGTTAAGGATTGGAACCAAAATGGACGCATATGAAGAAGAAAGAACATTCAATCTATTGCGAGAATATAAAGATATCTTCGCGTGGAGCATGAAAGAGATGCCGGAATAGATCCTTCTGTCGCGTGTCATCATTTGGAAATTAACAAAAGTGCAAGACCTTTCAAGCAGAGTATAAGAAAAATAGAAACAACGTATCATCCCCAAATAGAAGAAGAATTACAGAAGATGCTCGACGCAGGAATTATACGACAAGCTAAATACCCGGAGTGGATAGCAAACATGGTCGTGGTGCCTAAGAAAAACAAAAGGTATAAGGATCCTCACAGATTTCAGTGATTTAAATAAAGCATGTCCAAAGGACATTTTCCATTACCAGATATTCCACAAATGGTCGAATCAGTGGCAGGGAATGATAGAATGTCTTCTTTAGATGAATATAAAGGTTCCAATCGAATTCCTCTCGTTGAGGAAGATCAAGAACACACTGCCATTTTCACACCCAGAGGATTATATTGTTATACGAAAATGCCATTTGGATTGCGAAATGCCGGAGCGACATATCAGAGGATGGTAAAGAAGGTGTTTGAGAAATGGATACATAAGACATTAGAAGTGTATGTGGACGACATGTTGGTGAAAAGTAAGGAAGCTAAAGATCATGTGCAAGATTTGAAGGAAATTTTTTAGCAGATGCGGCAATTTAACATCAAGGTAAATCCTGAAAATGCATTTTTGGTGTTGCGTCGGGAAAAATCTTAGGATACATCGTGTCAAAAAAAGGAATACAAGTTGACCCAGAGAAAGTAAAAGCGATTATGACATGCCAACGCCAAATGACGGTGAAAGATGTACGGAAATTAAACGGACTCTTGGCTTTGCTAGGAAGGTTCATTTCACAATCATCGAACAAATGCAAACATTTTTTCAACATACTTAAGAAGAGAGCGAAATTTAGATGGACAGAAGAATGCGAAAAAGCGCTGCAAGGAATAAAAGACCATTTGATGAATATATCTATCTTACAAAAAGCCCATAGGAGAATTGTTGATCTATCTTGCGACAACTTCACATGCATTAAGTGATGTGTTGTTGCGAATAGACGCAGGGGTAGAAAAGCCGATCTACTATATCAGCAAGACATTCAATGCGGCAGAGAAAACTTCTTCAAAGATTGAAAAATTAATACTGGCATTAGTTTATGCAACATTTAAGCTTCGCATATATTTTCAGGCTCATAAAATAAAGGTATTGACAATGGTGCCCATTGAATCAGTAATGAAAAATTCAAAAATATCAGGCAAAGTGGAGAGGTGGAACGCACAAGTGGGACATTTTAAGATCAAGTATGAAATAGTGTCTTCACCAAAGTCACAAGTTATTGCAGATTTCTTAGCATAATTTCCATTAGAAGACGATGAAGATGTGGAGGAGATGATGGATGTAGAAGAAGAACATGAGAATCCAACAGACTTGCTGTCAGAGCCCAATAGATGGGAAATATTGGTGGATGGATCATCAAATGGGGAAGGTAACGGAGTTGGAATTGTCCTAATTTCGCCAGAAGGAGCGAAAATGGCTTTTTCCTTCAGGTTGGAGTTTGCATCCACTAATGATGAAACAGAATATGAAGCGATGGTACATGCCTTAAAACTCGCAATAGAAATGAAGTTGGAAAATGTAAGAATCACCAGTGACTCGCAGCTAATTATTCGCCAAATAAAAGGAGAATACACTACGAATGAACCATCGCCGAAGAAATACAAGAAGTTTGTTGAGGAATTATCAGCGAAAATACCAAAAATAAAATGGACACACATATCAAGGAAGGATAACAGATTAGCAAACGCCTTTTCTTTCATCCCAAGTATGATGGTAGATCCAACTGCGAGATGCATAAAGATACAAACACTTCTTTCGCCTTCAATCAACAAAGAAGAGGAGGAAGAGGCAGATGTGATGATAATAGAAGACGGGGAAGAGGAGAAGGAGAACAATGTCGCAGATTGGAGAATCGAACTTCATGCATATCTAGATAAAGTAGAAGTACCAAGGAATAGATTGGAGGCACATAAATTGAAGAGTCGTGCGACAAATTACGAACTTTGAGATGGGGTGTTCTATAAAAGATCATTTAATAGGCGATGCTTTACACGAAAAGAAGGAGAAAAAATACTGAAAGCATTACATTATGGAGATGCTGGTAACCATAGTGGAGGAAGATCTTTGGAATACAAAACAAAAATGTAAGGTTATTATTGGCCGTACATGCATGAGGACGCGAAAGAAGTATCAAGGCGTTGCGAAGAATGTCATCGGCATGGTAGGAGGATACATGCACCTGGAGCACCTTTTTCATCTTCGACAAGTGTATGGCCCTTTGGAAAGTGGGGTTTAGACATTGTGGGACCATTTTTACCAGGATTTGGACAAAGAAGATATTTGATGGTCGCAACAGATTATTTCACAAAGTGGGCTGAAGTAAAGGAAGTACAACATATTCGCGATAAAGATGTCTTCACATTCATATTCGAAAATATCATTTGTAGATTTGGAATTCCTTCACAATTGGTGTCTGTTAATGGAAAATAGTTCGAGGGGCAGAATATATAAATGTTACTTAATGCATTTAAGATAAAATGTGGGAAATCCACTCCTTTATATCCGGAAAGCAATGGAAAAGCGGAAGCAACAAATAAGACAATTGCAGATACATTGAAGAAGAAGTTGGAGGGGCATAATAAAGCATGGTGCGAACAGGTGCATAATGCAGTCTGGGCTTATAACACAACTAGGCGAGAAGCTACATGAATGTCACATTTCTGTTTAACGTATGGGTTTGAAGCATTTCTACCAACTGAGGTCATTATTCCCACAACAAAGAGAGAAGCATGGGAGAAAAACTTAAGTGCGGAATGATTTTAACGAAGCTTGATGAATTATAAGAAAAGAGAGAAATAGCCCTACGGCATATGGAGAATTATCAACGAAGATTAGCCCGAGAATACAATAAGCGTGTTAAAACAAGAGACTTTCAGCCAGGTGATTTGGTGTTCACTAGTCCAGAAGAGGCTATAAATGACGAATGAAGTCTGTTATAAAACATAGTTTATCACGGTTTTTATCTGTTGTTAGAACCGTTATTTATTTGGTGTGACTCTTTATAAATGACAAATAAAAAACGTTATTAAATATGACGTATAAATTTGTGACTTAAAGTCACGTAAAGAATCTGTTATTAAATATGACGTATAAAATTTGTGACTTAAAGTCACGTACAAAATCTGTTATTAAGTATCACGGTTATTGTATGTAAAATACAATAACGGTTAACACTTGTTATAATGGAAGCATTTTCATAAAAATAAAAATATTAATACAAATGAGAATATTTCTTCATTTTCTGATGGCTGGTTCAGATTTGGAATGATTCAGAATTTGTGAATCTGAAATCCATTCAGATTCATATCTGAAACTGATCTTGGAAGTGAAACAAACATATGAATTCAAACTGAATCTAAAATTAACTTTATTAATTATTTCGTTTCAATAAAATTGAATATTTGAATACAAATCGGAAGATAAGTACTCCAAGTTACATATTGAAAATTACAATTCTAATCATACTACTGCCACCTTGCCACTTTAATCTTGTTGCTGCCCTACATTAGTTACATAGGTTTTGGCCACTTAATCATGCCACGAATTGAAACATCCCCAAGTACTGCATCATCTCTATCGCACAACATTGCTCCTGGATTAATAATTTCAACAATCATGCAGTCATAATTTTCATCAATTAATTAGCAGCTTTGTGGAGGACTCTACATACAATATCTCTCAAATACATCCCGTAAATTATCTTCCTAGAAATTATCTTCTCAAAAATCATTGCATTGATGAAGGATACTGACATTTAAAAGCACTGAAAAGACAACAGTTAATTGTAAATAAAGAAAAAAAAATTTCCGCACTTTACCTGCTCACCAATATTAAGACTCTCCTGGACTCCAAAGCTGGATCATATTCAGTCACATGAAGGTATGATGATCGGAAGTTATCCCACTCCATGTTGATTGCCTAGCGAATTTGAAAGCCAAATTACAAAAAGAAAAATTAACTGTCGGATGCCTTGCTTTATTTAGGTGTTTTAACTTTTAACTGATCAAATTCCAATTGATCGCTTAAAGCAAAAGAAGCACATTCGAATTAGGATAAAATTTTTCTAAGGAGTGATCACATTGAAGGCTACATACCATCTCTCATGATTTAGGTAGGAGACCATGCCACTTAGGAACGACGTGTGCACCTTGTACATATGCTGGAATCAATTTTTTTACTTAGGAAGGCTACAAAATAACTGCAGCCGCGACATCATTCACCTGCAATTTTTCTACGAAGTATTTGCCTCCAGCAAATGTACCAATTGTATCATCCACCTGCATCAACAATGCCAGAATATCTGAAGAACCAGTATGCAAGGATAGCAACAACATAAGGAAACTCTAAACTAAGAAGAAAAATTGACTTACCAAAGCTGCAACATCATATCTATTCCCGACTGTCTAATGCTTTAGTTAGTTCCACCACCACATCTTTATCAACCTAGCATAAGGGAAAACACAAAATGATTAAGGAAGTTCAAGTACGAAAAGAACAAAAACAAACACCATAATATGAACCATGAATACTGTTAGTAACTACTCTTATAGTTTGTGATATCTACTCGGCCATACTCTTACTTCAACTACAGACAAATATGCATGACTAAACTAAGCAAACTAGAGGGCAGGTATAACTAAATAACCGCATCACCAATGGAGAAACCCTTTGTCCACCTAATAAGAATTCTAGAAAAAGTAAAACCCAATTCCCTCTTACTACCAGGAGGGAGGAAAAAACCTTCTCTTTCTGTAGCTATAAATCTTGCAAGTTCTTTAGCAATGAAATCAAGAAAAAAAAAAAAGTAATTAAATCATAACTAAAATTAAACCTTTAGTTGGCAATTTTAAATAAATGTAACTCCATCTCCTCCTCCTTCATTTGAATATTGGTCACAGTTTCCTTCTTAACATCCTCTCGCTGTTTCTCTTACCTAAAAAAATACCAAATCCAAAACCCTAAGAAATCAAATTAAAATTTTCTAAAAATAAGATGTTCATAGCAAAATCAACACAGAACTAGCAATCAATTCACATAGTTACTTAGATCTGTATGCTCAAAATCTAAAGATTTACATGTCAATTCTGAATCATACGAATCTCCATGTATTCTTTATTGCAAAATATCCTTTTCCCACTTGGTTGCACTCATAGGATGGTGAGACCGTGAGAGAGATTTCTGTTTAAAGGGATATTTTAAGCAATTTAGTAAGACACTTGAGTTAAATATATTACCTCCCAAGATCACATTCACTATCTCTTCTTCTTCTTGTTCGTAAGAAATTGGAAAAAAGAAGTTGTCTGCATCTTAGGTTTTTGCCGTGGAGGCGGAGTTACAAAGGAGAACAAACCGAGAAAGAGAGAGAAAGAGAAAAAAGTGACCGGGCAAAAAACCTTTAGGTTTTGGCATTGAATATTTGGGCGGTGGTTAAGGATCCTTGGTGAAGAGTTTTGAACGGTAAAGATTTGCCTTTGAATTTACCTACAGATTGAGACAAGTGTGTAAGAAGCTTGTGTGGTTCTTTTGCGGAGATACGAGAGGTGGAAAAGATGGAGTTGAATAGCACTGTTGGTTCTTTTAAGACAAAAACTCAAAAAATAAATATAAATTAGAATAAATTTGGTTGATTTTCGTATAGACCTTTGATATAAAATACAATAAAAATATATATATTCAATCCAAATAATAGGAATGATTATCCGTCTTCAACCCAGACGAAAATTCTTATATATTTATATATCATGAGCAATCTGAATAATATAAATGGATTTGAGCTAAGTTTTCGAAAATGAACTTACCAAAAACCGAGGATAATCCAAGAAGATAATGAAGGCTGAGTTTTCGAAAATGGATTGATAATAAACGAGATTTCAACATTTGAATTTGAATATTTGTCTGAATATATTTTTTCGAAATAAATGTGTGTCATGCTTTCATTATATGTTTGCCATAAATGGAAGATTGGAATCATAACGACTTTTGAATTTGGAGAATTGATAATCGTCGGTGCTCAAAAAAGCAAAAATCGTATCACGAAATTGATTTTAGGTTTAAGTTTCGACTTGTGGGCCATGAGGCCAATTTTGAGTTACGTGACATTTTTCAGTAATTAATGGGGTAACTGCTAGTTTCGCCCATACTTGCAGTATCAATCTGAGTGTAAATATGAGAGAAGAATTGTTTGACATGTAAATAGCATAATTTGTATCACTAAACTGATTTTAGGTTTCAAGTTTCGGATTCTGTGTCACGATGCAGATTTTGGGTTACACGACAGTTTTCAGTAATATCAGAGTAGAATTGTAGTGACATGTAAATTTTGTGCTCAAAATAGCATAATTCGTTTCAGTAAACTAATTTTAGGTTTAACTTCCAAATTTTGGGTCAGGATGCCGATTTTGTGACATTTTTTATTAATTATTGGGAAATATTGGTTTCGCTCGTACTTTTCATTATCAAGCTGATAATAAATACGAGAATGAAATTGTAGTGAAAAGTGAATTTGGCCAATTGATAATCCTCGGTGCTCAAAATAACAAAATTTGTATCGCTAAACTGATTTTAGGTTTAAGTTTCAGATTTTAGGTCACGAGACCGGTTTTGAGTTACAAGGCATTTCGGTCGTTCTAATTTCATAATCCATCTGACAACTAATATCAAGGTGGAATTGTAGTGACAAGAATATAGTCACTTGGTAATTACTATCATAATTCGTATGTCATACTGATTTTAGGTTTGAGTTTTCGATTTTCGATCAATTTAGAACGAGTCCGATAAAAGAATAAAGAAATCGGAACTTCATCTTTTTTTAATTGAGGAGATTTGCATCAACATTTACTTATCAAAACTCAATACCACAATTGTAATAAATCGAAAACGATTTGAATATTTTTGGTGAAAATTTGATCGAATTGGAACATGTTAGAATAAAATCGAAGAAATTGGAACTTCACCCTTTTGAATTGAGGTGCATCAAGATTAGTTGCCTAATCGAAACTCGACACTTCCATTGTAAGAAATCGAAAACGACTTAAATATCTTTGATCAAAATTCGATCGAATTGGAAGGAGTTCTAGTAAAATTGAAAAAATTGGAACTTCATCCTTCGGACTAAGGCGATTTGCATCAAAATTTGGTAACATAATCAAAACTCGATACTTTAATTGTTATAAATCGAAAAAGAGTAAAATTTAAGAAAATGGAACTTTATCCTTTCGAATTGGCTCGATAAAGATTGCATGGAGTTGTGTAATTATAGTAAACATCTCTCATTCTGTGGTAATAAATAAAATATAAAAAAAATGATAAAGAGGATTAAACTCAAATTAACCTGGCACTTTTAGGGGCGACCCCGAAAGAATTAGGGGCGACTTTTTTATTCCCAACCCATATACACCGTTAAGGGATGTCCAAAAACGGAGAATACGTTAATGCCCTTACACAATCGGAAGCTATTTTGTTCCCGATTATAACAACGCAATCGGAGCTTAGTAACTATGTTATACTACCGATTATTATCGATTTTGTGCCGAACTCGCATCTCGGCTTCTATGACAATCGGAAGGGAAATAACCTCACGAGACTACCGATTATAGTAGCTCATAAATTCCCAAAATTGGTGATTTCGCCAAGAAAGAAATTTGGGACAACTATAATCGGAAGCCTTATTAACTACCGATTATTCTAGTTCCCAAATTCGAAAAAAATGACATTTCTGCAAAAAAACAAAATTTGGGGCAATTTGTATAATCGGTAGGTTATTAGCTACCGATTGTTCTAGTTCCCAAATTCGAAAAAAATGACATTTCGCAAAAACAAAATTTGGGGCAACCGTATAATCGGATGGTTATTAGCTACCGATTGATCTAGTTCCCAAATTCGAAAAATGACATTTCGCAAAAACAAAATTTGGGGCAATCAGATAATCGGAAGTTCAAATACTTCATTTGACTACCGATTATACATATGCCCCAACAAAATAAAGCCGTTGGAACTCTAAACTCTATATAAGGATTGTATCCTTTTACTCTCTATGGAACACAAATACCTTTAAACTCGCTCCAACATCATCTTCAACATAATGGCCCAACCATTCATTAATCCTACGGAGTTCACGATCGAAGAAGATTTATCTTTATGTAGGCGCTATGTTCAATTCTATCCGAGACGAGGAGAAGAACGCAGGCAAGGAGGCATAATGAGTATGAGTTATTTGGGGAAAATTCACGAAAAATTCTGCAACGACACCGGTAAATCCAAACAACCGTCCACTCCGTGATCTTTTCTGCCGAGTTGGTTCAATAAATGGACACGTCCAAGAATTCGTCCATTTAACTTATCTTGTGAATCAATATCGATTGAGGTGAAACCAATGATGACGTTATAGAACGATCTCTCGGGAATGGCGGAGATGGAAAAGATCGGAGGCTTGGTTATGAAGCTCATTTTAGAATCCTTAGGGCGATGGAAAGATTTAATCCGTTTAGGACTGCGTCCAACACGTCCGCGTGACGCTAATCGCAATACCTTGTAATAGAATTGCGGGAGTTCAATGTAAAATTAAGATGATGTGTATGTGATATTGTTATGAATTTCAAAATATTTATGAAAATCGGAAGTTTTACTTGTTGATGTAACTACCGATTATACTCCAACGGCTAGTTCGTTCAAAAGAAACTAGCCGTGCCTCAAAACCACGTACAATCGGTTGATAATACATATTGATAAACCTCCGATTATAATACTCTAATGAACCGAGAACTCTGTTGACAAAACAACCTATAATCGGAAGTATATAACAATACATGTTTACCGATTACTCAAAATCGGGTGCTTTGTTAAAACATGTCCTACCGATTGTGTGTAATAATTGTCGCAATTTGATCTGAGTCTTGTAAAAGTACGCATCAACGGCCATATTTTCAAAAAAAAGAGACGTTGGGACTCTCATCTATATAAGGAGGGTAAACTCTTCTTATTTATGCACCAAACAACACATATATAACATTGTGTATTCTACAAATAGATTTTCCATCGTCTACTCTTGTGAATTCATTCTATATCTCAACTTACAAGCATGGCAACGTTTGGCGCGAGATGAAGATTTGGTCATTGTGAAAACATGGTATCGTGAAACAAGACGTGAAGATGTCATAGCAGGAAGGTTAACACCCGAAGTCTTTTGGGCGAGGGTATATAGCCAATTTGTGCGAGAGTATGGAAATCCAAAGCAAAGATCACTCCAACAAGTTCATGATCGTTTCCGACTTGTCCAAAAGGGTAAATGATTACATAACGATACAAAAGAGGATGTTTAACACTAGCCACTTAAGCTTGTCGATCCAACAATTTGTAAGTATAACGCTCGGGTGTTTAATCTTTCTTACTAAAACGAAGTTGACATTATTTTATGTTTGTTTATATAGGAGACACTCGCCAAAAGACAGTACTTAGTTGAAAAGGGTGAAGAATTCACTTATGATGGAAGTTATGAATTCCTGAAGTCCGTAAACATGATATAAATGTTTTCTAACTTTGGTTACAATCGGAAGTTATTATTTTATATTGTCTACCGTTCTCGGGAAGATTTTCACCTATTTTTTTTGAATTTGGTGACAATCGGAAGTTTATCGGTATGTTGTCTACCGATTTAGGGAAGATTTTCGACTTTTTGTCGGACTATGGTGACAATCGGAAGTTTATTAAATATGTTGTCTACCGATTAAGGAAAAATTTACGATTTATTTTTGTCGGATATGGTGACAATCGGATGTTTATATAATATGTAATCTACCGATTAAGGGAAAAAATTTGGTTGTTTTATCAGCCTTTTAATCGGAAGATAAGTTCAAAAAAAGTTAATAACCGATTATAATATTGATTGAGTCTGTTTTTACAAAAGCTTGTATAATCGGTTGATATATTAAAAATATAACTACCGATTATAGCTTTAGACTTCATGATTTTCCACAAAATTCCAAAAAATATGTACAAATAGGGCTTTCCAAAATACATCTTTCAAACATAACAATCATTGATCTTCATCATCGAGGGAACCAATTCCAGTAGGCCTTAAAATCCACCTTCATGACGCGATCCCAATCCAACATGTTGGTCTCATATTGTTTCAACCAATCGTTACAATGATTCGTTGGGAAGTAATCGCTCCAAACCGGCCAATGGAGGTAATGGGCAATCCCTCTTTACTCTTAAACCGATAAAATGCATCTCATTCACAAATGCCATAACAATTCTTCTATCTTTAACCGATTCATCGCAAACCGTCCTTGTAGGTGTAAACGTATTAGAATGTCCATACCTAGGAGGAACAAAGAAATGTACCACGCAATTCAAAGCGTCCGCTAAGAGATATCCACATTTAGGCATTGTCATCCAATACTTGGATCCGATTGTCTTCAATCCCTTTCGGCACTTTACACGCAAGACAAAGTCTTTGAACTCTAGTTCTTTGTCGTGCCTATCTCCTTCCTTCATCATCTCCATATAGAAATCCTTGTCCTTTATTAGTTGTACCGCCATCTTAGTTCTTAAATTTTGCCATTGGGTGACATCTTCGTTCACCACCTCTCCAAAGTAACCAATTTGTTCGAGGCGACGTGAAAACCCGCAATTGCCATCCCCATCAACCTCGTCAGTGGACAAAACAAATGGAACAATGAGTGGAGGGAGTTGTTTCATATACTCTTCTATAATCGTATACCTTGATCGTGTTGGTCTTCCATGAAAATCCCTAGGACAACGAAGAGTACCATACTTCTCTCTTATAGTCACCATTTCCGTTGAATGTGTTTGTGGCGGGAGTCGCTCATTTGATCAATAACTACGGAGCTAGTTTGGGTCTCCACTAACACAACTTGTTCCACAGCATCGACTTGACTTACTTGAAAAGGCTTCTTAGAGACCCTTAGACTTCCATTTTGATCTTTTCTTGGACGACCTCTTTTCTTGGGTTGCGGCTCATCTTCAAATTCGGCTTCCGAACGCTCATGCCGACACAATATTCTTTTATTAGACAAATGATCCTTTAATTCTTTTCTTTCAATGGTCCTCGACACTTCGGTGTTTGGCCTACCCGCCCCCTTTTGCTTAATAGGTTCATCAACCTCTTTTAAACGAGGTGAAGAGCTTGTTCCAAATCATGCATCAATATTTGCTTCTTGGCGCCATTTGTTGTAGCATAACGCTCGGCTATTCTTGCACACAATTCCGACTCCATGAACGACGGACCATTGACTACGGGTGTGCTTGGAGTGAAATTTAATTGCTTCCAAAATGGATGAATATCATTGATGTCAATCACATCGACGTACCTACCCATTTTATGACGACATGGGAGACCAATACCTATCATATCCTTGCAAACACAAACCGTATTCTCGTCATCGTTAGCTTTATACAACTTCAATTGTTCTATCATGTGATTTATTGCCCAACGTGAAACTTTATAAACAATGCCCCTTAGAAGCAATCTTTCCCCTTAGGTGTTCCGTAGGAATTTATGTACACTAAATTGCATAGAAGCCTTAATCTTTATGAGATCACGATTGGTGAATTCATGGATTGCTTCTTGGATCGACACAACTCCATTTTGACTACCTAGAAGTATTTTCTTTAATCGGCCATGAGACCCCTCCGCAATGCTTGTCGCCTCGTTCTTGAAGTTATGATATTCATATGTCCATGCATACACAAACCTCTCCTTAATCGGTAACCATTGTGTTTTACAATACTCAACGGGTTTTGGGTAGTCCTTGTAATATTCTTCCTCAAATTTCTTCAAGTTCCTTTCGTAAATTTCCTCGGTCATTGACCAAACGATCTTGTCCCATGCTTTCATGAACGATCTCCAAATTATCCCATCCTCCTTCCATTTTCATCAAATAACCTCTTCTCTTCCTCTCGTTCTTCCTCGGTTAATTTACTAATGCGCTCATCCTCTTCCTTCGACCTCTTGGTACCCTTCCTTGGTTTTTTAGCTTGGAAATGACGATGGCAATTGTGTCTCGAGGTTGCATTGAATGTGCCACGTACACCGCAAGTTTCGGGCCCGGAAACACTACCGCTATTGCATGCATTAAGGCTTGATCGTTATCCGTTACAATAACCCTTGGAAAATCATCCCCATTGTAAATGGACCTCAAGCGTCTCCGGCATCCAAATGAAACTCACGTTGTTCTCATGATCCATTAAACCCCATGCAATCGTAAACGTGTTTTTGTCAGAAGTGTGACAAGCAATGTTCAACAACGGCATGTTATATTTGTTTGTCTTGTAAGTGGCATCTATCAACACAATTTGATGAAAACACTTGAGCCAATTTTATCATTTCGGGATGTGCCAAGAAAATACGTACCACTTTACCATCCTTTTCTTCCGTTCTCAACGTGTAGTCGTGTAACTCAGCTAACCACTGCGATTGTTGCATGACCGTTCTACCATCCCATTCCGTCCTTTTATCGTAGCTAGGGCCGACTTAATTGTAGATAAAGAAGACAAGTTGTCGGGTCGTCCGCCTTTATTTTACTTAAGATCGCACTCGCCTTTTGGATACGCATAGACCTCACCGTCTCCATTTCATGTGGTTTTTAACTTCGCAACCATTACATGTCCAATAAGAGTATCCGGATCATCGTGGTTGTGACAACCATTAACAACTTTAGACATTTTCCAATCTTTACTTTCCTTACCATCGGGCTTATAGAAGACAATCTTAAATGGGCATCCAATCTTCTTCGTATGAGTTCGGTACTTCTTCCTCTCCGTCTTCCTTACATACTTATTATTCTTTCCCTCGTGACTCTTCTTCTCCCCACCTCGCTCACATACCATTTCAAACCGAATATTCTTAGCATACGGTTACGAACTACCACGCACATCTTCTCTTTTGCCTTGTTCATAAGCCATTCCTTGGCCTCCTTCTTACTTCCAAATATCTAAATGGGCATATTACAAAACAAAAATAATAAGCATAACCATCTAACATACCACGATTGGAAAAAGAAAATATAATTCATGACCATACCAAATCGTTTGCATAGTGTAGGGAAGTATCAGGCCTCAAATAATAATCGTCATCAACCGCTACAACAGCCTACGCACAACAACAACAAGTTATGCATTAGCAATCGGAAGGAAGTTTAGATAATAAGTAAACGACTGTAACACAATCGGTGATTTAATACTATAAAACGTAACCGATTATAATAAATCGGTAGTCATGTACGCATATAGTCTACCGATTAACGACATACGAAAATGAACAATTCTTATGTGTAAAAACCTTCAATAATCGGAGGGACTATAAATTCATTAACCAACCGATTATTATATACCAATAATCGGACGGTTATTCATGTAGAAATTCCGATTATGAGAAATTGAAACTTTCAATTTGGGGATTTTTTCATATTCGGCATATTAATACATCAAATTATACCGATTATTAATAATCGGTAGATATGTTACTAAATTAACTACCGAATATATGTCGTTCATGTCATTCAATGCATGCTGAAATCAATTTTCACGTTCGAAAACACACACAAACGCACGTAACATGGATAACATGGGTATTAGAGTTTGTTAACAACATACCCGTATGTTTGATGAATCGTTAACCGATCTCGGGTGATTCTCCATTTTCTTCCATGAAAGCGTCGGCTGGGTTTCATCTCCATCAAAGTTTGGATCATTCAACATATACCCCAAATCGTCATCTCTAAGCGGTAGTGAACCTTGAAATTCAACAACTTCACGTCCTCCTTCTTCGTACCCATCCATGTTTATGGAAGTTGGCAAAAATGGGAAGTTGGCAACATATACCCACTTCTTCTTCTTTTTTCTTCTTCTTCTCTCACTCAATCGAGTTACCTCACAATGAGTCAAATTTTTTCCAAACACTAATATATAGACCCCGACCTACGATTACGAGTTTGCTTCCGATTATTGAGTGAAACTACCGATTATTGTTTTGGCTACCGAATATTATAGTTTTTGTCAAAGGTTGAATCCTGACCACTTATAATCGGTAGGATATAGGTTTTATCATCTACCGATTATGTCAGATTGCAAATTAAAGCAAATAAGGATTTTAGAAAAACTCATTTAGGGGCAACCTATAATCGGTATGTTTTGGAACCTATATTCCGTATGCGATTATGGCTACATCCAAATCACGAACCACATGGTTATGCCTGGCCACCCACACTCAAAACCTATGGAATTTGGAAAGGGTTCGATGTGGGGCTCCTTACAATCGGTAGGTTGTGAAGTTGTTAACTCTACTGATTATGGTAGATTTCAAAATTCATCACATGAATGATTTTAGAAAAAACTCATTTTGGGGCGACCCATAATCGGATGGGTTGGTAATATATTTAACTCCCGATTATGGCTGCATCCAAAACATAAACCAAGTGGTTAAGGCTGGTGTGTGCACTCAAAACCCATGAAATATGGCAAAGGTTGGATCCGGGCTCGTTATAATCGGCGGGTTATATAATAATATACCCTACCGATTATGGTAGATTTCAAAATTCATTACGTGAAGGATTTTAGAAAAAACTAAATTTGGGGCAACTTATAATCGGTAGTTTATGTAACCTATTAGACTTAGATTATGGCTACATCCATGACTCAAGCCAAGTGGTTGTGGTTGGCTCGCACCCCTCAAAACCTATGGAATTTGGCCAAGGCTGAATACGGGCTCCTTATAATCGGTAGTCTTATAAGTTGGATAAGCTCACGATTATAAAGGGGATTATTAGCAGTATCAACACAACAATCGGTAGGTATAGTTTCATTTAACCTACCGATTGAATGTTTACCTACCGCTTATGGTGGTGGCTCCCGATTATATAAGGGCATATTGGCCATTTCGAAAAATCGAAGATAAGGGGTAGCTTAGATTTACGTTTGGGTGACCTTTTTTGTCTTTTAGTGTCGCCCCTAATTCTTTCGGGGTCGCCCCTAAAAGTGCCAGTCAAATTAATTGCAACAGAATACTTTTACCATCATTGAATATCTGAATATAAAGGATTAAACTCAACTGAGACCCAAAGTAAAAATTCAACAATGTTTAAAAATAGAACCACTCAGAAACCAGTACTGATAAATTTTATCTTGAGATTGTTAATGCTAAATTAGCTTTTGTTGGGACGCTTATAGCCTGTTTGGATAGCAGAAGTAGAAGCATTTTTGTTTCTGCTCCTGGCAGAAGTTACTTCTGAAGAATCACATTCAAAATAAGTTTGTTTGGCAAACTCATTACTTATAAGTCATTAAGCAATTAAGTTAGTTTGGCAAAAGAGACTTGAAAAGTTTCAGTTCGGTATAGCTTTTGGGATGTTATAACTGGAAAAACCCACAAAAAATCATGGATTCATCATTTTTGAAAACGTGAAATCAGTCTAGTAATTCACTTTATATACAGAGATACACCACTAGATTGCATCTCAACTAGCAAGCTCCGTTCAATCAAGAGTTGATTAGCTTCATTAGTGAACTGAAGTTGTAAACACTCTGTTCAAAGCCCTTACCCACCATTAAATCAAACATTATTTGTTCCCCTTTTAGCTTACCATCAAAAATATATCGTCCATCAACTAATTATACAGATAGATTCATAAGGTTCTTTGCCTAACTTAATCATCTCTTTACATGCCCCATAAGCTGCTTCTATTTTCCCTTTTCTTTGCACAAAGAATTTATCAATATATTCAAATGAACTACCATGGGCGGAAACCCATTCTCCACCATTACATGAAAATATTGCTTTGTTTCCTTCCAGATCCTACGTTGCCAAAATCCACGAATTAGAGAGGTGTAAGTGAATCTGCAGAGACCCTTGACTAGACATGCCATCGAAGATTCTTACAGCCTCACTTATGAGTTGTAAAGGCCATTAATCAAAGTGTTATAAACAATAATAATCAATTCTATTTTTGTACCATTTATCATTTGCAAAAACATATTCAAACCTCGTCAAGTAAACCTCCTTTGCATAGAGAATCTATAATTACACCACCGGAATAAACATTCCGCTCAAAATTATTTCATTAAACCATGTTGTTTTGCACCTCAAGAGCAAGGCCTACATTGTCATTTCTATACAGCCTAGTAACCAAAACAATACATGTAATCATTCAGTTCAACTCCCATCTCAACCATTCTGTCAAACAACTTACTAGCACAGCGAACCTTTGTCTGCAAACACAACCCTTTATTGCACAATGATAACCGCTCTTTACAACGCCCGCGAGCAAGCTGAACCCAGTATCAATATTCTTGGATTGACAACAACTGTTAATCAAGGTGTACATTGTAACTGATATAAGGTTTAAACCCAACCAAATTCATCTTGTTATACAAGATCATTACATAAGAATCATGATATTCAAGTTTGCAAAGTGAATTCAGTAAATAATTGAATATCGTTGTAATGGTAGTATTAGATGGCAACCGATGCAGTGCAAAAGTTTATATGAGTTTTCTGCTTGAGATTTTTGATGTCACTGAATCACAGAAAGAAAGAGAATTAAAGTAGGATCAGATGAGAAAAAATGGAAGTGACCGAAAGTTGAAAGGATTAGTACGCGGTCCCACGAGAAGTTGCTTCTTTCAGAAGTGAGAAGCAAATATTTTTTGCTTCTCTCAAGAGTTACTTTTTCACTTTTAAGTAACTTATATAAGTCGTTTTATTTTATCGATCCAAACTAGCTTTTAGCTTATTGACTTAAATAAGTTGAGAAGTAGCTTCTCAACGCACATCCAAACAGCCTATTACTGGTGTTGAACTTCTCAACGAAACTCTTGGGATGCTTCTGCCTCGCCTAAATCTTCCTGTAACATCATAACAAATAACTAATAATCAGTACAACGCCCTGGTAAAATGAAGTAAATAATCAACTTAAAAGGGTTAAACTTTCAAATGCATCTTCTTCCGAATTACTGTTATCATCTAAGTTTGCTGCCTTTAGGACAGATTCTTTAGCTATGCAGTAAAAACAAAAGGATCCTCAAAAGCATTCACATTAGCACCTTCTAAAACAATATGCCACTTCTTATCAGGCCTACTCTCATCCTTGCAGTAAAAAACTTGGGTTATTTTATCTCTTGCAACCTAATTTTACAACAGCTCCAGTGATTCTATATGAAACAACTGCTGGGAATTGATTGTTTGAAGAACTTCTATGAGAACTGACAAACCGAGAATCTCTGTGTGATACATCTTTCAGTCTCGGACTAAAAGAGCAGGCTATACATAAGTCTCTCATATCTACGCTAGTTTGTTGAACACCTCTAAAAGGGCACAAGGATTATTGGACACAACTACACAGATATAAAATAATAACAGATAGGAACCTATCCTAAAGTCCGGAATTGAATGTTTTTTATTATTACGAGTTCTTTCAGCTCAATCGTTCACCCACATGGGTATCATCCTTAACCTATATAATGGGTAATGCTTTATTTCACCTGTAAAAATCATATTTACAGAACCTCAACAAGCAGCAAATTAACTTAATCAACTTCATAGATCAACAATCAAAGCGCACTTTAAACAAATAACCATTAAATTGTCTGAAGGAAAAGGGCTAATTCAGAAACACATGAAATTATACAGAAGCATGGAAATAAAATAACCTTGTTGATGTTAGTTCAAATATAAAATATTTATGATCCACTGGGTGACCATATAACCTTTAAAGAGAATAAAACAGAGGGATCTCTGAATAGTAAAATCTCGTTCGTAACTTTTGCAAGCTCTCCTAGATACCTATTTCTAACCAAAGCTCAAGGCAAAGCAACAAAGGCCAAGGGGGTTTATTAAGCAGTAAACAGATAGCAACAATTATTGTCTTAGAACATAAAAACATACTCTTAGCTTTCAGACCACAAGGGAAGCAAAGGAACAATCCAAACAATAATAAAAAAACTCAGATCACATACTCATCAAAGCACGTCTGTGCTCAACTTAGAAACTGTCTCAGAGCGGCTTTAGAATAAAGAGACCCCGAGTTAAAACATTAGGAGGTGTCGGATCATAACAAGTACCAATTTTCACCAACAAAGTCAAAACCAAACATCAGCTTTCCCATTTCCTATCTTGATTAGTGGGTTGCGCAGTTACTTTGGAACATAGCTCGTATCATGTAGTCCATACATGTGGACTTGGACTACTGGACACACTAACTATTCCTCAAAAGTGCATTTCCAAGTTGAAACTTGATATTTTAAATTATCTTAGCACCCTGTTCATGTCATACTCTCTTCTATACATAAGTTAGACAATCCATGTTAACAGGAGAAGCGCATCCGAAAAACAAATTCACTTAATGATCCATGGTAAAATAGAATTGGCATGACTTAAGATTTCCAAAAATTCCAATTCTCCCATAAAAATCAAGCCAATTTATCAAACCAAAATCTTTGCAATTATCCATTCTTAATAGTGATTTGAAAACCCAATTCATGCAATAAAACTAAACAAATTCATTCCTTTCAATTTCTACATTAATCAATTTATCAAATTAACCAAAATCTTTGTGTTTAACTAAGTACAACTTTGGTCTCCAAAAATCAATTTTTCGATTAGGAAGCTTAAGCAAAAATCAGACGCAAGGATGAAAAGGGATTTGAAACATACTTGAATTTGATATCTTCTTCTTCTTCGATCTCCTCTTAGGTTTGCAGAAGTAATTTCAGAAACCACTTTCATGCAATGAAATTAAACAAAATTATTCCTACCCAATTTCTACCTTAACCAATCAATCAAACCAAAATCTTTGCATGTACAGTTTTCGCATCGAAAATCAATTTTTTAGGCACCAGATAAAAACTTAAGCAGAACCCAGATGTGAAAAGGATTTGAAACTTACTCAATATCATCTTCTTCTTCTGAATTACAGTCTTAGAGAAGAATTTGATAGCTTCTTATTATTTTCTTCTTGGGTGGTTAGGTTTCCGGAGGGGAAAAAACAGACGGCGGGGTGAAACTCGGAACTTCTCTTTTGGTTTTGGTTCTGGGGTTTGCTGGAGTGGAACCGATATGGCTCTATGCGAAAGACTTATTATGCTAAGCCGGTGGTTAGCAAGTTATGGGTGCGTAATAAAATACTAGTGGTGGGCGTATTAAAACCTAAAATATTTGACGGATTAATTCGGTAATTTAATGATTCATAATTAAATCACACACCTGCTAATTTGTCACGTTTGGGAATGACAGTTTATTTGCGTTAAATGGTAGGTCCAATTATTTTCATGTTATATGACAAAATATAATTGTAATATTCTAGTTACACAATTAATCCGTTGTTTAAAAACGTGATTAATAGCCCCTTCTGGACTAGTGGTTGCGAGAAATACCAGTGTATCAGAGAAGAAATGATGGAAAATTAGAAAAGAAATGGGACAGACCATATATCATTAAAGAAATAGTTGGAACAGGGGCATATAAGCTGGTGGATCCTGAAGGAAAGGATACTGGTCGCAAGCTTGATCGACCATGGAATAGATTATACCTAAAGAAATATTATCCATAAAAAGTCTAGTAAAAGTAGATTGAAAACAACAAAAATGAAATGAAGATAAAAGTGAAAAATTTTATGGCGAAATTATATTTATCAAAACAGATTGAAAACATGCGATAATTTTGCAGAAATTATACAAAAGAAATCAAAAGATTAAATGAAAGAGGCACCCAACTATGGAGTACACCCTAGTTCGTGATTAAAAATTTCGGAAGAGGCAAATGTAAGACCTAAAGTGCGTCATAGAAGGGGAGAACCTATTACATGGCTCAGGGAAAGGTTACACCACCCCCGGAACCTGGGTCATGGAAATTTGGGGTCAATAAAGCCCATTCAGGAGAGGTGCCTTGGATTTCAGCCTGAGCTTATGACTTAGGTTGGACGACTAAGGTGAGAAGGTCTCTCCTAAGGAGTGCGGGGAACTCGATCAAGGCGCTCGAGTACACGTTAAGCCATGAGTGCACAGGGCGTCTGGAGCGTACTGGCCATTCTTGGAAAGTCTTGACTATGATGCACTCGGTCCGAAGAAAACCCCACTTAGGGTGCGGTCTTGTAACCATGAGCAATATCGACGAAGGGATAAGAGGCCGGGAAAACAACTGGTTGTTGTTAAGACCGGATGGGAGGAGCCAACCTTGTATGGTAGAGGTACGCCTCCTTGAAGGGGCAACCAAGGGGATGATAAGGACGGCACCCTCCATTAGGGAGATGATAAGTGTCAAAGACGCAAATGTCATGAGGATTTTTACTCACGGGAGTATTAAGGCTCGTCATATTTGTGTAACGATCCTGCATAGGCAATAATACTAGAAAAAGATAAGACGAGGTCAATGGGTCGATGCACGAAAGTGTAAAGACGTCCTACGATTTCGTCGCAAAACGGCAATGTCATGGGGCTTTATGTTCGCAAGAATATTTAGACCTGTCATATTGTCGCATGAAAAATATCCTGTTGAGGAAATAATACTAGAAAAAGATAAGATGAGGTCAATGGGTCGATACACGAAAGTGTAAAGACGTCTTGCGATTTCGTAGCAAGACGACAATGTCATGGGGATTTATGTTCTCAAGAATATTTAGACGTGTCATATTGTCGCATGAAAAATATCCCGCTGAGGCAATAATACAAGAAAATGATAAGACAAGATCAATGGGTCATTAGATGAAAGTGTAAAGACGGTCTGCGATTTTGTCGCAAAGACAAGGGGTGGCGAAATATGACCATTACTTAGGAAGGAAAAATAAGACCACATAAGAAATAATAATGAATGAATTCTTGGAAAATACCAAGATATATATGATAACATATATGATAGTGAAATCATGCAAACATGATTGCGATCTTGATGCACATGAAACAAAAATAAGTTTATAAAAATTAACTATTTAAATATTATGAAGGTAAAAGATCCACTTCTCACGAGAAAGATAATGAGAGGTAAGTATGGGAATTAATAAATGCATTATCCTTCTCGCTAATAAGTAAATGAATTTCAAGATTCATTGAAGTACATCATTCGCAAGAGTAGTAAAACGGAAATAAAACAATTCAAGAAGCTAAAGCTACGTAACTAAAGGAAATCCATTCTTCAGTATTAGCTTCGCGAAGAGGGGATGATGGAAGATTTTCTCCAGCTTTCTCATTTTCGCAAGTATCCCCTTTTCCTGACTTGTTCCGGCATTTTCTACACCTTGATTACTACCAGCATTTGCTTCCTTAGCGGATTCATCTTCTTCATCGTCCTAAAGAATAGCTTCATCATCACTTTCGAGTTCATAGTCACTGTCAAGATCGCGAGGAACTTCATCAGCATCTACTTCAAGAGGAAAAAAGTTGTAGGAGGAAGAGCCCTATCCATTAAGATGTTTTTCACAAGGACTTCAGCTTTGACATGAACTTGGCGAAGAAGTTCTCTTTGACAATTTCTATTTTCAATATCCTTGAGATGTTGAAGGTAGTCAAATCTTCTTTCTGCACGATCGCGAGAACATGCAAGAGCAGTAGTAAGAATCACATTCTCCTTGCGAATCTTGGCTAATTTGGATTCCAAAGAAGAAATAGAAGAATGAAGATTTCTCTCGGACTCTACGAACAACAAAGACACAAAGGGTTGTTATAGAAAGATTTTTGTAAGAGGAATATCACGAAAATAATTAAGTAAGAAAATGTGGTTGAGGAAGCGATTTTATGACTACCTTCCTTTTGCGAAATAAGATATTGAATTAAAGTCAAATTACTATTCTTCATATGGTTCATCGCATCGTCGAATTTATCCCCAACCAAACCTTTCGGGCGAGATCGAAAAATCCTTCTCGTTAGAGACAAGTAAAAGCATTTTCCTTCGCTAGGGAAGCATAGGAATCTTTTAATTGAGTGTGTTGTTCATTAAGCTGATTTTCCTTTATACTCAAAGCTATTCTACCTTGGATAAGTTTATTCTTCTCAGCAGTAGACGACTCAGTTACTTCTTTAAGTTCACTCTTCAACGAGCGAAGAGATCGTTCTTGATCGTCACATATTTTTTGGCAAGTTGTTGCGAAGATATCACTACTTTGTTTAAAAGAATTCGTTTCTCTTGGGACAAAGTTTCATTCTCATCTGACAAAGTTTCAATCTCCAAGTTAGCTTTAGTTAACGAATAAGAGACACGAGATATTTCGCCACTTAATGTTTCTCGCTCTTGAGTTAATTGGGCGTTTTCACTGGAAAGATTGTCAATTTGGCCAACAGAATACGAGTAAAGATTTTCTAATTGATTATATTGATCTAACAAAACTTATTTGTCAGCATGAGCATCTTCAGCATATTGAAAGTCGTATCTCTCCATTATTCGTTTCTGAATTAAAACTTAATGTACGAATAAAGAATTTTAAAAAAGGTGAACGCGAAAGAGATAAAATTACCAAACAAGATCGGCCATAAGTTAAGATAATAAGATCATACCTTTTAGTTCATCATTCTTTTTCCGAAGATTATCGCATTCCAACGATATATTCTCAAGCTTCTGATTCTTGAGGCGAAGATTCCCACACTCTAAAGTCATGGCTTGGAGACTCTCCTTTAAGGATTCAACTTATTTTTCTAAAGATGCTTGCGAAGCTGCTTTTGAAGAACTAAAATATTTGCTCAGAGTCTCGCAGATACTAAGTTTGATGGGGTCAGTGGAAGATCCCCGAGCATCTTCAACAGCATCAGACAAAATCTTAAAGGCGATGTCTACTCCTTCCAAGATTCCCTTATCAATAGGGAAAGATACAGATGAGGAAGTAGCAAGGATTGAAGACGTGGGAATTAAATCATCTTTTACAGGCGAATGATGAGGAGGATTAATAATTGAGGATGAAGGCAATACAATTCTTGAGGCATCAACAGTGGGAGAAGAGGGGGTTTCCTTCGCAATAGGGTCAATTGAAGAGGTGACATCCTTAGTGATATCTTCGTGGACAGAAGCGGTAAGTAATAAAGGCCCAGTTAGCGAAGGTATTGTAGGTATTACTAGAGGTTTAAAATCAGGAAATGCAATGGTAGATTTAATAGTCTTTGATTGGCGAGGTTTCTTGGTGGGTTTATTACCATCTTCAGCATCCTGCAAATATCAACTCAGATAAGAAACAGAGGCAACAATATTGTTATTAAAGAAGTGATGTTTCTTGTTCCCTTATATTCGCATGCTTCCTTTTCGCTACAGCAACCTTGTGATGCGAGCTTTTGGAAACGTTAGGGTTTGGGACTGTGAATTTGGTGCTAGAGGTGCTTTTGCCGAAACAGAATCAATATGGAATTATATAGAATAATAAAATTAATTAGGGAAATCAACAAAATAAGATCAGTTTCAGCAAAATCAAAGAAGAAAATCTAAACTAACCTTGGTGACTCCATGAAAGCAGCATCAGGTAGATAAATGAAAATCAAGGATGAAGAAAATTGCAGAGGATAAAGATATACAGAGAATTTGGAGAAGGGGATGATGAAGTAAAAGAAGAAAAATATTTTTCCACTAACTTTCTCCTTAAATAGACAAAGAGAGATGACCGGTTGGAAATGAACATGTCGGTAAAAAAGGAGAATAATAAGCACGTGTAGACGGTTACACCAAATTTACGGAAGGTTGTCGGTAAAGGAAAATATAGAAAGATGAGCGGTTGCAGTATTATGAAATAGAGGTTCTCATATCTTTCTCTTCTTCACAGAGAAGACATGAGAAGAGGCAAGACGTAGGAGTAGAATCTCGCAACAACAATGTCCCAGCGAAGATTTGACCAACAAATGTTTGCGAAGACCATCACCGACTACTTTAAGAATGACGTAGCAGGTGACATCATCCTAATCACGAGGAAAATGTGAAGACTTTGCGAGATTGAAGAACACATGCGAAGAAAGCCCTTGTAAGCTTGCGAGAATGACCGCAGACCAGATACGAAAATAAAGGTTGGCTTAGCTGTCATCCACTATGTAAGATCCTATATAAAAGACCAAGCAGACTTGAGAGATGAGGGATCTTTTTAGAAGAGTGAGAAAACAAATTGGAGAGAGAAAGTCCAGAGTAATTCTTATTTCCTTGTACTCTTACCATTCTTGTAAGATTCATAAAATAAATTAATGAAGATTAAGTGATTGTTCTTGAAATTTGAGTAAAAATAATTGTGTAAACTCATCAAGGTGTGATTGTAGGAAAACCTGCAATTACAACTATATAAATTTAAATTATCACATAGCCTAATCTAAATTCACAAAATTGGTTAAAAAGACCAAAATTAATAATTCCTGGGTGAAAAAGACATTTAGATTTTGATACTGTTTAAATGGACAAAAATATAAAAATAGCCGAGGATGTAACCAGTTTCATCATACCCATTTTCAATTTTTTTTTTTATTTTTTTAATTTACATCGGGATGCATCCAGTTTCATCCTCGTTATTTTTTAAGTTTAAGTTTAGGATGTATCCGCCAGTTTCATCCTTGCTATTTTTTTGTGTCCATTTCACCCATAATAATTTTTACTCGTCCATTTGAACCATGTTTTAAATTTTTTTGGACAAATGACCCATTTTCCGATCTAAATTATCGCGTTAAATATATAAATTTATCTTCCCGTAATATAAAGTTTTAGCTTTCAAGTAACCGATAAAAATTAACAAACTTTTTGGGAAGTAATTACTAAGCATATAACATCCTTTGAAGGCCAAATCTCACCATTGAGTAATGGAAGAATTATAGACACTATCCGATGTCGAAATGGACAGCGAAAGGCCATTGTTGTTCGTACACACACTACTTCATTTCAAATGTGTTGGGATTTTAGCTAAAGCTTATTTCAGTATGCACCTTACATTGGCTCTATCCAAAAAAATAAAGAATCAATACAGTCATACAGGCACGACATATCACTTCACCATTATGCGCCAAAAGCTTCCTTAATTAATACTATACTGTAAATTGTACCGTGACATATCAGAGCTCTTCACATGCCCTACCCAAAAAACATATAGTATCAGTTGAGGTCCAAATAACTACACCTCTATAGCTCTTTCGTCCACAGTTTTCCTATCTTCTTTGGGCGACGGTACGAATGTCTTTTGTTGGTAGGTATGTCATCGTATGTCTCAAGTCCGGACGTACGTAGCTCTGAGTAGACTGTAGAATGAAGCATAGAATGATTACCCTTATTTCCTCAAAAACAAACGAGTGGTCTTGATGGCTTGATACCTATATTATTTATGAGCTATACTTTTGGTTTCTCTAGAGCTTTAGATTTTAGAGATTTCTTTACAACGACTCTAAAATATCTGGTAGTTCATTCAGTCTTCCATCTCTTAAAATGAGATGGTTTAACAAGCAGTCTTCCATCTCTTAAAATGGGATGGGTTTAACAATAATGGACATTATCCGGTCTTTCGCTTCGCGATTTGGTATACCATGGCCATCTCCAAATTGGTACGTATACTGTCCCATTCTAGCTACATTTTGGACAGTGTTGATGAAGGAACTTGAGAAAACACCCTGTGAAGACGATAGACTTGTATTTATTTTTTCCCATGAAGCACTTATCAGATGCTGCATATGTTCACGGGCAATTGACTCCGAGACACCTGTTTCATGCATGTAACATTGTATTGATGTTGCAGCATCTCCCCTTTCTTGCTCGTTCTATATTTGACATCATAAACATCTGCGAGTTAGTATTATCACAACAAAGCGGCAAAACATTAATAGTAGCTTCAATTTTTTATTATTTTTTTGTAGCATAATAGTAGCTTAAATGTGCTACGTACTCTTGTATACCTTTGAAGTTCTTTATTTATTTTAATTTTTTTAATAAACTTGTATACCTTTGAAGTTGCCAAATCATTTGCAAGTCGACAGATCATAGATGACCAACGTATGAGATCAGATTGGTTGTTGGTCATGCATTCTAATGCTTCTTTTGTAATATTTTCATGGTCTCCAAGTTGACAATAAGCATGGATGCTCAGCAGAGGCCCTCCTACCGAAATCCATGCGTTTTTTGTATATTCTTCGAGCGTTGGTATGTAACCACTGTAGTACCATGTTGCCTCTAGCAAGAATGCTTTGCATAAATCGTCCCACTGAAATTGTCATACATACGTATAGTGTCTAGTTAACATTCATTACGTTGGATTTCTTTGCGAAAACATGGAGGCTAGCAGATGAGCTAAGTAGATATATGGAAGGATATGTATACCGATTTCTTCAAGTATGGGATAACGTCTAGATTAATGTTGTTTCTTAGATTCTCATAGCCCATTTCATTGACAGTGTTATAGAGAGCAAAGAAACATATCTTCATGTAATGTGGAAGGTTATCCACTGTGTTTATATCCCACCTGTAAAAATAACAAATGTGTACTGTTAATAATATTTATGTCAGTTGCAAGCACCTTTGTCGGTCGCTAGAATCGAACCCTAATGAATGATGAGCAGATGAGGTGACCATTTAATTATTTTTATGTACCTTTCCACAGCTTCCGTAAATAGCTTGAGTTCATTCAGAGAACCATAGACATCATAAACATCATCAATTACAGTAATCAGGTAAGCTATTTTTGTGATATGTCTCCTCACATTTCCGGATTTAGGCTCAGAGTTAAGCCCTATACTACAATGAAAACATTCCACTAATCTGTTTCTAGCAAAACCTAGCGATTCATCAAGGGCTAAGTCCTTCCACCACCTAATTAATAACAAACAAATCATTAGAATGCACGGTATAATGAAGCACGTGAACGTTGAAGGAAGGAAAAAACAAACAAACCTGGAAGCATATTTCAGATCTTCATGGTATGTTGCTTGCACCATATTGAAGTCGAGTTTAGCAAATTCAAGCAAGGTGGGATTCATATCTTGTTTCATCTCATACATATTTATGTACCATCGGAGCTCCATTCTCGGCACTCTACACAACAATGGAAGGTCCAAGGAATGACTAATCTCATCTTCCAAAAAAATCGACATGCTACTTATGTTATCATTTCTTTCTTTTAGGCAATTCTTGAGATGTTTTCTTGTGACTTGTTGGGCTTCATTCAAAATTTCTTCCCCTTGGTAAGCATAGAATGAAGCTTCATATAAACTCAGAAGGCCATCGAAGTCTTTAGCCTTTCCTTTGTTCTGATTTATCTCTTCTACAAAGCTCTTCAAAACATCTGTTATGATAATTCCACAAAATTATCGGTTACAAATTCAAAAACCGAAGAGAGTTGCATCCACTTTTAAAATAAATAGAGAGCCAACCTTGAGAGATTTCATAACCATGTTGTCTAAAGAGCCTGAACTTTAGTGCTTCGATAGTCAGGTCATTCTGAGGAACATGATAATTTTTGCTATGAATATATATTTTGTCGAGGGCATTCTTGATCTCATCATGGAAATGGTAATCCAGTCCTAGCCTTTGGATGGTATTGATCAGCTTCAACGAATCCGGCAATCCCCTGGCTCCAGCGAACATGCCTCTTACATATTCCTTCAACTTTTCGGCTCTATTCGTACAGATCTCACTCTGTCCATCAACAAGATAATCCGCAAATAGAACATTAATTAATTATTAGCTCAATAAAAAATCTATCGGACATAACACGTAAATATTGCTATTTCAACTCGATGCCCCGAGGGATGGATATACAGTACTCACCTTATAATCACTAGTTAGAGATTCCAAAAACTCATAATCCCAAATATTTGGGTGATAGTTGGCGGACCGCCTTGTTAATAACAGTGGATCAGTGTTGGTTGTTCGAGGAGTAACAACGTGATGTACATGTGAACTTCGTCGGGTATTTGGAACAATACATGAAGGCTGTGTATGTAGTAGTAATGCTGGTTTCATGCTTTTAAGCGTTAGTACGATTTGGTGTTGGATGAATTGATGATGATTTCCATAAAAAGCCATAGCTACTAAATGGACTTTAAGAAGGGATGAAATTCAAAGTGAATGAAGTTATCAGCTAAATGTACTTGCATATATATAGGATTTATGACATCTTAATTGACAACCAACCTTCTCCCCAGTTATCCATACCACCACGTCCTCCACCGTTTTCCACCTTTACATTGTGCCAAGAACTTCCGCTCTTCCACCCATATACATTGCACATTTATCAGGTGCTCTTCCATCCGACAAACCCAGATTAGTTTCAACAATACATTATGATGCTTAAATTAGTTCAATCCAAAAAAAATACATTGGTTTACTTCACGACTTTCATTTTAAACGTGTTGCGATTTTGCGTGTGCAACTTAAATTAGTTCAAATCCAAAAAAAAAAAAAGGAAAGAACCAAACACGAACGACATATATCACTTCATCACTATAGGTGCCAAAACCTTCCTTTAATCAGTACTGTAGGAGTTGGCTATTTGTATTCACCCAAAAGTGTAGGTAAGTTGACATATCAGAGCTCTTCACATGGTATGGCCAAAAATACATGATACCGCTACAACTCTAGCTCTTTCGTCCACAATTTTCTTATCTGTGTGGGAGACGGTACGAATGTCTTTTATTATTGGTAGGTCTAATATGTTTCCTGTTTCATTCATTTCGTTTATTTCGTTGGAAATTGGATTCCATACAGAATGGTAACAACTTCAACTAAACCTTTGAACATTCAAAACCGCCTCTCACAGATTTTCTTTTCTTTTTCTTTTTGGGTGGGTCCCAGTGGGCCCCATCCCTCGGGAGACGTGCAGGGAGGGCCTGTGAGAGGTGGTTTTCTTTCCTTTGTTTTTTTCTCGGTTTGTCGAGATTTTTTGTTTTTCTAATCGGTAAGTGTTAAAGTTTGTAAGAAAGTTACTTATCTGTAGTAATAAGCTGAGAGATACAACCCAAAGGCCGGAAGGTATTTGTTTGGTACAGGCACCAAACTAAGACCCAAGGCAAAAGCAAATGACCCAAACAGCTACATAGCTTATATGAAGTTTCACTAAGAGTGATTTGTTGGGCACCACTGTTTTTTTTTGGACCATTGTTTTTTTTTATTGGGAAAGAGATTTGAAAAAAAACTAAGTCACCCCTTATCCATATATTTATCTTAATACCAAAATTACTTTTTTCAATTAAGTTAGTGTAATGATATGACTAGTTGAATCATTAGGTTAACATAATTAATGATTAGTGTAAGATTAATTTTTTTTTTAAAAAAATAAACTAAAATACTAAGAGAAGAAGAAGGAAGGGGAGAAGAAGAATGAGTCTCCTAACCAAGACCAACAATACCACCAATTTCTTAAATTCTCCAAACAAACAAAAAAGTGATAATGTTACTTGGTTTTCAAAAAGAAACTTTAAGTACCTGAACCCAAAAATCAATGCCCACAAGTGTGCTTACCTAATCTGGCTTTGTAAGATTGGCACCAGACTTCACATATTCTGCATTCTACTTGCCATCCCTGCCTTTCTTTGATGCAGTTCTCTGTCTAGCCACAGTATAATTTTCCATGGGAGTAGGCACAGGAAGAATTACATCAGCTGGCACATCACTAGAAGCAGCCATTTCTCTAGGGCCAAATATGGAGAGATCGTATGTACCCTCTGCCAATCGTTGCATCTCTGGAGCCAACATAAGGCAATAGGGGAGAGCTACAATATCACTGGGATGGTCAAGCACTCGTTCGCTCGGATTTTGATCTTCGCAGCGGCGGAAGCGGTGCGGGAATACAATCCACATGACACCCCACACACAATTTGCTCCTCTCCTACAAGCATAACACCTCATTGATGATGACCGCCCTCTGTCGGGATGTACAACATACACCACCCAACCCTCCTTTGCGGCTTGGAGTTGAGGCATCCGAGAACCAACACCTGCTGCACTAGATCGATCATGCATTACTGGTTCTTGTGGCTTGACTTCTTTAACTCTCCCATAATCTACTTGCAATCCGGGCAATGCCTCATCACCACTATCTATATCTATCACATATCAATTTCGGAATTTGAAATAATTCAAAGCACTACCACCACAAGTTCTAATAAATTACCCTATGCTAGATACAAGCTTTACCATCAACACCCAAAAGTAAATATCTACCACAAGATTACCAAAAATCATTACCTACTTACCATGCTGTTTATGGGTAAAAATCGTTTCTGCCGATTTCGGTAATTTCGGTAGGTGAGTGAGAAACTGGTTCAAACCCTAAACAAATGTGCTGCACGTGAGCACTTTATAGATTCGAGAGATCAATCTTGCAAGTCCGCCTAAACCAAGAAATGGCCGTTCCTGGACTTGCCGGTCCCAGGCGATTCAAGGAGTATCCAATGTTGAGAGATCCCCAGCGAAAGTTGCCTAGCAATTCGGAAAGCCCCCAGGCCAAGACGGAGAAACGAATAATCGTGTTGGCGGGTTCGGACGGTTTCACAAGATCCTCCCACGGCTCTTGTGTCTTTGATTCTTCCAATAACCGAGGTATGTGTCGCCTCTTCATTGGTTTGTCTCAAAACACGTGAATTTGGTGAGAATATGTGTCTTGTTTCCTTGAGGCTTCGGTAGGGTTAATGCTTTATTTGCTCTCGCACGTTGCCGAGAGCGATTTCTTCAAAGAACTCCAGCGGTATTGAGCCTTCTCATAGCGATGATGAGTCGAGAGAGAGAAGAGGTTCAACAAGTGAGAGTGATTCCTCCGTGATGATGGTACCGGTTACTGTTTGGGAAGTGGTTCGGTGAGTTTCGCTTCTTTTCTTTCTTCTTTTGTTTCCTTTTTGGGAAATATCCTCGCTCAAGTCGCGGTGGAATCCGGTTCGGAGGATGATTAAGGGGTAGAGCGCCGAAAACTTGCCTTTGGTGACCATGCAGGTGACTTGGAGATGGGCGTTATCCAATTGCCGGACACGGATGTGGTTCAAATAGTGGATGATTCTCTCGATGGTTCTTTGTCGTAGACATGGAAGAAAACCCTCTGCGAGTAGTGAGGCCAGGCGCAGCGCCATTTTGATCCAGTACTTGGTTCCTTATCCGGGTCATGTGCTGGTCGGCGGCTTCCCTGTAGGCTAAGCATGAGGCGTTGTACACCCAGAATCCGGGAGAAGCACGGACATATGGCTACAAACAAGAAAGTTACTAGTCGATTTGCTGGTTAAGCGTGTGGAAGAAGGCTTTATCTTCCATTGAGGATATGCGTGAGGTAACTGGTCACCCCGTTTTAAGACGTTATTGCCGATTTGGGAGCACCATCGCGACGTGTCCCGTAGAAAAGGAGTTCAATACTTCGTGGTTTGTCGAAGGCCTTGCCGAATCCAAAAGTTGAAAGATCACGGCAATCGAAAGCCTTTTCCGTAGAGGAGATTGCACGATAGGAGATGGAACTCGAAAAGCTTTCCAAGATGTTGACTATGAAGAGAGCGGCTCTTGAAGGCCTTAAGTTGACTTTTCAAGAAGAGGACTTACGTTGGACGATTCTCCTTGACGTTTCTACTGTTAAACTTTCATTTAGGTTCTTTTTTTTTTGAAAGACATATTGGATGTCCGGGTTCAAAAACTTGACCTTTGATAGACAGTAGCTTTTTAGGGTATTGGATTATTTAAGGGATGAATGGTTTTGGTAATATGACTACGATTATGTTTTGGGAAAAGAATATTGCTTTTATGAAAGTGTGTGCTAGCAATAGGCACAAGACTCGATTAGCATGACGGTTTTACTAAAAACCTAAAAATAGATTGTATATCTTGCCCGGTCTGAATTTACTCACTTCATAGGTTTTACGAACATGCCCCTCTCCATGTAAAAGCGGTTCTTCTTTGGTGGCTTTGCTTGGTAGCATCCCACAAGTCCCCAATTACCGGTAGCTTCTTGAACGAGTCCCAGGTTTTCGGTGTAGTTTTACAAAATCCCATAGCCAGGGCGTTTGCGATTAGTCGGATCGGCGGTAGCATCTTCGGCAAGTCCCCGGTTTTCTCGTGTAGTTTTACAACTAGTAACCGGGTTGTTTGGTAGTTGCGTCGGATTGAGTCGCCTTCCCCCACACCATCTTGACATCTGGGTCGAAGAACGAGATCGGCATGATCGACATTGTGGCCGATAGATCAATCCTCCCGCCGTGGTCGCCAATTGTTTATGGGTAAAAATCGTTTACTGTAGATTTCGGTAAATGCGGTAGGTGAGTGAGAAACTGGTTCAAATCCTAAACAAATGTCTTTTGCACGTGAGCACTTTATAGATTCGAGAGATCAATCCTTGCAAGTCCGGCCTAAACCAAGAAATGGTCGTTCCGGACTTGCTTCGATCACAAAGTGGAGGAGAAGGGTTTATTTGGGGAGGGAAGTAAAGAAATGTGTTGACGAGAGTAGCGTCTCGACTTGTATCGAGTGAAAGCTTAGAAAGCTTGCAAGAGATGAAAGCTTTTGGGAGAGCTTGCAAAGTTGCCTTTAAAGTGTGAGTGTAGTATATTTCTCTGGCCAGAGACTTGTTGTCCGGTGAAATAGGTAAGACCTATTTATACAAGTCGAGATTTGAAACGTACCACGACCTCATGAAGGAAGAGAGTAAAGGGTGAAATAATGGGAGGAGGTGGTAATAAGCATGGCGTTAATGGGTGAAAACGTTTTCACCATTATTTCCTCTTTTATTTGACCGCTTTATTCCTTTTCACGCTTTCTTAATGTGAGCGTAGTGTACGCGCATCTTTGTGACCGCCAAACCAAAACCTAAAAAGCATCCCCGGTTTGTGTTGATGTCTCGAGTGTTGGTTGCATCTAGCGTGCAAGTGGTGCTGCTAGGGACGCATGTGGCATGTACGGAATGCCTTCGTTGCGAGTCGCACCTCGAGCGTAAGTGGTAATTGCCAGAGCTGCTAGTGGCATGTGTGGCATGTGCCAACAGCATGTGCGGAATGCCTTAGTGGTAGGTTGCATGGTTTGCAAGTTAGGCTACCAGCGTGTGTGTTTGGCATGTGCCAATGGCATGTCTTGGAATGCCTTGGTGGTAGGTTGCACGGTTTGCGAGTTAGGCTACCGGCGTGTGTGTTTGGCATGTGCCAATGGCATGTCGCGGAATGCCTTGGTGGTAGGTTGCACGGTTTGCAAGTTAGGCTACCGCGTGTGTGTTTTGGCATGTGCCAATGGCATGTGCGGAATGCCTTGGTGGTAGGTTGCACGGTTTACTGAGTCGGAGCTACCCGGCGTGTGTGTTTGGCATGTGCCAATGGCATGTGCGGCCATGTTGACCTAGTTGCAGTCTTGCAAGCCTAGGGCGCTATGTTTGGCGTGGGCCAAGGCATGCGGCTTGGAAGTATGGCTTGCGACGCGTGTTGGCATGTGCCAATGGCACGTGCGGCCATGTTGACCTAGTTGCAAGTCTTGCAAACCTAGGGCGCTATGTTGGGCATGAGCCAAAGGCATAGCGGCTTAGAAATATGGCTTGCGACACGTGTTGGCATGTGCCAATGGCACGTGCGGCCATGTTGACCTGGTTCTGAGTCTTACAAGCCTAGGGCGCTATGTTGGCGTGAGCCAAAGGCATAGCGGCTTAGAAATATGGCTTGCGACACGTGTTGGCATGTGCCAATGGCACGTGCGGCCATGTTGACCTAGTTGCAAGTCTTGCAAGCCTGGGCGCTATGTTTGGCGTGGGCAAAGGCTTAGCGGCTTGGAAGTATGGCTTGCGACACGTGTTGGCATGTGCCAATAGCACAGCGGCTATGTTGACCTAGTTACAAGTCTTGCAAACCTAGGGCGCTATATTTGGCGTGGGCCAAAGGCATAGCGGCTTGGAAATATGGCTTGCGACACGTGTTGGCATGTGGGCCATGTTGACCTTAGTTGCAAGTCTTGCAAGCCTAGAAGCGCTATATTTTGGCGTGGGCCAAAGGCATAGCGGCTTGGAAATATGGCTTACGACACGTGTTGGCATGTGCCAATGGCACGTGCGGCCATGTTGACCTAGTTGCAAGTCTTGCAAGCCTAGGGCGCAATGTTTGGCGTGGGCCAAAGGCATAGCGGCTTGGAAATTTGGCATTGATGCCATGGTGCGCAGGGTGCGGCTTGGTTTTGCATTGTTGCCATGGTGCGCAGTATGCGGCTTGGTTTGGCATTGTTGCCATGTTGCGCGATGTATGCGGCTTGGTTTGGCATTCTTTGCCATGGTGCGCGAGGTGCGGCTTGGTTTGGCATTGTTGCCATGGTGCGCGGTATGCGGCTTGGTTTGGCATTCTTGCCATGGTGCGCGGAAGTGCGGCTTGGTTTGGCATTGTTGCCATGGTGCGCGATATCAGGCTTGGTTTAGCATTGTTGCCATGGTGCGCGATATGCGGCTTGGTTTTAGCATTGTTGCCATGGTGCATGATGTGCGACTTGGTTTTGGAATTAGGGTTACGTAGCCATGAACCTAATCGATATTTTGAAAAAATACCCCCATTAATTATTTGCACGTGAGTTAAATGCTCTTAGTTAATGTGTTGCGGGTAACACTAGGTCATGGGGTTTTACGACTTTACCCCTTGTTTAAAGACCACCTTCAACACTTGCGGTACGTGTTGGCATGTGCCAATGGCACGTACGGCCATGTTGACCTAGTTGCAAGTCTTGCAAGCCTAGGGCGCTATATTTGGCGTGGGCCAAAGGCATAGCGACTTGGAAATATGGCTTGCGGTGCGTGTTGGCATGTGCCCGATGGCACGTACGGCCATGTTGACCTAGTTGCAAGTTTTGCAAGCCTAGGGCGCTATATTTGGCGTGGGCCAAAGGCATAGCGACTTGGTTTGGCATGGTTGCCAATGAGTGCGATATGTAGTTTGGTTTTGGCGTCGCTGTCGTGGTGCGCACTGTGCGGCTTGGTTTGGCATTTGCTTCCATGGTGCGCAGTGTGCGGCTTGGTTTGGCTTTGTTGCCATGGTGCGTAGTATGCGGCTTGGTTTGGCATTGTTGCCATGGTGCGCAGTGTGCGGCTTGGTTTGGCATGGTTGCCATGGTGCGCAGTATGCGGCTTGGTTTGGCATGGTTACCATGGTGCGCAGGGTGCGGCTTGGTTTGGCATTGTTGCCATGGTGCGCAGTATGCGGCTTGGTTTGGCATTGTTTCCATGGTGCGCGATATGCGGCTTGGTTTAGCATTATTGCCATGGTGCGCGAGTGCGGCTTGGTTTGGCATTGTTGCCATGGCGCGCGTGGTGCGGCTTGGTTTTAACATTGTTGCCATAGTGCAGTATGCGCTTGGTTTGGCATTGTTGCCATGGCGCGCAGTGCGGCTTGGTTTGGCATTATTGCCATGGCGCGCGATATGCGGCTTGGTGCAGCATTGTTGCCATGGTGCGATATGCGGCTTGATTTGGAATTAGGGTTACGTGTTGAAAACCCCTAATGCGGTATTTTGAAAAAATACCCTATTAATATTTACACACGAGTTAAATGTTTTTAGTTAATGTGTTGCGGGTAACATGGGTCATGGGGTTTCACGATTTTACCTCTTGTTTAAAAACCACCATCAACATTAAGTCCCACTGCTTAGCTCGGAGCAGGGGGCTTTGTTGCGAGGTAAGCATAAGATGGTGACAAACTATTAACAACAAACCGTAAAGAAAATTGAAGGAGGCTTGTCGACCTTTATAAATAGGATTTGGAATCCTTGCCTCACGGTAGTTTTGCACAAATCGGGAGGTCGGCACAATTGGTGGGCCGGTGCAGGCTTGGGCGATGTTGGGAAGTTGGCGTGAGTTGGGAAACGAGTGTGCTAGCTGGTGGGACCCGGGCGCAAAGTGTAGAAGCCGTGCGTGCTTGCAGGTCGGCACAATTAGTGGGCCGGTGCAGCTTGGGCGACGTTGGGAAGTTGGTGTGAATTGGGAAACTGAGTGTGCTAGCTGGTGGGACCGGCGCAAAGTGTAGAAACTGTGCGTGCTTGCAGGCGTGAGTCGGGCGGCCATTGGGAGGTCGGCGCAATTGGTGGGGCCGGTGCAACTTGGAAACCGTGCTTGCAGGCGTGACTTGGGCGGCCATTGGGAGGTCGGCGCGATTGGTGAGGCCGGTGCAACTTGGAAGCCGTGCTTGCAGGCGTGACTTTTGTAAATAAGGAGGGAGTAGGCGTTTCTTCAGATAGCAAAGTTTCCTTATTTTGCTTTCCTTCACGTGCGGCTTCAATTAGGGCATTGTTCATGCTAAAATCTGAAAGCGTTATGTCCTTCATTGCTCCCTTTCCTTTTTTAAGGTTCCGTATTCATACTCCACGCGAATGTATCGTCTCCCTTGTTTGAGAAGGGTTCTTCCCGATTCCCCTTTTCCTTTGCTTTCTTTAGGTGCGTTTTCTTCTTCTTTTTTTCTTTGTTCACACTATCCTCTTTTATATGTGTATAGGCGAGGATGGAACTTGATCATTTTCCCATTTCTTGCAGTGTATGATGGGATCTTCCAGAGACGGCCGTGCCTTTAACTTTTGGAAAAGGACTTCAAAATCGGTGGAGATCGATCTTCTTCTCTTGAGGAGGTATTGGTGGGGATTGAATCTTCGTTCCATGAAGCTAACGAAATTATTAAGGACTTCCCTTCCATCTATCTTCACGAAGAACAGGTGCATGTTCGGACTCTCTTGGGTTCAGTGGACGCGGAGGAGAACGCCATGATTCTTGATTTTGATGTGGATGAATCAAAAAACTTCCTTGAAGTGTCGATGAGAAAACTTTCGAAGGAGTATATGATAGAAGCGAGACAGCCTTTGAAGTTGATGTCAAAGGTGTTATTGATGATCTGGAGGGGTCATGGTGGCGTATCTTTGGAATAGTTGTCGGGAGGACACTGCTGCTTTTGTGGCTGCCGGGGATGGGATATTGAGGTTGCCGTTTGCTAAAACCGCTGAATGGAACCTTTGTTGCCCGAAGGATTCTTTGGGGAAGTGCTTGAAAATAGCTTTGCCCGAAGGGACTTGCGCTCCATCCTTCGAGGCTAGTTCCTCCTTTTGTTTTTTACTCGTTAGTTGCTTAGTTCCACGATGTTTTTTCACATCTTTCCTTCTTCTACATCGATAAACATTTTCTTCATATATATATATTTTTGAAAGAGGTTGTGGTATGATGGCTCTATGATGGTTTTAAAGGTTCTTGATGTATTTCTCTCGATATCCGAAGGATTCGCTCGGGAAGAGATATATTTTTTTTTTATTTTTTTTATTTTTTACAAAAAAGGGAGATCTCCAGAGAAAAATACAAACGGTGTATTTATCTGGGAAATACCCCGACTATTAAGAGGAATGGTTTAAAGGAAGTACTGAAAAGGGGAGTGATTGGGAAGTACAGCATTTTAGGGATTGGATTCCTTGAGCCATCGCGAGTGAACTATCACGCCTTCAGGTGTGTCGGTATTGATGATCTTGCAATATCCTCCCAAAATGGTATCCGCAACCAGATACAGCTCTCCTTCACCTTCCTCGGGCAAATCCATCTTTACTGTCATCCTCTCAACTTGAAACAAGTTTTCCTTAACCACTACATCTCCGATGGAAAACGGGTTCAGACGTCGTGTAACCATTTGGGCCTTGACTTTGTTGGTTTCGCTAGAAGCTTCCAAGCTTCTTGCAAAGTGTTCGAATGGTCCAGCTCCCCATTCACATTTTTGACAGCGTTTGTGCTTGGGTTGTTGTAGAGTCCCCATGATAGAATGGGGAAGAAAAGGCCGGTTGCGAAAAGGTTGCTCGGTCAGACTTACTTGCATTTGAAAATCATGGGCTAGCGCCAACGGGTCCTCTCCGGATGCTTGGGTTCCTTCAATAGCTCGTTGATGCGATAACCCGTGGGACGATTTGTTGGGAATCCCTTCGGGCATGGATGTCGGCGGAGGGTGTACGTCCGCCGCTTTGTTGTCGAGCACCCATAAGCGTCCCAAAATCATGTCATGATCTAGCTCTTTCACAATGTGGAACTTGCTATGCGTTATAGCGTCTCCCATCTCGATCTCTAAGTTGATGTAGCCATGCGCGTTCAAAGTTTCTCCTCCCAAGTTCTTAATTACGGACGAGGAATAGGTAGCGTCTTGTTTTGTAAATCCTCTTGCCTTTAGTGTCTTGAAAGTAATGATGTTGTGGTAGGAGGTCGTGTCGATGAGCGTGTCGTCAAATTTGTTACCCCTTAAACGGGGACGTGGTTAGCGAGTCCCAGTTCTCCTTTTTAGTTCCGCCCGTTTGGAGAGCTTGGGCCCTGGCGTGGAGTGCCGAGGAGAGAAAAAGCCGTTTCTTAGGACACAACACGATTGAGAGTCGCTGAAAATATCTTGTCGCTGCACCTTGGAAAGATAAAGAATTTCACATATATGTTGCATCATGGATTGCAAATTCTCATGCACGGAATTCCCGAGAGGACCCTTGAGTTTCTTATGGAGAGTGGGTCTCGATGCACTCTTCGTCTCCTAGTTGGAGTTCTCCACTTCTATCCTTTCTTTGAAAATATGCTTTAGTCCATTTGCAATCGCTAGTCGGGTGGTGAACGAACTGTGATGATGATATTTTGGGTTCGCCATCTCGGCTTGATTGGCGGACGCGTCGGCGGCGGCGGTCTGATGACATCATCTTGAACCCAAAGCTTCCGGGATGTCAATCACCTCCTCGATGGGGAATGGGAAATCAAGGGTATTTCCTTCGGTCTCGCGATGCTTTGCACGGGAGTTTTAGCGACGATCTTCCGTCGTGAGGGTTCCCGTTGTGCCGGCGCTTCACGTTTTGGCTGGTGGCTCGTAGTTGCGGTTTTCCTTTATACTCTTTCGTTCACTATGTTCACGGAGGATGAGCCGGCATTAAATTTTTTGCTGATGAGGCGTCTACTCCCGCGAGTTTCACGCGCGTCTTATGTTCGAGTTGGTCAAGTCCTTTCCAGTAATGCTGGTGCTGTTGTTGCAGATCGTCTGGCGGCCTCATGGAGTTCGGAGAACGTTTGGAAACGCAAGTTTTCTAGCAGGGCACGGTAGATTGGGACCATACCATTGATGCATGCGTTTACCAATTGTTTCTCGGTCACGTTTGGGTCGTGATGATCGAGTGCTGAACCACGAACCTTTGGACGAAATCATTCGGATGTTCGTTATCCCACCGGTACATTCTCCCTGAGGTCCGAAAAGGTAACTTGTTGGACACGAAGAAATACTTCTGTAAACGCGGTGACCATGCTACTCCGGTTGGGAATGCTTTTTCGGTGGGATGTTGTTGTACCATGTATACGCCCTTCCGGTAAGTGATTTTGAAAATTCCCTTAAACGAAGAATGTGATTATATTCATGTTCACCCAAGGATTCCGAGGAAACGAGAAACATGTTCGCGTGCATTCCGCATACCATCGTACGGGGGTAAATTGAGGAGAAGAGTACCCCCTTGGGAGAGGGATTCTCTGTATTTCGGATGGGTAAGGGGGTTGGTGATGATGTACATCCAACTCATCATGCTTGATTCGGTCGCGTAGGAGTTGTTCCAAATCTTCTCTCGTGACGAAGTTGGGTGGTTGATTTCTTTCCAACGGGACTCTAGTGCGAGTTTCTTCATCCGTGGAGGCGTTCCCTGCCGAGGTGCCGGCGTCAGGGTTGTTAGAGATGCTTCTAGGCGTCTCTGGAGGATGCGACTCACGGGGTGAGTCGCTCTGTCGGGGTTTTGAGAAAGGTGAGCACCTCCTTCCGTGTTGAAACCATGTCTGTCCTGGGCTCGCGAGCGGCGTCTCTGTCGTTCCATCAAATCGGCGATGGTGACGTAAAGGGCGACTTCCTCCGGTCCCTCCGGTCTCTTGTCCGTCGGCGGGGTAATTGGAGCCTTAGTTGTCGGAGGCGCCGTGTTGGGTTGGAAGCATTCGGGGTCGTGGTGGCGCCCTAGCTCGCAGTGGACCCGGGGGCGTGACACTGAAGAGATATTCTCGTTGCCGTGATTAGAGGGTTGTGCAAAGACGCTAGAGGAGGCAGGCCCCGCCTGGTGATAGGCGGTGTTACACTTAGGGAGGCGCACTCGATGTTGCCCGTTGTCGGCCGGTGAAGTAGCAACGTTATGGGGAGAGACGCCAACATCGGGGATGCGTTCCTGCGCCGGTGTTCTCTGGCACTGCTCCTGGATCCGAGTTCCACCATGTTGGGATTTGACGTTCGGGAAACGAAATCGAGAAGTTGGAGTTGGTATTGTAGCCGATGATCAATCCTCCCGCCGTGGTCGCCAATTGTTTATGGGTAAAAATCGTTTACTGCGATTTAGGTAATTTTGGTAGGTGGTGAGAAAGCTGGTTCAAATCCTAAACAAATGTGCTGCACGTGAGCACTTTATAGATTCGAGAGATCAATGCATGCAAGTCCGGCTAAACCAAGAAATGGCCGTTCCAGGACTTGCTTCGGTCACAAAGTGGAGGAGAAGGGATGATTTGGGGAGGGAAGCAAAGAAAGGTGTTGAGACCGAATAATTCTAGGAGAGTAGCGTCTCGACTTGTATCAGTAGAAAGCTTAGGAAGCTTGCAAGAGATGAAAGCTTTTGTGAGAGCTTGCAAAGTTGCCTTCGAGAGTGTAGTATTTTCTCCCGACCGAGACTTGTTGTGCGGTGGAAATAGGTAAGACCTATTTATACAAGTCGAGATTGAAACGTACCACGGCCTCATGAAGGAAGAGAGTAAAGGGTGAAATAATGGGAGGAGGTGGTAACCGCATGGTTTTAATGGGTGAAAACGTTTTCACCATTATTTCCTCTTTTATTTGACCGCTTTATTCCTTTTCACGCTTTCTTAATGTGATCGTAGTGTACGCTGCATCTTTGGGACACGCCAAACCAAAACCTAGAAAGCATCCCCCAGTTTGTGTTGATGTCTCGAGTGTTGGTTGCATCTTGAGTGCAAGTGGTGCTGCTAGGGACGCATGTGGCATGTGCCAACGGCATGTGCGGAATGCCTTCGTTGCGAATTGCACCTCGAGTGTAAGTGGTAATTCCAGAGCTGCTAGTGGCGTGTGTGGCATGTGCCAACGGCATGTGCGGAATGCCTTGGTGGTAGGTTACACGGTTTGCAAGTTAGGCTACCAGCGTGTGTGTTTGGCATGTGCCAATGGCGTGTGCGGAATGCCTTGGTGGTAGGTTGCATGATTTGCGAGCCTAGAGCGCTATATTTGGTGGTAGGTTGCATGATTTGCGAGCCTAGGGCGCTATAGTTAGGTTGCCGTCCCTACTACTAACTTTGAGGCTCTTGCCTGTCAGACAAAACATAAAAAATTGGTGGAGAGTCACAAACCAAAAGAGTCCCAGAAGACTAAAAAGAATAACATCAAAGCCGCTGATAGAAAAAGATTCTCTACCACTCCAATCTCCCTGGGATCGAAACTATTATAGATCCCTCAGTAATCTTTCCTACAATCTCTAATAAGCCTCAAACAACCAATTTCAAGCCTGCCTCTCTAAATGAAAATTAAATCAACACCTTTCCTACTTTGGAGGACATTCAAAAAAGATGATGGAGGATCACAATACACAGAAAAAGATATTATGGGAAAAGCGGAAAACTGAGTGGAAACTGAAGAATGTTGATGCCAAACAACACCCCCAGTTGGTTGACCCTAAGCGCAAAATGTTTAACCTCTCAAGCCAACCTGATTATCTAACTATGCAGTGGACTGAGCACCAATCATCTAAGAGCAACAACCAACACTGCCCAATGGAGGAGGATCACCTGTCGAACAACTTTACTATTAATCTGGAAGGAGCCAACTCAACAAACTTCAATAAGGTAACCCCTAATAAACATATAACCCATATTACAACTTTTATTAAGTTATATATGTTTCTTGACATTTGGATTAAAGAGGATGGCAACACTAGGACACTATACCTATTTCTAGGCTACAGAGTCACTATTTTTACATATCCTGTCATTTCCTACTTTTGGCAATTCTACTCAATCATTGCTTGGAATTGTCAGGGCTTAGGACAGGCTTATACCATTACACATCTTGATAACATGTTAAACAAACATAATCCTGAGCTTATATTCATTTCTGAGACTAAACAACAATCTAGAAACCTAAAAAAAAATCCTAGGAAATATAGAGTCACTAATTTCTGGTTTGTTGAACCAAAAGGCAAATCCAAAACTGCTGGAGGTCTAGTTCTGGCCTGGAAAACTCACTTAGATTTTACCATTGCGGAATTCTCTGATCACCACATTAATGCCATTATTAAACCTCTTCATGGAGAACCTTGGTTATTCACTGTCTACTATGGCATCCCTTTCACTACTAAGGATAAAATACACTCTTGGAATATGATTGAAAAAACTTATGCTACTAATTCTCTTCCTTGGTTGGTTATGGGTGACTGTAATTTTGTCCTGTTTGACCATGAGAAGTTTAGTCAGCATCCTCTCCATCAAACTGAAGCTGAAATTTTCTTAAGCAAGATTGAAGAGGCTAACCTCTCAGACTTGAGCTAGACAGAATGTCCATTCACCTGGACAAACATAAGAACTGGTCCTCAACTCACTAAGCAAATACTAGACATAGGTATAACTAATGAAGCCTGGCTAGACAGTCAACCAAATGCCACCATTTCAAATCTTACTGCTATCGGCTTTGATCACAACCCTATCATTCTCAATACCAGTCCTAGTTGGAAACTTGGACATATCCCCTTCAGATTGTTTGGTCCTTGGCTCAATCATGAAGACTGCAAAAACATCATAGCTAACTGCTGGAAAACTGACCACAAAGGATCTCTGGCTATAAGAATAGCCAGGAAACTTAGAGACATCAAAATCAGATTGAAGAAATGGAACAAGGAAGTCTATGGCAATATCAAAACTAATTTAAAAGAAAGTATACAACATCTAAACTGGATTACCAAGAATCAGTTTAACTCTACTAGAGGTGAAGAACTTAAAGCAGCAAGAACACAAGTGGAGCAATGGCAACATATTCAAGAAGCTTTCTGGAAGACTAAAAGCAGAGACCAAAACATCAAGCTTGGGGACAAAAACACTGGATATTTCCACATTGCTGCCAAGAAAAGATACAGAAGGAACAAGATTGATTCTATACAACATGAGGATGGCACTTGGGTTCATGATAATGCTGAAATCACAAAAATTTTCACCAATCATTTCACTAATATGGCTACTGCTGAAAACATCATCATCAACCCATTCATTATAAAACTCATACCTACCACCATTACCCCCCAAGAAAATCTTCATCTTATCAGAAACCCTGATCCTTTAGAAATTAAGAACATTCTTTTCAGTATGGAAGGAGATAAATCCCAAGGTCCCAATGGTTTCCCACCTAACTTCTTCCAAGCAAATTGGGACATTGTGGGAGAAGACATCACACACGTGGTCCAAAACTTTTTCACATCTGGACATATTCTCAAAGAAATGAATTCAACCTTCATATCCCTCATTCCCAAAACTGACAAACCCACAACTCTAGCTCATTACAGGCCTATCTCCTTATGTAATACCACCTACAAAATCATATCTAAACTCATTGCTCAGAGACTAAAACCTTTGCTACCCAAAATTATTTCCCCATTTCAATCTGCCTTCATTCATGGAAGGCAAATATCTGACAACATAGCCATAGCTCATGAAATTATACACCATATGAATACCAGAAGAGGGATAAAAGGAGGTAATGTCTACATGGGAATAAAAATTGATATGGCAAAAGACTTTGACAGAGTCAATTGGCAATTTCTACTCCAAGTTCTTTCCCAGATGGGCTTCAGTTCTCAATGGTGCAACCTAATTCATCAATGCATCTCCACCACAAGCATGGTTGTTCTTGTCAATGGATCTCCAGGAAACTATTTCAAACCCACTAGAGGACTTAGACAAGGAGATCCCCTATCTCCCTATCTATTTATCTTCTGCATGGAAGCTCTCTCAGTGCGACTTATCTTGAAAACCAACAACACATACATGGAATCAAACTTGGTAAGGATGCACCAGAGAATAAACCATCTCCTCTTTGCTGATGACTGCATGCTATTCTGCAAAGCTAATATGCAAGAATGCCACAACCTTATGCAAATCTTTCAAGTTTTTGGGCAAGCCTCAGGTCAGCTGATAAACTTCTCCAAATCTGGCATTTTTTTCAGCAAAAACACTGCTCCTGACTTAGCTTTCAATATCAGTAACACTATGAAGGTTCAAAGAATTAACCCAAATTGATAAATATCTTGGATCTCCATTATTCACCACAAAAAGCAAGATACAAGCTTTTAAACCTTGTGTTGATAAATTCAAATTCGGGTTTCTTTGGATGGAAAACCAATCTCGCTCTGCTGGGAAAATGACTTTGATACAGTCTGTAACCTCCACATCAAGTATCTATCAGATGAACTGTTTCAAAATCCCAAAAGCTACTTGCAAGGAAATCAATGCCATACAAAGAGACTTCTTCTGGAACAAGGAACAAGACAAATCCAAAGGAGTATACTACTTTTCTTGGGAAGCAGTAAACAAACCCAAGGATTTGGGAGGTCTTGGGTTCAAAAATATGGAACTTTTCAACTTAGCTATGCTAACCGGGTTGCCCTGGAGACTAATCTCGAACCAGTTCGCTTATGGAGCAAAACTATGAAGGCCTCTCATTATCCCAATATCGAAGTCATAAGATTAGATACTAAACCAAAAACCACTAATTCTTGGATATGGAAAGGAATACTGGAAGGTATAGCTCTTCTGAAACAAAATTACATTTGGAAGGTGGGAGATGGAAGGAAAATACACATTTGGGAAGACAGATGGATCTCAAACCACTCTGGAAGAATTATAAAACCTACCCTACCCGAGAAAATCTCATAACTGTTAATCAGCTCATCAACACCTATGGGGATTGTGACACCACTATTCTAAACCAATGGTTCCCACCAGACATTCAAAACCTTATTCTTCAAACACCTCACTCCACAAATGACCAAGATGAAGTCAGTTGGACTCTCACCCATACCAACAAATTCTCTGTCAAATCTCTATATGACAAGCAGATACAAGACAAATATGCTAATGATATCCAAATTGCCCCTTGGAATCAAATATGGGGACTAGATACAAATCTGCTATTCATGTTTTCATCTCCGAAATGTGCCCATGGCATTCTCCCAACTAATGCTAAGATCACTAGCATCCCGAGCTACATTGATCCCATTTGTACCCTCTTTTGCAAGAATGGTGCTGAAGATATAACACGTGTTCTTCTTTCTTGCCCTGCTGCGTCGCTGATGTTTGGAGGAAGGTTTTTGGAGAACATCATTATCTCTTCACCACTTTCAACTCCTTCCATGATTGGCTCAACAGCTGGTTTCAGCAGAACAACACCAAGGCTAGCTGGAATGCAACATATGCCACTATATGCTGGTTCATTTGGAAAGCAAGATGTGACTTGGTCTTTAGGAAAATTACTCCAACAGCTGCAATCACTGCTAAGGAAATAATTCAACACTTGGGCAGCTACTCAAGAGTTCACCATCAACCAGGGCATATAATAAACAATCTGTACTATTAACCAAACAGACTGAACTATAATACTGAGAACTACAACAAAGTCAGACACCCTTATGATAAATTTAAAATCACTATTAGCATGCACATAGATCCAGCTGATCTTTATCAGGCTACTAGTGATAATCAGTCGTATACTAACTATTCTCTTGTTGCTATGGACTTTGCAGGACAATGTGTGGGTACCAAAAACTTCAAGGACTTCACCACAGAATCGGAAGAGCGAGGCCAGAGCCAATGAGAGGAGCTCAAATTGCACGACTGGGAAAAACCATGCACCAAGCTAACATCACCTTTGTTGCTAAAGAAGAACAAACTCTGCAAGCCATCAAAGAATGCTACCAATGGGAAGTTCAACAAAGATTCAAAGACAGTCAGAATCATCCTCGTATAAAGAACAATGACAACCATCAAATTGTTTTTGTTCTAGGAAACCTCAACAGAGTGACAGTTCAACAAAACTATGCGGCAAGAAATTTAGCCAGAATAGCTAGACAATCTCAAACCTTCTCTGATTCTACTTGGAAAGGGAAGAACTTAACCACTATCTTAGATGCTTTACAAATTCCTATAACTACTCATGAATTAGCTCATTGTAATGATGTTAACTATATTTTGAGGGATAGGCCGGTTACTATGGCTAGCACAGGTACTAATACGGTTGTAACTCTGAGTGGGCAGTCTTGCTAGACGCTTTACTCCTTTTCGTATAAAAAAAAAGAGGTCCCAATCATGGTCAAATCGACTATCCTACAACTCTAGCTGTTTAGTCCACAGAATTCCTATCTTTGGGAATGTTATTTACTGGGCGTGGGTCTCTGGTACGTCTCTTTCTTGTTCTTTTTTTAATTCTTTTCTTGGCAATTTTTGTAAATAGCGAAACTTTTATAACGCGATATATGATATGAGAGTCTGCTGGCCCTACTTCAATTCTTAATCGACAACCCTATCACCGGGACATCATTTGTTAAATAATTCATTTGCACCATCATGCCTTCGTAATTGGTACGTAGGCGGGATACCTACTCTACGACTAGGACAGCAACATACAAATGAGAAATAATGGCATGCAGTACCTGGCTCACATGATTTTTTGTTTTTTATCACTTTTCAATTGGCATATAGTCACTAGAAGTCAGGAATTACCTTTTGAAATTTTTCTTGTAAATGATTTGTTTTCGTTACATAAACAGTAGGCTCATTCAGCCAACCATATCTTAAACTGGAATGGGTTTAACAATAATGGACATAATCCTGTCTTTAGCTTCGCGATATGGTATACCGTATCCATCTCCATATTGGTACGTATACTGTCCCATTCTAGCTATGTTTAAGACTGTATTTATAAAGGAGCTTGGGAAAACATCCCGTGATGCAGGTAGACTTGTGTTCATCTTTTTCCATGAGGCACTAATCAGATGTTGTATATGTTCACGAGCAACAAATTCCGAGGCACCAGTTTCAAGCATGTAACATTGTATTGATTTTGCAACATCTCCCCTTTCGAGCTCATCCTGTATTTAATTATCACATACATCTACGAGTTAGTATTATAGCAATATATAAATGTGAAAAATTAGCAACAACTTTACACCATTAGTAGCTTAATATGTGCTACTCATTTATACCTTGGAAGTTCCTAAATCATCTGCAAATCGAAGAATCATAGATGACCAACGTACGAGATCGGATTGGTTGTTATTCATGCACTCTAATGCTTCTTTTGTAATATTTTCATGGGCTCCAAGTTGGCAATAAGCACAAATGCTCAGCAGCGTCCCTCCTATCGTAATCCATGCGTTATCTGTATATTCTTCAAGTGTTGGTGTGTATCCACTATAGTACCATGTTGCCTCCATCAAGTATGCTTTGCACATATCTCCCCACTGAAATATGAGTCGTATGTGTAATGTTCACTTTAGATTAAATTATCTGACGTGTATTGGAATTTCTTTCGGAAAGATTGAAGCTGCTACTGATTAAGGTATAAAGAAGGTTGTATGCGTAGGTACATACCGATTTCTTTAAGTATGGCATAATGTCTAGATTATGGTCTCTTAGAACCTCATAGCCCATTTCATTGACAGTGTTATAGAGTGCAAAGAAGCATATCTTCATGTAATGTGGAAGGTTTTCCACTGTGTTTATATCCCACCTGTAACAAAATAAAATAAAATTGAATGCTTGGGATTATTTTGCTGCTTGCACCTTTTATTTGGTCCTAAGAGTCTAAATCTGGCATGTGAACAATCCGTTCTATAATATATACCTTTGGACAGCTTCTGTAAATAGCTTGAGCTCATCCAGAGAACCATAAACATCATAAACGTCATCAATTACGGTAATAAGATAACCAAATTTTGTGACTTGTCTCCTCATATTACCGAACTTAGGCTCAGAGTTAAACCCTATATTCCACAGAAAACTTTCCACTAATCTGTTTCGAGCAAATCCCAATGATTCATGAAGGGCCAAGTCCTTCCACCACCTAATTGATATTAAACGAATCATGAAAATGCATGGTATACAAGTAAGCGCACGTAGCAGTAAAAAATTCATCAAAATTTGGTATACCTGGATGCATATTTTAGCTCTTTATGGTATGTTGCTTGCACCATGTTGAAGTCGAGTTTAGCAAATTCAAGCAGGGAAGGGTGCATATCTTGTTTCATCTCATACATATTTATGTACCGCCGGACCTCCATTTTCGGCACTCTCCATAACAAAGGAAGCTCCAAGGAATGACTGATCTCTTTATCCAAATAAATCGACATACTTCTTTTGTTATCATTTCTTTCTTTTAGGTAACTCTTGAGATGTTTGCTTGCCACTTGTTGAGCTTCATGCAAGATCTCTTCCCCTTCGTAAGCATAGAATGAAGCTTCATACAAATTCAGCAGTCCTTCGAAATCTTTTACCTTTCCTTTGTTTTGATTTATGTCTTCTACAAAGCTCTTTAAGACATCTGTGGTGATAATTCCACAAAATTATCGGTTACAAATATTCAGAATCAAAATCGAAGAGGGTTGCATTCACTTTTAAAAAAAATGAAAATTTCTGACATCTAGATAGATAGCTCAAAAGCTAACCTTGAGAGATTTCATAACCATGTTGCCTAAAGAGCCTGAACTTTAGTGCTTCAGTAGTCAGGTCAATCAGAGAAACATGGTAATCTTTGCTATTAATATAGATCTTGTCGAGGGCGCTCTTGATCTCATCATAGAAATGGTAATCCAGTCCTAGCCTTTGGATGGTATCGATCAGCTTCAGCGAATACGGCAATCCACTGGCTCCATCAAACATGCATCTTACACTTTCCTTCAGCTTTTCAGCTCTATTAGTACAGATCTCATCCTGTCCATCAACAAAGACAATTTGCAAATGAAACGTTATTAACTCAAACATGTATTTCCAAAAAAAAAAAAAAAAAAAAAAAAAAAAAAAAAAAAAAAAATTAACTCAAACATGGATTGTATATTAGCTCTCACCTGATAATCACTAGTTAGAGATTCCACAAACTCGTAATCCCAAATATTTGGGTGGTAATTGGCAGATCGCCTTGCTAAGAGTGGATCAGTACTGTTGGTAGTTTGAGAACTAACACCGTAACATACATGTGAACTTCGATGTCGGGTACTTGGAACAATGTTTGAAGGCTGTGTATGTTGTAGTAATGCTGGTGTCAAGCCTTCGAGCGTGAGTATGGTTTGGGGTTGAATGAAGATATGATTGTGCCCATGAAGAGCCATTACAAGGTAACAACGTGCATGAGAACTTCGTCGGGTATTTGGAACGATTGGAAGAATATTAGAAGGCTGTGTATGCAGTAGTAACGCTGGTGTCAAATTTTTGTGTGTGAGTACGGTCTGGGGCTGAATGAACAGATGAAAAGCCATAGCTGATTAGTTTAACGTTAATTCCAAGTGAATGAAGTTGTCAGTTATCCAGACTGTCAACAAAATTAAATGTTATAGGGGCGACATGATTTTATTAAAACAATTAATAGGGAAAACACGTGTCACCATATGACTTGTCCCCCATGCCCATCAAAAATTTTCTCGCATTTTGTATGGTTCCAATTCCCGACCCAAGAAATGAATCAAACAAGAGCCATATTAGACATCCGTACTGTCGGCCAAAGATAAGAAAACTGTGGACGAAAGAGCTAGAGTGGTGCTAGCGATACATGTGATGTTAGGGCTCTGATATGTCACCACTATCCTTTCGGGCGATTGATTTGTAGCAAGGTTAGATTATTGGATAGAACTAATATAAGATGCGCACGGAATGAATATGCTTCAGATGAATTTGCAACACATTTATTTAACGTTGAAATAGTTTGTGTATGAAAATTAAAGGCCTTTCATTGTCGATTCCAACATCGGATACCAGTGTCTGTAGTTTTTGTATTTATTAATCCGACCGCAGATGTTTTTTTCTTGCAATTTGTTAGTACCCGAGGGGCCATATATATAATTACTCATTGCACTGTGTCATGGGGATATTTTTTTGTGGTAAAATAGAAAATGGATTTGGCAGACAAACTGGGCGGGCGGTAAAGAAAACATGTTACATGTAGGGGTGAGCATTTGGCCCGTAATCCGCGGATTTAACCGGACCAACCGTTCATTTGCGGATGGATGTCTGGACCGTTCGTTAACAAGCTTGGTAAAGGGGCGGCAAAAAATGGTAGAGGGGCGGCAAGTGTGATAGCAATGTCCCTCTTATTGGTTAGGGGGTGTCCTATAGGGGGTGTAGATTGACTAGATTACCCTTTTCACCTTAAATCAACCAAAATCAAATCAATTTTTTTAAACCTAATGAATCAAAAAAAAATCAAATCAGTTTTTTTTTTTCATCTTCTTCTTCATCTTCTCTTCTCCTCCATCAACCGTAACCTCCATTAAAACTGAAAATTTCACCGTCTTCGATTAATCGGCGATTTGAAAAAATGTTAGGAAAAAACCAGTTAGGGTTTAGTTTATCGTGTTGGATTTAAGTTAAATTTGTATCAAAAATTAGGGTTTTGTATGAAAATTGAAATTGAAATTTACGGTTTATGTGAGTTACTATTGGTAATAACTCAATTACGAACCGTAAATCGAGATTTTGAAGAACATACGGTTGGTAATAGTTCAATTACCAACCGTATGTTCTTATATCTCGAGAATCTTCTTGATTACGGTTGGTAACTATTTTAGTTTACCAACCGTAACCGAGTTACGGTTGGTTTAGAGCATTTAATTACCAACCGTAACTGAGTTACGGTTGGTATCAAGCATTTAGTTACCAAACGTAACTGGTTTTACGATTGGATCTTCCCCAAATTTAACCAGTTACGGTTGGTATTCGATAACTTACGAATCAGTAACTAAGAGTTACTACTGTTATTAACGAGCAAAATTGCAACCGTAAGTTCTTCTGAAAATTCAAAAGTTTTGATTTTGTTATGTACTTTAGATAATTTTGAGCGAGAAAAAGCTAATGGGAACTAATTTAGAAGTATACCGGGTCATTGGAATCACTCATTTTGGTTGAGTGAATCAAAATCTAGGGTTTCACAAATGTCACATAAGTTTTCTTTTTCTTCTCCTCTAATTTTTTTTTTTTTATAACTCTAAAAATCTAATGTTAGAGTTATAATAAGTGAAAATTAATTATCAACACTAATCTTGATTATCGTTACTAATCTTGATTATTAACAATAAGGGCTAATTAGTCATTTCCAGATTTTTTTGATAAGGGGCACTTGAATTACCTTGTAATGACCTTTTTTGTCTTATTAGGTTGCCGCCCCTCTACCATTTCTTGCCGCCCCTTTACCAAGCTTGTTCGTAAATGGGTTGGATGCGGATGAAATTTTTGAAATCCAACGAAAATACACTGGATCGGATTTTTAAGATGTTTGGCGACCGTATACATATATAGGATACAACCTTGAAAATCCGTTGGACATCCATATCCGTTAAATTAAGGGCATTGATATAGTTCTAGAAAATACACTGGATCATTTAGGAATTTTTAAGATGTTTGCTTGGGGTGTTGTACATGGCATAATTATATTCGTATACATATATAGGATACGTAGGTTTTATAAGGAGTCATTTGTGTCATCTTATTTTCTTTACTATAAGTTAAACTAAAACAAATCCATAGGATTATCCGCATCCAATCCGTCCATCCGTGCATCCATTGGATGCAAATCCGTTGGATATGGATTGGATGCAGATGCCAAATTGAAAATCCGTAGTGCAATGGATTGGATGCGGATGAGGAAAAAACCGGTCCATACCGGCCCATACTCACCCCTAGTCACATGCCTCGGTAATTGCTTGCCAAAAGAATCCAAACCTTGGGCCTTATACTGCTATTCATTGTAGACTTGTAGTGAGACACTGAGACTTGATTGATACTAGAAATTTGGCCAGGGCTTGTGAAGAGCTCTCGCTCTGTCCTCTGATATGTCAGAACTATATATAGTACCTTTGGTCGGTGGAAGATGCTACAAGGACCCCGGATTTTGCCCCCTCTTTTTTACACCACTATGTGGCAGCTCAATCCACCGTCGATCCCATCTCAACCAACCCCACCAGAGAAAATAGGGGGTCCCGTTTAAAGGAATGAGCCAATCAAAACTCGACACATAGTGGTGTCAAAGTTTTGGGGTATAAAACCGAGGGCTCTTAATCATTTTCGTTGGTCGATTGATAAAGAGCAACTAGCCGATGCGTCGTATATACAGTAACTTCTAAAAAGTAATAGGTTCCGGACCAGGAAAATTTATTATTCTCTATATAAAAACAGAGTTTTTCGAGCGACGTGGTTAATCGGAGCTTCTGGTTGATTCTGGCCCCACCATTTTATATTTTTTTGGTAATTTAATAGAATTTTAGAAAAAAATATATATAAAAGATATATGTGGCTCCACAAATCTTATAAAATATTTTAAAATTCATAATTAAAATTCTAATTAATATTTTTGACCATAAATAAATGCTAACATTAAATTACCCAAATAAATCAATGAAATAAAATCGCAATTATACTATTCATCATGATTGAAATACTGACATTCAAATATGCATCATGATCTCATCATATTATTAGATGGACTATAAAATTAAGGGTTAATTGACGTTTGGTACTCACACTTTGTCCAAAGTTAGTGTTTGGTCTAACTTTTGTCCAACTTAGGGGTTAGTACTTGGAAATAACGTTGACTTTGATTGACTCAGTTAATCAGTGGCGTGTAATATATTCCGTCAACTAAATCCCGAATTACTAAATTATGTTTAACTTTACTAAGAATGACAGACCTAAGTCCCTAACCTATATCCTTCCCATGGACCGTCCAATTTATACATAAGATGATTAACGACCAAGATTGAAGAAACTTTATTATACGTTTGATCTTCCCCAATTTGAACCCTAAATTGAAAACCCAGAAATACAGCAGCCCCTCCGTTTTTGTAGAATATATTGAACTACTGATTCCAGTATTGAGCAAATTCATTGTCTACAAATGTAATTAAACCATTAATAAACAAGATAGCTACCAGTATCCATTACGACATAATTTTACATAATCATATATAAATTTCATCTCAAGCATACCTAAATATTCAAGCATGATTGATTTATACGAAACCCCTTTCAATTCATCCGATCGTATTTTAGGTATTTAGGGTTCACTTGTTCTTCATTGATCTGTGTTGTTCGATTTGCACCAAATTCTTTCGGTGTTTTTTATGAACTTTTCCAAGCTTCTATTCCATAGTACCAGATCTATTGGTTATGAGCAAGGGAGTTATAATCACGAAGCTTTACTGCAATTGGATCCACTGGTTCGTTGAAGATATACCCATGTTTATTCTTCATCCGATTTTTTAAGAATGTACTACACAATTTCATCCCATTTCCGATCTACTTATATTCTTCCATTGATGGTCCTACCATCAGTACCATGATTCTGAAATTTTAATAAATTTTGATGAAAGATTTCAATTGTTTTTTATAGATGGAAAAGGAATTGTGATGCTTCAGATTCAATAGAACGGCTAGTGGTGGACTGGTGGTGGCGCAAAGTAAGGGTAAAACATGCGAATTCTTTAACCTAGTGGGGGATGACGGAAAGAGAAGCATGAAAGGTAGAAGAAAGTGGGTGTGAGAGTTATTAGAAATTTCACGCGTGTAAAAAGTGTGTGCGACATAAATAAAATCCATGTAGTTTAGTCAAAATAAAGGGTAAAACAGTAAATGGTTAAATATTTGGATTTTAAATTTAATAAAATTTAACTTAACCTAGTCATCCAAAGTCAACGTTATTTTCAAGTACCAACCCCTAAGTTGGACAAAAGTTAGACCAAACACTAACATTGGACAAAATGTGAGTACCAAATTCCAATTAACCCTAAAATTAAAATTAAAAACCGAATGTCCAATGTCCAATTACACTTATTTTAATTAAAATAATCCTAATTACATTTCTAAAAAAAAATTAAACTAATAGTAATTAAAATTCACAGTTCAGACATAAAATACAAAAGCAAAATCCATGAAATTGTTGATACTCACCTGTTGGATTGAAATGTTCTTTCACTTCCCCATAAAAATGATCCTGTTCAGTAGTCAATATACAAAATCATTAGTAGAAGATTTTGGGGGAGGTATTAAAGCATGATATTAAGCGGACTTTTATTGAAAAAGAAAACAAAAACTCGGGGGAGGTACTAAAGCATGATATAAGCGGACGGTTATTGAAAAAGAAAACAAAACATTAGGAGGTTGAAGAATTGTCTTGTTAGTAATGATATTAGTAGGGGAGTAGGTAAATTTCTTTTTCACGGATTAGGGGTTGCTATTCAAAAGGGTGTTGGCGCCTAGCTTGTTGCTAGGCTGCCACCTAAAGTATTGTACAACTAAGTTTTCAAATTATTATTAGAGCTTCTCCAATGGCATCTGTGTGTAGATAAATGTCAAAATCCACCTAGGATGCAATCCATTTTCTCTAAAATCATTCTCCAACCTGGATGTCATAAATCAATGTATGCATGACTTAAGTGGAAAATGTCAAGGGGAATGTCTAGTTTCCCACATTCCCCTTGACATTGTCTACCATCCTAGTCAGCATTTGTTAATTAAAAATATATTTTATTTACTAAAATTAATTCTAATACAATAAATAATCATTTTTAGATCTAATAAAATCTTAAAATTACTAAACATAAAATTTATATTTAATAAGAAAATGATCACAAACAACACCGTTATATATGAATAACTTTTTTCACCTAAACTTAAGGAAAATTTGGAATAAAGATGTCTTGTTTGTGTTGCCACATAGGAATGACATACACCAACCATTGGAGAAGCTCTTACTAATATATATTTTATTAAAAAAAAAATAAAAAACATTTGCAGAAAGTAGATTTTTCGATCTTATTTTTCATACATCAAAAAGAAAAATTATTTTTATTTCTAAATATACTTCGGAGGATAAATATGGCTATCATAAATTTAAGAATATCAATTGATATTATTTCCATTGGATAAAAAATTATTTTTATTTCTAAATATACTTCGGAGGATAAATATGGCTATCATAAATTTAAGAATATCAATTGATATTATTTCCTTTGGATAAAAAATTATTTTTATACCTAAAAATACTTCGGAGGATAAATATGGCTATCATAAATTTAAGTATTGTTTATGGGTAAAAATTATTTCTGCCGATTTCGGTAAATTCGGTAGGTGAGTGAGAAACTGGTTCAAACCCTAAACAAATGTGCTGCACGTGAGCACTTTGTAGATTCGAGAGATCAATCTGTACAAGTCCGGCCTAAACCAAGAAATGGCCGTTCAAGACTTGCTTCGGTCACAAAGTGGAGGAGAAGGGTTGATTTGGGGAGGAAAGCAAAGAAAGGAACGGTCATTTCTTGGTTTAGGCCGGACTTTTACAGATTGATCTCTCGAATCTACAAAGTGCTCACGTGCAGCACATTTGTTTAGGGTTTGAACCAGTTTCTCACTCACCTACCGAATTTACCGAAATCGGCAGAAATGATTTTTACCCATAAACAATGGGCGAACACAATGGGAGGTTCGATCTTTGGTTACAATGTCAATTTTCAACCAAATGATCTCATTCTTAGACCCAGACGTCAAGATGGTAGAGGAAGGCGATCCACTCCGACTCTCGGTTACTCGACGGCTCGATTATCGGGGTCATGACGTGACAAGGGACGACTGGGACTTCTCACAGCTAGAAGCAAAAAGATCCGCCCGAGGATTAACGGCAAAATTATCCGACAACTCGGAACGATTCTAAGACCGGGACTTCCCATGACCATGTTTCTCAAAAAAAAAAAAAAACTTGGTCTTGCACCCGGAAAGTTTATTCTCATCAGAAGACCTAAGAAACCGAACGTTACTACAGTGACATTTGAAGAATTATTTATGATGAAGTATTTCCACAAGTTTATGAAAGGCATACCTATGGCTATATATGGTTTGCACCAGCACAAGAATAAAACAGAGTGAAAGAGAAACGTTGGAGTACATAGCTGTAATATGCTTGCCCACTTTATCACTACCGCGCTACCGCTAACACCGTGACGTGATAACAAAGATACGAGGTAAAAAGGGGAGCAAATCCGTTTCATAAGCATAACACTTTTTGGAATTTGAATAAGGAAAGGATTTCCTGTTTGAGCTACGTATGGGAAGGGGCAATCAAATCCGCAGAACAAGTCCGAGCCACACCAAGCCAAAGACCGTGCCAAGCCAATGGTCCACACCATACCGAAATCCAAGCCAGCGTCCATGCCTAACCAAATGTCCACACCAAGTCATCGCCCATTCCAAGACGATCCAAACCTACCAAAGCGCTTCCCATGCACTTACCTCGATGAGCTTGCCGCACGCACATGCCGGGAGCGCTTGCCGACGCGCTTGCCGAAGCGCTTGCCGACACGCTTACCCGACGCACATGCCGTGCACACATGCCGCACACGCATGCCAGCCCGCAGAGCACACTCTCGTGCTAACGCTTGCATCCTTCCAAAGACTAACATCTTGCGCCTTCCAAAGACCATCCTTGCCCTTCGAAACAGCTCCCATGGCTCCAGCACTTCGTGATCAAAACCGTGTCATCTCGCACGATACACTTACGATCACCGAAACTGAGCCGCTTCCGCCACCCCAACGGTTCTTCAATCATGGCATCTTCAACCGTCACCGGAGACGCTACTCCACCATCGTGCAAGATACTGAAGATCCTAAGAAGCCGACCTTCTTTTAGCAGATCATGATTTGATGAAAAGACAAAAGATACTTCAAATGGACGTGCGTTTATAGATGAAGAGGCTCGCGTTGCTCTTGGACGCCCGAGAGAAGGGGATAAGCAATCCAATTTCGTCACACATGAAGATCGGGAAAGACTTCTCAAAAATCGAAAGCAAGGGAAATCAAAACTCTCCCGAGTTCACGGAGACCCTTCTCCCGTCGGACCCGCACAATGGGAACTTCGCCCACAAAGTCGCATGCCCTATGATGAAACAATTATGTGAGATTCTATGTTTCTCCAAGGCGTAAGTCCAAGACATATTTGCACCCCTCAACCGCACCGCATCGGAGCAGCGGGCGCTTCCGGCCCGGGAAGCCGTTCCCAAACCCAAACCTCTCCTAGAAAGCACGATCGATGGATGAAACTGGGGACTCCTAACCTCTGTTCTCTTGACAGAACGTGACGCGACCTCCGACTTCAAAATGGTAACCGTCAAGGCTCTGAAAGTTGCAAGACGTCGTTCCAACATTCTCTCCAGAAGTAGCTCCGCATCAACGTTCTCTCCGATAGCTACGCATCGGCGTTCTCCCAAGAAAGGCTTCGCTTCAACGTTCGCTTCAACGCCACTCCTTCCTGCAAAGTTTGCTCGCTTACGCATCCAGCCAATCCTTTTACTTCCACGGAAACCCATAAAATATCAGCCAACCTAATTTGTTACCACAATAATGTAGTCTCTCCTGATTACATCTCCAACCAAGAATTGTTGCCCCTCACTCGTTGATACCAGCCAGAGCCTCACCGCAGCATCAATTACTACAAAGATGGAAACACGTAAACCATACTTGAGGACGGAAGATATACACGAGATCCCTTCACTGTCAAAGCTCCGAAGACACAGTCCACCAAAAAGTCGTACCCACAACGAGGTCCTCTACTCTTCAAGGGTGCAACGCAAGAATATCACCACCTCTCTGTCTAGAAGACGCCTTCAACACTTTACGAGGCCGCGGAGGATCTCGAGCCTGCACTTTCCAGAATATGTCATCATTTAATTTCTGACCATCCCAGTGTCACATCCAGAAGAGTACGATAGGCTTATATCAAATCCCGTGGAGGGGGGATTCAAGGCGATATAATGAAAGTAGGTTATGCATGGGGACTACCAGCGTGAGATGCTTTCACTCCCCTCAACCATAATCGCAGAACTAGATACTATGGACTCCAGAAGATCCCGGGCGGAGGAACATGCACAAGCATACGAAATAGGATTTCAGGCGTACAACACCATGTAAAATCCGTGGTTTTTAAGGAAGGAGATCTCGGTGCTAAAAACCCAAACACATCCAAAGAAGATGCATCGGCACCGAAGTTTTCTCCCAAATGGGAAGGGCCGTACATAATCACTAAAGCGTATGATAGTGGTTACTACAAGATTATCAAAGAAGATGGGAAAGCTAGAGGCAGTCATCAACGGAAAGTGTCTTAAGGCATACTACGTCTAATCACTTCCCTGCAACATGCTACATCAAAAATTCCTACTCTTCAAGTCTCGAGTCAAATCTTCAATCCTCTGAGACTCCAAGGCCAAAGCTTTCTCCTCTTCCGAAGATGGCTTCGTGGCGGGAATCACACCAGCAAGGATACCAGCTCTCCGTAGACTTTCACAATATTGAGACGATACATGAACCACCGATATTAAACTCCAAGGATTCACAGGTGGACACCATATTCTCCCACCTTTGAATGGCTGACTCTGCAGCAAAAAGACGGATGGACACATTCCCCATCTCAAAGAATCATTGGCAAAAGACAGTTCACTACTAAACCAAGGCGGACGAAACAAAGACTTCACTACGCTTCTGGTAGCGATATGGCCGTATGTCTTCCATATCCTCGTATAAAGGACCACGAATTATTTCCGCACTAGGAAACCGCCAACATTCCGATAATCGGAGGAGAGACACCTCATACGAGTCCCAAACGACAAACCTGCAGTAAGGGTATTCATGACAAGAGAGCCCTAAATCAGCGTCCTCCAAGTCTCAGCAGTCAAAAAAGGTCTGGATTTGAAGGAAGGGGAACGACTAGGTCATCCTCGTCGATAACAGTGACGCATGCTCCAATGGGATATCTCTGCACAAAAGGGAAATTTTCCATTTATCCAACAAGCGGTAAAGTGTACATCAGTCCGCCAATGAAGAAGAAAACATACCGGTATGATTTTCTTAAACCGAATAATCTTTGTTGGGATGCTCATGCAAGAGTCAGACCTTGCGCCTTCACCTGGAGAACCTCGATCAAGTTAAGATGATTCGAATCGCGTGACATGACAAAGAGAGAAATTCAACAAGAAGAACCTTTTCTCAAACGAGGGGATGATGTAGTTGCGTTGGGTTTGAATACGTAACCTTAAAAGGAAAGGAAGCAATGAGGGACATAACGCTCCGATTTTTTTGGCATGGACGATGCCCTAATTGAAGCCGCGCGTGAAGGAAAGGCAAAATAAGGAAACTTTGCTATCTGTAGAAACACCTACTCCCTCCTTGTTCACACCGATCCCATCAAGTTAGGCCAGCTAGCACGCTCAGCTTCCTCACCTTGCACCGGTCCCACCAGCTAGCGCGCTCAGTTTCCCAACTCACGCCAACTTCCCAATGACCGCCCGAGTCCCGCCAGCAAGCACGCGCAGCTTCCCTACCTTGCGCCGGTCCCACCAGCTAGCACACTCAGTTTCCCAACTCACGCCAACTTCCCAACGTCGCCTGCTGCACCGGACCCACCAATTGTGCTGCCTCCCGATTTGTGCAAAATCGCCGGAGGCAAAGATTCCAAATCCTATTTATAAAAGGTCGACGAGCCTCCTCAATTCTCTTTACGGTTTGCTTGTTGATAGTTTGTCACCATCTTATGCTTACCTCGCAACAAAGCCCCCGCTCCGAGCCTAAGCGGGGGACTTAATGTTGATGGTGGTTTTTAAACAAGGGGTAAAATCGTAAAACCCCATGACCTAGTGTTACCCGCAACACATTAACTAAGAGCATTTAACTCGTGTAAATAATTAATCGATTTTTTCAAAATACCAGACAGGGGATTTTCACCCTAATTCCAAAACCAAGCCGCACACTGCGCACCATGGCAACAATGCCAAACCAAGCCGCACATCGCGCACCATGGCAACAATGCCAAACCAAGCCGCACATCTAGCACCATGGCAACAATGCCAAACCAAGCCGCACACTACGCACCATGGCAACAATGCCAAACCAAGCCGCACACTGCGCACCATGGCAACAATGCCAAACCAAGCCGCATTCTCGCGCACCATGGCAACAATGCCAAACCAAGCCGCACATGCGCACCACCATGGCAACGATGCCAAACCACGCCGCACACCGCGCACCATGGCAGCGGCGCCAAAACCAAACTACATATCGCACTCATTAGCAACCAAGCCATAAAACTAAGCCGCTATGCCATTGGAACATGCCAAATATAGCGCCCTAGGCTTGCAAAACGTGCAACTAGGTCAACATGGCCGTACGTGCCATTGGCACATGCCAACACGTACCACAAGCCATATTTCCAAGCCGCTATGCCATTGGCACATGCCAAATATAGCGCCTTAGGCTTGCAAAACGTGCAACTAGGTCAACATGGCCGTGCGTGCCATTGGCACACGCCAACACGTACCACAAGCCATATTTCCAAGCCGCTATGCCATTGGCACATGCCAAATATAGCGCCCTAGGCTTGCAAAACGTGCAACTAGGTCAACATGGCCGTACGTGCCATTGGCACATGCCAACGCGTACCACAAGCCATATTTCCAATCCGCTACACCATTGGCACATGCCAAATATAGCGCCTTAGGCTTGCAAAACGTGCAACCTAGGCCAAGTCGACCACGCATGCCATTGGCACATGCCAACATGCTCGCCGGGTAGCTTTTCCTACCAAGGCCACGGCCCTAACGGCCACGCATGCCATTGGCACATGGCAACATGCTCGCTGGTAGCCTTTTCTACCAAGACCACGGCCCTAACGGCAACGCATGCCATTGGCACATGCCAACATGCTCGCCGGTAGCCTTTTCTACCAAGGCCACGGCCTAACGGCCACGCATGCCATTGGCACATGCCAACATGCTCATTTGGTAGCTTTTCTACCAAGGCCACGGCCCTAACGGCCACGCATGCCATTGGCACATGCCAACATGCTCACTGGTAGCTTTTCCTACCAAGGCCACGGCCCTAACGGCCACGCATGCCATTGGCACATGCCAACATGCTCGCTGGTAGCTTTTCCTACCAAGGCCACGACCCTAACGGCCACGCATTCCATTGGCACATGCCAACATGCTCGCTGATAGCTTTTCCTACCAAGGTCACGGCCTAACGGTCACGCATGCCATTGGCACATGCCAACACGCTCGCTGGTAGCCTTCATCACCTAGTCGTGGCCCTAATGCGCGCCGGTAGCCTAACTTGCAAGTCGTGCAACCTAGGCCAATTCGACCGTACGCGCCATTGGCACATGCCAAAACCCACGCTGGTAGCCTAATTTGCAAACCATGCAACCTACCACCAAGGCATTCCGAACATGCCATTGGCACATGCCACACACGCCACTAGCAGCTCTGGCATTGCCACTTACACTCAACGTACAACTTACCACCAAGGCATTCCGCACATGCCACACGCGCCACTTGCACTCAAGGTGCAACCAACACTCGAGATATCAACACAAATTGGGGGATGCTTTCTAGGGTTTTGGTTTGGCGGTCACAGCTTGCAGCGTACACTACGCTCACATTAAGAAAGCGTGAAAAGGAATAAAGCGGTCAAATAAATGAGGAAATAATGGTGAAAACGTTTTCACCCATTAACACCATGCGGTTACCACCTCCTCCCATTATTTCACCCTTTACTCTCTTCCTTCATGAGGCCAGTGGTACGTTTCAATCTCGACTTGTATAAATAGGTCTTACCTATTTCCACCCCGGACAACAAGTCTCGGTCGGAGAAAAATACTATACTCTCGAGAAAAGGCAACTTTGCAAGCTCTCCAAAAAGCTTTCATCTCTTGCAAGCTTCCGAAGCTCCCACTTTACGATACAAGTCGAGACACTACTCTCCCGCACTATTCGGGTCTCAACACCTTTCTTTGCTTCCCTCCCCAAATCAACCCCTTCTCCTCCACTTTGTGACCAAAACAAGTCCGGAACGGCCATTTCTTGGTTTAGACCGGACTTGTACAGATTGGTCTCTCGAATCTACAAAGTGCTCACGTGCAGCACATTTGTTTAGGGTTTGAACCAGTTTCTCACTCACCTACCGAATTTACCGAAATCGTCAGAAATGATTTTTACCCATAAACAAGTATCAATTGATATTATTTCCAAAAAATCATCTTATATTTATGGAATTTCTTGGCTTGGTCGAGGTCTATATAAAGCACTCGGACAAAGGCTAACTTTTACACGATTGATTTTTCTTCTTATTTGGTTTCTCCTACTAAGAAACTAATCAAAACCCATTCAACAATTATCATGAATCACAAATTAAAAATCGAAATTTTCGCACTTAAAATCCAAAACTAATGGGAAAAACATCAAAATTGGTACTAATTCATAAGCTTTGTGTATAATTCTTATAAAAGGATGTTTTTAGGAATTTTATGAGTATAAAAAAAATGTTTTAGTCATAAAAAAAAAAAACACAGAAGCGCGACAATAAAAATGAGGTCTGGCTTCACTCAAACGTTTTTATACAGGGACAAAATATTATTTTAGGAATCAATGTCTTATATTTACCAAGAAAAACTATAAAGATCTTTTCCTTCTCTGAATTGGTTATCTTTAAACTAATTTTAGGAAAAATTAGGATTTTTTCTATTTTTTATTAGTTATATTAGGGTTTAACGTTCATGGAAAGTATTTATTTACTTTCCGATATGGAAAATACCAGCTGAACCCATTGCAACCGTTTAGGAAAAAAAAATCCGTATTTTAAGAAACAGCAATCTAAAGGTTACAAAAATTTAGTAATTTTGGATAGCTATTATACAAAAATATTATATTACATATCAAGACATAACAAAATAAAAAATTGGCTTTATTTAATATATTTTTTATTTTAAACTTATTTTGTTTTTATTTATGGTATAAACAAAATTAAGAAAAGTAATATGAAAATGTGCTTTATTATTTTGTTATGGATTGAATTTTGGTATTAACCCGTTTAATATTTTAATCATTGTTCAATTTTTTTGTTTCAGATTCTAAGAATTCTTTTTTTTTTTCCTTGTTTTTTTTTGAACAGGATCAATAAACAATTTATTTGCAAGAAGGACACAACGTTGGATTCAAAGGTTAGTACCTACAACCAACTTGATCAATTTTATTTTTTCTAAGTCTCATCAGAAGTGTAATCTTATTTTTTAGTTTTAATTGATAGAATGGAGCTGTAATTAATTATTCTTTAGTTTTAATTGATAGAATGGAGCCGTAATTAGGAAAACAATGACTCTGAAAACTGTAACTGAACATTGGACATTAGAATTTTTTTTATATATTTTGTTATTCATTAATTATGCAATTGATTCTGTGATTCATGCTTAATTGATTAAAATTTTGATTTCTGTGTTTGATTTTTTATTTAATGTATTTTTGGCAATATAATATTTTTCGAGATAATTTTTTTAGGCAACAAAAAATATGTTTTCCATTTATTTATTTTTTGTGGGGCAAAAAAATATATTCTATTTTTTCTATTGGACCACATCAGATAAATTTCCTTTAAAAAAATGGTGGTGCCAGAATCAACCAGAAGCGAGAATTAACGTGGAGCTCCGGTGAATGATGACGCTTTAAAAAAATTCGTTATTATATAGAGAATTTACTTCCTAATAAACAAAAATAAAACTGTCAACAAATTAGTAAGAAATAAGTTTCTTTTATGTTGAACTTCATGAGTATTAAGAAAATAAAAACCATTTTTATAGAAAATTAAATTATATATTAAAACATATTTCCCTCAATTTCATAAAAGATAGGCTTGTTTCAAAAAAAAAAAAAAATCATAAAAGATAGGCTTGTTTATCCTGGCGAGATTGGGGTATACCCAAGCTAATTAGGGTATACCCAATAAGACAAAATCTGGTCATTATGAAGTAAAACCAAGCCACCCCTAAAATGCCCCCACAATGATTAGCACTAATTTAATTAAAATGATTAGATTAGTTAGTTGATTTATAAGTTGGGTTTTAGAAATAATTTAGAGAGAGAAGTAAAATGAATTAGTAGAGGAAGTTTTGGTGGTGGTGTGTGTGTGTGTGTGTGTGGGGGGTGGGGGGGTGGTAAGTTAGGGTTTTTGAGAAATTTGTGATATGAGTGATTCAAATCCTGATTTTGAAGTGGGGGAGTCTTCTAACTTTCCTCCTACATATGAGTACTTGTATGCCGATCTACTGACCATGATCAAATGGATTACATGCATGACCCTCACTTTTATTTTCCTCAAACTCATGATGGGTATGGAAGTGATGAATATGTTGAGCCAAACGTTGAATCCAATGACCAAGAAGAAGAGAATGGAGCTGCAAGTAATCGGGGTAGACAACCTACGTGGTGAAGATTGTGATTTTTCCATGCAAATGATGGATTTTGTTTTTTTCTTCGCTTTGCTTCCCTGGGGTCGGCAAGGTCGACGCTTGTCGATCATGCCGACGAAACACGCTCTGGCGTGGTTTGTAATTGAACAACGTGTCAGACTTTTCATGAGCGAGATTCGTGTCGGCAGGGTAGAAAATTGACACCATGCCGACTTTCAGCTTTACAACACAGGAGTCGTTACTTGAAAATGCTTAAGCCGTCTTTTTCAAGTTTTTGAACCTTGCCGACTCTATTCTGTTCAGCCCTGTTAAATATTTCTTACGTGCCGGCTGTTTTGTTATCGGCAAGGTTTTATATGTCGACCTTGCCGAATTTGGTAATACATATCAACTAACTTTTGATGTTTTGTAGATTGTTGCATTGGTACCGATGACGGATCAACCTCAAGCTCATAAAATTAGGGGTCCTGATACTTCCGCATATTACGCTAATGATTTGGAATGGAAGGAAAAAGACGACGCGGTTAATTGGATTGTTGATAATGCCAAAGAGAAGATGTGCGTTCTAGTGAAAAACACCCAACAAAAAGATACGCGGTTTGAAATGGTATGTGAGTGTTATGGGTTTCCGGAGGAAAGTCACAAGAGAAAGGGTTATGTGTATGATAAGAAGACGACTAGGGTGTACAAGACGAAGTCAAAGAAGTGTGGATGCCCGTTCAAGATTATTTTTGGAAGAACAAAGAAACCGATAACGTGTGGAGAATGAGTAGAGTTGATGTTGGTTGGCATAACCATAAAGATCCGGAAACTCTTGTTGGGCATTGTCAATTTGCCAAGTTGAAACCGCACGAGTTCGAACAAGTAAGAACAAGTTGGGGAATTAAACCAAGTAAGCTCCTAAGTAAGTTCAAGAGGGATGACCCGCGTAACCTTTCTTCATTGTCTACAATTTATGCGTCCAAGGCAACTATTAAAAGAATTGAATGGGATGGAAGAAAGGTGATGGAAGAATCACAGTGGTTAATACACAAATACAACTACACGGTGAGACACCATGAGTCATCGGAGGGGAAGGTGGATCGTATTTTTCTTGCGCATCCCGATGATTCAATTGGCGCGTTGCTTTTACCAAGTTTTTTTCATGGATTGTACTTATAAGACGAATATATAGGTACAACATGCCTTTGTTGAACATTGTTGGACAAACCTCGGATAAGAAATCATTCACGGTGGCATGGTGTTTTATGGATCGTGAGAAGGATGATAGCTATATTTGGGCATTGGAAACTTTGAAGCTTCTCTACCACGAAGACGAGACTCCCGGGGTTATAGTCACCGATAATGAGCAAGCAATAATGAACGCCGTGAGGATAGTCTTTCCTAATGCACAAAATTTCCTTTGCACTAGGCATATACAATGCAATCTTAGAAAGAATTGTAGAAGTCATATCCAAAAATCGAAGGCAAAGAAAGGAACTAAACGTGTCAAAGAGGAAGATGAACGTCTCAGCAAACTAACTAAAGAGGAGCGAGAGAAGGAGAAAGAGAAAGAAGACGAAGAATGAAAAGAAGGTGAGATCAAGTTTGGGTTATTCATGAAAGCGTTGGATAAGGTAGTTTGGTCGATGAGTGTTGCAAGATATGAGATAAACTTGAAGGAGTTCAAGGAAGATTGGGGGACTAATTAACCCAAAGTAGTGGAATATTGCAAGAAACAATGTTTGAGGCCACACAAAGAGAGGTTTGTGTATGCTTTTACTTACGACTATAAACATTTCAAACTTGAATCCACAAGTATGGTAGAGCAAGCTCATGGGATACTAAAAGGTCTACTTTTCACAAGTCAAAATGGGATTGTGACGGTGCAACATGTTATCCATGAGTACACTAATAATGATATCAACAAGATAAAAAAGCAATTCCAAGAAAGTAGATTCCGGAAGTTGAGGGAGTTTAAGGAGGATAATTGGATGCTTGTTGGTATACATTGCAACGTCTTGCATTGGGCAATACGTTTTACGATAAAACATCTCGCTTTGTTTAAAAAGTATAAAAAGTATGACGACCCAAGCACTCCTTGTAAGTGTAGGATAATGAAGGCTATCGAACTTCCATGTCGTCATATGCTTGGTAGGTATAAAACTCACATTCCTCTTGATGATATGAATCCTTATTGGAAGAAATTATCTTTCAAACCGGCTCCAAGAGAAGATCCCGGTGAAGAGTTTGGCGACATGGAACTTGAGAGAATAATCCTCGAAAAGTACCCCAAGTTGAATAGGTTGGACAAACAAACTATGAAGCACAAGTTGATGCCGATCGTTTACCCTTTTATGGAAGAACTTCAAGAACCTAATGAAACAAGATCCAACGGGTAGACCACCTACCACAAAGACGAGGGCGGAAGAAAGAGAACAAATGAAAGAGTATTTGAGTACAAAATGCGATCAATCCGAAAGGGAACAAATTAAAGAATATTTGAGTAAAAAGTGTGATCAATCCGAAAGGGAACAAATTAAAAAGCATTTGAGTACAAAGTGCGATCCATCCGGACATGTTTATACCGAGGCGCAATATAAGGAGGAGCCGGCTAAAAAGAAAAGAGGTCGTCCGCGGAAAGAAACAACTACACCAACGGGTTTCAAACTTGAATCCAAATGGCACTCCACTTCTTGAGAGTCAAGCAAGTGTGGAATTTGTTGGAAATAAAAGGGGTCGGCCAAGGAAGGATTCAACTACACCAACGGTCTCAAACTTGAATCCAAATGGCACTCTACCTCTTGAGAGTCAAGCAAGCAAAGGAGATGTTGCGAAAAAAATAAGTCGTCCAAGGAAAGTATCACAACCGGTGTTGCAAGAGTATCGCGTACAACTCCCTCCAATTATTCAAGAGTTCGTTATTGGTACCGACGACGTCCCAAAATATGGAAATTGTGGGTTTCACGTTGTCTCGCAACAATTGGGACACCTAAGTGGAGCGGTTGAGGAGAATCTCACCCAATGCCAATACATAAGAAAGAAGATGGCCGCCCGACTAGAAAACGACAAGGAGTTTCATATATCAATGATGCTAGAAGGTTCCATGGAGGACAAAGAAGCAAATTTTAAAGATTTGCTAACTAGTGTTAAAGGCCCGGAGGGAAATGCACCAGTCAAATGGGAGCATTGGTTGAGAATACCGGAGTGTGGCCATCTATTGGCGGATACGTGGAATTGCGTCGTACATTTTTAGTAAGGGACTATCTATAGCATTTGCACCGAAACATGCGGTTTGCGTGGAGAAACTCAAGCATAGAAGAATTGTCATGTTTTTGGTGGATAAAAATCATTTTATTGTCTACAACTTAACAAGGAATGTCCATTACCTCCCTTTGTAGGTTTAGTTTTTGGGAGAAGTTCACAAACAACAAGAGCAAGGAATGGATGAAACTTTATGAGGACAACATGGACCTTTGGAATATTTTAGATGAGTCTAGGAATGTCCCATAGATTTGACTAAACTCCTCCAATAGATTTGAGTGATGATTGATTATGGTAAGAACTAAGGAATCTTTTTGGAGTACTTTTTTAATCGTATTCGTGTTTTGTGTAACGTACTTTGGCATACTACAAATGAATAAAATGGATGTGGTTTGTTTTTGTGTGTACTCCTTTGGTCGGCATTGTATTTTTCAAACTACCCTGCCGGCCCTCCCAGGGTCGGCATGTTATTAATTCGTCAGGTTACCGGCTGCACTGCATGAAAGCACAGGAAAATAGGTCTGGGACGGTCGACAAGGGTTTTCCCTCTTACATTGCCGACTGCCCCAGGGTCGGCAGGGTCTTGGTTTCGTCATGTTGCCGACTTTTATCTGGTCGGCATGGTTTTTGAGGTTTAAATGCCGACCAAAACAAACAAAAAAAAATTTGTTTATGGATGTTCTCATGCCTTAAGTCGACAAGGTTTATAAGGTGACACCTTCCGACCATATATTCACCAGCATTGTGTGTAAACTCTTGAGTGCCGACTGTGAAGAAGCCGACACGCTTTTAATTTAGTAAAATGCCGACTGTACATCGAATACAAACCTTAATTAAAGCATACAAACGTTAAAAACTTAACCCTAACACATTTGGGACATAGATAGTATCTTTTTCCGGTACACAATTTCTTAGGAGAGGTAATTAGCTTCATCTTACCGTCAAAACATGGATCTGTGCATGGTAGAAGGTTGATTTTAGCAACTTCATCTTCATACGGAGCTAGGCGCTCATCTATCCAATAAAAAACCCACAACAAGTGCATTTTGAAGCATACGGACGATATACATCTCCTACTATAGCTTTCATGAGAAATAAGAATCCCTTACAACCTTCAATAATGCATTTGCTTCCTTCAAAGAGACAATCGTTTGCAAAATGACCACTTAGTGTACAAAGACTACAAATATTTGGTTGTGTTGCACTTGAAACTTCCATTCTTTATGCAAGGTTGAAGATGAAGTTGAGAATGTTTTTATAATAACAACACACCTAATATCTTGATTTTGAAATTTATAGCCGTTGAGCATTCAATGGCTTGTACTTTGTACCTAAAAAGTGCAACTAACATTTAAGTCGACAAGGTAGAGATTTCAAACCATGCCGACCACCACTCCCTGACAGCATTGTGGCATATAAAGCATAGTATGCTCGGCAAGGTAGAGTTTACACACCATGCCGACTCAGTAAAACTCTAATATTGTCTAAATCTGCACAAAAATGAATAAGTTCTAAAGCAACTGAAACTAAAAATTAACATAAGTTTAACAATCTAAGAGTTCAAAACAAACATAATGTAAGAGTTCAAACCACAATCTAAGTTTCTAAACCAAGTGAAACATAATAAAGTTTAAGAATTTCATGGATCCTTATCATTGTTGTTATCTTCCTCCCCATAACTAGCTTTTTCACCATCACTAGCTTTTGCACCAGCATCAAATTTTGCTTTTCCCTTATCTGGACCTATGTAGTCACCGGCCTCATTGTAATAGGGGTTCACTCCAGAAAAGTCACATGCCCTGAAAAATGTTCTTGGATCAACCTCCTCTTCTTCCTCCTCTGATGATGTGCATTCAACATAGTTGAGGGGATTGCTAGGACTGTGCATAAACCTTAGGAATTCCTCAGGATCTTTCTTACCCATCAGAAGTAACTTTCTTACAGGGAAATTCTCTTCAGTTTCATCTTTAGGATCTTCTAAATTGGGATAAATTCCGTCAATAAATTCTAATAGCTCTTCTGCAGTTACCGTACAAGGTAGATCTTCTTTTTTTTTCCTCTGGGAACCTAAACCATGCACAAATAAAAGATATGAAATTTTTACACAGTGAAAGATGGTTCTGGTCATATGGTCGGCAAGGTCGAGAATATATACATTACCGACTAATACTTACTCGGCATGGTTGTAATCATATACCAAGCCGACCAACACAGAGTCGGTAAGGTCCTATACAAGAAATATGCCAACAGTTAACTTAGGAAATTAAGGTTTTTGTGACCTAAAGTCGGCATGGTACAAGTCTAAGACAATGTCGACTATACGTAAGTTGGCATGGTTTGTTAATATACCCTGCCGGCCCTGGTTCTTGTCTAACAGTCGACATGGCTGCTATGAAAATTCGTCAGATTATTCATATTGATACCATGCCGGCTCTTACAAAACAAACAAGAGTCAGCGTGGTTTTAAATTATCGACCTTGCCGACCAAAAACCCTGAAAATCATAATGTTCGATTTCTAACCTAATATAACAATCATATAACACAAAAGAATAATGGGTTGAGTTTAGAAATCACTTACAGTCTTCTTTTCACAGGTGGAGGGTTTTTTTTCAACATTCTCAGGGATTGGATTTTCGGGTTTGCTAGTTCCAACTTTTCCTTACCTTTTCCCTTTGATTTGGATCTTCTCATGTTACCTGTTGAATCTCTCTTGCTACTGGATCGAACCATTTTTTGTAGAATATCAAAATTTAAATTTTTTCTTGATTTTGGTTAATGGAATAAGATGAAGGAATGAGAAGAGGAGAGGGACTAAAGAAGATAGATTAGGAGAAGATTAAACTTTTTTTAGTTTTTAAGTTTAGGGTTTAATTTTAGGTTAATTAGTGCAGGGGTACTAAAGTAACTTCATCCTGTTTTGACCTCCCCTTAGTCAGGGCACATGTCCATTTAAATTTGGGTATACCCCAATCTCGCCAGGTTGTTTATGCATGAAGCAACTTTTTTGAAACTAGGGTAGTATATCCCAACACTTACACAACCGTATTCCTTGTAGGGTTTTGGGAAGTAATTATAAAACATGTAACATTTTCCGTTACCACATTCTGTCCGGCACTTAAGGCCATATTTCTTTTGGCCGACAAAAAATATCTCCATTACACGGTACGATGAGCAATTATCCCTATTGAGTACTAAAATCTGCAAAATAAATAGATCTATGAAGAATTATTAGACCGTACTGTGATAGTCGGGTAGTTGCTACTTATCATCCACCAAAAGTTTACTAATGACATACTCCCTCCGTTACTTTATAATAGGCTGGTTTGGTTTTTAGAGAAACTTAAGAAAATTAAGAAAACTAATCATTCAAAGTGGTCCTCATGACACTTGTCAATAAAATAAGTGAATTGAAATGGTCCCCATAACACTTGTCAGCAAAAGAATTAAAGTGAAATGGTCCACAGGACACTTGTCATCAAAAGAAGTTAAAAGAAAAAGCGGTCCCTAAAAATTTAAGCAACATTTGACTTTCCCAATTAAGAAACCAGCCTATTTTTTTGAAATATTTATTTATAGAAACCAGCCTATTAAAAAGTAACGGAGAGAGTATATCAGAGCTCTTCGCATGCCCGGGCCAAATTCATAGTATCACTACAAGTCTAGCTCTTTAATTAATTCATCCACAATGACGACCGAACTGCGACATATAAATGGGCACATGATTGTCATTTGACACTTCAACAGATATCCAATGAAGTACCCACATGATTGTTATTTCACTCTTCAATATTGGTTTTGGAGCATAAATTTACTGGAAGTCTATAATTACATTTACTTTTACATATTACATTTACTTTTACATTTTTCATGTAATTAATTTTTCTTTTGTTAAATGAATAGTAGGCTCTTTCAGTTTCTCATCTCTTTAACTTGATGGGTTCAACAATAATGGACATTATCCGCTCCTTCGCTTCACGATTTGGTATCCCGAATCCATCTCCGTATTGGTACATATATTGTGCCATTTTAGCTATATTTTGGATACTAATGACAAACGAACTTGGGAAAACACCCTGAGATACAGATAACGTTGTATTCATTTTTTCCCACAAAGCAGTAATCATATGTTGCACATGTTCACGGGCAATTGATTCCGAGGTACCAGTTTCATGCATGTAACATTGTATTGATTTGGCAACATCTCCCCTTTCTAGCTCATCCTGCATTTGATTATCACATACGAGTTAGCATTCTCGCAACCTAGATGAAATTTTTTAATACTACTAGTAGTTTTTTGAAATGTGCAACTCATATATACCTTTGAAGTTGCCAAATCATCTGCAAGTCGAAAAATCATAGATGACCAACGTATGAGATCGGAATGGTTGTTATTCATGTACTCTAATGCTTCTTTTGTAATATTTTCATGATCTCCAAGTTGACAATAAATATGGATGCCCACCAAAGGCCCTGCAATCGTAATCCATGCATTGTTTGTATATTCTTCGAGTGTTGGTATATGACCACTGTAGTACCATGTTGCCTCTACCAAGTATGCTTTGCATATATCTCCCCACTGAAATATCATACATATCATGTATATACAGTGTTGCGTTTAGATTTATCGACATATATTATATATTGGAATTTCTTGCATTAACATTGAAGCTGCTAATGATTTAAAGTATAAAGAAGGCGATATGCAAATAGGTAAGTACCGATTTCTTCAAGTATGGCATAACATCTATATTGTTGTTCCTAAGAACCTCATAGCCCATTTCATTGACAGTGTTATAGAGAGCAAAAAAACATATCTTCATGTAATGAGGAAGGGTTTCCACAGTGTGTTTATATCCCACCTATAACAAAAAAATTGTATGATTTTGGTTATATATATATGTCATTTTTCCTGTAACATTTCCCGGTCCCTAGAGTCGAACCAGTCGATTATTAGTATGTACCTTTCGACCGTTTCGGTAAATAGCTTGAGTTCATCCAGTGAACCATAGACATCATAAACGTCATCAATTACTGTAGCAATGTAAGCAATTTTTGTCACTTGTCTCCTTACATTTCCTGAATTTAGGCTCAGAAGTAAACCCTGAAATCCAAAGAAAAGTTTCTACTAGTCTGTTTCTAGCAAAGCCTAGTGATTCATCAAGGGACAACTCCCTCCACCACCTAATTGATAATAAACGAATCATGAAAACGCACGTCATAAAAGTGAGAAAAAAAGTCAAGAAAGTTCGGTATACCTGGATGCATATTTCAAATCTTCATGGTATGTTGCTTGCACCATATTGAAGTCGAGTTTAGCAAATTCAAGCAAGGTGGGATTCATATCTTGTTTCATCTCATACATATTTATGTACTGTCGGAGCTCCATTCTTGGCACTCTACACAACAATGGAAGATCCAAGGAATGACTAATCTCCTCTTCCAAAAAAATCGACATGCTACTTATGTTATCATTTCTTTCTTTTAGGCAATTCTTGAGATGTTTTCTTGTGACTTGTTGGGCTTCATTCAAAATTTCTTCCCTTGGTAAGCATAGAATGAAGCTTCATATAAACTCAGCAGGCCATCGAAGTCTTTTGCCTTTCCTTTGTTCCGATTAGTCTCTTCTACAAAGCTCTTTAAAACATCTATAATGATAACAATTTCACAAAGTTATCGGTCGCAAATTTGGAATCCAATAAAGTTGCATCAAAAGAAATCATGAAATCCAAATAGATAGAGAACGAACCTTGAGAGATTTCATAACCATGCTGCCTAAAGAGCCTAAACTTTAGTGCTTCAATAACCAGGTCGTTCTGAGAATATTGATAATCCTTTCCGTTAATATAAATTCTGTCGAGGGCGCTCTTGATCTCAGCATGGAAATGGTAATCCAGTCCTAGCCTTTGGATGGTATCGATCAACTTCAATGAATACGGCAATCCATTGGCTGCATCAAACATGCCACTCACATTTTCCTTAAGCTTTTCAGCTCTATTAGCCCAGATCTCACTCTGTCGATTAACAAAGACAATTTGCAAATAAACAATTAATAGTACTATTAATTAACTCAAACATCTATCATATCGTATATTACACGTAAATACTGATATTTAAGCTTGATGCCTTGGGGGCTGCATAGAGTACTCGCCTTATAATCACTAGTTAAAGATTCCACAAACTCATAATTCCAAATATTTGGATGATAGTTGGCAGATCGTCTTGGCCTTGCTAACAGTGGATCGGTGCTGTTGGTTGTTCGAGAACTAACAATCAGGTAACGTACATGTGAACTCCGGTGGGTTTTTGGAACAATATTTGATTGCAGTCTATGTAGTAGTAATGCTGGTTTCAAGTTTCTGAGTTTGAGTACGATTTGGGGTTCAATGAAGAGATGATGATGCCCATGGAAAGCCATAGCTTCTCTAGATTATACTCTAAGGAGGGATTAATTATATTCCAAGTGAATGAAGTTATCCGCTAAATGGACTTGAATTATATACAGTGAAAGCCATTGATCTTCTTCTTACAGACGGACTATATTTCATTTTAAATGCCAAAATGCTTCCCATCCTTCAAAAGTAATCCCCACAACCATCCTCAATACGTGTCACAAGGTTACTGGTTATTGCATTCAGCTCCGGACCCGTCACGGCCCTAACGGTTCACCAATATAAGAGCATCTCCAATGCAAGGGGTAAAGGTCTTAAAATTGAATGACACCTAGGATTTAAGACTTTTTGTACCTAATTTTCATCTCCAACGCAAGGGTCGAGGTCAGAGATGGATGGCACACTAAAGTGGAGGTAATGGTGAAAGTCTAAATAAGACTTTCTCTACGACTGTGGTGATTAAAGCCACATTATCATTTGTGTCTCTAAACTCAAATAAAGTTGGTTAGATAATACCTTGGGGTTGGAGATCTACTTAAGGTAAAAAGTTTTACATTTATCTTTTTTTTTTGTCATTTAGTAATGACCCACCCATAAAAATGTGTAAATAGGACCTCCACATAGGATGACCTTGACCCTTTGCATTGGAGATGCTCTAAGACGAAGCGTATAGATCGAAGCCACGCCATAGGGGACAACAGTGGGGAATCTGGGATGATAGTGGGGACATGTAGCACTTTCGGAATAAATGTGTTTCCTGAGCATATTTGCTGAACTTATGTGCACCTTACGTAAGTTCCGAAAATGCTTAATAGCCCCCCGGTTTTATACCCAAAACTTTGACACCACTGTGTGTCGAGTTTTGATTGGCTCATTCCTCTAAACATGACCCCTGTTTTCTCTGGTGGGGTTGGTTGAGATGGGATCGACGGTGGATTGAGCTGCCACATAGTGGTGTAAAAAAAAAGGGGCAAAATCCGGGGTCCCTGTATCATCTTTGCATAAGTTCTATCCAAGAAAAGGTCAGTAAAGGCAACCCACGACATATCACTTCATCACCGCTGTGTCATGTTGTGACATATCAGTGCTCTGCAGATGGCCCGACTAAAAGCATAGTACGCCAATTGAGGTCCCAATACTCAGAGTCTCACTACTGTTCTGGCTAGCTCTTGCGTCCACAATTTTCGTATCTTTTTGGAAGATGGTACGGATGTCTTGTTCCATTCATTTTTAGTGAGATTAATTCTAACTAATAGATGTACGGTAAAATTATCGCAGTGTAAATGTGGAAAATTAGGAATAATTAAACACCACTGGTAGCTTAAATGTGCTACTCATATATACCGTTGATTCTTTGAAGCTCCCAAATGATGTGCAAGTAAACCCCACAATACGCAACTGTACATACTCATTCAATTATTTTTTTTAATAAGCATGAACATGTTATAAAAGTAACTAAACTGTTATTACACGAGGGAATGTGATTCCCCTAGAATCGCTTAATAGAATATGGTTAAGAAAAGCCGGGTTCGCCCGGTCCCATATTGAGGTTGAGTAATTACTAAGCATATGATATGTTTCTTTCAAGGCCAAATATCTTTTTTTTTTTTTTGCATGCCCACAAAACTAAAAATAATAGACACTATCGGATGTCCAGTGGACAATGAAAGGCCACTGATCTCCATACACAAAAACTACTTCATTTTAAATGTGTTGCGATTTTGGCTAAAGCATATTTGCGTTAGTTATATCCACACACAAACAAAAAAAAAAAAAAAAAAAAAAAGGTATCAATTGAGATGCAAATCACTACACCTCTATAGCTCTTTCGTCCACAGTTTTCCTATCTTATTTGTGAGACGGTAGGAATGTCAGTTGTTGGTAGGTCTAGTTTGTTTCTTGTTTCATTCATTTCGTTTGTTGCGTAACTTGCTTTGGGAATTGGATTCCATACAAAAAGAACCAAATCTACTACCAAGAGAAAGACAGACCGAACTGGACAGAAGAAACTAAATGCGAACAAACTAACCCAACTAAGCCCAAAACAGACCTGTTCTTTTAAACTACAGTTAAACCTCGATAAATGAATGTCATCGGGACCAAGTAAAAATATTTATTTAGCGGGGTTATTTATTTATCGATAAATTAATATTTATTTATTTAGACGGTATTTTATTAATTAAGAAGTTAAAATGTATAAGAGAAGATGTACAAATTTACCTAGAGAGTATTGGTAAAAAATTTTATCAATAATTCAATGGTCGTAGAAGAAAGATAATCAAGGATTAACTGGTGTCATTTTTAATTTACGTTATAGAAATGTGATGGACGTCGAACATCTTTTAAACTATCCTAACGAAAATGATGCAATTATCAATCTCCAATGTATTAAAAATTATTGAGTCAAGTAATATATGATGTGAATGATCCCGAACAGATGATAGTAGCATCGCACCAAATATGTCATTCAAAGATGCCTTTCAAGCGATGATCACCATAAAAAATTACTTGCTAAAACATGAGCAAAATATTCAAGAAATTGTGCAAGCATTACATAAAATTAAGGATGCAGTGCATTTTGGTTTGGGTGGAAGAAAAAAACAATCAACCATAGATGAAGAATTAACTTCACATTTTATTTTATTTCTACTTATATTTTTATTTTTATGTAAAACTTACTAATTATGTGTAGCGCCCCCTAAGCTAGCAGCTGATTAATCTAAGAGATTAACTACATAAAGAGGCACTAACGATCTAAAACATCTAATTAAACATTAAGAAAGAAGTTCTAAACAAAGTTTAACCCGAATCTAAAACCTCTTTGAAATAAATACAAGAATTCCTCTCAAATGATACATATTTTAAAGTGAGTTGGTTTACACATAGAATATACACACAAAATAAACATAGCGGAAGCTAACCAACTAACGAAACCAACTCCTCGAAGCTTTCAAAGTCGCGTGCACATCTCGATCTGTCTCTGAAACTGAAAGTGGGAATGGGTGAGCACATCATCCCTAAAAGGGGTGCCCAGTAGAAATAATAACTAACTTTCAAGTAATCACTAGAATGATTTAAAGACAATGCAGGTGTTGATGGTGGATTTTAAACAAAGGGTAAAATCGTAAAACCCCAAATAACCTAATGTCACCGATGACACATTTATTAGAACATTTAATGCATGTAGTCAGTAATTAATAGGGTATTTTTTCAAATTAGGTTACAACGAACAAAACCCTAATTCCCCTCCGTGCAAATGGCAAATCATGCCAGACCACACCTAGCCCAAGCTAGCCACGCATGCCAAACGCACTCTTCCTTGGCCCTAGCTATGCTAGTCACACCAAACGCGCCAAAGCATGCCAACCATGCTAGCCGCACCTCCGTGCGTGCCAATGGCAAATCATGCCGCCCACACTCTAGCCCAAGATAGCCGCACCTACGTACCAATGGCAAATCATTCCACCACACCAAACGCCAAAGCATGCCAACCATGATAGCCGCACCTCCGTGCCAATGGCAAATCATGCCGACCCACCTCGCCCAAGCTAGCCGCACCTACGTGCCAATGGAAAATCATGCCGACCACACCAACGCGCCAAAGCATGCCAACCATGCTAGCCACACCTCCGCGCCAATGGCAAATCATGCCATCCACACCTATCCCAAGCTAGCCAGCACCTCGTACCCAATGGCAAATCATGCCAAACCACACCAAACGCCGCCAAAGCATGCTAACCATGCTAGCCGCACCTCCGTGCCAATGGCAAATCATGCCGCATATTACCTAGCCCAAGCTAGCCGCACCTGCGTGCCAATGGCAAATCATGCCCCACACCAAACGCGCCAAAGCATGCCAACCATGCTAGCCGCACCTCCGTGCCAATGGAAAATCATGCCCCCACACCTAGCCCAAGCTAGCCGCACCTCCGTACCCGATGGCAAATCATGCCAGCCACACCAAACGCGCCAAAGCATGCCAACCATGCTAGCCGCACCTCCGTGCCAATGGCAAATCATGCCCGCCACACCTTGCCCAAGCTAGCCGCCATGCCAAACACACTCGGCCAGCCCCAGCTACGCCTGGGTCACGCCATGCCAAGCCTAACACCCTTACCTTGGCCCTAGCCGCGCCATGCCAAAGTAGCGCCCGCACCTATGCTTGCAAAACCGTGCAACCGAGGCCAAATTGGCCACGCATGCCATTGGCACATGCCAACACGCTCGGTAGCTTTTCTCACTGTGGCGTGGCCCTAATGTCCGAGCATGCCATTGGCACATGCCAACACGCTCGCTGGTAGCTTTTCTCACCAGGGAGTGGCCCTAATGCCGAGCATGCCATTGGCACATGCCAACACGCTCGGCGGTAGATTTTCTCACTGTGGCGTGGCCCTAATGGTCGAGTGCATGCCATTGGCACATGCCAACACGCTCACCGGTAGCTTTTCTCACCAAGGCATGGCCCTAATGGCCGAGCATGCGATTGGCACATGCCAACACGCCGCCGGTAGCTTTTCTCACCAAAGCGTGGCCCTAATGGCCGAGCATGCGATTGGCACATGCCAACATGCTCATTTGGTAGCTTTCTCACCATGGCATGGCCCTAATGGCCGAGCATGCCATTGGCACATGCCAACACGCTTCTTGGTAGCTTTTCTCACCGGGCGTGGCCCTAATGGCCGAGCATGCCATTGGCACATGCCAACACGCCACGGTAGCTTTTCTCACCGTGGTGTGGCCCTAATGGCCGAGCTTGCCATTGGCACATGCCAACACGCTCGCTGGTAGATTTTCTCACCAGGGCATGGCCCTAATGGCCGAGCATGCCATTGGCACATGCCAACACGCTCGCTGGTAGCTTTTTTCACCAAGGCGTGGCCCTAATGGCCGAGCATGCCATTGGCACATGCCAACACATTCGCTGGTAGCTTTTCTCACCATGGCGTGGCCCTAGTGGCCGATCATGCCATCGGCACATGCCAACACGCTCGCTGCTAGATTTTCTCACCAGGGCATGGCCCTAATGTCCGAGCGTGCCATTGGCACATGCCAACACGCTCGCTGGTAGCTTTTCTCACTGTGTATGTGGCCCTAACGGCCGAAAGCATGCCATTGGCACATGCCAACACGCTCGCTGGTAGCTTTTCTTACCAGGACATGATCCAAATTGGCCACGCATGCCATTGGCACATGCCAAACACGTACACCGGGTAGCCCAACTTGAAAGCCGCAACCTAGGCCAACTTGGCCGACACGCGCCATTGGCACATGCGAAAACCCCCGCTGGTAGCCTAACTTGCAAACCGTGCAACCTACCGCCAAGGCATTCCGCACATGCCACACACGCCACTAGCAGCTCTATGCATTAACCCTTTGTATCAAAAGAAAAAAGAAAAAGGGAGAGGCGATTTGGTCGGAGAAGCGATTTTGGGCGATTGAAAAAAATGGTGAAGGAATCCGAGTTTCAATTGATCAACTCCGTTTTTCACTGTTTTTTTTTTATCTGCATCCTTCTTTCTTTGACTTCCTCTCCCCCCTGAGCTACTATACGATACATTTTTCTCCAACAGTTGCATCTTTCTAGGGTTTTTGAGTTTTCAATTCTCTGCTACTCGAAACAAGGTGGGGTTTATGACTCTCGATGGTTGGAACTAGGAGGTCATCGTTGATTCAATCCTATACAACTACGGGGTTTCATTCTTCTCAGTAACTACTCTAAACCTCCCAAGCGTTCTTCTACTTTGACAATCCCTGCAACTTCCTTTACGGCATTGCAATCCTCTGCATCGACTGCCTGTACGCCAGCTACTGTTTCGATTACGATTTCTGGAATTCGATCTTCTGCATCCCCAGCTTCCAACTCTGATGCTGATGATTCTCGACTATCCGCAACATCCATAGTAACACACAATTCACTTACTGCCAACGATAATGGTGAGTTACATCTGCGCCAATCTGCAGACACTGCCACTAGACCTCTCAGGTGTTCTCCTGCTTCGAATACAACTTTTCAATCTTCTGCATCGACTGCCTGTGTTCATTACAAATTTGTCTACACTTTTTTCATTGCATTAAAACTTAACCTATTTTTTTTTCATTACATTAAAACTTAAACTATTTTTTTTTTCATTACATTAGAACTTAAACTTGACAACATCCATGAAAACAGTATGAATCCTAACATCCCATACGAGTTATTAAAAACTCCTTAAGAATTTGGTAATGCACTTTGTATTCGAAATCTTTTCGTTTCCATCTTCTCCACTCGTCTCGAGTTCGTATTCCCAATTAAGCATTGGTCTCACCTCTAAGACGGTATCGAGTGACAATCCTTTTCATAGCTATAAAATCCACAAGTCTTTTTTGATATCCATGAATCAGCAAAACAAAGAAGCACGATCCCGGTTACGAGGATTACATGTCTCTGTGCAGAAGGCATCATGAATTTTACCCAAATAACTCATACTAGGTAAAACATTCATCCGTTGTTCTTCACCTCTCTTCGGGTAGTATATTACATAGTTTCTACAAAGAGATAAATCTTCATCTTCAGTGAATCTAGGATCATCCATAATTTAACCAGAAATTAGAGAAGTTTTTTGTAGAGAAGTGATGTGTGATTTTGAAACGGATGAAGTGAAGGATTTATAAGGAATGCTAGCGGTTGAGTCTAGACCACTAGCGATTCAGTCTAGACCGCTACTTTTAATGACCATTAAAAAATTTAAGCTTAAAACAGCTACAAAACAAAATTATGGAACAACAAATGAAACTTAAATAGTTAAACAATTTAAAAAAATAAAAATAAATAAAAAATGAAGCAATAATAAAAAAACAAAAACAAATGAAACAACACTACTCAATCCGTCCCCCATCTCTTCCAAACTCAGCCCACATATTCGCTTTGAGATCTTCCCTTAACCTGTTATATAGAGTTATGTTCTCAATATGACTGGTTATTTGCGCATAGTTCCTTGCAGGTAATCCTCTTGCTGGTATAATCTCAGACCTTAAGTCTTCATCTTGATAGTTAGTCCAATTCTTATTACGACGAGTCTCTTGGATAACCATGTTATGCATAATGATGCAAGTCAGCATAGTCTTATGCATTTCACGAGCACTTAGACCACGATAAGGCCCATAAATGATTGTGAACTTCCGCTTCAGAATTCCAAAAGCCCTTTCCACATCCTTTCTCAAATTCATTTGTTTACTATTGTAATACGAGTATGAACGACCCATTTTACCGGCAAGTGGCTGACGGTAACATTGAACTAAAGTTGACCATTTTGGATAAATTCCATCTGCAAGATAATAACCATGAGTGTAGTGATTCCCATTGATAGAGAAATTTACCTGAGGAGAAATTCCATACTTTAAATCTTCAAACAAAGGCGATTTGTGTAAAATATTTATATCATTTTGAGATTCCGGGAGACCAAAAAAAGCGTGCCATATCCAACAATCATAAGAAGCAGCAGCCTCAAGGATCACCGTTGTTTTTGCGTAGTGACCCTTAAACTGACCGGCCCAATAGGTAGGGCATCCGGTCCATACCCAATGCATGCAGTCAAGACTAGCCAGACTTCCGGGAAATCCCCTTTCCTGATTTTGCTTCAATATTTCTCTAACATCTGCATCAGTAGGTTTTCGTAAATAGGTAGGACCAAAATGATTAACCATTGTTTCTCAAAACAACGCAAGATACTTGTATGCGGTTGTTTTGCCAATGCGAAGGTACTCATCATTAGAATCTGAAGGTCTGCCATATATATCCAAAAATCCTCAAAGCCGAAGTAACCTTTTGTTCAGGGCTATGACCCCTAATATTCAGTGCATCATACTGATAATTAAATTGAGGTTCTACCTGACAAATCTCACCAATAATCTTTAACACCAAATGTCTGGGCATGCGGAATCGGCCTTGGAAATTTTCATCAAAGAACACACAGTCAGGAAGAAAATAATCGTGCATCAGCTTTTCGTGCCATTCATCCCTACCACGGTATGTATATCTTATTGTGAACACTTATCTTTGCTCTGGATCTCTAGGTATTTGCCCCGATGAATCTAGCTGCATCAAGGTGTTGGTTAGTTCTTTATCTTCATCTGACTCATCATCAATTTGTTTCAAGGCCTGAACGAATATTCGTTGTTGTTCTTCAAATCGATCCATATGAATACGCACTTCTTCGTCAGAAGAATCCATATCCATTGAGTTGAAAAAAATAAATAAACTGATGATTAAAGTACAAAAGAGTGAGTAAATATAGACTTAATGAGAAAATGAGGTGTGATTAAATTGAATTGAATGGGGCGAATTCACAGATAAACGTGGGGGGAAATAAATGTTATTTCACTAAAATAAGCGACGATTACAAGACCAACTCAACCGCTACCAGTTTTCTTAAAATCGGTCGGTCTTTTCTCCGCCGAACGATGGAGACTCGACCGCTTATGTTTTCTCCCATAGTGGCGCGCCCAGTTTGCCAGGCCAGCTGGCATGGCAAATGGAGGGTTTAGCCATTTTCCATAGGAACCTGCCTAAAGATTACTATAAGCAATCAATGGTTGTGGAAGTATGCTATTAGGCTGTCGAACTTATATGGTTGTTGTTAGATGCATAAACATCTACCAAAAGGAACAAAACAACACACAAAAAGTTACTCTACTCAACACTAAATACCACGCAGTGCCAAAAGAACGTTTGTCGCTACTAAGTTGTCTTGCTTTGGCAACTTCTGCCAACCCCAAAAGGTTCCAGAGAACAGGGTTAGCAATAGTCTCTTCTGGGCTTAAGCAGCTTAGCTAAAAATATATACCAAGAACTCCAGAGCGCAATGGACCTTATCGTTCCTCCAACCCTACAAACAATGCGAGTAAAAATTCCGTCAATTGGTAGCCAAACCTTGTCCATCGACACAACCCTAATTACTCATTTCTCTTTTACTAATTCTTTTCCACTCCTTACTGCCTCCTATGCTCTCCGTGTTCCGATTCTCATTTCCTCATTTACTTGGCGTGGATATGGGTTTTCACGATAGTCACCGTTACCCAGACCGGCCACTTCAATCACCACCGGTCTCTACCAACAAAACAGGTGATTGTTATAGTTTTGAATAAAAAATTAAAAGTATTTTGTTTTCTCATGATCTTAGATTTAGTCATCAATCAAGAGAGAAAATGACCGAAGAATGAAAGTATGCCAACTCTCCGTGGTGTATGAGAATATTTCTATTCTTTTGGGATGCAAGTATGCAAAATCAAGCTTTGACGAGGTTTCAAAAGGAAAATGTTTATTTATTGGTATTCTCCATAGGTTTATTGACGAGAACGTTTATCCTAAATTACCATCAATAATGCTCACCTGAAAGTTCCTATATTTTTTTGGAGTTGAAACATTTTTGAATCACTGTATCGTTAAACAAATATTATTTAACATCTGTAATCACCCACATTATTTAGGGGCAACAAAAATGACCAAAATAAAATTGAAACCCTTGATTTCTGTTGATGGGGTAAGCTCTAGAATTCAAGCACTTGGCTCAATTTTCTACGTGAGATATCCTTGATTGCTATTGCTCGAGGCCAGAAATTATAGAATTCAAGATTTTGGCTCAACTTTCAACGTGAGACCAGTAACTCGTCCTCAAATTACATGATTGCTAAATCCTGATACCGTTTCTTTCAAGGGGATACCATTCTATAAAAGACAAAAAGATAAAAACCGATCCTGACGCCTTTGGAACACTCAAACAGTATCCCCCTGCTAATCCGATATCCTCTTTAGCAATCATGCTCAAGTTATATATGCAAATTTTTTTGATCATAATCATTTTTTTGTGAAGGAAAAAGGCATTGCCTGATAATTTCATTGATATGAAATTTTAGCTACATGATCAATTGCATCAGAAACAAATGGAAAAAAACAACTAGTACAAACATTACAGATTTCAAAACTTAACAAGAAAACCCTATATTGTACTATTCTCCATAACATCGACGAAATTGATTTCTTTCTAGTGGTTATGATTTTAAACCATTTTTATTTTTGATCTTCACATTCTTGATCATCAACATCATATATGTTACATGCTTCCATAGTGAAGAAGTAACAAGCCCAAATCGACATCATCAAAATCAATATCGGTATTAGTTTCCAAAGTAGATCGTCCCCTTTCATAACGTTCTTGATAAAGATGCAGCTAGCAACACCACCAGAAAAAGCCATTGTAGCTATTATATAAGAAATCTGAATGGTATTGGGGCACCATCAGGTCTATAAAAACATAGAGAGAATCACTAAAGATTATTGGAACAACAATTACTTTTATTGACTATTTAAATAAGATAAGACTAAAAGAAATAACCTTTATTTGCCCGAAAGATTTGAAAAATCAAATCTAACCTAAAAAATCAAGGAGTTTAAACAATGAAATAGGTAGGTTTTTTTTTCTTCGTTTTTCTTTTGGAGTTCTTGGAGAGGAGAGAGAAAGGGAGGTCAGTGCAAATGGGTTTGATACCAAAGTTCTAAACAAAAATGCTAGATGTACTTCGGGCCGGCTTACCCGAGTACACCGACAGAAACAAAAATAGCTGGACCCATCTTACCTTTACCCATCCCATCATTGAGAGTTTGACAGGGACCATACGATTCCCTCTCGGTGGATTTATCGGTGTACGCCTCGGTGTGTCTAACATCTTTGAATTCTAAAATTGAAGGGAAATCATTAGTCACCGTGTTATCATTTTTTTTTTTTTTTTTTTTATGCCCTAGACTAATGGTCCTTAGACCACACCCGAACTCTTTAATTAGAGTGGATTTTAACAGATACATGTATCGAACTCCTGCCTCCACAGTGGGAGGGAGCATGTCAACCACCAGACCACCTGGTGATGGGCTTGTTATCATTTGGATTAATAGAAATCCAAAAGAACGGTTTTTTGGGGACCAGCCTTTTTTTGGGGGGACCATTGTTTTATTTTGGGTAAGACATTAGAAGTAATTCTAGGTCACCCCTTATCTAAATATTTATATTAATACCAAAACTACCCTCTGATTATATTTGGTTAATGATTAGTTAGTGTGATTAGTGAAATGATTTTGAATAAAGATTTGAGATTAAAAAATCAGATTTTTAAACAAGAAGTAGAATTATTGAGAAAGAGAAGTTTGAGAAGTTGAAGAACAAAACCATGGAAAATAAAAAAAAATTTGGGTTCACTAATCTAGACTACTCAAGTGATGATTCAATTGATAATAGCTCATCCGAATCTACATCTCCTTCCTCTCCTAGAGTATATGTCAATCTTCACAATGATCCGGATATGGATTATTTCTTAGATGGTGAATGTATTCTTCCCAAAGCCAATTTCAAGATGGTGAAAACGACGGATTTTACCAACCACAACCGGAGAAAGACTATTGGGGTACCCAGGTATGCTCTAAACTTAGATAATGTTGGTTGAATTGGTCCAAATTTTCAAAAAAAATGTGAATTTTTAGAGTAGATTTGTGCTTGTCTTACTACCTTGTATGAAGAACACATAACCGAACTCAATCGAAAGTGTAGTTCTAAGGTTATTTATGCTAAACACGCAAAGTTACCGAACTCTCCATTAATGGAGGTTTTGAAGTTCGGTTAGCGGACATGCTACCGAACTCCTCGTAAATAGGATTACAATTAATGTTTGGTTTGGCCGAAATGCAACCGAACCTAAGGGTACATTAGTTCGGTTAGTTTGCAACCAACAGGTAACCGAACTTTACGAAAAATAAGATTGCACATTAATGTACAAAGTTCGGTTGGTTCGCAAACTTCATACCAACCCACTACCTAACCGAACTTACGTACAATAAAATTTTATTGTGTGTACGTAAAGTTCGGTTAGTTGTCAACTAGCTTGGGGTACCGAACTCTAAGTTCGGTTTTCCAGATAAAATTATCATGTAACCGAACTTTAGGGTCCATAAGTTCGGTTTGTTCGCAAAATTCATACCAACCCATAATCTAACCGAACTTACGTACAACAAAATTTTGCTTTAGTGTACGTAAAGTTCGGTTAGTTGTCAACTTGCTTGACCAACCGAACTATGAGTTCGGTTATCCCGATAAAATTATAATATAACCGAACTTATTTCTGATTGCAATTGATGTTGTTCCATTTCTTGTAGATTGAATGTCAACCTATACCAATGGATAATCAACCTTCTCCTAGGTTGGCATGTCATTTGAAGATACATCTAATCACTATGTCAATGATTTGGTTTTGATGAAACTATTGATGCGAAGAATTGGGCTAGAGACCATGCCAAGAAAGCCATGTGCGTATTAGTTTTGAATGGAAAAGAAAGCCAAACTCGTTTTGAAATGGTTTGTGAGAAGTGGAGATCCCAATGTTAGTCACAAGAAGAAGGGTTATGTGTATAAAGGAAAGACGACGAGGAAGAACACAACGTGCTCAAAGAAAACTAAATGTCCGTTCAAGCTAGTATTTAGTAAGTACAAAAAAAAAGGGTGGATGGGTTCTATCTATGGATAAGGTGGTAGGCCATCATAACCACCCTCGTCCGGGATGATCTTGAAGGACATGCAATGGCCGCTAGGGCTCACTCCTCAAGAAATGGAGAAAATAGCTAAATTTAGGAGAATGGGAATTTCACCACTTAACATGCTTCGAAACACTAAAGGATGATAACAAGGATAATGTATCATCTTTGACGACCATTTACAATGCAATTGAGACAATTAAAAGGAATGAATGGAAGGATAGAAAAGTGATGCAACAATTTTTTTGGTAGCTAAAGAGAAAGGCTACGCGGTTCAAAAGAAGGTAGGTCCTAAGATCGAATAACGCATCTCTTTATCAAGCGCATCCGAAGAGTGTTCAATTGGCTCAATCCTTCCATCAAGTTCTTATAATGGATTGCACTTACAAGACTAACAAATACGAGATGCCATTGTTGAGCATTGTTGGTCGTACCTCGACGAAGTCACCGTTTACCGTTGCTTTTGTTTTCTAGAAGATAATAAAGAACCAAGTTACACTTGGGCGCTACAACAAGTGAAGGCCATATACCGAGATGATGATATCCCCATGGTTATAGTGACGGACAACGATGTAGCATTAATGAACGCAATAGAGAGAGTCTTCCCATTAGCACATAATATGCTTTGTACGTTCCATATTTGGTGTAATGTTATGAATAGGTGCAAGCCTCAAATTTGTCCACCAAAGAGGAAATCATTTGAAGAGATTAGTAAGCTACCGAAGATGAACAAGCGACTGCAAAAGAGGAATTCGATATACAATACACTATAAATCACGCTAAATGGGTTGCTTTCTCTGGTGAATGGGAGTCATTGACTTGGTCTCTCACCGAATAAGAGTATAATCTAAATCTTGCGGCATTTATCGAACATTGGTCTAGCCACGAATATCCCGAGGATATTGTAACGTATGTGGTTAAGCAATGGTTGGAACCGCACAAAGAGCGCTTCGTTTATGCATTTACCAACCACCATAAACACTTTGGGAATCAAGCGACAAGTTTGGTAGAATCGGCTCACCACCGGTTGAAGAAAAATCTTTTTGGGTGTGTCGATAATTTTGTGATTGTGTTTAACGCAATGGAGAATTACTTCAACCGTGAGATTGATAGAATTAAAGGGAAGTTTCAAAAAGCCGCATCATGAAGTACAAAAAGATTGTAGACAAAGGTGGTAACATCACGAATATGGCGGACCTTCGGTTGTTTAAGGGACTTCATTATAATGTTTCGTGCTTGCATTAAGAGGTTAATGGTAGAGGTTCATTTGATTGACATATGGGGAACCAAGCCGGACGAGGTGTGTGTTTGCAACATGATGAAGTCTATGGGACTCCCTTGTCGCCATATGATAGTTAAGTATGAACATGGCATAATCCCTCTAAGCGATATAGATCCATATTGGCAACAATTAAGTTTTGTCCCTCCTCCAAAGGGCGATGTCGGAGAAGAGTTTTGTGACAAGGAGATGGGAAGAATCGTTATCGAGATGTACCGGAACATGAACAAACTCGAAAACAAATCTTTTGGGATGACATGTGGCCAATCGTTTATCCACACACTTCGGAGAATGTGCACGAACCGAAAAAAGACAAGGGAAAAGGTAGGTCAATCACCAAAGAAACAAAAAACAAGTAAGAGAATATGCATAGGTGTTGGGTAAGAGGAAAAGTGAAATGACCCCTTTTACTAGAGACCCTTGTGGGCATGAGCATACCGCGGCGAAGTATCAAGAAGATTCTAAGAAAAGGTCTAGGAATACTGTGGAAAAGGGCGGAAACAAGTGAACGGGATATGAAGAAAAAGGACCATGTTACGCTCGCAACCAACCCCACCTACTCCATCGGAACCTAGCCAACCAATTCAACGAGACGTTGCTTAAGGCTCCAATATGCCGCATCCAAGAAAGAAGTCGACCAATTGATGATACATCAACTTTTGTTGATAGAAGGTACTTGGAAGAGCTACCTCCATATATTAGAAAGTACGTCATATCCACCGATGACGTCCCCTCCCGATGGTAATTGCGGATTCCACGTTGTCGTACAACAACTAGGGCCTTTCACCGAAGGTGCAAAGTTGTATAATGATAATCAAATCACTTATGTCCTAGGCAAAGGATGTTGATGAAGCTAAAGGACAACCCGGAATTTTACAAGCGAATGTTGTCCGATGGGGATGCTAGTATGAATGTGCGCAGTTTGTTAGGTATCAAAGGCGTCTCCATGGGGGGGATCCAATCACAAGGGATCATTGGATGGCCATTCCGATATGTGGGCACTTAATCGCCTAAGCATTCAATTGCGTGGTTCACTATTTCTCAAAAGGTGCTAGTTTCACATACACTCCGAAAACAAAGATATGTGTTGAGCAAATTAAACGTAGGAGAGTGGTAATTGCGCTTGTTAACAACAACCATTTTATAGGCCTCCGGTTAGAAGACGATTGTCCACTGCCTCCGATATGCGGATACTCTTATTGGAAAGGATTTAACCCCGACAAAATGTTGTGATGGTGTATTAAGTACGAGCATAACATGGAGATGTGGAAAACTTTGAAGGATTCGGAAAAAATCATACACGAGGGTGCAGTTTCCCTTGCGGATGATTAAATGTACCATTGATTAAACTAGTATGCTTTGATTATCAACATAAGAATCAAAGATTGTGTTTTTTGGAAGTAGGTCTTATTTTTGGGTTATGCTTTGAACATTTTCATAAGAATAAGAGACGACACTGTTATTTTTGGTATTTATTTTTTTTTCATATTGGAACTTAATTACATGACATCGCCGAACAGTGAGACATTAAGAATTAAGTTCGGTTAGGAAATGAAATTAGAGGACATTGCCGAACTAAAACTAAAGCTACATAACATTTAATATCCAAAACGCGTTATGAAAAAGTCTTTAAGGATGCGGAAATGATATTCATATTTGAAATCCTTTCTCTTCCATCTTAAGCCATTCGTTTTTGATGTTAAAATGATTTCGGAGAATCCTTCACCCCTAAGTCGATACCGCCTTACAATACGAAATAAAGCCATAAATTCCACAACTCTAGCTCTAATCTTGTCGAATCGAATGAACAAGGCTATTTGATCACGGTTATGAGGGTTTGTTGTGTCGAGCGAGAATTTCTCAAGAATTTTCCCCAATAACTTTGACTCATAATACCATTCATTCTTCGTTCTTCACCCCTCTTTGGATAGTATAGTATGTAGTTTCTGCAAAGAGATAAATCTTCATCTAGAGTAAATTTAGGAGTAGTGGCTGCCATTTTTAGAAGATTTTGAGACAAAATGTTATCTATGAGACACATATTTATACCACTAGGGTGTATAACGGCTATAAAAATAGCCGTTTCTTGACATTAGTGTCATTCAAATTTCAAACTACATAGTTCGGTTACATAACAAATGCATCGCGAAAACCGAACTTACAGGTTCGGTTGGTTCCGTAAATCATAGGTAACCGAACAGTGCAAACCACCAAATTTCAAAAGTTACAGTGTAATGTTCGGTTACCAACAGAAAATCAGGTAACCGAACTAATCACTGTAACTTTTGTTTGATCTAGCTGGTGTGAGTTCGGTTACATTATGAAATCAGCGAAAGAACCGAACTTTTGGATCACCGAGTTCGGTTACCTGCAAAATATTGTCATGGAACCAACATTCAACCTGTCACTTTTCAAATTTTTTTGTTAAGAGTTCGGTTAGATCGCATTACTCTACAGGTAACCGAACACTGGACGAAGTTATTGCCGACTTTGAAAACCAACGGTAACTTTGACTAGTAGGAGCAGTTATTGCAGAAGTAACCGTTTTTTTTATAAAAAAAACTAGCCGTTGGGTACTTTTTTGCTATAAATAGAGACCTATCTCTACCAAACTTATTCACCCATCACTTTCAATCTTCCTAAATCAGTCACCCATCACTTTGGAACACTAAAATGGCTCCAACTCCGTTCAATAATCTAGAAGATGTTGCTATTGTCGAGCACACACCACTCTCACAAAGCACTCCGTTGAGGAAGCGCAATGGGTGGCCGATGAATGAAGACCCAACCGAGGGCCTTACACTGGGGCATGATCAAAACACCAATGCTTGGTGGAAACGTGTGTTTAAGGTTTTCAAAGCACTAAACGGAAATCGTTCAAGGAGGACATTAACGCAGATAAGGAAAAGGTACGCTTATTTATACAATGAATGCGATCTGCTGTGAAAACGAATTGAAAGCTCGTAAGGACGCTATGCCAAACGAAGACCGCATGAGTAGAGTAAGTTTGTGAATCAATAGGTAGTTCATCAAAAATTATTTATTTGGTTATGATTATTCAACAACGCTGACTTATTAAAATAATTGTTTTTCCAAAGTGTTCTTTGGGTCGGACTCAATACGAATTAAGGTACGGTCATGAGTTTCGCACGAGGACCGCTACACTCTCTTGGAGGAAGTTGAATGGCAATTCGCCCAATATAATTAAACTCGTAGAGAATCCCTAGGGCGATGTATTGAACAATTTTATGTGTTTTACTTCTATTTTATTTCAACTACATGTATGTTTTTTCGATTCAATAAAATGAGTGACTTCAAATACTGGTTCAATAACTATAGTTCAAAAAGAATCGTCATGATTCGTAAAAACACAAGTGATGACTTCCGTAAATCATAGGTAACCGAACAGTGCAAACCACCAAATTTCAAAAGTTACAGTGTAATGTTCGGTTACCAACGAAAAATCAGTAATCAACTAATCACTCAGAACTTTTGTTTGATCTAGCCGGGTGTGAGTTCGGTTACATTACGAAATCAGCGAAGGAACCGAACTTTTGGATCACCAAGTTCGGTTACACTGCAAAATATTATCGGGGAACCGAACATTACACCGAACTTTTGAAAGTTTCTTGTTCTGAGTTCGGTTACATTACGTTTTCTACAGGTAACCGAACTTTACACTTTAACTTTTCAAATTTTCTTGTTCTGAGTTCGGTTACATCGCATTACTCTGTAGTTAACCGAACATTATAGTTCGGTTACCTGCAAAATATTACCAGGGAACCGAACATTACACTGTAACTTTAGAAATTTTCTTGTTATGAGTTCGGTTAGGTTTCCTTTACTGTATGTAACCGAACATTAAGTTCGGTTGACCCAAAAACATTGTAGGTAACCGAATACAGAGTTCGGTTGTTTCCGAGATTTAGTATCTTAACCGAACTAACTAATTGTTTCTTAAAAATTTGAATGTAATGAAACACTTAACCGTCAAATAGCCAAACTAATCCCTTAGAACACAAATTAAAACCAAATTAAGAAATTTAATTACTAATCCACATCACTAAATGTTGGAAGCACACGAACATAAAGAAACAAACTACCAAATCCGCCATAAAAAGTATTCCAAATATAAGGAACCGAACTACCAAATCCGCAATTAAAAAGTCTTCCAAACATAAGAAACCAAAGTAATAATTGTTGCAATCACTCATTTACCACGACCACTACCAGAAACTTTTCTACTCTTGCGTTTAGGAGCTTTAGGTCGTCCTTCGTCACTAGGAGTGTCATCTCCACTGCTTTGTTGTTCAACCATCCGACTTGAACCTTCCCCTTGTCGGCGACTCCTCTTCGAGGCATGGTCTGGCTTGGATCAACCTAGCTTGTATCGACAAGGCTAGGATTAAAAACATTAGATATTTGGTTGTAGAGGTCTGTTTGTTCTCGAGTATCCATCGACTCTCCACTCCGGATTTTTGCCATCATTTTCTTCAACAATTTACCACTTGCCTTCACCTATTCTCATCAAAAACATAAGTAACTATTATTTTTCAATACTTCATAACAATTTGAAACACAAAAAAGAAGAGTAAATTTCTTACCTCCGAATTCCACAAGATCAAGGCCTCATCACCACACAGAGAGGTATGCTTCATAATTTTCTTAGCCTCTTTCTCCACTGCCTTCGCTTTTGTCTTCTCAGCACGGGCTTGTTGGACAGTGTTTATTACACGAGGATGAGAAACATGTTCATACCATTCCATATATCCCTCGTCAGCGGCATTTGTCTCATCAAACGAATCTTGTAACTCTTCAACTGGAACAAGATAATCCCCAAAGTTCTTCCAGTGGTCCACTGATGGAGCAGGATCGTATTTGGGGGTGAAATTCAGCTCGGTGTTCTTAGTTCCCTGCTTCTTCACCTTGAAGTTGAAGTTTTCCACTTGTGGGACACTTTGTACACAGGAAACTTGTCTTAATACTCTTAGAGGATTATACATTGTACAACCTCCAGGATGAAACAACGGTCCATTATACGCCGCAACAGGTGAGAAATCAATAACCTCAACATCCTCCTCGTCTTTATCGATGGAATGGTGTAAAGATGGAAAACCACATCTTCCACTCATTAACGTATCCAATTTCTCCCTCAACTCCAACACCTTTTTTTCTTATTCTTTTCCCCGTGAATTCAAAAAATTCATATTTACCAGTGTAGGCTTCCCATAAGGCTAAGGAGTGTGAGCATGAGACAATTGAAGTTTAGGGAAGTGGTCGTACACCCAAATCTATAAGAAGAGGCAACAAATAATACATTTGCAATACGATTAGTAACAATACACATTCATTCACTTATATATTGAAACACACAAACGATAATTTAACGGGGTACCTGAACAAGGGTGTATAAGCCTCCAAAATATAGACTCTTAAACCTCGAAGCTTTTATGAGTTCCTCTTGAACGAATGAAAGAACCGCAATGCCCCAACAAATAGTTGTTCACCTCGGTCGGGGATCCAATAGCTGGAGGTAATGAGCATTTAACACGTGACCTGAAGTGTCAGGGAAGAAAATGGTTCCTAGTTGATATAACAAATAAGCATTCACATGGTGCTTAATCTTCTCCTCTGTCATCACCAACTTTCCTCGAGCAACCAATTCTTTGGTCCTTGAAAACTCATCAAACAAGGTCTTGAGCTTGATCTTTTTCAACTTCTTGTACGTGCGGTCTGCCTCAAACTCATTATACTCATCACCTTCGTCAGGCTCTTTGTTAGCTCGTCTAAACTCACATTGTGCCTTTTTAGCGCTCCATCCTAGACACCTTTCGCATAGCTTTTCAAGAAGTTCATAACTCATCAAGGATCGTAGCCATCTCGAACACTTGTTCCCGTTATTGGTAGGGCCGTGATTCTAAAACAATCATCCGGAGTAATTGCCATCTCACCAAAAGGTAGATGAAAGGTATCCGTCTCTCGGATAAGACCTCTCGGCAAATGCGAATAAAGGATGACATCAAATTTTTGGTGCGCATGTTGTATCCTGTTCCATAGTACACAATCAAATACCGCCAAGCGGACCTCATCACACTCATTTTCTATATTCCATATCTTGTTCTTTTGACGTTTCAAAACACGAACAACATTAGTATGATCCTACAAAAGCAACAAACTATCTTATATACTAATATATAGAAAAGAACAATATATGTCAAAATATAAGAAGATGATCGAGAAATCTTGATGGTTAAGATTGAACCATACCTTTGTCGCAAAGATCTTGGCAGCCCATGAGTTTTTGTAGCCCATCAATACCTCCCCTCCATCTCTCGGAGTACCATAAGTTGGATTCTTTGGAGGCAAACACAAATTGTCATCGGGAATGTAAGAATATCTAGCACAAGGCTTTTTAGGCGTCTTTCTAGGTTTTTTTTGCACTATTTCTACTTGTGCCTCTTCCTCTTCGACTTCCTCTTCATCCAACTCCTCCTCTGATTCAACATCATCCTTATCTCCATCTTCCTCATCTTTGTCACCCTCATTTGGTTCACCACCATCTTTTTCATCCTCATTTCCTCCTCCTTCACATGGTTCACCATCATTGGCACCCTCATTTCCCTCCTTCACTCTGGTTCACCATCATTGGCACCCTCATTTCCTCCTCTTTCACCGGTTCACCTTCTCCACCTTGATGTTGTTCTTCATTGCCCATCCCTTCCACGATCTCTTCATTGCCCATCGCTTCCACAATCTCTTCATTAACTTGTTGGATTACGTTGTCAACATTATCTCTATTAACACCATCTTGGATCACAACATCCTCAATGACCCACCTCTATACTTAGCATTTTTGGTTCCACGGTGACCTGCATCACAATGTACTTTGCCTCGAGGGGTGGGAGTTCTAAGATCTTCCAAGAAGGTTTGTTTGTTTTTTGCCTCTTCCACTAATCAAGAAAACAAAAGATATTAGCTTAAAAAAATAGGCCAACTCTAATTTTGGGGACCATAGTATAGTTCGGTTAACAAATATTTTTGAGAACAAAATAGAACTCAACATTGGTAAATGTTAATGAAGAGTTCGGTTTGTCATATTTTTTGTGAACAAACCGAACTCAACATGTGTGCAACTACTGAGTTCGGTTTGTCAAGATTTTTTGTCAAAAAGAGTTCGGTTACATTTTTTTTCTTCGGTAAAGTTCGGTTACTTTCTAAGGTTAGATTTTTATGCGAACAAACCGAACATAATAGCACAGTTCGGTTACATAAAAACTCAAATCAGCGGGCAAAATAGCGGAGTTCGGTTACATGTTAAAAACAAATTGTTTTAAAAAAATTTAAGTTCGGTTAGAAATTTTTTTGGCTTCTTTTGCGATCTAATCAACTGGCGCTCGGTGACCTAGTTTTGAATCCTAGAGAACCGAATCGTTCTTCGTGTTATTCCTTTCAGGTAGTTCGGTTAACAAAATTGGGTTTTTAAGAAACTCGACCTAACCGAACTATGTACTGTAACTTACATTTGAACCCTATTTTAATGATTTCTATTCAATTAAACGAATCAAAATCAAATTAAAAGTAATGGGTTTGTTGCAAAATACCTGCGAATCGGTCCCATGGCGGACCAGGGCTTCGGAGCGCCTATTATACCGGATTATGGCTTCACTTGGTTGTTACACTTCTTTATGAATCTGAAAATTGCTCGGCTGATTTGCTAGATGTCCCAATCGAGGACCTTCTCCTTGAAGTCTTTTGGTTTGCTTTCGAAGAACCATTGTTATAGTCGATTGATTAATCGACGATGAAAATTTTAGGAATCGACGATTAATCGAGATATCGATGAAGACGATGTTGTATTTGTAGAAGAAGAGAAGACAAGAGGGAGAACAGTTTTTAGACTGGTTTTTTTTTTTTTTTTTTTTTAGTTTTAGGTTTTTATTTAGATTAAGTTAGAGACAGTTATTAGGTTAGGGTTAATTTTAATTAGGGTAATGGGCAAATTGATAATCTCATGATTTTTAGGACATCCCTTAACATTGTAGGGTAGGGGCCTTATAAAACCATGGTCCCCTCAAAAAAAGCCTGGTCCCCAAAAAACGGTTCATCCAAAAAGTTTCTTTCTTCATAATCATCCCCCATGGGCCATGGCCCCACCCACCTACACCTCAATAGCATACCGTGCCCATAACATTCTTAAGGCGCCTTCACGAATCAGTCATTATCATTACCAAATTTAAACCCTTTTCCGATTAACAAAAACGCGGGCTAAAAGAAAGAAAAATAAATCTAGGGTTTCTCCGTCTCTCTCTCTCCTCTCACTCTCATTTCTAGGTTCTCAAAATTGGGGAAACTCCAATGCGAAGATCCAAAATCAAATCAACGAAATGAACAAAGAAAACGTTCCACCAAACCCTAATTTCATCAATTCTCACTCAATTGAACTCACTGAAGAACAAAGAAATCGAATCACACAGAATTTCAGAGCTGCAAAAGCACTTCTCAGTCGAAAACGCCCCTTCAATCACTCCTCCTCCTCCTCCCCATCATCTTCATCAACAGTTTCTAAGGTTAATCATCATCAAATTACAAGGTAAGTACTGTTACTCTTTTCCCCCTTTAGATTTATTCGTTTATAGTTGAAATCGCCCCTTTGATTTTGAACATTTTGGTGTATGTACAGAAATGAAAATGAAAGGGGGAATGTTTGTAGATATCCTCTTAGAGAAATACACCAGCAGCAGCAATTTAATACTCCGATGCCGATTGCTAGGAAGAAAATGTGTATTCAATCGTGTCCTGAACGAATTAAGGATGTAGAAAATCGTGTGAATTATGGTGGGGCGGTGAAATTAGAAGGTCCTGTAGGGATTGAGTTAGTCACTCCGGTGAAGAAGTTTGAGTGTAGGAATAATTTGAGTGATGTTTTTGGTTTGGGTTGTGATATTGATGAGGAATTTGATGAGGGGATTTTGAAAGAAATTGATGCTATATGTGAGCAAAGGTCGGCGGTGAAGGGGGAGAGGTCTGGTGTGGATGATGATTCATTGGTGAAATCTGAGAAGAATGTGGAAACTAAGTTGGAGAGTATGGATGTTGAATTGGGGGTTGATGAGGTGGTTTTGAAAGAAATCGATGCTTTGTGTGAGTCTGCGGTGAAGACTGGAAGGTTGGGCGTGAATGTTGATTCATTGGTTGAATCGTCTGAGTTTGTAGAAACCAAGTTAGCGAGTAAGGAAGATAAGGTTGAAATAAGGGTTGCAAGTTGGAGTAATTCTCGGATAAGATAAGAACATTGATAATGTTGCTGAGAGTTGAAAGTGTTAGTGCTTCCCAGTCTAAGAACATTGAAGACTTGGTCAAAGTTGAAAGTATTAGTACTCAATTTTTTTTAGATGATCTAGTTTTGAAAGAAATTGATGTTATATGTGAGCAAAGGTCCGCGGAAAAGACGGAAAGGTTGGGTGTGAATGAAGAATTTTTGGTTGAATCTGATGATCTTATAGAAACTAAGTTAGAGAGTGTGAATACTTCTGAGGCTAAGGACATTCAAAACTTGCCAAAATTTGACAGTGTTAGTAGAACTCCGGCTAAAAACATTGAAAACTTGCCGAATGTTGACAGTGTTAGTACAACTCCGGCTAAGAACATTGAAAAAATGCCGAAAGTTGAAAATGTTGTTAGCACTTCTCAGGCTAAGAACATTCAGAACTTGCCGATAGCATCCATGGAGTATATACAATCGTTGAATGACCAACAGAAAGAGGCAGCTTGTTGTAATATATCGACCCCTTTGATGATAATTGCAGGTCCTGGCAGTGGGAAGGTTTGGTTTACTTCGCTTTCTCCATTTCGTTTTTGTTTTTTAGCTAAGCATATTGGTGATTTTTTTTCCCCCTCTGAAGTTTCACTACAATTTTTCTTTTTTTTTGGTTAGACCTCGACAATGGTTGGGCGTGTGTTGATGTTACTGAGTAAGGTACTAGTTTTACTGTAATGTCCCTCTTATTATTTATTTTGTGGTTTTGGTTATTGTTCTCTGACCTTTAATACTTTTTTAGGGCATTGAGCCTTCCAACATCCTGGCCATGACTTTCACAACAGCGGCCGCATCTGAAATGAGGGATAGGATTGGAGCAGTGGCAGGGAAATCATCTGCAAAAGAACTTATGATCAGCACATTCCACTCGTTCTGTTTGCAGCTTTGTCGTTCACATGCAGAGAAGTATACATTCTCTAATTTGCTTAAATGAGTTTTATTTAGTAATCTATGGGATTGTTGGACACATAATTGCTTATGTTTATCCCAGGTTAGGACGCACACCCGAGTTCCTTATATATGGTCAGGGTCAACAGAGACGAGCTATCATTGAAGCCGTGCGGTTGTCGGAAACTGGAGGAAACGATGGACAAAATCTCGATGCGTCCAAAGTTGATCAGAACTCTAGTGATGTGACCTCTGCACATAATTTCAAGGAGAAGTCAAAAAAGTGGCAGAAGTTTGTTACGCAGGTCTGTTCTGTATACACTGGTTCCTGAAGATTCTTTATCCTTGCTTGAACTCCTATCAAAGTTTTTTTTTTTTGTTTGTTTGTTTGTAATATTGCGTTATAGGTTCTGACTCTTTAGCTATATAATTCAAAACTCCCTATTATCTATTAGTAAAAGTTCCGGCTTGATTGACGCTGCTGACTACTCTTTGAACTAACAGTTCATAGCTGACAAGCAGTAGACATTAAATTCTTACATCCACAAGGCTGGCTCAATGCATAGTTTTCATTACTCTCATTAATATATCTCCTCAAGTGTCATCCATCATACTATTTTCTTAACTTTTTTCTCTTCTTTTGGGCACATCCTAGACTAGTAGACTGTATCTCTGTTCTGTTTTTTCTCGATATTACATCCTATTTATTTCTATTTGTAACTTTTTCCATTGCAGGCTAAAGCATCTGGAAAGGTTCCTACAGACTGCCAAAAAATGGGTGATGAGATTGGAGTAAGCGGATCTGATGTTGTTTAAAAGATCTTGTTGCGGTTTTGGTCAATGTCTCCAAGTTCTCATCTCTTTATCTGTACCAGGCTACAATTCTCGGGAATTATGACAAAATTCTAGTGTCCTGCAACGCTCTGGATTATCATGATTTAATTAGCTGTTCGGTGAAGCTCCTCACTGATTTTCCTGAAGGTATATATTGCATTGTATCATTTAAACTATAACTGGTTATGCAACTTCACCATTAATAGTACTTCAATTAATGATTTTCCTCAATATTCAGTATATAAGGAGTGCCAGGACATGTGGAAGGCCATAGTAATAGATGAGTTTCAGGATACTAGTTCAATGCAATATAATTTCTTGCGCATCCTTGCCTCTCATAATCACATAACTATTGTTGGAGATGAAGATCAGGTGCACCTTATCAGTTAACTTTCATTTGGAATTTCTTAAGCTCGTGATACGACATTCTATATAACATATGAAAGAGTTCTGAAGTCAAGTTGCTGTATATTTTACTGCAGTCCATTTTCAGCTTCAATGGTGCTAACATTTCTGGGTTTCGTTCATTTCGCAAAGATTTTCCTAATCATAAAGAGGTGATCCTTAAGCTCTTCAGTCTAGAATTGCAGTGTTATTTCTTTTAATCATTTTTCATTTTATTTTTGCGATTACCAACTTAATCTCTGGGGATATATAGGAGTACAAGGTTTTGGTATTGATTAATGGTCACCAGTCATGAAATTTTGTCAACTTCATTGCTGATAATGGCAGAATACTCCTTGTTAAGTTAGTGTTTTTTTTTTTTTTTTGCAGATTAGATTAACCAAAAACTACCGCTCAACACGCTGTATTGTTGAAGCTGCATCATCGCTTATCCATAATAATTCAAAAAGATGTCCCCTAAAACAAGTTGTTTCTGGTAACTCTTGCGGATCAAAGGTATCTTCACTATAACTTGTCCTCAGTTGCTCAAGATTTACAATGTTAGTATTCCTTGAAATGTTACAAGGAAGATAACTGTTAAGGAATGTGGTTTTGACAAGGAGAATTTATCTGTTTTGACAATGTGCAGATAACTGTTAAGGAATGTTACAAGGAAGATGCACAGTGTGGTTTTGTCGTTGATAAAATATTGGAGATCAAGGCTAGTTCTTCTGATGCTAAGACTTCCTTTGGCAGTGTAGCAGTTCTTTATCGGAGGCAGGTAAAATGTCTTCTATCTTTCATATTTCATATCAATTTACAGTTTAATTACATCTTTTTAAAAGTGTTTTTTTTTTCTATCACAGATATCTGGGAAAGCATTCCAAACAGCTTTTCGTGACAGGAAAATACCCTTTAATGTGCATGGTGTGGCCTTTTATAGGAAAAAGGTTGGCCTTTTTTTCCCCCCTATTTCTTATCCATAGGATGCAACGTGACAGCCATGTGTTTGGGATTTGACATACTAATTTGTATTGTAACAGGCCGTTAAAGCCATTCTCGCAATGCTTAGAACATCATTAGCTGGTTGTGATGACGGCTCATTTCGTCAAGTATTCAAGGCCTTTTTATCTTGTGAAAAAGAAGAGAAGAAAAGGGTACTTGCAACAGTTATCTCTGCCTTGTATCATTATTTATTTCTTTAATTTTTCAGTCCTCTGTTTGAATTCATGTTCAATGTCTGGGATTACTTTTTTTCTTTCAGGTGGTTGACTATATTGACAAAATTTCCACTACTAGGAAAATCAGCTTTATTTCAGCTGCCTCTGACATCTTTGCTGCAAAGATCTCTGGTACCTTTAAGAGGTCTTTCTTCTTTGATTTTGCTAACACATCATTGGGCTTTCTTTGAATATGTTGTTTGCCTTTGATGCTGGAGGCCTTGGATTTCATCTTCCATTGATAACACTTCCCAACTGTCAGTTCTTGAACTTATGTTTTTTCTAATGATCACAGAAGTCAACTTTCCCAAGGACGCAAAGTGCTATCAACGCTTGACATGATATCAAAACTTGTTAATAGGGTAAGAGCATACATTCTGAAACTATTTAAAATCTATGCTCTATTCAAAATCTATGCTGGCCTATATAATGTAGCTTTTATGTTGAATTGTAAGAGGAGAAAACTGATCCTCCTGCAATCTGCATATAGTTGAATCCCAAGTTCTTGAACATTTTTTTTTCCTCAGGTAGTCAGAGTAGAGTCAGTAGACAACATGTTATCACAAGCCCCACAGCAATTATGAATCTTTTTTTATGTTGTTTTGGTTCCACCATATTCCCATCACATAGGAAGAGAAAGACTGGAGATACGGCCTCAGGATTTCCTGGAACTCACCCAGCTCCAAATTCGTATTTTTGTAGTAGCTGTGCAGTACAACTTTATTTTAGGAAGGATGACATCATCTATTTGTTTTTACAGGAACAATCAATTTCAACTGTTATCACTTCAGTGGCGAACATGTTACCTCAGGTCTGCTTCCATATCATAGATCAACTTTATGGATTTGATAGAGTTGCAGTATAACTTTAGTTGGTTCATTTGGTGATGTCATTTTCTCCCATTTTCTTGCCAGTGTAGTTTAGTTGTGCTTGATATTCTTATTTCATATTAATTTGAAGGAAAAATTTACAGAACAGTTCTTTACCCTTGATTTCGAATGCTTTAGTTAGAAAGAAAAGGGGTACTTAAGATGTTTTGAAGATAACTTTGAAATTTGTCAGTAGTTTGTCACATTTATTCGGTAAGCAGGGGATCTGGCAATGTCGTACTAGGAGATATTGTGTATTTCTGTTTTACGTACTGCTGTATATATTCATAATTTTCACACATAAGTGAAAACTAGCTCTATTCTATTATTGCAGTTTCAAGATTCAGTGTTGTATGTAGTGTCTGTTCATCGCATCTGATGCTAAAGTTATCCCAGCAGCTGACAAACCCCTATATTTTTTGCTGTAGAAATATCTTCTTGAGCAACGGGCAGTTGCTGATGTTGATGGCGGGAAGTTGCTGAATGAAGATAATGATATTAGATCTGTAAGTTCACACCACCACCTATTGTTTAGTAGATTTTTGTTGTTATATTATTTGGAATTTTTAACAAAGAGATGTTGGATATATTACATGGCAGGTCCTACAGTACCTGTTGGATGATGTCTCTGATTTTTTATCAGCACATTCCAGTAATAGCGAGTTAGAGATTTGTAATAAAAATGAAGAGAAAGGCTGTGCTAATGTACTCAAGGCATTTCTTGATAATATATCCACAAGGGAGAGTGAAAATTTCCGTGTTAGGAAGCGTGATAATGGGGATTCTGTTACTTTGACTACTATCCATCAGGTGCTCCACTTTCTTAATTCCATTTTGTTATTGTTCATTGGAACTTTGTTGGTATTTAGAGGCGATATTACATTTTATCTTACTTTGTTTTATGCTTGGTTCTTCCAGTCAAAAGGGTTAGAGTGGGATACTGTTTTCATCATTAAGGTATGTGATGGAAACTTCATTTGAGTTTTTGAGTTTTTGGAGTAGTGGTATGATTTGTTATATAAACACCAAATGATAAATATTGACAGATCTACATGGATGAATCTGCGGATAACATCCATGAAATTTGACCATCTGTGTTGGGAACTTCTTGTGAAACTTCTTATCTAGGTCTCTCTTAATATATGGACGAGTCACTTTATGATGAGAATGATCTCTTCACCTCGAGTTTCTCCAAGTTATATATAGTGGAGTGTCACGATGTCGTCTGTGGTCTTTACTAGTTAGTAGTTCGTTCGACATAACTGCCACTGTGTTGTCACACCATACACTTTCACCTTAATATAGCTCTTGAAAGTGGTTAATATTTCTTGTGTTTGATGAATTTGATTTTAAAAGAAGATGAACGTTAGCCGCCTCACATCTTTAACACCTCCATTCATTTCATTTAGGCAAATGAATCAGAGATACCTTTATTACATGAATCTAATGGTGCTGTAAAAGAAAATTGTGCATCTCTCGAGGTAAGCTTGTGTCCTTTTCTTCATACAGTAAACCTTTTATTCTGCTCTTTTCAAAGTTCACATTTTTCTCACCGGCTTTAGTGACTCGATAGGAGGAGCGACGACTGCTATATGTGGCGATGACTCGTGCTCGTAAGAAACTCTATATTTTGTATGTTACCATGGATTCGAATTGGCAGGTAACTCCCCCCCCTCCCTCCGTCTATCTCAATAGAAACCTTTGCAGTTGGCAGCCTGGTTAACTAACAAATTTAAACCTTTTCAGTTGCTTCAACCATCACGTTTTCTACAAGAAATTCCACGCCATCTTCTCGATGTTCAGGTATGTAGCATTTCCTATGAATTTAAGGAACATTTGTTGAGAATTTCAATTTTATGTAGCTTCTGTAACGGTACCTAGATCATTTTGATGCTGTTTACTACCGCTCTAGTCAACCATCTTGGCAAGGAGATCCCTTTTTTGAGTAGTGTAAGTCTAGGTGTCTCGAATCTTAATTCATTTTTGTAAGTTGTTGGTTGACGAATCACTCCATGTTCAATGCAGGCTGAATTGACTAGAAATGAAATGTCAAACATGACCAAGGATCCCCCAGGAGGAACTGATCAGTGTGCTGATGTTGCACTCAAGGGTCAACAGTTTCGTGAAGAAGCTTCTGTTGAAATTGGTTGTCCCGATATTCCAGGAGCCAGTGTTGTGCCCGATGAGTCATTAGAGTTGGCAGAGGCATACAACAATGGAAATAGTTTTTTAAAAAGGTATCTTTTAAACATGAATGTTAGCTTTACTATTGTTGTCTTTTTCTTGGTTTGAATGGTTTAAAGACTCAACTGTTGCCTAATGTAAGTGCTATTCTTTTACAGGTTTATTGTTGAGGATAGGTCTACTGTATCCCATGTATTCCATCAATGGGCCAAGAAGAAAGCATTTGAAGACCCTAAGCGGTTGCTTGATAAGGTCTGTGCTAGATTCTAGTAAACTCTTTTCCTGTGATGGATTCTCCACTTATGAGGTAGACCGAATTTGTGGGCAAGGTGGGATTATTCACTTATTCTCCTGAAATACTAATAATCAGTTATATCCGGACCCACATGCGAAATTGATAATTCCCATCATTGCTGTTTTTGTTGCCTAATATAATGTGAAATAATGCGTTGTTTTTGATGTTGCATTCACTGTTTCACTGTTGATGTTAACAAATTTCTATTTTCGGGAACGTCAAGCATTTTACATTGAACTTATTTCAAATTTTATTATGCAATATTTGCAGATTGGCTTTGTTATTGATGAACGGTTGAGAGCCAAAACTACGAAAAACAAGGTTAAGCAACTGCCAGTTTCAGTTTGTTGAACATTTTTTCTTTTCGGCATCTATCAATCAGACAAATTTAAGCATCCCTATCAAATGTAGACGGTAATTATTAGGGTAACTGTGTCTGTTTGTTGACCTTCTTTTAATTGTTCAGGATGTTTTGCGCAAATTGAAGTCTTGCTTGAAGGATGATGAAGCCCTCGGTTATGCAGAATATGTAAGCTCATGAATTCTCATTTGTACTCCCGAATTCTTATGTTATTTTGTTTATATTTGTTCGTGTGAACTGCTGATAATACACAAGATTTTCATTCTTTGAAGATTCTAGCTGTAGTGTCTGACAAAGGTTTCGAATTATTAGGTTTTGATGTGGGAGAAAATTCCTGCTGATAAGCGTGCTCATATAATGAGAGAAAAGCAGGTAATTTTTCTATTTCTTTGGTAACTTTTTCTTCCTAGACCTCATACATTGATATACAATGTTCTCGAATGCTGTTCGTCATGAATTTTCATTTTCAGGAACATTTCCTGAAACTGAGAATGGAAAATGCTATGGGTTCATCCGAAGCTTCACCAAAACAGGTTATTCTTGTGCTTCATTCATTTCGATATTTGAATCAATTCATTTATCTCTTCTATGTTTTATTACTGCATACCAAATTTATTGATCTGCTACATCTGCACGCTCTGTTTGGCAGATCTCTTATCTACAAAGTCTAGGATGCACAGTTGTACCTACATCACGCCTCCATGCTTCTCGTTTGATTGAGCAGTACAAATCACTATGACGAGGGATGGCGGTTCTGGCAAAGGTGTATCCATCTGTACTATAATTCTTACAACAGCAAGATATTTTAAAAGGGCAAAGTAAATACTTCACAAGTTTTTATTGTATTCCTTGTAACAGTTTTGTAGTTTCCGGCAGGGGAAGCATGAGTTATATGTGCCAGTTCATAAGTTTGTAACAGCTTTGTAGTTTCCAACAGCAAACATTGTGGAAGATCTTCATGAATGCATGCATCAGTTATAAAGCTCAAATTTACAGTGTGAGTGACTTGTGATGATTTTTCATACTGTTGAGACATGCACCTGACATGAGTCATTCATTCATACCTTGTCTTCCTTGAAGCCTAAAATATGAAGGATGGTTTCTTCAATTATGTCATGGTTGGAGTGGTGCTCTTTCGCTTTTAAACATGAGATTTTTTTTTTTAACATGATCCAATGTTTTTGCAGAAGGCTTAGTGTGGTTAAATATGTTTTTAAATATTGGAGTAAACTAAAGACGAAAATTAAAACATATACATCTGGTTAGTATAGTGAATCTACATACCTTTATCAAGGTAAAAGAAATCCACCCACATCAAATTGCATAAAAAGACTAAAACTATTAGACATAGCTAGTTTTATGAGGTGAGAGTGGAGCGCCATGAAAACCACACTTGAAACTGATTAAACATCATATTTCTGATTCAGCAGAAAGACAATGATTTTGTAAATACCATTAGATGAAAAAGGGTTAATATTTTTCTCGGTTTCTGGAAATCTATCTTGGCTTGGCTAATTTAGCGAAATTGAGTTAATACCACTTGTTATTGTTGCCGGCAGTGAAATATAGAACATTATTGTAAGGTTAAGTGGTTTCTTAAACACAAAATTGGTGCTCCTACTCTGGCCAACTTGACAACGTGAAACCAGTGATCATCATCGTTACTCCTCCCTTTTTGCTCTGCAACCTTTTCTTTTACACTAAATAGTTATCTTCATTAGAAAGTAGTTATCTTCATCATCTCCATTGAATTCTTTTAATCATCTTTCTCTTTTTCTGCCCGGATTTTAATTCTAATTGAGATCCGGGTAGAACTATCTAATATATATTTAAATAAAACAATGGGCCATTTACAAAATGGTCATACTTTTTGTAATTCAGTTACAAAATGATCATACTTTTGTAAATTGGTTACAAATTGATCCTACTAGGTCCGGCATAACAATTTTTCAAAAAAAATGGGGTTTGTTGTCCCCAAAATACCCTCGTTTTTAACTCGAGCAAATTTTAACCATAGTTAACCCATCGCTAACGTGGTGGACACTCGCTGACGTGACAACAGTTTTGTAACCAGAACCTAACAGACAGACCGGCTCAGGCTGACTAGTCTAATTGCCAAGGCCTGAGCCATTTGCATCCATCCTGTAGCTCACTAAAATAACACTTCCATCTCACAACAACATCAAGTTTTGTCGTGCAATTCGGAGACCTTGTTCGGCCTTTGCCGCAACATCAAGCTCACTCAAACTAAAACCATCACCACTGCAATTCAGACCTTGTTGTTGTCCTCAACTGCAACACATCACCCATCTCTACATACTAGCACCAGCTTCATCTCAACACATGCAATGCTTTAAGCTGCAATAACCATCACCACTATAAATATCCTCCATCCCAGGAACCACAACATATAACCATTTCGTCAACTCCATCTTCCATTCTCTGCAGCACGAACTCATCAATACCATCAGTTCTTACCCCCACATCAGCACCATCTTCTCTGTCAGATCAACAATCTCTCACTGCATCCACTAGTAGACTCCATTAGCTCGGAACCATCATCAAACCCATTGGAACTAGTTGAACCAACATCTCTTACTCAAACCAACTTCATCATTTCTCGGCACTGCACCTGCACCTGAGTCTCCACTATTGGCAGCATTAGCTTTGTCTTCTAAATCTCACCATTTGAACTTTACCGTTTCAATTCAATTCCTTCAACCCATTAGCTTACAGATCCAAATCCTAAGAATACATCTAGTCTTCATACTTATCCATCCGTTGCAGTCCTTTTCTCTCTTCAATTCATCACTCAGCCCACACCTAAATTCCATCTCCTGCAATTGCATCTGTTGCCACTGCACCGTTACTGTCAGCATCAGCATCAACCTATAGACAACAGGTATTGTTGACTCCAATCACTGAAATCCACATCCAGCTCAACTCACAACCATTTTTTGGTCTTGGCCTCATCTTCCAACTCATAGCCACTACACCTGCTCAACTGCAAACTCAGCTCAACAACCATTATTGTTCTCTTTCCCTGATTCCTGTAGCTTCTAAGCCCATCTCTCTTCATCTGAATTCACTAACAACACCAGATTCTAAATCTTCCATGTAATACATGAATTCCCCATAAATCAGCAACATCTCACGAAGAACCCTAAATTCATCACAAACTCAAATTACCAACAATTTCTGTAGCTTCTCGAACTCAACTCCACATAACCCCTTTTAAATCTTCAAATGAGAAAAACTCATCTCTAATTTATTCTGGGTTTCAAGATTAAACCCATCTTCATCTGCTCGATCTCTAAACCGACAAAGAACCACGTACTCAAACTACAAAACCCAACTTCTTGTTATTTCAAATCACAACAAACCCATATTCTTTTGATTCCTCACGGACCCATTAATTATCTCCTTCTCATGATTTCTCAATCCATACTCGCAAATCTCAATCAGCCTCATCTTCCATTAACACAACTTAAATTCTATCATTCATCATCAAAAACAACGGCAGCAGCATCACTTTCATGACTGTATCAACGACAGCAGTAAATGTTAGGGTTTATGGAAAAAAAAATCCCCAAATTCGAAAATAGGGTTTCTGAAAATAAATGGAATTGCAGAAAATGAGTTAAAGATTACTAAACTCGTTAACATCTTGACGATCACTTCTAGAAAAAAATCCCTAAATACCTTCTTTGCTTGAAAGTATTCATAAAACAGCACTACAGATACCTCAAAACCATACACAAGGACTTTAAAGTCTATTAAGGATCTGCTAGCGAACAAAATGACTCGAAATCTCTCAAATTTCTGTAAATCGCCATTGTTGCAGAGAGTTTAGAGAGACAGATGCGATTGAGAAGAAAATGAATCTCAAATGAAAACCCTAAACTGTTATAGTGGGTGTTTTGTTTTGAGTGATCATGTCCGTCCAAAGTATCCTCAAGATGTGCCAGTCACACGATGTATGGTGAAAGATTTAACAAAGTCAGGTTAAGGACATGCTAGTAATTTTTTTTTCGAAAATAGAAAGGTTATATTAAGAAAAGAAACAGGCAGAGCCTGCAGTTTCAAGAGTTACAGATTAATAGCCTTAAGCCTAAATTACATGTGCAAAACAGCTTCCCAATTGTGGAGCACCGAATTTGCATCAACAAAGCTAAAAACATCCGTATCACAATTCCAAAGCACTAGAGTCTGCTTAACCAAAACGATTATCTCTTCCACTGATCTCTTCCTATGTCCAAACACTCTATTGTTCCGTTCACCCATAAGTTCCAAACGATGGCGAAGTGTGTCATATCCCATAATGCTTTACATCTCGCCCTTTAAAACGTTCCACTTCCATGCAATGAAAACTTGCAGAATAGATAACGGCATAGGCCATGATATGTGAAATGATTTGATAAAGAAATCCCATACCTTAAAAGAGAATTCACAAAGTGGATCAACATGTGGTCTCGTTGTCTCTTGAACGTCGTTGCAAAATACACATATGTCGGATTCAAGTTGGACACCTCATTGTCCGAGCATAGTCCGAGTAGGTATATAATCATTGAAAGCCGCCCACAATAAGAAGCTTACCTTGTTTGGAATCCCTTTTAACCAAAGAATGTTCTTATAGCTGCATTCTTCCACATTACTCGCTAGAGCTTCATAGCACATTTTTGGACAGAAGTTTTCCACAAACTTAACCTCATCCCCGCCTTCTACAAGAACAGGTACAGATCCTAAATCACGTTGTAGTAGATCCCACTCCATCTTTTCATTTTGATTAAGAGCCTTTTTGAAATTTCCTACCCAACGTCCATTAGTGATCATCTCAGCTATGGAAACTTGTTTATTTCGCAGCCTTGAAAATAACCTAAACAAGTCCTTGAGACATCCCCTCGTCAACCCAATGATCGTGCTGTAACCTAATATTTCTACCACTGCTTATTTTATACGTTACAAATTTCAATTTCAGAACTATCTTTGTAACATTCCTCCATAAACTTCTTCCTTGAACGAGAGAGTCATCAGCCGGCAAAGCAATTTCTTCATTCACCTTACATTTTTGTTGTGCTATTCTTCTCCACAGAGCACCTCGTTGGGTCGAATACCGCCAAACCCACTTAGCGAGGAGATATTTATTGGTTAGTCTTAGGTTTTTAACCCCTAACCCTCCACTCTGTTTAGAGGTGCTAACCTTTGGCCAATTCACCCAAGACATCTTTTTTTTTCCTTCAACAGCACCCCAAAGAAAGTTACGCATCAACTTTATCATCTTCTTCTCAATACACACAAAGGATGAAAGAGAGACAAAAATAGATTGGCAAACTTGAGAGGCACTCTTTATGAGCGCTAACCTACCCGCTTTGTTGAGAAATTTCTTTTTCCAAGAAGCTAGCCTCACTTCCATTCTTTCTAAAACAGACTCCCAAATAGAAGTGTTTCGAACAAGCACCAATCGGAAGGCCTAAATACTTAATAGGAAGAACTGCTTTTACAACCCAACTCTTTTGCTAAAAGAGATATAACATGATCAAAGCACCTATACTGACCATAGTGCTTTTCTCGAAATTCAACTTCAAACCTGTCAGTTGTTCAAAAATAGTGAGAATGATGAATAGTCTAGTTACCTCCTCTTCTTTAGCGTCGATAAAAATAAGGGTATCATCCGCAAATCAAGATGTGAGATTACCGCACCAAAAGATCTCGCTACTTGAAAGCCATGAAGTTGACCTCTGTGAACAGCATCATTCAAAAGTTTTGAGAGCACCTCCACCACTAACAGAAAAGATAAGGAGAAATAGAGTCACCTTGCCTTAAACCTTTAGATGGCTTGAATCTTTCCGTGACGATCCATTAACCGTAATGTAGAGATGAGCAAGAAGAAATACACCATTGCATCCAGGAAATCCATTTATTTCCGAATCCATGTCTACTGAGAATGTTAAAGAGAGCATTCCAATTGACATTATCAAAAGCTTTCTCCATGTCAATTTTACAAATAATACCTGGATTCTTAGATTTTAGCCTCGTCGTCAACACACTCATTCGCGATAAGAACTCCATCTAGAATTTACTTATCTTTTATGAAAGCCCCTTGGTAGTCGGAAATAAGACTTGGCATTACTACCTTAAGTCTCTCTCGCGAGAACTTTAGATAAAATCTTGTATGCACTACTTACAAGACTTAAAGGTCTGAAGTCTTTTGGAGTGCATGAATCTTCTTTTTTCGGAATTAAAGTTATGAAAGAGCAATTAAGCCTCCAATCCATAGACCCATACCAGAAAGTCATTAAGCATGCTCATGAAGTTCTCTTTAATAATGCTCCAGCAACTTCTATAGAATTCAGCTGAAAAACCGTCAGGCCCAGGCGATTTGTTACACCCCATCTTCTTGATAACCTCCCAGACTTCGTCTTCCGTAAAATTCCTTTCTATCCACACCTTCCTGGTATCATCAATCTTAGCAAAATGAAGAATATCCAATGAAACATTAAAGTTGTTATGGGAGGAAAACAAGTTAACATAGAAGTTTTGATTTCTTCCTTTATCACATTCTGATCAAAACAATCTACCCCATCAACTTGAAGCTTAGCGATAGTATTTCTTTTCTTCCTTGCACTAGCGATTCTATGGAAATAACTAGTATTAGCATCCCCCCATCTGAACCCATTTTGCTTCGCTCTAAGTTGCCATTTCCGTGCTTCCAGAACCTCTACGTTTTTCAACTTGATTTTACTTTGAAGCCTTGTCTCGTACTGTTCAGGTTGTAAAACTCCTTGCTCCTCTAATAAATTCAGTTCATTAATTTTGTTTGTTAAATACTTCTTCTCTCTCCTTACAGATCCGAATTCATACAAACCCCAAGGTTTGATGAAGAATTTCATATTTTGTAATTTCAGAAAAAAGATAGAACTTGCACTGCCTGAGAACTCCATAGAATCCCACCAAGTCTTCACACTACTGAAAAAATCCTTGTGTTCAATCCAGCTTCTTTCTAGCTTAAAATACGGTTTGTTACCTGCAGAAGGACAAGTAGTAACCACAATAGGGTTATGATCAGAAATTGTCCTTGTTAGAGCAATCTGTAAAGCATTAGGAAAAGCCTCACAAACTCTATACTTGAACAAAAATCATTCAATCTCGCAAAGAAGAGGATCTTGATGGTTGTTAGACCATGTAAAAGAACCCCCAATGGTTGATCCACCAGCTTCCTGCAGCGTAAGATGAAATTATTGAGAAAGGTCAGGTTTTCTACTATCACCGAACCTCTATTTCTTTCTTCGTCCGATCTTACATAATTGAAATCACCTGCGCGAAACAAATAGGACCAGCCCACCATCTTCTAATTTCCTTCATATCCTCCTAAAATTCAGCTCTAGGATTATACTCACAGGACCGTAAGCATTATTGATAGCCCACTTGTAGCCGTTAACCCTAGTAGACAAAACAACAAGCATGTTGTTGTATCCAATCCTCTCATCCTCCTTCAAGAATTTGCAATTATCCCATATAGATAAGAGACCACCACTGGCTCCTACCAAGGAATATAAACCCAATCAAAGTTTTCGTCATACCATAACCGTCTTATAAACCAGCTTTGAGAATTTCATAATTTTGGTTTCTTGGACCAAACAAATCGCACATCTTTGATTAGCAATAGTATTCTTAAGAGCAGTAATTTTATCAAAATCGTTCAAGCCTCTAACATTCCAGTTAAGAATCTTAAACTCCATTGGCGACTCTAACTCCCTTGCATTACTTCTTTCGTCAAAGATTCGTTGGATGAGCATCATTGTTGTTAACACACACAATTTCTTCTTCGGCATCCCTGTGCATTCTAACTCTCTCCTTATACTTCACAACCAACTGGGTCATATTGTCCTTCAACGACCTGATATTGTCATCGCTTATGTGCCCGTAACTACAGGCCAGATGAACCAGAGAGTCTACAGTTTTGTCTACTATCTCCTTGCTATCATCATGTTTAGTCTCATACAAATTCTCTACCACTGCATTCTCCCTCAAATTCCTTGTTTCACAATCATCCAATGAGTTGTGTTCATCTTCCTCTAGGTTAACGCTTAACACACGGCCTCCAGATGTATCGTCAGGACTCAGGGAAGAAAACCTTGATCCTGATGCAGAAACGGGTTGTGAACTGTGTCCATTAGATGCTGATGTTGAGTGTCTGGTTCTCGCGGACTTATGAACGTATATCCAGCTCCCCTGTTCGTCCTCCTGAATAATTTGACCCGACCCATCTCTTATGTGTTCAGCAATCTCGTCAGCTGAGGCAACCCTAAACACCGTTGCATCCTGACCCTCTTTTCCGGAATTTAAATTATTCATCTTAGGAGTATCTGATCGTGAATCTGCAGAATCATTCAAAGATGACATAAAATCCCTCATATTTAAGTCAAAATCTTGGACTTTCCTTATGTATTCAGATTCTGTTTCCACCAGTTTAGGAGAATAGTTATAATCCCATTCCGCGGTCAAAGCCACCTTCTCGCCATCTATTTTTGTTAAGAAAACAGTAGGGATATCATCAAAACCTCCATTAACAAATTATCCCGATGAAGTGCACCTTCTTCGGGACAAAGTTGATGGACAAAGTGTCTCGGTTGATATTGAGCTCAAACCCCTAACTCATTGCCAATCATTGCAAAAGTATCAGAATTCCACCATTTAATTGGGAGACCCCTTATTTTAATCCATTTGACCTTTTGATCAAAGCTTTCCACAGGATAAATTCTTTGATGTGCGATATTCCACTTCCATGATTTCTCTGCCATAGAGTTATCCTTGCTCCGCAAGCTTTGCAAATCCTTTTACGAGTACATTTAACTCTGACTTTGCGGGCCCACCCGACTTAACCCTGAAACTACCGGAAGTAGGACTGTTTTGTTAATGGTTTGTAGCAGTGTGACTAATTTGCAAACCAGGTCTTAATAGTGGGACTATTTTTGAATTTGCCCTAAAACAAATTGCATTACAACAATTGATATTGTAGTATATTTTTATTTCGATTACGTATGGCAAGTTTGTGCCATTACGGGTTCTCATACCTCCTAGAGGGCCTTAGATTTTGTTCAATCTTTCATTCAACCATCTACGGACGTGATGAACAGAGATTAAAAAATTTGGTATTGAATTTGGGCGTATTACTTCTTTTATGGAAGCATCATTCCTTCCCGGAGAGTATCCAACAAAATGGTGATAAACCATTAGAAGATGTCAATTCCCATATCGGTTTACATATATTTGGTGCAGAATTTTGTTTTCGATTATTTTCGGTTCAACATTATTGTACTAACAATGTATTTCGATTCATGGATGTAATTGAATATTATGTAACTATGTTTTACTATCAATGAAGTTTAGGGCTTTCATGCTCCTCATTCATTCAAAAAAAAAACACAAAATTGGTCAATTAACCCAATAACAACAATTACTGGGTGAAAAAAACATGTAAAATTTGATACTATTTAAATGGACAAGAATGTAAAAATAGCCAGGATGTAAACAGTTTCATCCTACCCATTTTCAAATATTTTTTCTTATTTTTAATTTACATCAGGATGCATCCAGTTTCACTCTCGCTATTTTTTAAGTTTAAGCCAGGCCGAATCCAGATTCATTCTTGCTATTTTTTCTTATGTCTATTTCACTCATACTAATTTTTACTCGTCCATTAGAACCATGTTTTAAAAATATTTTGAAAATTGACCCAATTTTATTTCTTAAAAGGTTTTCTCAAACTGTTTTGTTGCATAATCCGAACCCTCACTCTGTCTTATTTTAGAAGTCTAAATTGGGAATTTTTTTCTTGTCTTAAATTACTTGCTAGAATTTATATTTTTCCACTTTTTATCCTAATCTACACTTAACGTTGGAATCATATCCTATTATGAAGAATCGTGTAGATCTATTTCCTAGACGCAATCTTAAATACTCCCCTCTCTATATCCTTTATTCTCTTGTGTTTTATTTTATGTTTTAAACAATTTAAAGTAAAAAACAAAAACCTAGACATCTAAAAGCTAGTACCTTAAATACTAGTTTAGGGTAATTATGGAAAACTTTTTTTCTCTTTGCATTTCTTAATCTTCGTGCAAAATCCTATTTAGGCATCTAAATTAGGACAAGAGTATCTAATTTACTTTTTTCTTATTCTTTAACATTCATAGATATGACCCTAAAAGCGCTTTTTGTCGTTACGGTCTTACGGATAGGCTTGACATATCCTACCCCACGACAAGTTCCATCTATTTTAGCATCCGGTTTTTTAACACAACCTCAGTGGGACCCACGGTGGGTAATATTCTTCAGCGGGCCAATGGGCTGTCTCTCACGAGATTTTTTGCGGAATCAAGCCCCTATCAACTAGCATAAGCGTGACTTCATGCTTAAAAATCTCTCTCTCTTGCATTTCTTAATCTTTGTGCAAAATCCTATTTAGGCATCTAAATTAGGACAAGAATATACAATTTTCGGAAATGCTATTCTCATCGCTAATGACGGCTCTACTCACCGCTCAAGCTGATGTGGCACTAAACCGGTAGAAACGTGGGAGAGAGAAAATGCGCCCTGTACGACGTGTCGAGGTGTGTTGTGAGTGCGAATTCATCGCACACTCCTTAACGAGTGTATATTTCACATTTTAATCTCTACCCTTGATTTAATTTAGGGAGTTATGTAACGAGGGTCGTGATTCTAAACATGGAGGGTAATGGGATCATCCGTTAAATAATCAACCAATCGGAAGAATATATGAAATATACACTCGTTAGAGGAGTGTGAACAGATTTGGACTCCGTGTGTTGTACACCACGTTAATTTTGCTCTCATGACTTTTCTCTTTCTAACTTTTCCTTCTCTTTGTGAAAAACACTTTCTCTTTCCTCTGTAACATTTTCTCTTCCTTCATCAGTTTTACGAAATCATTTTTCTTTAAGATTCTTCTCTTATCTTCTTAAGGAATATGTTGTATTTTTTGATCTTTTATTTAAGAAGTGAAAGTGAGAGGAGGAGTAGTTGATTTTTGTTTTTTTAAAGTACGCAGTCATAAGATCGTTCTTCATCCATCTTTTTTTACTTTTTTTGAAGTTTTCTTCTTTGAAGCATTTTTTCTTCTTTCTCTTTTAAGGAAGTGATTGTATGAGATTTAATTTTCGATTTTTTTTTTTTTTTTTTTTTTTTTTTTTTTTAAGTATCCCAGTCAATAGCTAATGGTGGTGGTGGTTATTATGATGAAGAATTTTAGGATTATTCTTCTTCTTCATAAAAGAGAAGATCTTTCGAGTCGATGGTGGTATTGGAAGTGGCGGCAGTTGGTATTTTGTTGTGTGTAAATATGGTATAAATTCAGTGGGTAAACCTTTGAATTACACCAAAGAGGAAAGAATAACTCTGATCCAGGAAGTAGTACAATACTAATTTTTACACAGAAAAGGCTTAATCTCTCCTTCTTAGGAGATGAGTATTTATAACCTTCCTAAATACCTCTTGAGTTGCTGGATACCGTACACGTACACCATCTTGACTTCTTCCTCACTTTGACATCTCGAGTCCGTACACGTGTCCTTGATATCCCTTCCACTATGGAGCACCTCTGCCCTTGGACAGGGACTACCCTCTGTTGGGACCCACTTACTATTGGCACTCTTCCATTCAACTAGCGGGCGCCCCTTTTCCTTTCCAATATTTACCCATACTTTGTTGCAAGGTGTAGGGTCCTAGGGCAAGTCCCTACACTCTCATCATTTCTTCATTACATCTCTAAGGTTTGTCATAAGGCGTAGGGTCTTGGAGTAAGTCCCTACACCCCATCGCTCCTTCCTCCCGTGCTCATTGCCTCTTCATGTTTTGTTACAAGGTGTAGGGTCTTAGGGCAAGCCCCTACACTCTCATCATTTTCTCTTCTCGCGCCCATTGCATCTCCACGACTTACCATGAGGTGTAGGGTCCTGGGGCAAGTCCCTACACTCTCATCACTTCTTCCCTCCACGCGCACCGCATCTTCGCGAATTTCCATAAGGTGTAGGGTCTTGGGGCAAGCCCCTACACTCTCATCACTTCCCCTTTTCGCGCATATTGAGTCTCCACGATTTTCCATGAGGTGTAGGGTCTTGGGGCAGGTCCCTACACCCTCATCACTCCTTCTTCCCACGTACGCTGCATCTCCACGATTTGCCACAAGGTGTAGGGTCTTGGAGCAAGTCCCTACGCTCCCGTCACTCCTTCTTCTCACTCATTGCATCCCTATGTTTATGCACGGTGTCTTCGAGTAAGTTCTTACACCTTGTTGAGGTGTAGGGTCTTGGCGTGGATCTCTACATCCCCATCACTCCTTCTTCCCATATTCATTACATCTCCATGTTTATGTGGAGTCTTAAGGTAAGTTCTTACACCTTGTTGAGGTGTAAGGTCTTGGAGTAGGTCCCTACATCTCCATCGCCTCTTCTTCCCATGTTCATTCCTTCTTCATGTTTGTGTAGGGTCTTAAGGTAGGTTCTTACATCTTTGTTAAGGTGTAGGGTCTTGGAGTAGGTCCCTACATCCCCATCACCTCTTGCACTTTATATTTTTGGGTATCTACATTAAGTCCCCTGACTGACTGTTTACATATCCAAGGTAAGCAGCAGTCACATAATCCTCAAGTCGTGGTATTCTTCTTCATTCATTATTAATTTATGTGGGTACGCATCACCTCCATCTTCTGGCTTCGGTAGTACTCCATACCTTACCCGTGGCCCTTGCTTCCGTACGCGTAAGACATATGAGATGCATCTTTACTTTATCACTTCCCATACCTTGCCCATACCGATCAACGTACAAAAGGGGCTATTCAATCTATCCTCATCAACTTATTATTTCTTTGCCGATAGCTGACAATATCTGCCCGCGTCCTCTCCACGAACATCATCGATCTCACGTCGATCATGCATCCCATGATGCTTACTTACCCTACTCATGGGTATGGGATGCTCTCATGTGCAGGCGCAACTTGCCCGTGAGGACCAATCGCACACGTCTCTGCGGTGTAAAGTATCTTCATGAGCACAGCATCCGTTTTCCTGGCACAAAGTCCCCATGATGACCCGTCTGCCATATTCACCTACCATCTAGGCTAGGCGACCCATCATATGTCTCGAAAAACAAATCTCGTATCCGTTCCTCTCACTTGAGTCCCCAACTGCCATGCTCATCTGCAATAGGAGGCTACCGCTCTTTACGCCATCACTGCTGTTGATGCGTCGCGTTTCTGCGTATCTTTCTTCCCCATATGATGTAACATTTTACCTCGTTCTTGGCGAAAGTTTGTAGTATTCTCACCTCTCTCTGTTCTTCATCTATATATATAGACCCTCCTTGTCATTCGTTTTTATCTCCTCATCTCATTCTCTTCCTTACTCTTACTCCCCTTGGCGTTTCTTAACTCAACACATCATGAGCGATTCTGATTCCAACAACGACGATTCCACAGGCGAGGATAATCAGCTCAATCATAGCACGGATGCCGCTTCTGATGAAGATACATTCACCCCAAATGTCTCTCAAAGCGCGGGTACTTCCTCCCGCAAACCTCGTAAGGGTCGAGTTATGTCCACGCAAGAGCGTCGAGAACGTGAGGCTGAACGTGAAGCTGCTGAGAAGGCGACACTGCTGACTGATGGCTTCGACGATGCCGCCCATTCTTCTATCCCTGTTGCCACTGCTACTGATACTTCTTGGATCTTAACACGTGAGCCTCCGAAACCTTTCTTCCTTGACAGTGCCGAAGTGCCGTACCTCACCGCTCGTCGAGGTGATCATGTACTTCCCAATGTGTCTTTCCTTGGCTCGTCCACATACCCTCCCATATGGCCGAAATGGGTAGACCATGTGCTCCTCGAACCTTCTAATACCGAGATTTTAGATGAGATTGGGGTATACAACGCTCTTCAAGCTTCCAAGGTTAGGCATATAACGCGCCACCAGTGGGATCTTCGTCGTGTGATCCTTCGCTGGGTGAAAGGGGTTCACACATTCTTGTTTGCTTGGGGAGAGGCTACTCCAACTCTGGAGGACGTCGTGGCTATCTTGGCTCTCCCTATGCATGGTAATGCTCCCTATAGAAACATATGGGAGTCTTGCAATACCGAAGAAGAAAAAATGTGCAGAGTGCTACGTCAAGCTAGGAGTTGTTCTCTTCAAGACGATGTTCCCCCTAGTGTTCCTAAGAAGAAGAAGCGGGCTGGTCTCAAGGCATGGGCCGACTTTTGGTATACACGAGTTGCCTGTAAGTCCCCTGACTCATCGTCTTTGCCTATCATGTCGAGGATCACCCCTAAACATGAGCTTGCGACATTACTGGTGTTTTGGTTGTCCCACGACCTTTTTGAATATGGCGTTAAGGATAGTATTAAAGACGAGCTCATAGTAATGGCAGTGTTAATGGTCAATAAAGTTTCTTTTCCTTTGGCTCCCATGTTCTTGGGGGGGTTGTACCGCTATCTTGACACCTTAGTCAGTGACCTTCAATGGGTAAATCATCCCGATCACACTATTGAGAGTAATGCTGCCATGGCTTTCCTTCAAGTATGGCTATGGGAACACTTCCGGAACTATCGCCCTTCCCCAAATCCCTTACATCTCCGCCATGAAGTTTGTCATCGTGCTGTGAATACTACCCGCGTTCGTCGTTCTATGCAGACGCTATCTTATCCACGCCTTGCTCTCTATAAAGGCCTTCACCCCCATCGAACTGTGCGTATTGTTGATGTTATGGATCGTCTTGAGGAATTTATCTTTTGGCCATATTTGGATGGTGCTTGCGGTATTCCTTCGTATCGCCTTTCTTCTACTTCTCCTGATCACGAGGTGGTAATAGGACTTGAAGCTGAGGTTGATTCTTTTGCTTGGGATTTTGCTCTTGCGGTGACTCCTGGCCATATCCTAGGGTTTTATGAGGGAAAATTTTATGCTTTGTCTTACAGCATTCATCGTGTTGCTCGTCAGGCGGGTTTCGACCAAGGGGTTTGCTCTACTGCACTTCTCCCGTTTAGCGATGATGACATACTCGTAGCTAGGTGCTTTCAGCGGTTCGTATTTATGGATGGGCGTTGTCGGGTAGTTGAGAGTTTTCCCTTTGAGAAGAATGTGCCTTATGGAAGTCGTGCCCGTCGGCAAACCGATTCATGGCAACGTTACCGGCGGAATCGGGTTACGAGGATGGTAAAGTTTTGTAACCTTCCCAAATGAGACTATAAAAGGACCTACCCCTTCGGTTCTTCATCAATCTGGTCGTATTAAGTTGGAGTCGTCCGTCGCTGCAGCGGAAGGTTTACATTCAAGCACCCGAGGTAGGGTAGTTGGTCCTCGACGTCGTAAATCTAATACTATTCGTTCAGTGGGAGAGTGCGATGGTGAAGTTCGGGACGAGGTCTTAGCTGTTTCGGTAGAGGTAAACTCTTTCTTTTTCACCTCAGCCTCACGCCTTAGTATAATTATTTTCTGATACTTTGTCGACATATTACAGTCTCACCGGTCACGGAGGTCTGGTCGTACCCCTATTACCTCCTCACCTGTTGACCGACTCCCAGAAGTGCCTGATCATGCCCCTATCGCCTATGGTAGGCCTCTTTGTTACTATATTCCTCCTCTTTTGTCGTTATTGCGCGTGGTTATTCGTGTGTCATTTATTTTGTTGTATAAATATCCGCTGTTATATCCTCTTTAGCTATCTCCTCTTTCACTTACTAAAGAAAAATCTCTTTCTTCATTTCTCTCTTAGTTTATGAACCTCCTCCCCCTCCTAGCTCTAGTCGTTCAGGTCGTTCCAGTCATCTCTCCCTTGCTGCTCAGGTATCTATCGTTTTTTTTTTTTTTTTTTTTTTTTTTTTTTTTTTTTTTTTTTTTTAGTGTTTGGTCATCCCCAACTCCCCTCCCCCTTTTTTTTTTAGGATATGAAGGGTGGTCGTCGTACTTCGGAAGATCGTTCCGATTCTAATGACCTTAAACGTACCAAGGCATCAGGCCATGGGGGCGAGGCTCCTCGTCCTTCAGTGTCTAGTTCTTCCAAGGGAATGATTCTCATGCCCGCCCCTGTTACCGATCCAAACGTACCCCAGTTCGAGCATGTGATCACGCAGGGTGAGCTGGCGAACAATGGTGAAGGGTATACGCTGGTTTACGGCTTCTGGGTTGCCTGTAACCACGGTGCTCGTTATGCTCAGATCGTGAAGGACCATGGTCATATACCTACTTGGGGGCCAATTCCTCTTGGGGATGTTTTGGTAGGCTTCGTCAATGGCTTGTTAGACGTAGTGGCTGGAATGGAGGAAGAGGATGCCATGCCATATTCCGCTAATCGTCTGAGCGTTTGGAGGTCGTTAATAGACAGTGCCGCAGGCTTGGGGTTTAATGTTCAATGGTTAAGTGATAAGCTAACTGCATTCGAGTTGGGCGCTATCAATCGTCGCGCGGAACTTTCCCAGCTGATTGAAGAAGCTCGTTCCCGTATTCAAGAGCATGAAGCTCGTCTAATTGCCCTTAGTACTGAACAAAGATCCGCGGCTCAGTCTCTTGCGAAGCTTGCGGTCAGTATCACTACCGAGAACAATGCTTTGGCCGAGGCTACCTCTCAGCTTCGTGAGATGGAGACAGAGCTTGAGTCACTCCCTTAGTATGGTTGTATTGTAGTTGATGACGTATCGTCGCTCTCGCATGTGCGTATGCTAGTTGTTTATTAAGTGCGTAGGCATGTCCTACTAGTCCATCTTGCATGTTCCCTTTTCTTACTGTCGCTTTATCCTTTCCCTTTTAGGACTGCGGGAAGGTATGTACTTGGTTAATCGTTGTACCAAGACATGTGTCCGTTCGAATCCTCCGGTGTATTTCTAGTTTATCTATGGAAGTGATCTTTTGTGTATTATGCAACGTTTATCAAGAGGTTTTTTTTTTTTTTTTTTTTTTTTTTTTTTTTACAACAAGACTCTACTTGGCTGGAGTGGATGGCACATGTCATTATGCCTCCGCAGGCTTCACGACTCGTTCATATGCTAGGGGTCTTACGTATATGTGAAGACCACTTTGCTGACATGCAGCAGCGGCGTGACGTTGAGCTAGCTCATGTCGAAGCCCAGAAATCTAACCTTTTGTTATGTAACAGCATTGTTCCTGTCGCTTTGGAAGAACAACGACTTGTCATGAAATCGGAACGGGTTCGATTTTTTATGCAGCGCGAAGACTGTAGGCGTTTCATCAATATGATTATGTTTATGCTTGACCATTGAGTCAGTGTATACCCTGCTATCGGCCTACACTGGTTACTTCGTCCGTCATTTCTTGAGGGGAGAGCTCACCATCTTCTTGCATGGGGCTTATTACTCATAGTGCAATGATCGTTTTATGCTATGTACATAACGTGTTTATATTTTGCCTCAATTTTAATAAGTCATTGATCACCTTGATGTGTCTGATGATAAGAACACCAATGTGAGGTGTTGATTTGGGGTCTGTTATGAAAGTGCCCGCTGTTTTGTTGGTGCATTGATTGACATTGTGTATGCATACACGTTAACGCACTTTTTGTGCATGAATCTTTGTTATATGTATGACAGTATCATGGTCCGTCTTCCTTCTGAATCACTAATTGTTAGGGTCTGCTAAGGTAAGTGTTGTCTGAGGGTTTTCTCCTCACGCTAAGTAACCGAGGTTCTAGTCACCCATCGACTACTTGCCCTTCTAAGGACAGTTTATGTTGGGGCATCTTCCCAGTACTATTGCTCTTGCTTTCTTTTTGTTGTAAAGCGAGCCACACCGATCTTGGTGTATCTCGATCTTTTTCTTTCTTTTGATACGAAGTGAGCCACACCGAATCTTGGTGTATTTTTGGTGCTTTTGCCTTATTCTCATTTAAGGCAGCCACTTTGTTATTATACTCTGCCTCCCTTTTCGGGTGTGCATGGATGAGTTAAGAAAATAACACAAGGTAATATTTGTGCCCCAAAAAGATTTTATTTATGAGATAGAAATTAACTTTTACATATAAAAAGTCTTAAGCCACATTCCGTTGACCTTATCATTAGCCTGGGCCTTACCTTTTCCTTTGATCTTGCTTCCATCAAGGCGTTCGAGCTTGTAATACCCACTCTCCGCTGCTTCTCGGATGCGGTAAGGTCCTTCCCAATTAGGAGCGAATTTTCCTGCGCTCTCATTACGTTGTGCATGGGGCGCGATGGAAAGCACTAAGTCTCCTACTTCGAAACTTCGCGGGATGACCTTTTGGTTATATGACCTTGCCAGGCGATCACGATATGTTGCTGCATGCGCATCTGCCTTGTCACGACGCTCGTCAATACAGTCTAACGCCATAAAGCGCCTATTCTCATCAATGCCTACACCGCTGGCAGTTAATACTCTTCTTGAGGCCACTACCACTTCTCGCGGGTATAACAGCGTCTTCACCATATACTAGACTATAGGGTGACGCGCCGGTTGAGCTTCTTTTTGCAATGCGGTATGCCCAAAGTGCCATGGGTAGTTCGTCATGCCATAGGCGTTTGTTGTCGTATAAACTGCGACTGAGGATCCTTAGCAAGGTCTTGTTGGTTGCCTCGACCTGTCCATTTCCTTTGGGGTAGTATGGCGTTGAGGTCTTGTGTTTAATGTGGAATGACGCAAGAAGGTCTCGTACTTCGTTATTGACGAAAGGAGTGCCATTGTCGATATGAGGCATATTGGTATGCCGAAGCGGCTAATGATATTTTCTTTGATAAAGGCCACAACGACACTTCCCGTAGTGTGCTTCAAAGTGGGATCGCTTCGACCCACTTTGTAAACAACTCCGTAGGCGCGAGGATGTACTCATCTTTGGTTTGATGACTTAGGCGTAATTGGACCAATGATGTCTAAACCCCAGGCTGTGGAAAGGCCATGGTGTGACAATGCTTTGTGCGAGTGGTATGTGGTGCGTGAATGAGGTTCCCATGTAGCTGGCACTTTCACAACGCCGAACATATTCCGTCGTATCATGCTCCATAGTTGGCCAATAATACCCCGCATCATCTTTAACTCATCTATCGTGAAATTCTGTCTAGTATAACTCTGTGGAGTGAACTGGGGTGTGTGAGGAGTATGTGCATCATGGGGGATAACGGATGTATGCTCCCCATTTGTATCTCTTGGCTGTAAGATGCCTGTTCCTGGTCTACCTCCTTCGCCAAGCGCTCCATCATCATGAGTTACAGGTGTGAGTGTAGCGATACGCGCTGCCAGTTCGGTACGTCGTCGCTCCATATCTTGAAAGTCCAACAATGCTTGCTGGAGTTCAGTAAGCGGCTCTCCCTCTGTCTGTGCAGGATGTGGGATGTCACCCGCATCTGTAGTAGGATGTGGCTGTGCAATTGGTGTAGTCATTGTACTATTACTGAGAGCAGAGCCCAGTAGAAGTCGCCAATGTAAATATGGTATAAATTCAGTGGGTAAACCTTTGAATTACACCAAAGAGGAAAGAATAACTCTGATCCAGGAAGTAGTACAATACTAATTTTTACACGTAAAAGGCTTAATCTCTCCTTCTTAGGAGATGAGTATTTATAACCTTCCTAAATCCCTCTTGAGTTCTTTGGATACCGTACACGTACACCATCTTGACTTCTTCCTCACTTTGACATCTCGAGTCCGTACACGTGTCCTTGATATCCCTTCCACTATGGAGCACCTCTGCCCTTGGACAGGACTACCCTCTCGTTGGGACCCACTTACTATTGGCACTCTTCCATTCAACTAGCGGGCGCCCCTTTTCCTTTCAATATTTACCCATACTTTGTTGCAAGGTGTAGGGTCTAGGGCAAGTCCCTACACTCTCATCATTTCTTCATTACATCTCTAAGGTTTGTCATAAGGCGTAGGGTCTTGGAGTAAGTCCCTACACCCCATCGCTCCTTCCTCCCGTGCTCATTGCCTCTTCATGTTTTGTTACAAGGTGTAGGGTCTTAGGGCAAGCCCCTACACTCTCATCATTTTCTCTTCTCGCGCCCATTGCATCTCCACGACTTACCATGAGGTGTAGGGTCCTGGGGCAAGTCCCTACACTCTCATCACTTCTTCCCTCCACGCGCACCGCATCTTCGCTGGATTGCCATAAGGTGTAGGGTCTTGGGGCAAGCCCCTACACTCTCATCACTTCCCCTTTTCGCGCATATTGAGTCTCCACGATTTGCCATGAGGTGTAGGGTCTTGGGGCAGGTCCCTACACCCTCATCACTCCTTCTTCCCACGTACGCTGCATCTCCACGATTTGCCACAAGGTGTAGGGTCTTGGAGCAAGTCCCTACGCTCCCGTCACTCCTTCTTCTCGCGCTCATTGCATCCCTATGTTTATGCAGTGTCTTCGAGTAAGTTCTTACACCTTGTTGAGGTGTAGGGTCTTGGCGTGGATCTCTACATCCCCATCACTCCTTCTTCCCATATTCATTACATCTCCATGTTTATGTGGAGTCTTAAGGTAAGTTCTTACACCTTGTTGAGGTGTAAGGTCTTGGAGTAGGTCCCTACATCTCCATCGCCTCTTCTTCCCATGTTCATTCCTTCTTCATGTTTGTGTAGGGTCTTAAGGTAGGTTCTTACATCTTTGTTAAGGTGTAGGGTCTTGGAGTAGGTCCCTACATCCCCATCACCTCTTGCACTTTATATTTTTGGGTATCTACATTGTGTTACTTTGGTTTAATAATTAGGTTTGAGCTTTTTTTTCTCAATTTAATTGTCACTATTCTTCTGTTAATCAAATACTAGTAATTAGGGTATTTGATTACTGGAATTGGGTAATGAAAACTGTTCTCGGCTTAAGGTTTTGCAAATCTTGGAAATGTAAATCGGTTCAAGATTTTCAAATGTGAAATTTTTTAATTGGTATTTAGATGTAAATGGATGGTGGTGGTGGGTTTAACGAGTGGTCGTGGGTTCAGAGGTTCTTGTTTACTGAACCTAAAGAAGTATCAATCCATAAACCGTAAGAATTAAGAAGAATTTGATTTATTAAGTTTCTTGTGATATGGGATTGAATGACAGAGGTGTTTCGTGGACGCAGTGGTGGTAGATCGGAAGAGAAGAAGAAGAAAGTGGATATTGGTGGGGTGGCGAGCGGTTGTATATTTTGGCTGAGTGTATACTGTTACTGGGAAACATAAAAAAGAAAAAAAAAAAATACATCACACGTCAAAACATAAGAGAGAGGATTGTACTTTTTGTCAAAATCAGCTGGACACCTCATCTAGTGCACATAATAGAGCGCTAAAACGTGAGGTGAATTGCATTTCCGTATAATTTTACTTTTTTCTTATATTCTTTAACATGCGTAAATATGACCCTAGTAAGAGCATCCATAATGGACGACTATAACCAAAATTTTGGTCGAAAAACCAGACGCAGTGGAACGGAGTAAATATAAAAAACTAGACTAAAATCAAAAACCAAACCATATTTAGTCTTTAATTTGGTTTTGGTCGAGCGTAATTTAAAACTACGCCCGTGAGACGCAAATATTAGTTGCGTTTAGAGTGGGGTGCAACTTGAATTTACGTTTGAATGGGGCGTAACTTAAAATTACGTTTGAATTGAATTGGGGCGTAACTTTAAATTACGTTTGAGTTGGGGCGTAACATGAAATTACGTTTGAATTGAATTGGGGCGCAACTTTAAATTACGTTTGAGTTGGGGCGTAACTTGAAATTGCGTTTGAATTGAATTGGGGCGCAACTTTAAATTACGTTTGAGTTGGGGCGTAACTTTAAAATACGTTTGAATTGGGGCGTAACTTTAAGTTGTGTTTGACTAAATTTTACTCCTTAACCGTAGCGTTACACCACGGACTAAACCCATTTTTTTTAGTTTTTGGTTTTTGGGTATGGTCGCACCATTGGAGTTGCTCTAAAGGCGTTTTTGTCGTAGGCTTAACATATCCTACCCCACGATAAGTTCCATCTATTTTAGCATCCGGCTTTTTAACACAACCTCAGTAGGACCCACGGTGGAATCAAGCCCCGATCAACTAGCATAAGCGTGACTTCATGCTTAAAAGAAAAAAGAAAAAGAAAACTAGCATTAACGCATACTGTAATTCACGGAGCCGGACCTTTTCTCAAGTCGGGGTAAATTAGTAAAGTTCTGCCATATCGGCAGTTAGGCAGTTGAAGGTTGCTCAATTTTTCTTTTGCATTTTAATTTATTTTGTATCATTTTTAAGTGAAGATTAAGTTATAAAACATTTTAATTAAATTGGAGATAGTAATTTACATTGTTTTTCATGCTATCAAAAATAAAATGTGGAAATTTCCGGAGAACCCAAGTTTGGTTCCTCTCTCTTTCATAAACCCATCATTAATATAACATATATGTGTAGCCCAAAATATAAATATCTACTGTTAAGATCAATAGTTTTAGATTATATTTATATTCTTACATTTTGAGATGGACTAAACTAACCTTAATTAGTTATGTATTACTAATTGATATATATTTTAGGAAAAATATCGGTCAATTAATAGGCCGATATTTCGTGAGATCTGTTTAATTTGCTATAAACGGAAAGATGTGTTTAATTTGTTTAAAACGGAAAGAAATCCATTAGGTTTCTTTTTTCATTTCTTTTATGGTTTAGTTCCGTAATATCTGCACCAAAAATCTGTAACCAATGAATATTATATTTGTTCAAACTAAAAGATTTTCATAAAGATAAAGATGGAAACGTCAAACGTATATCCTTACCTAATCATCTCTTCCCACTCATACCATATATACTATACCGTGATCAATTTTTCCCAGGTCTCACACTTGTTTCTCTCATCTTAAATCATGTTTATGAACTTTCAATTTTTGTTAAGATGTGTCTACATGCGAAGACCAATAGCCGTAACACTGTTTTAGTAAAAATTCAAAGGTTGATTAATATCACCATTTTGCCACTATAGTATGAAGTGATTTACAACTGCGTAATAGGTTTGTGATACGTGTGTATCAAGATCTACCATGGAAAAAGACACCCGTAATCTGATTTCAGAATCAATTTTGAATAAAAGAATTAATTAGCTCTTTACATCCAAATCCGTTTGAAAAAAAGTGGTTATCACATAATTGAGAAAATTGACGTTTTAGGTAGCCGGTAATGATAACGACAATTATCACATAATTGTGAAAATTGGAGTTTTCCATGGGCTGATGGTGATAATTGCAATTTTTTTCAAAATGTAACTGGTTGCGTAAAATCAGTCGAATCACTCTTACCATATTTCTGGAAAGCTTTGTGCGTCTAGAAAAGAGGTGAAGAGATGAAAATTAGTGATATACTACCACAATCTGAAATCCTATCCATTAGATGATAATGGTAGTTTTCACCGGCTGTTAACTGTGAAAATGGAAACTCTCACAAATACAAAAAGTGAAAATTCTAAATTTCAAAAATGTGAAACCCAAACTTTCACAAGTTCACAATCACAAAATGTGAAAACTCAAATTCATCATAACAACAATGTGAAAATTGAAACTTTCTCAATCCTTTATAGTTGTGCTTTGACTGCCGGATACTTCATGTTTCTTTCTCATTTTCACTGTTTCTCTTACTATATTTGCGTTTTCTTGTTCCAAACCCCATTAAACAACAACACAAATGGGTGATAAGATGAAACAGTGTTCACGGGATTAAATCACAATTAAACTTTTGAAAATCCAAGTACATAGGCATACAACACCATTAAATGGTATACCAACCTTACTGCATGTATCACCGTCAATTAGTACACATTCGATCTAGATTCTAACCTTATAATATAATAATCAAATCGATTCTTGTACAGAACTTGCTACGAAGTGCCGTTATTCATGATATCATCAAGCTGATAATTGTTCTTTTTTATTTGCATCGGCTAATTTGTTTTTTCTTCTTTTGTGAAAAAATGGGGAAGATGAAAAATGGAAGTACGGATCGTATCAGAACCGAAAAACGAGATCCGGAAGGAATTAATAGGGATGGAGAAATTTCAGGGATATTCTTAAATATCGTAGAATTGACTTTATGGCATGTATATTCTCTAAATAATCTAAATTTAAAAGAAATTATTATCACTATAAGGTTAGTTTCGTAATGTATTAGAATTATTTACTAATTATGGGTTTAACATATTAGGTAACTTAATGGTGGGCTAGCGATATAAAAAAAACCAAAAATGGGCTAGAAAAAAGTTCCCCAAAATAAAATAATGTATTTGATGCATTTTATTCCATCAAGTTTATATTTTTTTCCCCTATTAAATAGAATTAGAATTTCATCGTACGTATTTTCTCCCACAAGACACGTAATTTACCAAAAAACTAAGCCTAATTTAATCAAACTAATTATGGAACTTAATGATCAAGCCCCTAATTTGATTAGCTAGCTCTTGAAATTAAATCTTAACTATTGATTGAGTTCATATAAACCCTCGATATGGAATGGTGAACCCTTGCAACCCTTGGTGGGTCTCGTACTAAATGTATAAATCAATATGCAACACGTAAGAGTTAGTTATACGGCTAGCCAAAAATCATTTTGGAAATTGGAAAGGCAATAAGGTGAGAGTTTCTGATCAATTGATACCATACGTATGGTCCTAGGAAAAATGGCGGAGGATGATTGATCACAATATTTCGAATCTTGAGACAACATACCGGCAAATAAATTAGCTTAGGAACCCATCCTTATTGGTAACCGTTGGATGTGGTTATCTGAAGAAGCGTAAAACTTTTGAAATGAGCCAGTCGTGACAGAGTAAATTTTTGATGGGGGCGGTTTTTGAAGGTGGCATGGAGGACAAATGATATGTTGACACGTGTATTTTTGAAGAGGATATTGAATATTTTAATTGGTGTTTGTATTTTTGGAAACATAATTCATGGGAATCAATTAATAAAAAGACATGTGTCAACATATCATTTGTCATTCGTGTCCCTTCAAAAAAAAACGTCTCATCAAAAATTTTCTTATCGACACACGTCAGCGTGGAAACTGTGGTTCACGATATCCATTTTTGGGAATGGTGCATTTCTTGCATGCTAATCAACTAAAGCAGAATTTTTGATGTAGGAAATACCAATTGGTCCTAGAAATAATATATTAGGATAAGTTTAGTCCATTTGACTCAGTCAAATGTCTGTTTGGTCCTATTTGGTAATATAAATTATAGTTTGGTCCTAAAAATTATTGTTTGGTCCTACGCTGATGTCATGGATGATGTAAATGTCACCTTGTAGTGGCAGAAATACCCTTTTGGATAAGGACCATATATATAGTCAAAAGGTAAGAGAGATGGAATCATTCTCAGATTTACTTTCTCTCTCTTCTTTTCTAGATCTAGTTTTTCTTTTCCTCTCAAATATTTTTTCTAAGGTTTTAGTAAGATGATGAAGATGATGAAGATGAAGAAAGATGATGAAGATGATGATGATGAAGACGATGATGATGATGATGATGATAAAGATGATGAAGATGATAAAGATGATGATGAAGATGAAGATGATGAAGATGATAAAGATGATGATGAAGATGATGAAGATGAAGAAAGATGATGATGATGATGATGAAGATGAAGATGAAGATGATGATGATGATGATGATGAAGATGATAAAGATGATGATGATGAAGATGACGATGAAGATGATGAAGATGATGATGATGATGATGATGATGATGATGATGAAGATGATGATGATGATGAAGATGAAGATGATGATGATGATGATGATGATGATGAAGATGAAGAAAGATGATGATGATGATGAAGATGTGGATAAGGACCATATATGAAGATGATAAAGATGAAGAAAGATGATGATTTTGAATGTTGAAGATAAAGAAAGACGATGAAGACGATGAAGATGATGATTTTTTTTTCTTTTTAGCTTTTTATATAGACTTCATTCCTGGGAATGAAGTCCGGTTTTTTAGCTTTTTGTATGGACTTCATTCCCGGGAATGAAGTCCGGTTTTTTAGCTTTTTGTATGGACTTCATTCCTGGGAATGAAGTCCGGTTTTTTAGCTTTTTGTATGGACTTCATTCCTGAATGAAGTCCTGCTTTTTTAGCACTAAGAACTCCTACAAAAAAAAAAAAAAAAAAAAAATTTAACACGGAAGGGTATTTTTGTCTATTTAAATATTTTTAAATAATTTATGGACCAAACAGTAAAGGCGTTTGACCAAAGGACTAAACAGACATGGGCCCACCTAAAAAAAGGACCAAATAATATTTTTCCCATTTTTGATTTGGTGTCTCTAGGTGGTTTTTCAAGCGGTCTGTTTTGAATTTGTACAAAGCTGGTGCCGTCAGTTTCCATTTCCCACACTGACCATGGTAATTTGATTAGGGGTCTGTGAACATTATATTTAACAAGTGGAATCACCAAAATTGTACGGCCAATTTTGAAGTTTTTTATAACCGATAGGTAGCTTTGAGTAACTGTTTGCATCTGGTTCCGGCTAAACAAAACTTTGGTTGGTTTATGATGCTATTCACATGCACTTGACATGAATTCTACTCATTGTAACCCTTCGAAACCTATAAAATGTTAGTTGCATCAGTCACGTATATTCTCATTCACTCAAAACACTCTAAAGTTCTATTCATCTGGCGGTCTTTCATCTTCGATCTTGTATGTTCGCATTATCTATTTCGTTGTCTCTAATAGGAGTCATTAGTTTGAAATCATTATAAGTCGTATTCTTCCTTCGAGATGCTGGAGTAAACCAAAAATAAACTATGATATTTTCTTGAAGCCTATCAGGATTATCACGCTCTTTCGTGTTTAGATTAAGCAAACTGAGGAAGATACCTTATAACATAATTACCCCTGCATGGATTCTTGGTTACATTTATATTTAAAGATAATACCCAACAACTTAATGATAATAGTGATAATTATTATTAATAACAAATTAATTTAGCCGACAATGTTTGTGTCGTCTAGTTGGTTTTTTTTTATTTAATTTTTTCAAGTTGCATAACTCACAATTTTATACTCCCAGTGGAGAAATTTTTTGATGGGGGCGAAATCCGAAGGGGGCATGGGGGACAAATGATATGTTGACACATGTCTTTGATTCCCATGAATTTTGTTTCCAAAAATATAAAAGAAATGTATTTTTGTCCAGAAAACTTGTTTTCTTAATTGGTGTTGGTATTTTTGAAATTTTTTTTTATGGGAATCAAAGACATCTGACAACATATCATTTGTCCCTCATGCCCCCTTCGGATTTTCCCCCATCAAAAATTTTCTCACTCCCAGTGTACCTATATTTTCCGCTAGGTAAATGAGGACCAACTCTACTGCATAGTGCATATCAATGTTTTGAAAACCAGACCGGCTGTTGAACCGGCAAGCTTACTGGTCTGGTTTATCTGGGCTGACCAGTGGTTCAACCAGTGGGTTGACTGGGTCAATGAATATACAGATTAAGCTAAAAAATGGCGTGAGATATATAGCTGGTGTTTAATTGGTTAAACGTGATTTAGGGGCTTTTTAGACATTTGCTCCTTCACCGACAAAACCCTAAGGTTTAAACATAAAGTCATAACTTTATTCTCCCCTAAAACGGCCGTAACTATTCTTCTGCCTCCCGTCTCTCCTTACCCTAGTTAGCAATTCGGGATTCGGCAAACGTACGGAACGGCAAACGTATGAGTATTATACGGTTTTGTAAAACCCAAATTTGGTCCAAAAGTCGGTCAATGAGGCGTGATTCGTCAGTAATTCGGAACGGCATACATACGGGTATAATTCGATTTATAAATGTGAGTTCGGCTCTGAAAATTCAATATCTATTATAATAAATAATTATTATTTATAAGGACATAGACTAATTTTTATGCATATTTGAGAGTTATTTAAAGAAAAAATAAACTTAATATGATGATATTAATAATATATACAATATTAGTCATCCAAGAGGACGTGGTATAGTGGTTTAGATGCACCTTCAAATCTTTTCAGTCATTTTTGTTTCATAAAAGTTACAACAATGTCTAATATTGGGTTGTGTATGCGCGGGAGGCAATAAAGCCCAAAAAGTGGGGCCTTTAAAAACGTAAAAGCTAAAGAATTTCTGGCGAATTAAGCGGACGTATTATTCGGGATACGTAAAGTTCGTGAACGATAATCCGGAAATGCCATATAATACGCGTCTTGGGTTCGGAGTTGCAAACGTACGCGAATAAGACGGTAAAATTCGTGATACGGAAAAAATTCGCGAACTTACTAGCTAGGCTCCTTACAGTCTACACATCTTCCTCTTCTCTATCTTTCTCCTTCTTTCCTTATTATATCTTCAAATTCAATACTGTATTTTGCTTAACCATCACTATATTTTACTCCATTTTTGTCTCAAATAATGAAATAGAGATCTATAATTTTTGTATATTTGCCTATTCATTTCAATCTTTATCTCTTCCTGTTATTTTCTTTTGTTTCAATTAGTAAATTAAAAAAAAAAATTGTATGAAAATCTGGGTCGCCATGATTTTAATGGAGTGAAGAAAATTAATTGTTTTTAATTTGGATTGTGATTGACTAAATGTTTAAATCATACCATACTGTGTAATACTTGCACAGGTAACAAATTGTTCTTCGTTTGATTTTTTTCTTTTTGGATTTATTCCCTAACAATTATTGCTCTGTGGTGCACAGAATGTACTGGGTCACTTGAGAAAACCAATTTAAAACCGGACTGGGTCGTAAGGGTCACTGGTTGAACCGGCCGGGTCACCCGATTTTCTGGTTTTTTAACACATTAGTGGATCTGTGTTGAACCGGACCATTTTCCTTACTGGATCACCGGTTTACTGGTCCAACCGGCCGGTCCGGTCTGGTTTTTAAAACACCGCTACATATGGCATATATTCAATTATGGAACTTGAACGAGTTGAGAGTCTTTCATGAAAGGTTGGTAAATCATGAATCACATTGCAGATTTATTTTCATTTTTAACAATCGTTTCGTATGTTGAATCACTAATCAAAGACTCAAGATAAATTTCGATATTGACATGTACATATCTGAGCCATAGATTAATAAGCTTAAATATATATTATTAATATTATCGATATGAGTAATTATGACTAATAGCACAATTTAGAATCCAAATCAGTTGTTGGGCACTTAATTAAGCAGATATAAATCTTGAGTTCGAATCTTATGCACTCGAGCGCGTCAAAATGTCTCCAAAAGTTTATTTCCAATAAATATCACTTGAAAAGCGCAGATTTAGACTTGTATGGCATATGAAACGGTATGAGTCAAAATGTGAGTAGATTTCATTCATAGTTTGGATTTAGATCGTTTAGAAATCGGTGCCAATCACACGAGTCAAAATGTGAGTAAATTTGATTCATAATTGGGATTTAGTTCGTTTGGAAACATTTTGTAGCTAATTATAAGAATTCAGAATCGTAAGATTTTAAAAACTATGCTCGCATGAGTCTCATCTATTGATACAATATTTTTTGTCAAGGATTTCGTATGGTCCATAAAAGAATGGCCGAATATCGAGTCGCCATTTGCATCTAATAGGGGAAAAGATTGTAACTTTTATGTTGTATAATATGTTTCGGTGATTTGATTGTATTTTTTTTATATCGTAATTTATAATAGCTTATTACCGTATAATAATATAAACATGCGAAAGGACGTAATGCGGAATAGCAACAAAGACAAAATGTAAATTTCTGGTTTTCTTTTTAACTAAGCCACAATCTTTTTCTTTTAAAATAAAAATGAAAAATAGAGATCTGTGGTACGCACGCGAGTAGTATACAAGGAGTGGTAATTTCCCTGGAAATCAAAATAGGTGACCATCCCAGATGTGCTGGTATCTTAATTTTAATTTGTATAATTATAACTTGTGACGATTTTCCATACTGTCGAGACATGCACGTGACATGAGTTAGTCATACCAAGTTTTCCTTTGAAACCTATTATATGAAGCATTGTTTCTTCAGTAATGCCTTTTTAAAAACTCTTGGAGTCGCTGTGTTTCAGTTTTGACCTTGTGTTATTGCTTTTTGACATGATTGTATGTTTTCGGTAAAGGTTTGTTACGTAAGGTATAGTAAAAGAAGGTTTTAGATATTGGAGTACGCTAAAAGTGAAGAGCAAAATATATACATCTGGTTATGATGCTAATTGTTCAAATGTAACTTTGTCTTATCTTCATGCTGTTGATTTCTTATAGCCAATATAAATTGTTCCCTATGTTAACTATTTATATTGAGTCGGTTTTGTATATGATAAAATACATGAGAGATGATGGTTGTATGCATTAGAGAATGCATGAATTTGTGAATTTCTTTGTCTACAAATGGGTTCTCCAATGCATTCAACCATCCTCTCTCATGTATTTTATTATTTTTCACACTTTTCGATGTCAATGACTGGCTCTTATCTTATGCATGAATGTAAAAAAATAACAAAACCAACATGTTATTACATACCGATACAGTATGTTTTTATAATGCTTGTAATTTATCATTTGTTAAACTCGATAATTGACAAATGAGAATTGTTGCTGAAAACTAAATATTCCTTTTGTTTGCAAGTTGAATATGTTAGAGACTTGTAATTTATCATTTGTTATACTCTTTCACTCCAACTCTCTCGCAAGCTCCGGTCTTTCATTAATTTTCAATCCCAATTGTTAATACTCCTTCCGTCCCTAATTAGATGAGCTATTTGATTTTTAGTTTTGTTCACAAATAGATGAGCTATTTCACTAACCAAGGGGATATTTCTAAAACTACTCTTTTAATTGATTATTTTTTCTATAAGAAATATGTAAAAATTGATAGTCATGTTTATATTCGTTGCGTAGGTGTTTTAAAATGCTTTTCAACGGTATAAAGTTTATAAAAAACCGTGATACAGTTTAAGAGATAAATCGTTTCTAAATTTTACTAATTATTACCTATAAGGGTATAATTGTAAAAAATACTTAAATATACCCCACTTTCCTTTTTACCTTAAAATTTGTGCAAATTACAAATAACTCATCTAATTAGGGACGGAGGGAGTATTATCTATTTCATGGTCTCTAGCAGGAGTCGTTATAGGTTTAATACGTTGTTGTTCATCCCAATTTTATGTAATTGTGTAATTTTATGTAAACCGAAAATAAATCAGATGTTGCTATACCATCCATCCTTGTGGCAGATTTTCATGTTCATAAATTGTGCAAAGTAGAAAATTCGTATTACAGCAGTATCCTTTGTATATATTAACCATGAGTTACTGTTGATCCCTATTATTGGAGTGAAATTTATTACTCCCTCCGTCCCACCATTAGATGACCTACTTAGTTTTAAATTTTGTCCTATCATTAGTTGACCTATTTCATTAAGCAAGGGAATCTTCTAAAATTATCCTTTTGAATAATTATCGTAAGTATAAGAAATATGTATAATTTGATATTCATATTTGTACTCGTTGCGTAGGTGTTTTAAAATGCTTTTCAATGATACAAAGTTTACGAAAATCCATGGTATAGTTTGAGAGATAAATCATTTCTAAATTTTACAAATTATCACCCGTAAGGGTATCATTGTAAAAAATACTTAAAAAGTCTCATTTCCATTACTTGCCTTAAGAATTGTGCAAACTTGAACCAGGTCATCTAATAATGGGACGGAGGGAGTATTAAAACAAAAATAGAGAGGCAATATACAGAAGATGGCCAAGAAAATAAGTACCAAATTAAGTCACATAACCAAGGAGCCGGGAGTTCCCCTATGTTCGTTTGTACGTTTAAAGACCAACATAATTTGAATTCCTCTGGCAGAGAGTAAATGTGATATTAATTCAATATGCATTAAAGTTGGACTTCGGAGTATAAAGTGCACGTCTCTCTTTATCTATTGCTCATCTATTTGTGGGTACATTTATTAGTAAAGGTGGGGCAACTTAAGGGCATGTAACACCAGTTTATGCAATTGCGGAACCTAATGATCAAGTAGAAGGGAAACTCAAACGAATTAAAATTTTCTATCAAGGATAGCGAAATTCACACTGCACTGATTTCAAACATATTTCTTCCAAGTCCTCGAGCAGAGAGTAAATGAGAAACACATAAAGAACATTCACTTGTATCATTCGAGTTGATATATAATGTTCGCCTAAGGAATTCATTTATATAAACAGAACATTCAGGACCAAGCTGGGTCTAGGATAATCCAATTTTATATCTCGTATTTACAAGGATGGCTTCGTTATACACGGTAAGACTAAATTACCACCTATCAAGCCTTAGAGAAAGCTCTACGGATTAATTTTCATTATAGATTGCATTTTAGTCCACACTGGTATTGATGTATAACATAAAGAAGAGACCAAACCTCCAAACATCGATTCACCTCGTTCCAGCTCTTTATAAAGTCAAGACTCATGTAATGTCCAAGTGAGCGCATATGTTATACACTCGGAGCTACAGTGTGAATGATTCTCAAAAAGAGATTAAACATGGCCACCAATTTTTTTTTTTTTTATCTTAGGCACCCATTCCTTTAGGGTAAATATTGGATGTGGTTATCTGAAGCAGTGTACAACTTGTGATAATTTTTCATATTGGTGAGACATGCACCTGACATGCATCATTCATTCATACCTTCTTTTCCTGGAAGCCTATATAATATGAAGGATGATTTCTTCAATTATGTGTGCGTAGAAATTCTTGGAATGGTGCTCTTTCGCATGTACACCCGTGATTTTGTTTTTAACATGATTCAATGTCTTTGCGAAAGGCTTAGTGTGGTTAAACATGTTTTTAGATGTTGGAGTAAACTAAAGATGACAAGCAAAACATATACATCTGGTTATTATAGTAAATCTCCATATCTTTATTGTAACTACTGGAAAACCGACAACACACCCAATGTTGAAATCGTAGATCTAAACATATTTATCATAATAATGACCAAAAAAGTGCTAAAAATTTAAATGAGACACAAAATTTTTTACATGGTTCGATCGTTAATGAGATCTACATCCATGGTTCTTCACTAAAATGTGTTTGTGTTACAAGAGACTCCATTAAAAACTTTTTTGTGGAGCTCTAAATCTAAGTGATGATGGAGGATGAAAGAAAAGAAGAACCTGTTTTCTCTCTCTTGGACTTTTCCTTATATACAAGGGTTATGAGGTGGAAATTACATTCGTATCCTTCAATTACAAACTAAGCAATCTAAGATAGGTAAAGGTGTAGGTGGTCCTATATGACTAAGTTACTTCAACTCTTATGTCGCACCATGTGTTGAGCATAGTTTTTGTATCCACATTTATCGAGGAAAAATAAATTATTCCATCTAGAGAGTACAGGGTTAAGAGACAATAAGTGTTATATCATACTCGGCGCATACTATAATATATATGAGAACCATCAAGTCCCTCCCACTGCGGAGGTCGGGGTTTGAACCCTTGTAATTGCTAAAATTTCTAAATGAATGAGATTTAGGAGTAGTTTAGGGCCACTGTACTGAGCTATCAAAAAAAAAAAAAAACTATAATATATTGCTAATTATGGAACTTATCAGGCCCCTTTGGTTGGCTTCTGAAATTAAATCTTAACTAGGGATTAAACTCATATAAACCTTGGACCCCTGGTGGTCCTCGGAAGAATGGCGGAAGTTGATGATCGACCACAGGTCCAAAATTATTGGAATAGTGAGACAATACACCGAAAAATAAACTAGCTTAGGAACCCATCCCTATTGGTAACTGTTGGATTTGGTTATCTGAATAAGTGTAAAACTTTTTGATGATTTTCTATATCGTCTAGACATGCACCTGAAATGAGTATGTCATATTTGTTTTCTTTGAAGCTATAATACGTATAAAGGATTGGTTCTTCAGTTATGTCTTCAATGCAGGCTGAATTAAATTAAAACGAAATGTTAAGCATGACCAAGGATCCCCCAAGAGGAACTGATCAGTGTGCTAATGTTGCACTCAAGGGTGAAAAGCTCTTGATAGAAAATGCTATGGGTTCATCTGAATTAGCCACATCAAAACCTGTTATTCTTGTGCTTCATTCATTTCGATATTTGAATCAGTTCATTTAATTTCCTATGTTTTATTGATAGTTGTATACCAAATTTATTGATTAGCTAGATATGTATGTCTTTGTACAACAGATCTCTTATCTACAGAGTCTATGATGCACAATTGTACCTACTATTTTTTATTTTATTTTTTGATAAGAAGAGATCAAAGAGAAGAGAATGTACATGAGTCTACCAAAGGTAGACTATAAGCAAAGCAAAAAGAAGAAAAGCATCAGGAGTAAATAGTCTCCCAATTTGAAACAAAATTGGAGAAATTTAAATGCAATCTCTTCCAGAAGCAGCTGCCCAAGACAACACAAGAGTTTTAACATCAATTTCCAAGTCCAGGTCAGTTTTGAAGTTATATCTTTTTTCAAATATTCTGCAGTCCCTTTCTCTCCACAACACCTAGATAACTGCGGAAGGTATAAGATCCCACACCACTTTTCCTGAATGTGATAGGTTGTTTTGAGGCCATGTATGAGCAAAAGAGAGCATAGTTTCTGGAAACACCCATTCCCACTGGTTATTAGGAGTCACTTCACTCCAGATGTGTGTTGCCACCTTATAATGAATCATGATATGGTTCTGATATTCAGCACTATCTCCACATAGAATACATGAACTATAAATGTCCATACCTTTATGTTGCAACATATCTTGAGAATTTAACTTTCCACGAACTGCACACCAGCGTAAAAAGATGAGTTTTGTTTGAACTCCAGATTTCCAAACAAATTGATGAGGAAAATCTTGTAAACCCTCATTTGCAATAAACGTCGTATAGAGAGACTTGGCCGAGAAAGACCCTGAATTATGTAATGACCATCTTTTAGTGTCAAGAAAGTTATCCATAGTAGGTGGATTGCAACCAATGATGTTGATAAGTTATGTAAACTGCATGACTTCAAAATTATTTAAAGCCATTCTGAAATCGAAACTCCATGAACCTTCTGAAGAAATATGATCAGCCAAACTCCCAAATTGCAATTTATTTAGCTTATAGAGGAGGTTAAGAAAAATTTTCAGAGGAGAGTTACCAACCCATTTATCGTTCCAGAATGATATTAGTTCCCCAAAACGAACACTCAAAGTTGAGTTTCTATTAATCATATCACTTGTTTCGGCTTTAGTACAAGATACACCATATGGAGTATTAACAGCAACAGAGACCCAATTTGAATAGTTACAACCATATTTCTCAACGATTAATTTGTACTATAACAAGTTCTTTTCTATTCCAAATCTTCGACACCATTTTGCAAGAAGAGTGGTATTCGTGTACCTTAATTAAGCACTTCAAGACCTCCTCTTTCCTTATCAGCATAGACCTATACCCATTTGATAAGATGAGAGCAATTGTTGCCTCCCCAAAGAAAGTTCCCCATTTTCTTCTCTAGAATTTTGATTACAGAGATATGCTGAAAAGAAAGAAGCAATACATGGGCAGAGAGGATAATATGCATTTAATAAGAGCTAACTTGACACCTTTAGAGAGTGAAATTTGATTCCAAACAGAAAATCGGCATTAAACTTCTCAATAATAGGTACCCATATTGATTTAAAGTTAGACTTTGCCTATAAAGGCATTCCCAGGTACATGAAAGGAAATGTATCAATTGCACATCCCAACTCAGTATCCAATCATTAATAAGAGGGACATCACCAATTGCAATAAGTCTTGTTTTGGCTTTGTTCACTTTTAATCCCGCAATGTATTCAAAAAATATAGAATGGAGAATAAGTTAGATAATTACGCCTTGTTGTTATCTACAAAAAAGATTGTGGCATCTGCATAAGTGCAAATGATTAACAACATGACCATTATCCCCCATAGAAAAACCACTGAAAAGCTAAGAAAATTGGCAGCCCTGTCAATGTATCTAGAAAAACCTTGCAATATTAAAGAGCAGTGAAGACATTGGACAACCCTGTCTTACTCCCCTTGAGCTACCGAAGAAGCCAAAAGCAGAACCATTTATGAGAGAAGAAAAGGTTGTAGTAGAATAACACTATTTAGTCCACTTAATCCACTTCTTGCTGAATAATACCAAGCTTACCATATTTTAATCTAGAATCCACCAACTTTTTAACAATGAGAGTGCCATCTATGATTTGGCGGCCCTCAATGTATGAACATTGCACATGAGAAATAAGCTTGGACATAACTAGCTTTATTCTGGTAGCAAGTACCTTGGCAAGTATTTTGTAGACACTTGTAAGAATGCATTTAGGTCTATAGTCTTTGACAATTTCAATATGATCCTTTTTAGGTACCAAAGTGATGAAAGTGACGTTATGCTTGACATCAATGCAACCTTTCTCACAAAATTATGCCATTGTACATGATGGGGAATCTATCTGGACCAGGAGCCTTGTCTTGTCCCAAATATTTAATTGCTTGAAAAACTTCATCTGCAATAAAATTAGCATCCAGAATATAGTTGTACCTACATCACGTCTCCATGCTTCTCGTTTGATTGAGCAATACAAATCAGCATGATGAGCTAGGGATGGCGGTTTTGGCAACCATATGTATCATAATTCTTACGATAACAAGCTATTCTACAAAAATGATGAGTTCCTTGAATAAATGTATTCATTGGAAAATAGAAATTTATTCATCACTAACCTGTTGCAGCATGGCTTTTAGATAAGGCTTGGTGAGGAGTTCCTATAGCAACAAACTGAAGAATTAGTTTAGGGATTAATTTTCATTATGGATTGCATTTTAGTCCACACTGGTATTGATGTATAACATAAAGAAGAGACCAAACCTCCAAACATCGATTCACGTCTTTCCAGCTCTTTATAAAGTCAAGCCTCGTGTAATATCCAAGAGAGCGAATATAAAGCATATGTTATACACTCGGAGTTACAGTGTGTGAATGATTCTCAAAAAGAGATTAAACATGGCCACCAATTTTTTTTTTTTATCTTAGGCACCCATTCCTTTAGGGTAAATATTGGATGTGGTTATCTGAAGCAGTGTACAACTTGTGATAATTTTTCATATTGGTGAGACATGCACCTGACATGCATCATTCATTCATACCTTCTTTTCCTGGAATCCTATATAATATGAAGGATGATTTCTTCAATTATGTGTGCGTAGAAATTCTTGGAATGGTGCTCTCTCGCATGTACACCCGTGATTTTGTTTTTAACATGATTCAATGTCTTTGCGAAAGGCTTAGTGTGGTTAAACATGTTTTTAGATGTTGGAGTAAACTAAAGATGACAAGCAAAACATATACATCTGGTTATTATAATAAATCTCCATATCTTTATTGTAACTACTGGAAAACCGACAACACACCCAATGTTGAAATCGTAGATCTAAACATATTTATCATAATCACATAAATTTTTTTACATGGTTCGATCGTTAATGAGATCTACATCCATGGTTCTTCACTAAAATGTGTTTGTGTTACAAGAGACTCCATTAAAGACTTTTTTGTGGAGCTCTAAATCTAAGTGGTGATGGAGGATGAAAGAAAAGAAGAACCTGTTTTCTCTCTCTTGGACTTTTCCTTATATACCAGGGTTATGAGGTGGAAATTACATTCGTATCCTTCAATTACAAACTAAGCAATCTAAGATAGGTAAAGGTGTAGGTGGTCCTATATGACTAAGTTACTTCAACTCTTATGTCGCACCATGTGTTGAGCATAGTTTTTGTATCCACATTTATCGAGGAAAAATAAATTATTCCATCTAGAGAGTACATGGTTAAGAGACTATAAGTGTTATATCATACTCGGCGCATACTATAATATATATGAGAACCATCAAGTCCCTCCCACTGCGGAGGTCGGGGTTTGAACCCTTGTAATTGCTAAAATTTCTAAATGAATGAGATTTAGGAGTAGTTTAGGGCCACTGTACTGAGCTATCAAAAAAAAAAAAAAACTATAATATATTGCTAATTATGGAACTTATCAGGCCCCTTTGGTTGGCTTCTGAAATTAAATCTTAACTAGGGATTAAACTCATATAAACCTTGGACCCCTGGTGGTCCTCGGAAGAATGGCGGAAGTTGATGATCGACCACAGGTCCAAAATTATTGGAATAGTGAGACAATACACCGACAATAAACTAGCTTAGGAACCCATCCCTATTGGTAACTGTTGGATTTGGTTATCTGAATAAGTGTAAAACTTTATGATGATTTTCTATATCGTCTAGACATGCACCTGAAATGAGTATGTCATATTTGTTTTCTTTGAAGCTATAATGCGTATAAAGGATTGGTTCTTCAGTTATGTCTTCAATGCAGGCTGAATTAAATTAAAACGAAATGTTAAGCATGACCAAGGATCCCCCAAGAGGAACTGATCAGTGTGCTAATGTTGCACTCAAGGGTGAAAAGCTCTTGATAGAAAATGCTATGGGCTCATCTGAATTAGCCACATCAAAACCTGTTATTCTTGTGCTTCATTCATTTCGATATTTGAATCAGTTCATTTAATTTCCTATGTTTTATTGCTAGTTGTATACCAAATTTATTGATCAGCTATATATGTATGTCTTTGTACAACAGATCTCTTATCTACAGAGTCTATGATGCACAATTGTACCTACTATTTTTTATTTTATTTTTTGATAAGAAGAGGTCAAAGAGAAAAGAATGTACATGAGTCTACCAAAGGTAGACTATAAGCAAAGCAAAAAGAAGAAAAGCATCAGAGTAAATTAGTCTCCCAATTTGAAACAAAATTGAGAAATTTAAATGCGCCTCTTCCAGAATAAATGCCCAAGACAACACAAGAGTTTTAACATCAATTTCCAAGTCCAGGTCAGTTTTGAAGTTATATCTTTTTTCAAATATTCTGCAGTCCCTTTCTCTCCACAACACCTAGATAACTGCGGAAGGTATAAGATCCCACACCACTTTTCCTGAATGTGATAGGTTGTTTTGAGGCCATGTATGAGCAAAAGAGAGCATAGTTTATGGAAACACCCATTCCCACTAGTTATTAGGAGTCACTTCACTCCAGATGTGTGTTGCCACCTTATAATGAATCATGATATGGTTCTGATATTCAGCACTATCTCCACATAGAATACATGAACTATAAATGTCCATACCTTTATGTTGCAACATATCTTGAGAATTTAACTTTCCACGAACTGCACACCAGCGTAAAAAGATGAGTTTTGTTGGAACTCCAGATTTCCCAACAAATTGATGTGGAAAATCTTGTAAACCCTCATTTGCAATAAACGTCGTATAGAGAGACTTGGCCGAGAAAGACCCTGAATTATGTAATGACCATCTTTTAGTGTCAGGAAAGTTATCCATAGTAGGTGGATTGCAACCAATGATGTTGATAAGTTATGTAAACTGCATGACTTCAAAATTATTTAAAGCCATTCTGAAATCGAAACTCCATGAACCTTCTGAAGAAATATGATCAACCAAACTCCCAAATTGGAATTTATCTAGCTTATAGAGGAGGTTAAGAAAAATTTTCAGAGGAGAGTTACCAACCCATTTATCGTTCCAGAATGATATTAGTTCCCCAAAACGAACACTCAAAGTTGAGTTTCTATTAATCATATCACTTGTTTCGGCTTTAGTACAAGATACACCATATGGAGTATTAACAGCAACAGGGACCCAATTTGAATAGTTACAACCATATTTCTCAACGATTAGTTTGTACTATAACTGGTTCTTTTCTATTCCAAATCTTCGACACCATTTTGCAAGAAGAGTGGTATTCGTGTACCTTAATTAAGCACTTCAAGACCTCCTCTTTCCTTATCAGCATAGACCTATACCCATTTGATAAGATGAGAGCAATTGTTGCCACCCCAAAGAAAGTTCCCCATTTTCTTCTCTAGAATTTTGATTACAGATATATGCTGAAAAGAAAGAAGCAATACATGGGCAGAGAGGATAATATGCATCTAAGAAGAGCTAACTTGACACCTTTAGAGAGTGAAATTTGATTCCAAACAGAAAATCAGAATTAAACTTCTCAATAATAGGTACCCATATTGATTTAAAGTTAGACTTTGCCTATAAAGGCATTCCCAGGTACATGAAAGGAAATGTATCAATTGCACATCCCAACTCAGTATCCAATCATTAATAAGAGGGACATCACCAATTGCAATAAGTCTTGTTTTGGCTTTGTTCACTTTTAATCCTGCAATGTATTCAAAAAAATATAGAATGGAGAATAAGTTAGATAATTATGCCTTGTTGTTATCTACAAAAAAGATTGTGGCATCTGCATAAGTGCAAATGATTAACAACATGACCATTATCCCCCATAGAAAAACCACTGAAAAGCTGAGAAAATTGGCAGCCCTGTCAATGTATCTAGAAAAACCTTGCAATATTAAAGAGCAGTGAAGACATTGGACAACCCTGTCTTACTCCCCTTGAGCTATCGAAGAAGCCAAAAGCAGAACCATTTATGAGAGCAGAAAAGGTTGCAGTAGAATAACACTATTTAGTCCACTTAATCCACTTCTTGCGGAATAATACCAAGCTTACCATATTTTAATCTAGAATCCACCAACTTTTTAACAATGAGAGTGCCATCTATGATTTGGCGGCCCTCAATGTATGAACATTGCACATGAGAAATAAGCTTGGACATAACTAGCTTTATTCTGGTAGCAAGTACCTTGGCAAGTATTTTGTAGACACTTGTAAGAATGCATTTAGGTCTATAGTCTTTGACAATTTCAATATGATCCTTTTTAGGTACCAAAGTGATGAAAGTGACGTTATGCTTGACATCAATGCAACCTTTCTCACAAAATTATGCCATTGTACATGATGGGGAATCTATCTGGATCAGGAGCCTTGTCTTGTCCTAAATATTTAATTGCTTGAAAAACTTCATCCACAATAAAATTAGCATCCAGAATATAGTTGTACCTACATCACGTCTCCATGCTTCTCGTTTGATTGAGCAAGACAAATCAAAGATGATGAGGGATGGCGGTTTTGGCAACCATATGTATCATAATTCTTACGATAACAAGCTATTCTACAAAAATGACGAGTTCCTTGAATAAATTTATTCATCACTAACCTGTTGCAGCATGGCTTTTAGCTAAGGCTTGGTGAGGAGTTCCATGTCAAAGAGTCTTCATCTTCATTCTTTTTATTATTTTTTTTGTAAATATTTTTTCGCCTTTGAACTTGCATTTTTATTTATAACATGATTTTCTGTTTTTAAGAATGACATGTTTTTGTTTTTGTTTACTACATGATTTTCTGTTTTTAAGAATGGCATATTTTTGTGTCTTTTTTTTTTTTTTTTTTTAGTGAAAAGGTTGAGAATGGCTGTTTATTAGTTCAAGGCACGCTAGAAAAGTTTTCGGATACTTGTAAACCAGAAGCGGAGAACTAAATTTACATCTTGTCAGCTAATTTTCCATCATCTCTGGAATCTCTGCGTACTTTTACTTCAAATCCAAACGGGTGAGTTTGAAAATTTAGTGCGATTCGGATGCTATTGGTTATATTTTTATCCACGAGTCAAATTTATTTATTATGAGCAACAAATGGTGTTTCCTTTTAGATTATAAATAAGTGATTGAACAAATGGAAGGCTAGATGTGACGTAGTTTTCAAAAAAATTAATATAAATAGCAGGGAAACAGCCAAAGCAATAGTTAGGTTCATAAACAGTTTAATGAACATAAACAAAATGGATTATGATATTATGCAAAACCTTTACTACAACCCTATGAATGACAAACATCTTAAAATTACAACAGAAGAACCAAATAAATATGATAGTTTTTTGACACTGAAAATTAACATTGCTTTGTCAATGTCAAATTACAGGGCAAACTCTGCAGTGGGATTAACTATTTCTGACTATGCAGGTAACATTGATGAAGGAAGTGGTAGTTATGCAGACTGTCTTACTAGAGAAGAACTTGAGAGAACTGGAGCCAAAGAAGCTTTCCAATTAGCGACCAAGTGTAGAGGACAAAATGTTATTTTCCAAAGTGATTCTGAACCGACACTCATGTTGCTAATGGAAATGTATGCTAGAGCTAGAGAAAAGAGATACACTATCAGTGAAGACTGCAATGGAGACCCAAGAACTTGCATAAACTTTAAAGTGCAAGGTTTCATTTTAAAAAGTAGATACCACATAATAGAGGCAGCTCATTTATCTAGTTTCTGTAATCGTCATGGTCTTAAGAAGACATGGTCAGTGGAGAACTTTAGAATCCTACATAATAATTTACATTTTCAATTTTTGAATTATCAGTGTAACCAATATCCCAGCCCTGTTTTACAACAAGGTTACGATAGGGAAAGTTTATCAATGAATGCATGAGGAAGATCCTCCTTTTCGAAGAAAAAAATAAAAATAAAATAAAATAAAATAAAAATTATTATTATATTCGTTCGTTTTTCTTTTTGTAAAATAAAAAATGTCAGAAGATTCCAAAATGAAAAGACAAAAGGTCCCCGTGCCCCTCCACTACAGGATTAGGGTGGGTTTACAGTTAGCTTTTTTGCACTACGACTGAACCTTTTAAATAGTCAGCTTTTAGAATCACATGGACAATGTTTGCATTTGTACATGCGATTTGAGACGGCCTTCTGTAGGGGTTAAATACCGCATATTCGATAAATCACGTGAAGCAACTGAATTAGAAATGAGCGAATTCAATGGAGTTCGCACATAGCATATCCTGAATGCCGGTATCAGTGACGTCACAAAGTCATGGGTAAAATGTGGAACTTGTACGGTTGAGGAGCACGTGCGAAAATACCAGATACCTGGGTGCGACGATGTCGCACGTAAGATCCGAAAATAGGGGCTTTGTTAGCTGTCCTCCACTATGTAAAATCCCTATATATAGGACCAGCCGCCCTTGTGGCGAGGAGAGATCTTTTTGAGATTTGAGATAAAACTTTAGGAGAGACAAAATTATTTGCTTCCCAAGTTAGGGTTTTATCTTCTTTGTATTGATTTCTAAACTTAATAAAAAATCTCTCTAAGTGTTCTTCACAATGGTTTCATAATTTACTATATAGATTGTTTAAGGGTGTAGTAGTAGGATTTGCTACTACTACATTTTGGCGCTAGAATACAACTTGGGAAGGGGATTATACCTGTTTGTGAAAGTTTTAAGTTAATCTTCTCTTTGAAAAATTTCTTGTTGTTCTTGTTTTCGTAAAATATTTCAATTGTTTTCTTGAAATTTCAACATTGGAATTCATTCATTCAAAATACAGTTTTCATTAAGTAACGAAGTTTTAGTTTGAACATGTTTTAGTTTTAGTTTTCATAAGCTTGCACAAGTGTTACTTCAAGAATACAGAATGGTGAGACAAGTATCTGTAGGAGAAAACGAAACACCGGTTAGGAGGAGTCGAAGAATTACGGGTAGAAGAAGAGGTGAAATCACAGAGACATCAAGAATGGGAGAGAGGAACAACAGGTCTCAGCCGATCAGATCTCAGATCCAGCAGGAACCAAGGGAGAACGATCAAAGAAATTACGATGCAGTAAGTGTCCATATTATAAATTCAGATACCGCAGAGGAAAATGAAGAAAGGACACATGAAGAAGGAGCTGTAGGAGAAATTGAAGACAACATGACCATCACAGAATTAAGACAACGATTGTCATATGAAATAAGAAGAGAAGATGAACTACGTGCGAACTTGACATGACATAATGATGAATTAAGAGAGGAAAATCAGAGATTACAAGAGCAAAGATCACAGTCAAGATCCATAAAAACACGTGCGAGCTCGAGATCAAGGACAAGCAAGAGTACCACTAGGAGGAGTAGATCTGAGCATGGGGATAATACACAAGGACAATTTTTGGATAATACTTTTAAGGTAAACGAAAACTCGCAGGAGGAGCACGAAGGTGATCGCATAGAAAATAGGTATATCCAAGTGGGTGAGGATGAACCCAGGAGAAGACACCATAGAATAGGTAGATTGGAGCGAAATGGAGAGCAAAACCGCATGCATGATGACGAGCAGCAAGAGAATGATGCAGAACAAGCAAGGCTGATAGTCCATGGAAGAGAGATGCTGAGACATCATAATGAGAGAGATAGATCAGCACAAGATCATGCGAGAAATGAAAGGGAAAGACGAAGAGAAAGAAGATACGATGAAGAGCAACAATAACTAAAAGAAGCCATACGACAAAGCATAAATGAAAACAGAGTGGGGCAAGCCCGGTTGAGAAGACCAAGGCAACAAAAAGAAGTAGACATATTCCTAGATGCTGAAATTCAAGAGAAATAACGGAGTTAAAAGAGTTAGTAACTAAAGGGAAAGATGGAGGAAGAAGACAGCTAGAGGATGCAATAGAAGAAGCATCAAGGACACCCTTCACACGGAGAATACAATCGGTAACAATACCAAGAAAGTGCGCACTACCCACGTTTCCTAGTGATAGGGTGTAGAATACATCCTATTTACTATCTATTGTTTATGCTTTCTTTGTTATTTTTCTTGTAAATTATGTATTTTACGCTTGTTTTGAGTTTTATAGCTACTTTGGAGTCGCACGGAGGAAAAGAAGAAGAAAGCACCCAATTTGAGCCAAAAGGGCAAAAAGGTCATTTTACAGGCGATTGATATATGGAGCCCAGCCAAGGTTAAGGGGCGACCCAATTTGGAGGAGTATTAAAGCCAGGCCCAGTCAAGGCTAAGGGGGGGTTGTCATCAGGGTACCCCTTATCATTTATCAGAGGGTGTAATTATCCCTGGTGTCCCCTAGCCTATGCAGTAGGGTACCGATATCCCGTCCTACCCCAAATTATTACCCTACCCCTAAAATTGAGAGGTATGTCTCTCATTTCTCCCATTCACCTAAAAACTAAAAACGAACAATGGCTGCCGCTGTGGTTCGATTGATCGAGAGAAAGGGAGAACAAACCAAGAGATCGACAGTTGCAGGTAGTGAATTAATGGAGAGTAAAAGATTGAGAGAAGTAGAGATGCTGTATCAGGTCGAGAGAAGAATCAGAAAACCCAGAAGAAGAAATCAGACCGAGAAATGAAAGAATTAAGAGATGGGTTCGATTTGAGGGGATCTGTGGGATTGAAGCAAATTTCGGAAGGTATGGGTTTGCTGTTGGGTCTCAGGGGATCGAGTGGAATTGTGAAGGAGATCAAGAACAAAGCAGAGATGGGGTTTGGACCTAATCGATAATGGAGAAAGAAAGAGAAGCAGACGGAGGAAAATGAGATCGAGAAGAAGTAGCCACTGCTGTTGAATACAGAGATGGAAGAGAGGGTTGAAATCGAGATGAGTAGAAGCTGGGAATCAGAGAGGGGTTTCTGGAATTGAAATAAAGGAGAACGAGCAGGTGATGATGCAGTGGGGTTATCTGCTGTTGAAGTTGGAATCGAAATGGAGATTGGATTTGTGCGAAAATTAAAGAAGGAATGGGTTTGTTGCAGAACAGAGAGGAGAAAATTAAAGTGGGTTTGATGTCGTTGATGGGTTCGTGGTCGCTGGTATTAAAGATTATGATGGAGTCGATGGCTAGATGTGGTTCAGATTCGATTAATGGGTGTTGATGATTAATGGTTTGGAGAATTAGGAGTGGTGCTGTGAAGCTGCATTTGATGGTGGTGGTACTCGGATTCGCCCGGCTGTCTATGTCGTCTGCCGAATTTGAGACGAAATTAGCCGTAAGAACAGATCGAAATTGGGTTGCGTTGAATGTTTGAAAACGCTAAATTAGATGAATGTATAGGATTGTCGCAGGAAGAAAACTGGCCCGAAATCGCCTGAGAAATGCTCAACAAACGAGTAAACTCGTTGAATTTTCTGCCCTTTCGAGTCGACCCAAGGACTCGTTGAACCTAACTCAAGAACTCACCGAGTAAGACCCGATTAAGCCGAGGCAAGAAGCTGACTCAAAGCTGACTGAGACGCTTCCCTTGACCCGCTGACTAACAGTTTGACTGTTTGACCGTTAGTCCTAACGGTGGACTGACGGAATATTCCGTCGAATATTCCCTCGACGGTGAAATTCTCAGGTGGCCGGCGGCGACTATTCCGGCCGGATTCCGGCCATAATCCCAGTTTTCCGGCGAGCAAAAATTCCAGAATTTTCTATGAACTTCTCTCATGGGTGTGAAGACTTGGACTAGGAGTTGGATGGAGAATTTGGCTCAAATTTGGAAAGAGAAGAGTTGAGAAAGACTTGAATTTGGAAATTGAATTGCTAAAGGCAAAGGATTCTATTCCTTAGAAGATTTGGAGAATATTGAAGCCTATAAATAGAGAAGTTTTCTACATCTTTTACACCTCTCTACACACACAACACTTTTCTTTTCTTATTCTTTGTGTGAACTCTTTAACATGAGTAGCTAATTTTATTGATTGAGGATGAATTCCTAGTTCTTAATATATGTTTTGAGTTTTGTTTCAATTCTATCTTGAAGTTTTTCACATGATTATCGATTGTTTTTACTAATAGGAATGATCTTAAAGACATTCATGATTGATTGATAGATTGTTTGGGTGGCCAACTAAATTGATTTGTTAATTCGATCTAAAGCTAGTGAAAGTTAGGAGATAATTAATCGTTTCTTGACTCTTTACATAAGTAGCAAACACGAGACCTTGCGGAGGGATTCCGTGGAGCAATTGTGTGTGAAAACAACGTTAGCAAGTAGACCTTGATCTAAGAGTCTAACTACTAATATTAACCTAATAAGTTCATAAATCTTAATGCATTTATTTAAATTACATCTTGAGTGATCTACTTCTAGGTGGTTTGGTAAATAGAATCCGGTAGTCGAGAACTTCCGTGTCCTAAGATACAAGGGATTTAGGGGGTTTAGCACTGATCTAGCTGCTTTACCTACGGTTGGTGATAATTTGTGACTTATAACAAGTAGAAAAGAACATAACATTAATCATTGTTTTGCAACGAAGAAGGATTCCTTGATCTTGTCTCTCTTATTGATTTCGACTTTATCTTTTAATTGCTTTGTTTAGTTTCTTTTGCTTTACACCCCCCTTTTCGTGACAATTTTACAACTAGAATCTCTTGCTCCTCGTGGGAACGAACTTGACTACACTATATTACTTGTTAATTAGTGGGAAATATCTTGATTAATTTGTTGTGGTTACGACACGCATCACCTAGCATCTTTGATGGATCTACATGCGCGATTCAGCATATAAAGACATACAACTTAGATTTGTTACAATATAAGGATAATAAGGCAGTCTTATGAAAAAAATTTCCATCCAGCCTGACAGGAAAAGCCTTGAAGTGGATCGATGGGTTTCCAGTAGGAACCATAAAATCATTCGAGCACTTACAGAGTCTGTTCTTAAGGAAATACGTCAGCAGTAGTATGCTAAAACCAGGAATTGGAAAAGCATTCAGTCTGCGAAGGAGAACGAACGAAAGCCTGCGAGATATAACCAACAGATGGAGGACAATGAGTAGTGAAATGGCAGGACGAGTAGATGAAAGAAATCTCATCTTGGCCTTCATCAATGCGTTTTTACCAACTGAATTGTTATTTACACAGATCTTTAGAATGAAAGACAGAATAACGATGGCTGAGCTACGCGTGTATCAAGAGGAGTATATAGCGCTTGAAGAAAAGCAGAGATATATGGAGTCTTACCCGATCGCAGTAATGAGCGAAAGACGGGGAATGCAAGTCTATTACGAAGAATCGCAAATGCCGTTACGAGTACTTCACAGGGAAGAAAAGAAAAATTAATCGTAGAAGGTCAACAAAGGCAGGTTGCTATGAGTAGCAGAGACCAAGAAATGTACAAGCAAGAATACATAGAGAGGCAATACAACAACCATGGAGGAAACATCAAAGTGGCAATATATGATAATAATGGAGACAGATATGGAGGGAATATGAGGTATTATAATCAGGGTGCGAACAACATAGTCCATGAAGAGGTAAGGATGCCACCTCTTAACACAACAATAAAAAAAGTTTGGGAAGCTGTTATATTAATGGAGGAGATAACACCACCACCTAATCTTGGACAATAAACACCATCGGGAAGAAGAAGTAAAGAGTTTTGTGCTTATCATCGTTTCCACGGCCACACAAAAAATAACTGCAAGAATATTCAAAGAATAATATTAAGAATGGTTGGACAAGGAAATCTTAATCACTTCCTAGCTACGCCACTACCTCCGTCACCACCAAAAGCAACCAATAACGGGAGGGTAATCGTCGAGGGAGTATAAAGGCAAAAACTCCTTTTTAATAGAAGTAGGAGCGAATGCCAAAAATCTACAATGCAATTTAATAATACACTCGTTCAAAAGCTTAGAAGACTTCCACGACAATGTGTTGAGTCGTGTATATGCGAGAGATCTTTGAAGGAAAAGAAATAATGAATTTAGCAAAGATAACAAAGCTCAAGGAATGGCGTATGTACCAATAACATTTAGCGCGAGATGAAGTACCGGGAGGAGGCGAACTTTATGAGAGTCTAGGTCAAGCTGGAGATAATACCAAAATAAAATTTGGACAAAGGAGAAGACGAGGAGGACGTCACATGGGCGATTAGGATACTAATTGATTCGGATAGTTCGGTGGATATTCTATTCTATCATACATATAAGAAAATGGGAGGAAAAGATGAAGATTTGATCCCGTCAACATCTAAAATATATGGCTTCAATGGAACGACAAACAATCCAAAATTAGAAGTCACCATGCGAATACCTCTTAAGACAATCTCTACAGAAATAACATTTTGTGTCGTAGATGTCGAATCTCCATACAATGCATTGATTGGAAGGTCGTGGTTACATAGCATCCTGGGTGTAGCTTCAGCATATCATCAGTGCATTAAGTTCCCATTACCCAACGGTATTGGAATCATCAGAGGAGACGCAAATGAAGCAAATACATGTAATGAAATCGATGTGGAGAAAAGTCAAGCGCGTGCGATCAACAGAAGAAACGTATGCAAAAAATATGTAGAAGAGAGCAAGAGGTGCGAAAGATTGATGGTTCATTTCATAAAAAAAGAAGGAGAAGATGATAAGAGTGAAAAATCCTCACAGGAAGAAGGGAGTAGCAGTGATCTATCTCAAAAGGGAGTTGAAGGAACATAAGGGCTTAATTATTCGAAGCAGTCTAAAAGGGAAGACTTTCAACCAGGAGAGTTAGTCATGAGCGAAGTACCACCTTACCATAAACAAGGAAAAATGAAGAAAGGGAAAATAATATGGGCTGGACCATATGTGGTGAAGAAATATGTTGGTGATGGAATGTACCAGCTAATGGAAAGAGATGGAAGAAATATGGAGAAAATGGAGAGTAGACTTTACAACAAGAAGTATCTTAGGCGACAAGAAGATTTAATTAGGGAAGAACAAGGTTTTCATCTCGAGTTTCTTTGCTGTGATTAATGAAGACTAGGATCAATTAGGGAAGAACAAGGCTTTGATCTCGTATGAGACACTGGGTTAACTCGGAAACCCTTCATAACACTAACTTGACCTGGTGACTTACTGGGGGTTTAAATGACATTCACTAAGAAGTTAACTGCCACGTTTCACTTAACTTGCTGTTACTACCATTAGTACAAAACAAAGCTAGGATAAGTTTGCCTTTGTTAGTGGTGGTCGGATTTGTCCAGGACAAGGATAAATCAAGGGATGCGGTGCTCTGTGCCACACCCTACAACTCGCATGTGTGGCGTTAACTCCAATATTATGAATGAAAATGAATACTCAAGTCAAGATATGGATTTTCAAAAATTATGATGGGGAGGTTCGAACTCATGACCTATTGTGTTATAAGAGTGGCCTCTAACCAGTGTTCCACCTTGGTTGGAATTAATAGAAAAGATAAATCAACGGTGGTGGTTTGTTCAACTTAAACAACATAATTGTTTTATTAATTAGTGTTTCACTAATTGCACATAATAAATAATCTATTGATTATAAAGTGTTCTTTAGTTAGTGTTTCACTAATTGCTCATAATAAATGACTAATTATTTTTTAATTATAAATGTTTTCTTAATTAATTATAATATTTATTTCTATTAATAAATAATTTTGATAAATAATATCAATAGACATTTTTGGCGACAATGAGTAGTAGAAGAGGTGGAGGCCGAAAGATTAGTGGTGGTTAAGGGCGGAGCCAAGCACAATTATACTTATTTTTGTTCTTTTATCGTAAAATGGGATACAAAGTCCATTTTTCACATGTATCAACTTGCCAAGAATTTTTTCTCCCTCTTTCCTCAAAATCCTAGCTCCACTCCTGGTTTGTGGTGGAAGAAGTAGTGACGGTGAGTGTTGGTGAGTAGTGATGGACATTATTAACTTTATGTTGTCGTTACAACATCGATAACATCGTAGTGTGGAATATGTGGTTGGTTGTTTTTAACACTTTTGATAAATGAAGGTACCATATATTTTAGGGATGATATCATACAAGATAATATTTTCATGATCGTAGTTGGATCACCCAAATGGTACCCCTGTTATCTTTGGTAGTATATCGTATAAATCATGATTTTTTAATGTTAAAATAAAATTGACTGCAATACAAAAACGAATATATACACGGAAAAAAAATAATGAAACTAATCAATTGACGACATTTTGTTCAATCTAAACCTCATACATGGCATTTGTGATTGAAAATTAGAATTGCGTCCAACAACCTACATGGGGTAGGTGGCAGTGTTGGAGTCAAAAATTAACATTGAGGAGGCCTACTTTAAAAAAAAAAAAAAAGAAACATGTAAACTTTGGTGGACTAAACTATACATATATATGGACAAAGTACTATTTATAAAATAAACTAAAAAATTTATGTAGTTATTAAAAATTTAAGGGGTTAGAGCCAGGTTAGTCAACCCTTGGCTCTGCCGCTAGGTGGTGGTGGATAAAAAAATGGATTCATATGGTTTTATGGTGGTGGCGGGTATTGGTGAACAAAAACATATTATGCTAATTTCGTAACGCCATAAAATATGTAATGTTATATTATAAAGTATAAAACGTGATTGATCATTCTAATGTTAAAATAAACTTGATAAAACACATGTCCATTTTAAAAATCGGTGCAATCAATTGCCATGTTATGTAATAACTAAACGAACGACACGAATCAAGATCTGAACATATGAAATTATTTATTATCGATTTTCTATGTAAAGAGTGGTCAGGACTTGTCCTTGGCAAAGATAAATTTACCACTGGGGTTTGTTCAACTTAACCACTTTTAAATGTTTTATTAATTAGTGTTTCATTGATTGTTCACAATGATTAATTATATTTCTATTATAAATGTCCCTTTAATAATGTAACATAAATACATAATCTTACTAAAAACTATATTAATTCTAATGGTGGTGGTGGAAGTAGGGTTAGTATAAACGGTGGCGGGTGTTTGTGAATGGTGGAGGTGGTAACATTACTATTGGTGGAAGAAATAGTGACGGTGGATGGTTTTTATGGTGGTGGGTGTTGGTAATAGTAGTGGATAATAGTTTTTGCTTTTTAGTGAGTTTTATTGACCGAGTAAAAAAACAATCTTCACAAAACATGCAACATTATATTGTGAAAGATGTAATTGGTTGTTTTTAGCATGATTGATAAGGAAAAAAATCAAATATTTCGAGGATGATACCGGAATGTATAAGACAATATGATCATGACTGTTGGATCACCGAAACGGTATCCGTATTATATAAACGCAATTGGTGTACCCGCGTAAGAGAACATTATCACTCTCTCAAGTACTATTACATTCTTTTTCCTGAAAGACCATCAATTTCGAGTTGTTTCGCGATAACTACCTACAAATACAACAACTTTCACTCAATTCCCGATATAAAACCTTATTGACCGGGAAACTGTATTTGCATTCTAAAATATTTGTTTGAAAATTATGTTTGTTCATCAAAATCATCATTAAAAACTTTAAATCATAAATCTAAATTCCACCTCCGATGTTTATAGAATATTTTTTTATATTTTACATTCTCAAATCATGCGACCTCTTGGTTACAAATCAACAATATCAAATTACGGATCAATATGTATAGGTTTCGTTCACTGGGTTAGATGGGTAGATCACACAAAGCAAAACATGACTGAGAATACTTCAATAATTTGGTCAAGAAATAAGGTCAAAAACTTAAGATTAACTTTCTATAAGACTAATTAGATCACCTTCGATAGGAGCCGACTAAATTACAGATTAATAATAATTTCCACGTAAGACAATTGCAAAACATAATTTTTCTAACTCTGCCTATGTAAAGAGTGGTCAAGATTTGTCCTTCCTCAATTGATATGTTATGTGAGAAGAAGGTGATATCTAAGATTGAGGTACAATTCAAATCTATTAGATTCATACCATTTACAACTCGTACGCCTTGAAAAAATTGGCGTGTTGTTATTATTATTACGAGGTAAGGGATACATTGACCACACTTGCAAATAGCTCATTTCGCAAATGATTGGTGTTGCATGTACTGTCTAGAATGCAACGAAGAATTTGAGGAAACGAGGCACCAGAAGCAGTGTCTGGAGTATTTTGGATATAGTAACTTAGACCCTATGTAATACTTATGTTCTTTTTTTTTTTTTTTTTTTAGTTTTTCCACAATCTATTTATTTAAGAAAAATGAACATTGCAAACACATAACATCAACAAAAATTAGACATATTGCGTTTGACAATAATGGCTACCGATGGTCCGGAAACGGCAAAATAAAGGAATTGTTGTAGAAAAATTGTTGGGATATACAACTAATTACTTGATACGAATGAAAGAGGTATAACTATTTCGATTATGAAATCACATAAAGTTTACTGTAGAAGATGACATCAAGTTTAAAGTTAGTAACAAACATAATATGGCTAACTAAAATGTTAAAACAAATAGAATATATAAACTTAGAAAGTCGTGGGACTTGAAGAGGCCAATTTTGAAAACTACAATGTTAGAAAGCAACGATCCACAATACTATAATTTTTTTTTATAAATATTCAACACAGAAGATGTCAACTTTTGGTAAAGGATCTATTGACAACCTATTAATTTGAAATAGGATCAAGGTTCTTTATGAGGTAATGTGTCGCCAGATTGTATAGTGAAGGTAAGAACATACAGAAGTGACAAAATGTCCAAGACTTTGGAAGTTACCAAAGCCTTCGTTAAGACGAACTTCTGGACACAATACTTTGTTGAAGATTTAATGGCAGAGGTTCGCATATATACAATCCCTTCGAAAAGGTAATGGGTACACATTTTAAACATTGTCATCTAATGGGTGTTGAAAAATTACAGGAAAATCATGTCACATTGGAGAGTTTATATCATCCGTTCGATGCAAAAAAATAATTTTCTCTGCCTATTTGGAGGATCGACAACATGACCATGATAAATGAGTCAGCTGGAGCGAAATATGAGCATGGGAAGACTATTATGAACGGTATTGATTAGTTGATTTCACTGAGATGAGCGCTGCTGACGACATATTTCCAAAAAATATTTAAACTTCCATGTTCATGTAGAGCATTATCTCATTATAAGCGATGAAACTAAATAAAAAAGTGTCTGGAAGTTAAGATTATATTTCTTTCGTTTGAGCAAATCTCCGACGGTAAAATATTAAAGGAAAAAAACAAGAGAAAAAAGAGAGGAAAATCCCAACTATTTTTATGACAAACCCATATTAAATCATAAGGAGTTGATAAGTATTCGGGACACAAATTATACGATATATTAAAAATGAACCAACATCATGGCCCGTGCCGTTACGACACGGGTTAAGGGCTAGTTTTTTCAACAAAACGGGATGAAAAATGTCAATTTCGGCCACTTTATATAAACATTCAAAATAACGGCAACTTTCTGACATATAGTACAAAAACATGGCCACTTTATTTAAAAAGCCCATTTATTAAATGAATGCATATGTTATTTATTATTCAAACGCCATATACAAGCCAAGGAGTCACAATACTCAATCCAAATACAAGAACTTCCCATATGATCTTACAGTTTTATGCCCAAAGACAGAGTTGCATTTACTCATAGTTTCATATGCCCGATGTAGCTATACATTCTATGATCAGTAGAGGTAGAACAAGGTACGAGCATATGGCATATATTCAATTATGGAACTTAAAACAAGTTGAGAGTCTCTCTCATCAATTGATACCAAATAATATGAATGATTCTGATGATTTTCCATACTTTGAGACATGCACCGGACATGAGTAGTCATACTGTCATACCTTGTTTTTATTCGAAACCTATAATATGAAGGATTTTTTGTTCAAGAATTTCTTCAGAAAAACTCTTATGTTTTAGAGTCGCACTCTTTCACTCTTGACCTTGTGTTATTGTTTTTTTTTAACAAGATCATATGTTTTTCAGTAAAGACTTGTTACGAGGGTAAAACCAAATTTTAGATATTGGAGTACACTAAAGGTGAAGAGAAAAATATATACATCCGGTTATAATGCTAATTTTTCACAGTTTCGTTGAGGTAAAAGATATGGACAATGACCGCTTTATCAAATGTAACTTTATCTTTTCCTCATTGTGTGGATTTGTTATGGCCGATATTGAACTGTTCCATATTTTAACTTCTTAGTTTAAAAATTCAATGCTTGTAATTTGCATCAATTTTTATATTCTCACCTATTGACAAATGATAATTGTTGCTCAAACCAAAATTCCTTTTGTTTGCAACTTGAATTGGTTAGAGACTTGTACCGTGGGATCTGGGAAATATTCCTCTCTAATCGAGTAATTCGACCAAATGAGGGATAAAAGATCACGTGTTCTAATCAGGGATTTATAGTATCTTTGAGTACTATTTGCATCTATACAAGCGATAAGGGAAGGCCTACATCAGGTCTTTCCACGCAACTGGAATTTGCAAGGCCATGGCCTGTGTGCTTCAGTTCTTGTTCCCCAAACAACTCTTGGTAATTTGTAGTGGCGGAACCAAAAATTGAATGTTGGGGTGGCTTGAAAATAAATTGGTTTGACTTAGGCTGGCTTAAGCCTATTGTTTAGGCATGAGTTTTTGTAACCAGATACAATTACGCTACAAAATGTATTTTTTTTTTTTTGGACCTTGGGCAGGCTCCAAAGTCACTACATAGATGCGCCCCTGGTAATTTGACGCGGTAAATGATAGAATCTATTCGACCAATTGGGATTACCAAAGTTTTCATTGATACAATTCAATAATCTTGTAATATTTAATATGCATTAAGTTGGACTTTGGAGTATACAGTGTGCGTTTGTCTTTCTCCATTGCTCATCTAGTTGTATTAGTAAAGGTGGAGCAACTCAAGGGTATATAACACTTACGGTCTAACCTCGATAAATGAATACTCGATAAATGAATAACCTCGTCAAATGAATAATATTCTTTGGTTCCGACTTGGGCAAGGCAAAGGGGCTAAATGAATAATCTCGCTAAATTTATAAACGAATAAAATATTTTGAGCGACCATGTGATAATATAAATGAATAATTACTAAATTTCATACAAAAAAACATATATAAATAAAGCAAAATACTTCATCAGATCAACAATGTTTATATCTGAAGTCATTTCTTTTAAAAAAAATACATTTTAAGTTGATTTTTTTCCTTACGCCAAAACAAAGATGCATCACATCCTTAATTTTTTGGAATACACGCACAAACTATGATATATTCCGTTCATATTGTAGCAAGACATTTTTCATGGTCATTCCTGCTTGAAATACCTCTTTTAACAACATATTTGGTATGGCGCCATCTAATGCATGATCATTCTAGCTCATCATTTATTAGTGATTCGATAATTTCTTTGTCTGCATGCGATTCCATAATTGTGTCATTCTCGTTAGTATAGTTCAAAAGATATTCAACATCCGTCGTATTTCCATATTATAAGGTAGAAACGACATCCAATAATATTGAATGTTTTCTTCACTTTTGCAACTTTTGATTCGGAAACATCAAAATCATATATGTCAAAACTAAAAGTACTCTCTAAATCAATACATATTGATTTATGGATAAATGAATAATATATTCATTCATCGATAAATAAGATAATCTCGTTAAAATATTTTTTCCCGATCCCAAATGTATTTTATCGAGGTTAGTGCTCTCATTTTTGGCAGGAATGTAAAATTATATAAGAGGAACATGTCATCAAAAAATTAGTTTCAAACCCACAATCGTTTGGATTTTGTAAAAAAAAATGGCCAAACCATATCATGATTATGACAATATAATCATGTCATTGGATCCTACCCCATATTCAAGTTGCATTTAATCATAATTTATTATTTTTGTTTTCTTTTATCCTTCTAAATTTCCATTGTTGGATCTTCAAAGGAAATAAATAAGACAACGAAATAGAATATTCACTCAAATCCAAAGTTTTCATTGATGTAGTTCATGAGTAATCTTGTGATATTCATTATCGAAAAGACATATGGTGAAACATCCTAGGTTGGACCTTGGAGTATACAATGTGCCTCTCTTTTCTCTCTATTAATTGCTCACCTATTTGAGTAAATATGTATTAGTAACCTAAGGGCATATAACATTTATTCAATTATGGATCTTATTGATCAAGTAGAATGGCAGCAAGTTGAGAGTCTCTCATCAACAGATTCAAAATTTAGTGTCAAAGATTTTGTATGGTCCCAGGAAGAATGGCCAAAGATCGATCACAGCGATTTCGAATCTGGAGATAACATACCCATGATAAGTCTAAGTAAAGTTATCAAGGGGAAGAAAGACGACGCTTATCGACAAACGTGCAATGACATGGTTGTTGCTTGTGAAGATTGGGGATTTTTTAAGTTGATTGATCATGGTATTAAGCTTGACATTATAGAGAACATGAAAAATATGTGTAGTGATTTGTTCGATCTTCCAATGGAGAAGAAAATGAAGGGTGGTAGATTAAACAGTTTACCATTAGGTTATAGTGCTACTAATCCGGATTATGGGAAGAACTTGCCTTGGGCAGAAATTATTCAATTACTTCAATCACCCCAACAAGTAGTTGGCTTTGCAACAAAGGTCTATGGTGATCAATATCATCACAAATTCAGGTAATTAACCACCCTATTTAAGCGATATTTGGAAATATTATCGGTTCTTGGATTTTCTCTATGTGAATCTTACGTGTGTGCATGACATTTAAATAATCATAGTGAAACATTATTGTGAGTATGTGCAGTGATGCGATGTTGGCTTATATGGAAGAATTGGACAAGTTGGGTATGCTCATTTTTGAGATGTTAGCTGATGGATTGGGACTACCAAGTGATTTCTTCAGCAAAAATTTCAAAGAAGAGAAAGAAGCAACAATGATAAGAGTGAACAGATATCCAAAATGCCCGCTGCCAGAGAAATGTTTAGGTTTAGGAAGCCATTCAGATCCACACACTCTAACCATTTTATTACAAGATGATGAAGTTGGAGGACTCCAAGTACTTAGACCTGCTGATAATCAATGGGTTGGCATTAGACCTATTCAAAATTCCTTTGATATCAATATTGGTGACACTCTTGAGGTATATTGTCTTAAAGATGGATGGACTGATGAGTTTTTTTAACGAGAAAAGGTGATTCATTGAAAATGTAACAACGAATCAAAGCTTCATTTTGAATTGACGTCGTTCTTTTCCTTGTTGTGTTTTGAAATTGCAGGCATGGACAAATGGGAGATTGAAGAGCGTGGTACATAGAGCAGTGGTGAACAAGGAGAGGAGTAGATTATCAGCAGCTTATTTTCTTAGCCCAAGTAGTCAAGTTATGATTGAGTCTCCACCACAACTCGTACAACCGATCTCACCTAATGCTAAAATGTATAAGCCTTTCACTTGGGGTGATTTTAGGAAGGAGTTATTGTCTCAAAAGAGGGTCTCTGGAAAAACTGCCCTCCACAGATACCTCGTATCTCCATAGTAGCCAATGGAGTTTGGCACTGTTTAGCCTTGTATGGCGGCATCCCGCATGTTTAAGATGTCAAACCATAGGTTTTGCTGTAATTATACTTTTGGAGCTCGGAATGGGCTGGCAGTGTTCAAGCAGTCATTTAAATAACCAACACAGTATTGAATAAACTTAAAAAAAAAAAATCCATATTGATTCCTGGTTTTGATTGATTGATATTACTTATTAGCATCTTGTTTGGCGGCCATTCTCTATTCGGACATTTAAGGATCCCTTCAGACTAGTATTCCTATCAGAATGATAAGAGTCACGTGGTTGGTACATATATAATTTTTGTCACTACTTTAAAATCCAAACCCACGCACTTTTTGTCTTCTTCTAACTGAATTTCAGAGATATAACCATGCATGCTTTATCACACAGTTGTTGATACTATGGTTTGTACAGAGCCATGCAAATTGCAACATGGCATGAAAATGGTACAATCTTTCACCAACCAAATGAAATGTGTCACGCCCTTAATCCATTTTCTTTCCTATAAATGTCAACAAACACCATTGCTGATAATTCATCTCATTCCTTGGTTAAAACCCCTTCAACAAACTAATCCTAGCTTGTATACGATGAAGTCTTCATCTTTACTTTGTCTCGGTTTTTTGCTTTCTTTTCGTTTTGAATGGCTGCTTAGGTCAGATTGAACAACAAGGTGGAGGATGGCAAACACAGCAAGTCAGCAACAACAGCAACAGTCACGCCATTACCAAGGTCAGAGCCAGTGTCGAATTGAGAACCTAAATGCTCAAGAACCAAACCGTCGTGTTGAGTCCGAAGCTGGTGTTGTTGAGTTTTGGGATCAGAATAATGAACAATTCGAGTGTGCTGGTGTTGCTGCTACTCGCCTAGAGGACTTCTGTTGCCATCTTTCGCAAATGCACCACGACTTTCTTACATTGTTCAAGGTCTGTTCCCTTTTTACTTTTCAAATTTTATTTTGTGTAATTTATAAGAAGCAACAGTTAACAGAAACAATATATTCATGGACGTGCTATTCCAGGTAGGGGTATGTCTGGAGCCCTTATCCCTGGCTGTCCTGAAACTTTCCACTCAATTCAACAATCTCAGCAGCTAAGAGGAAGCCAGCAACAGAGATCCAGAGATCAGCATCAAAAGATCCGTAGCATCAAACAAGGAGATGTTCTGGCTTTGCCTGCAGGAGTTTCTCATTGGTGCTACAACGAGGGTGAGACCCCACTTGTTGCTATCGTTGTTCACGATACAAGTAGCAACGCAAACCAGCTAGATTGCAACCTCAGGGTATATGAAATGATCAATCGTTTTTTCTAGCAATATAATAGATATCTAACGCGCATGCACTCATGTAGCGGTTAATAATTATGTTTTAATCATACTAGCAATATCCAACCATATATGTGATGTATATGCAGATATTTCAAATAGCCGGAAGCCAGCAGACACAAACTAGCTCATACCAACAACGTCAACATGTAAGAGGTCAACCAGATATCCCAGAAAACAACATGTTCAGTGGCTTCAATGTCGAAACTTTGGCTGAGGCTTTTGGAGTTAGCACCGAGACAGCGAGGAAACTACAAGGACAAAATGACCAGAGAGGTAACATTGTCTTCGTTGAAGGAGGGCTTCGAGTGGTAAGGCCACAACAAGGAGAAGAGGAAGAGGAGCGAGAACAACGTTACAATACCACAAACGGGTTAGAGGAAACTATGTGCAGCATGAGACTCAAGCACAACATAGCCAATCCAACTAGGGCTGATATTTACTCAGAAAAAGGTGGAAGAATATCACTTCCCTTAACAGCCAGAAGTTACCCATCCTTAACTACATCCAAATGAGTGCTGAGAGAGGAGTTCTTTACTAGGTAAGATCAATCTTCAAAAGTTTTTATTAGCGATTGAAAAATTTACTATCTAGTGCGAAAATTTTTTATTTCACAAAATACATGATGTTGTGGATGCAGAACGCTCTACTTGCACCTCACTGGAACTTGAACGCCCACAGCGTGATCTATGTCACCAAAGGAAGCTGTAGGTGTCAAATTGTAGGTAACCAAGGTCGCCAAGTCTTCGACGGTCAACTAAACCAAGGCCAGATGTTGGTTGTTCCTCAGAACTTCGCCGTGGTTAAACAGGCTGGAAATGAAGGATTCGAATGGGTATCATTCAAGACTAATGACATCGCAATGACTAGTCCATTGGTGGGTAAAGCTTCAGTATTAAGAGCAATGCCCGTAGACGTGTTGATGAATGCTTACCAAATCTCAAGAGAAGAAGCACAGAGGTTGAAGAATAACAGAATGGAGGAAACAATGGTACTTACCCTAGGATCTAGGTCTCAGTCTCAGACAAGGGCTTCTGCTTAGTGCATGTATTAGTTCCTTTAATTTGTAAAACTAAGATGGGCTTAGTGATCTAGTTAGTAGTAATAAGTCATGACTAAGTTGGTTTAGCTTCCTTTAATTTGTACTGTATTAGTTCCTTTAATTTGATCAGTTAATTAGTAGTAATAAGTCTGATCTTCATAAGACTGAAGTTGGTTTAGCTTACGTGTATGAGTCATGATGTCATAATAATAGTTAGACTGATAACAATGAAATAATTTTTCTGCACAATCTTTATTACTGGCTCTATTTGCTAGTTTCTGACTTCATCTTTGCACACGTTTAGTAAAACGCAAATGCTACTCTCTTTTTATTTGCACTTTTGCAAAAACATGGCCTGTGGCATATAATTATGGAAAACCCAAAATAATAAGACACTCAGATAATGGCAGCCCGGTCGAATAAGACTATAAGAGCAACTTATTGGAAGTATTTTATATACTGTATATGAAACCCTAAGGCGGCGTTCCGAGGTCAAGATTATTGGATTGGAAAACCCTAGCTGTAAAGAAAGAATCAAAGAAGAATGACAACACAATAATCACTTAGGTGCTTTTTCTTTGTGGAGAACATGCAAATCGCGGCTGCCGTCCTTACTGATGGAGAATTTGAGTTCAGAAGTCGTACTAGATATACTATCTCGATTACCCATGACCAGGGAAGGTATCATATCCAGCTTACAATGCAGAAAAGTATGCAGACTCTGGCGACATCTCTTGGGGAAACCCAAGACAGGTACGCTTTTCGCACATATGCCTAGATATGATTGTCATATAAGACTTCACTACAAAGAACCATCTTCTGGGATGTTAAATTTTAAGTGTACCGAAAAACAACTAGATTTTTACGACACAATTACAAATATACGCACTATGGGTATTAGGGCGTGGAACTTCAGCCTGGTTGGTTCTTGCAACGGTTTGGTATGTTACAGAAATCATGATTACACACTCGGTAACGTTATGTACATTCTCAATCCCATCAGTGGTGAACAAATTCGTCTTCCCAAGATGGATCCGTGTTGCGACTGTGTTGGAATCGGATATTCTCAGTCCACCAACGTGTACAAAATTGTTCAGATTTGTTTCACTGAAAATTCCAAACGCCGCGTCCTAGTTTACACTCTTGGTGATGGCAGGGGGTGGAGAGAAATTGAAAAAACTACCTTTAACTTCCGGGAATCGGGCATTTTTGCAAATGGGGCTCTTTATTGGTTAAGTACAAAATCAAAAAATGTTGTTGTAGCTTTTGATTTAGCAGATGAAACATTTCGATATATCCCAACACCACCTTGTCATCATATTCCTTCTTCCAGTATGGAAGTTAATCTAGGGTCGCTTGGAGGGAATCTTTACATGTGTCGTCCTTACATAAAGGAAGGTGAATGTATGATGGATGTATGGATATTTAAGAACAAAAACATGAAGGAATGTACTACTCGCAATAAAGGGCGTACATATTTTAACTCTTATAAGTGGATCAATGTTTTGGGAAGAAAATGGGATTTAGACTTAACGCAGAAGTGTCAACTATTATCCCTAACAGAGAATGAAATCCTGCTATTTCAGAATGGCGTTCTTTCTTGTTATCACCCTACAACTTTTAAGAAAATATGGTATGCTCGTGCACAAGGAGATGTTTGTCAAGCAATTCCTTATATGCATAGCCTTGTTTCTTTGAAAGATCTTAGAGAAGAGCTAGTCGATTGCTTAAGTGAAGGCTAGGATGAGTGTTGGAATCCAAGTCGAGCTGTCTACAATACTAAAATTATTATTCCCAAATATAGGTTTTCTTTTATGTCTTCAATAATTTCCATTTCCTGTGAAAGTTCTTTATGTTCGATTTTTTGATATATGTTCTTGGATTAATGTTTGACTTAATTTTGATTCTGACTTCAATTTATTTGTATTTGAATTTTTCTTTTATTTCACTGTAAACTTGGTGCTGTTTGAATTTTAAATCCGTTCTATGTGGTTAAAGGGAGGTGGAGCGAATTTGGTGCTGTTTGAAACCATTTTAATTGAGGATGCACGTGTTGCATATTTTCAACAGACACTTGTAGCAGAGTTCGGGATCGACCCGCTAGATCCTAGTGTGAAATTAATGAAGAACACTGAAAGAGCTCATAAGCATCTTGAGTATTCTAGTGTTGTTGGTAGTCTTATATATGCTATGCATTGCACAAGACCGGACATAGACCAAACAGTGGAAGTGCTATGTCGGTTCTCAAGTACCCGGAAATTGAACATTGGAAAGCAATTTCAAGAGTGAACCATAGATTATGGTTTACATTTCCATAGTTATCCCGACGTAGAATCCAAATCCAAGTCTACAAGTGGATGGATATTTATATTGGGAGGTGCTGCTGTGTCTTGGAGTTCCAAGACGCAGACCTGCATTTCTAATTCAACAATGTTATAAGAATTAGAAACTTACAAGTAGAAATCCCATTACAGAAGAAACTTACAGATGCATGTAAGGAGCCAGAGTGGCTTAGAAAATTACTAGTAGAGATCCCATTACAGAAGAAGCCAACTCCATCATCCATGATTAACTGTGATAATCATGCTACGATCTATAAGGTCTCAAACAAGACTTATAATGAAAAATCAAGACATGCTAGTCTTAGACATCAGATTGTAAGACAATTACTCAAAAGAGGAGTAAGTGCAGTGAACTATATTGAATCGAAGAAGAACTTGGAAGATACTTTTACAAAGTGTCTACCAAAGGAAGTGTTTTCAATAAAGTGTAAGGAGATGGGACTCATGTCTGTGAAAGAAGTTCGATCACCAATAACGAAAACCCAACTTATGTTTTGAAAAGGATAAACTAAGTTCAATATGGTACTAACAAGTTATTGAAGTGGTTATGGTACACTAAACTAAAACTTCCCATTGTCCTTATAGTGTAGTGATTGTGCATGATCTTAGGGATGAAGTGAAAATCCTTAATAAGTCGAACTTTTATCACAAGGTGTCTCTCAAACGCTTCAAGACTTACGTATATGAGTATGGAAATCAAAGTTGTTTCCTATGAGAATAAGACCGTTCTCGAAAAGACTCATGAGTCCTGGAGAAAGCACATGGCTATTCATGTGCGAGCTACAGAACACTCTATTCTCTGAAAATCAATATGTGTGGAGGTTCCGGTTTATCACAAGGGGTACTTGGTTTAAGATTAAATTCACCATAGGACCTCGATAAAGCTTTGAATATCTTACACTAAGTGAAGGTTCAAACCCAAAAGGTACCTTAATTTCATTTATGTATTGGTTTCAACGATGATGCTTTGTCTCAACTTAGCTTGAACTACATTGGCTTGATCCCACTCGAGTACGTAGGCAGTCACTTGAGTGATGCATCCACTCCAATTTTAAAACTTTTTATACTTTTTTTTTGGTTTTTTGAAAGTTAGGGGAGAATGTTGGATATGAAGATTCTTGCTGGAGATGAACAGTCATATTCAACAGATGTTAAACTCTCATAAATAACGTCCCTATTTTCCATTCAAAACACATCAAAAAACTCTCTCTGCTTTCTTTCTAATAAGCATCATCATAAACAAAACCTGTGTGTTCTTGGTTGGGTCAAGGTTGTACAAGCTTTGAATCCAACATTGTTGTAGGGCTTCAAGTATCCTGACGACAATTTTCATTGACCTATTTGTACTCGCCAATCTAATTGGGAAGGTTCGAATAATTGTCGAAAAGAATATATTTTTAGAGCCTTGAACTCAGACACAACATTTTTCTTTTTCTTTTAGTGTCAATTTTCCAACATCACGTGCATATTCTGTAATGCCTTCCTTGATGCAAGTGCATTTCCTACTTAAATAAAATTAGCTAGATAGCATATCTAGTAGAACACGTTTGTCACAGTGGTAAGGGATGACATAAGAAAACCGAAACACCATTGATTGCATAACATGTTATACATATTTTTTTGGAATGTTATGTTTGAGGCTTATACATCGTTTCAGTGGATGCAAAACCAAATTAGTGGATGCACGAACCAAAATCCAAATTAGTGGATGCATAAACAAAAATCCGACTGTATAAACTGTTATGCATCTTTTGTACATGGTGGATCCATAATTCGTTATGCATCTTTTTTTCTTGTGGGAATGATAATTTCATGCATATACTACCTCCATTTCAGGAAAAGGGATACTTTTACTTTTTCATTGGAGTTGAGGTATCACTTTTCTAAAACGGAGTGAAGTATCACTTTTCCTGAAACGGAAAATTGATTGATGCATAAACCAAATATGAATGTATAATGTGATGTGCATCTTTTTTGGTGGTTTGCATAATGGATATGCATTCAATTTTCGAAGAATATGCCTACAGTGAAAGTATCACTTTTCCTAAAACGGGGGGAGAACATCGTTTTATTAATTGCAACAGATAATTAGTTGATTCATAAACCAAAATATGGCTACATGATGTGTTATGCATCCTATGTGGTGGTTTTCATAATGGTTATGCATTCAATTTTTAATATCTCTGAATTTTTCGTAAAAGCTTTAAATTTGATATTTTTGTTTGTACTCATTGTGTACATCTCTTTAAAATATTTCCAACGAAATATAATTTATAAAATTCCAAAGAACGGATTTTTATAGATATGTTGTAATCTAGTTTGCTTGCCAATTATGCCCCCGAAAAAATATGATACATAAATAATTATACTAATTTGACTAAAAGGTAGGGGTATTTTGGGCTTTCCAGGTCCCAAAGACTACCACCAAACAGTTTTCAATCTTTTTATCAAATTGCACATTGGTGTTGAGACTTATTTTGCAAAAAAAGTGGCCCCAAAAAATAACATATATACTAGAACACCGATGTCACGGTGGTGAGGGCTGACCGAAAAAAATGAAACACCGCTGATTGGATAACGTGTGATACATTTTTTGTTGTTGGAATGTTATGTTCGAGGCATATACATCGTTTTAGTGGCTGCATAACCAAATTAGTGGATGGATGAACCAAAATCCGACCGTATAAGTTGTTATGCTTCGTGGCTCCATAATTCGTTATGCATCTTTTTTTCTTGTTGGAATGAAATTTTCAGGCATATACTACCTCCGTTTCAGGAAAAGTGATACTTTCACTTTCTCAATTTGGAGTAAATGTATCACTTTTCCTGAAATGGAGTAAAAATATCACTTTTCTTGAAACAAAAATTTGATTAATGCATAAACCTAAATATGGCAGCATAATGTGTGGTGCTTATTTTTTGGCGGTTTGCATAATTACTATGCATTCAATATTTTAATATTGTGCCTAAAGTGAAAGTATCATTTTTCCTAATATGAGGGAGCACTGATCTGAATAATAATTATAATTCGAAGAGCATAAAATATGCTTCAATCTTTACCTGCACTATACCATATCCTGGATTTTGCAACATTTCAATTTCGGGGGTGTGCAACGGATATTGGCATTGCAACATGGCGCAACGCCAATATCCGTTGCACACCCGTAAATTCGTTGCAAAAATAAATTGCATTGATTTATTAAAAAGAAATTGTTGGAGCAACGTATTTGGAATTATTAAAACGTTGCACCATCATGGCATTTACGTAATATCATGTATTTTCATGACTTTTAGTAATATGCTTTTTTTAGTCTTCAGATATTTGTTTTTATTTTTCTTTTACGCATTTATTTTCAGACATTTTTTTTCACTCCCTCTCTCTTTCTTTACTAGATCGAAAATATCAAAACCTATGATTTCTTTTATTTCCGAGAAATCTCAGGAATCAAAACCTTCACTCGTAATCAAAACCCGTAGATCTCTTTAGTTGAAAATGCAGAAATGCAAATCAAACCCAGAAATATCGATCTAAAACCTAGAAAATCAATTTTATTCCTGAAATCGAAAATCGATTCGTATGAAATTGATTGCTTAGTTGATTTTCAAGAGGTAGAAAGCATTATCTACTACTGCTTTTGTTTAATTTTGTTGGTTATGTATTTTGATCTATTGTTTGACCTAACTCAATGATGTTAGAGTCTTATTGCATGTATATGTTTTGATGATTTTCTTTTGGATTATCTAATTTTAAAGTAAGTGGTGTGTTTTGATTTCAATTTTGAATTTAGTTTGGTGATTTAGGTTATTTTCAGTTTAATGTATAGATTTTGGTGGTTTCAATTTAATGTTAAAAATTCTTCAAAAGTGAATGATTTGCATACAGAGTTGGGTTTATGGCTTTGAGGTGAATTTTGAGTCATTTATTATTCTTTTATGAGTTTATTCATCTGTTGTTGTTGTAGTTATGGATTACCAATCATTTATTGTTGTTTTATGAGAAAACATTGAAGACATCAATTATCACCACCAAATCAAATCCTTGTCACGATAATGACTACTATTACATTCTTACTACATTAAAAACATCAATTATCACCACCAAGAACAATTCCATGGCACGATAATGTCTACTATCACATTTTTTCTACATTAAAAACATCAATTATCACCACCAAAATCAATTCCATTGGACCATAATGACTACTATCACATTTTAACTACATTAAAATGATCGATTATCACCACCAAAATCAGGGATATGTGAATTTATCACAAATTATTTGTTAATGGAAGACTATCAACCTAATTATAAAATCACAATCGCATAAAAATCTTTGATATTTACCTGAGTTAGTGTTCTTACCTGTGCCTCCTTTAGCACACCATCTTTACTTGAGTCTTAGGTTTTCTTTTTCTTCTTCGGTTTCACGAAATCATCATCGGCACTTGTTTTCTTTTTCTTCTTCGGCTTCACGATATCATCGTCGCCACTGAATTCGTTATAATCAGCATCTTTATCACTATGTTTCCTCATCTTTAACTTATCATTTTCAAGAAGAAAAAGTCATGGTCATGGGAACTGATTTTGGACAGAAAAAATATAGAACCCAATTTTTGATTCTCACGGACTAACTAAAGCATAAAAAAGAAAAACTCCATTTTTGATTGCAAATCAAAAAACTATAAAATAAAATAAAAAATTCACACATTCAAAACATACATGTGTCAATTAGCAATCATAATGGTGATAAACCAGAATCAAAAAAATTTCACATACCGTGATAGTTAAGATTGTTCAAGTTCACGCATGGGTTAGCGTGAAAACTAGCATCTCTGGGTTTTTTTTTTTTTTTCGTTTACCTTGAACAAAGAAGGAAGAAAGAAAGAAGAAGCAACTGGAAGAAGAAACCAATTGAAAGATTACGACGCGCGTCATGCGGGACGATTAAAACTAGGTGAGCTTGATTTTAGGGATTTTCCTAAATTCGTGGTTTTTGACTTGTTTTCACCTAGACTAAGTTTGGATAATCACTAATATTAAAAACAAGATAACTACTCTACTTAAAGGTCAGTATAGTAAAACTAGTAGTGATAAAAATAATTTTGGGTTTCTAATATAGGGTTACTTAATGACGGGTTTCTAATATAAGAAAAATAATATTTGGGCTACAAAAAAAATTCCCCTTTATTAATTAGTATAAGTGATTTGTCTAGAGAGAAGATAAATCTATGGTTATGGTTTGTTCAACTTAAATATTAATTAGTGTAAGTGTTTTATTAATTGATGTCTCATTAATTTCTCATGATAAATGATTTATTAATTTTACATCATAAATATTCCCTAATTAATATTAATACATATCTCCATCAATAAGTAATAATTTTGACAAAAATTATTTCAATAGATATTAGTGGTGGTGGTGGTAGTAGAGGAAGAAGTAAGTGGTGGAAGCGGTGGAATGTGTTACAAAGTGGTGGAGGCGGTAGCATTAGTTTTGGTGGAAGAAATAGTAGCGCTGGATGGTTTTAATGGCGGTGGTATTAGTTTTTTCTTTTTGAATCAATAATAATAATTTTTTTTACATGACGGGTAACATTGTATTGTGAATAATATAGTTGGTTGTTTTTGGCACGATCAAAAAATGCGGATAACAAATACTTTTGGGATGATACCAAATCATATAAGACAAAATGGTTGTTTTTGGTACCACTACTATCTTTAGTAATCTGATTCGTATGCATGATTTTCGGTATTAACAAAAACATATAGTTGAATAAATTAATTGACGACCTAAGTTTGTTAAATCTAAACTTTATACATGACGTGTGGGATTAAAAGTTATAAGTGCGCCCAATATTCTACGAGGGATGGAAAATGGTGGTGGTGGAGAAAGAAGTGATATCTGGTGGTTTGTGGTACTGGCCAGTTTTGATGAGTAGTAATTGACTATGTTAATTATGTGCCGCTACAAAAGGATAACACTATAAATTAGAAATGTGGTTGATCGTCTTAATGCTAATATAAACTCGGTTAAAATACATGAAAATTAAGAAGAAGAAAAAAACATTTGGATGTCACGTTATATAATAAATAACACTAAAAACTACATATTTAGTATCAAGGTTTCTCCGTCCAATAGATAAATCTAAGGTTGTATTGAGATCCCGAAAGCAGAGGGCGAGTTGGTCTTGGATTTCTGAATGATAATGAATATAATGAAACGCTCCCTCTCGGTTTCTCCAATGAAAACCGAAACCTTCTAAAAAATTTTATCAATCGAACAACACTTAGATGGAACGCATCACCACCAGTGTAAACTTCTCTGAATTGCTACATATCCAGTGAAATTTCTACAGATTAATTTGGTGATTTCGTCCTACCGTTGCGAGGCATGCAATTAAATCTCTAATAGTGATTTTAAAGGTATTTAATAATTATAAAATTCTCTTATAAGTTTTGTTTATGCAAGTATTGATTTAACTTGGGTTATTTTATATTTTTGTGTTAAGTTGATGACTTTTTAATTTGAATACATGTTTGGTTAACAAACTTTGATACATATAGGTATTTTCTTTGTAGAAACCGATGTTAGTCTCTCATTTTTCTGTTAGCACTTTGTTTGGATCCCGTATTTGTAGACATTATTTGACTAATGTTGGGGTATTTGTTTAATCTCAAGGCCGATTAAACCCAATGTGTGTTGTATACATTGAAGGCGACAGAAGTTTGTGTCGGCTCTACCTTGAAACTAATAATTTTTCTTCGGAAGGATATATAGTTGAATTCATGTAGATACAAATATCAATATGACTATGCTCTTTAAGACTCCAAATTACTTGAGTAACACTAGATGTGAGAACGTCATTCATGCACTACTTAGCATAGTTGGTGTGAAATCTTTCTATCCACGAATTTATTCAATTTTATGTTATCAATATGATTGAGAAAGAATCTTACACATGTTTTGATTTACTATTATAAGTTTATTTTTTCAACTCACATGTGTATATCTCAGCCTTCCAATAGCCAAGGGTTCTTCATTTTTATAACTCTCACATTTGCAAAAAATAAATAAATAGTAGGGAAAATATTATGGGTTTTTGCTTCACTCCTTAGAGCCTTAGTTATCAATAATTTCGGAACAAATGTATTCATAAACATCATGGAGTTGGATTGGCAGTTTAGGTATATGTACTGTTAGATGAAATATTCTTTTGAAGTTTGAAATTATGGTATGATGGAACAATAAATGGGGAAAATTTTTATTTACTGTGTTTTTTATTTTATTTTCATGTTGGCACAACATTATTACTCCGTCCAGATAATAAATTGGAATAACATACTTAAGTAAAAAATAAAAAGATCAGGTAACCCATTTTGTTTCCCAAAACCTATTTGAATATCAAAATAATTACTCACGAATAAAATGAAGCAAGAGGAATGTGAACAATATCGTATTAGAGACAAAACATCCCGTGCCGTTACGGCACGGGTTAAGATCTAGTTTATATATATAATCATGTATTTATACAACAAAGTCAAGTATTTCGACCCTAAAAATTAAAAAATGATGTTACATATGTATAAATTTCAATAGAAATGAAGATATTGTTTGTTTATACACGCCGAATGTCAAATAATCAGTCACTATTAAACACATAGCACAATCAAAATGCATTCTTAGATCAACACATGTCCAACTAAGGGTATACGTGATGTCATTTTCAATTACAAAATCCTAATAAAGACCTAAATTAGCTTACAAAACCCTTATACGTGCGTCGGACACGCGTTGTGTCAGCGTCCCACGCGCGTCTCGTGTCCGCCGCGAGTCGGACGCGGACATGGCTCAAGAAATGGAGCGTCCGCGCAACCCAACTTGCAACCCTTGGTGGGTCCCGGACTAAATGTATAAATCAATATCTTTGCAGCACGTAAGAGTTAGTTATACGGCTAGCCAAAAATCATTTTGGAAATTGGAAAGGCAATAATTTGAGAGTTTCTGATCAATTGATACCATACGTATGGTCCTAGGAAGAATGGCGGAGGATGATTGATCACAATATTTCGAATCTTGAGACAACATACCGGCAAATAAATTAGCTTAGGAACCCATCCTTATTGGTAACCGTTGGATGTGGTTATCTGAAGAAGCGTAAAACTTTTGAAATGAGCCAGTCGTGAATCGTGATAGAGTAAATTTTTGATGGGGGCAGTTGTTGAAGGTGGCATGAAGGACAAATAATATGTTGACACGTGTATTTTTGAAGAGGATATTGAATATCTTAATTGGTGTTTGTAATTTTGGAAACATAATTCATGAGAATCAATTAATATCAAAGACACGTGTCAACATATCATTTGTCCCTCGTGTCCCTTAAAAAAAAACGTCCACATCAAAATTTTTCTTGTCGTCACATGTCAACGTGGAAACTGTGGTTCACGGTATTCATTTTTGGGAATGGTGCGTCTCTTGCATGCTAATCAACTAAAACTGCATTTTTGATTTGGTGTCTCTAGGTGGTTTTGCCACAGTTTTTCAAGCGGTCTGTTTTGAATTTGTATAAAGCTGGTGCCGTCAGTTTCCATTTCCCACACTAGACCATGGCAATTTGAGTAGGGGTCTGGAACATTATATTTAACGAGTGGAATCACCAATATTGTATGGCCAATTTTCAAGTTTTTTATAACCGATAGGTAGCTTTGAGTAACTGTTTGCATCTGGTGTCCGGCTAAACAAAACTTTGGTTGGTTTATGATGCTATTCACATGCACTTGACATGAATTCTACTCATTGTAACCCTTCGAAACCTATAAAATGTTAGTTGCATCAGTCACGTATATTCTCATTCACTCAAAACACTCTAAAGTTCTATTCATCTGGCGGTCTTTCATCTTTGATCTTGTATGTTCGCATTATCTATTTCATGGTCTCTAATAGGAGTCATTAGTTTGAAATCATTATAAGTCGTATTCTGCCTTCGAGATGCTGGAGTAAACCAAAAATAAACTATGATATTTTCTCGAAGCCTATCAGGATTATCACGCTCTTTCATGTTCAGATTCAGCAAACTAAGGAACTTACCTTATAACGTGGTTACCGCTGCATGGATTCTTGGTTACATTTATATTTAAAGATGATACCCAACAACTTAATGATAATAGTAACAATTATTATTATTAATAACAAATTAATTTAGCCGACAATGTTTGTGTCGTCTAGTTGGTTTTATTCTATTTAATTATTTCAAGTTGCATAACTCACAATTTTATACTGTCGGTGTACCTATATTTTCCGTTAGGTAAATGAGGACCAACTCTACTGCATATAAATGTTTTGAAAACCAGACCGGCTGTTGAACCGGCAAGCTTACTGGGTCTGGTTTATCTGGGCTGACCAGTGGTTCAACCAGTGGGTTGACTGGGTCAATGAATATACAGATTAAGCTAAATATGGTGTAAGATATAAATGGTGTATAATTATGTAAAGTAGGAAATACCATTAGGTCCTAGAAATAATATATTATGATGAGTCTAGTCCAGTTGACTGAGTCAACTATCTGTTTGGTCCTTTTTGGTAAAATATATTATAATTTGGTCATAGAAATTATGGTTTGGTCCTAGGATGACGTCATGGATGATGTAATTGTCACTAGGTAGCGGCAGAAATACCATTTTTGTACCATATATATAGAAAAAGTCAATGGTCTTTCATCTTGGAACTTGTATGTTCGGATTATCTACTTCATGGTCTCTAATAGGTGTCATTAGTTTGACATCTTTCTAATTCGTAATCTTCCGTTAAAGTGTTGGAGTAAGCCAAAAATAAATTATGGTATTTTCTTGCAATCCATTAAAATCCTGCCGAGATTGGGATATACCCATTTTATTCCCATCCAAACTAGTGTGCTAAGGGGTGTCTAAAAGGTGCTAAAAGATCAAATTGCCCATACTAAAAAACCATGCCGACTAAAACATATTCAAAAAAATTTCAAAAAAAAAAAAAAAAAAAAAAAAAAAAAACGAAGAATCAAAACGGATCGAAAGTCGGCAAGGTTTTTTTTTTGTCGACCTTGCCGACTAAAATATAGTCGGCAGGTTATAAGGTTGAATACCGTGCCGACTTTTCATCTCCAAATCGCAGTTCTGAGGTGGTCGGCACGGTATTCAACCTTATACCCTGCCGACTATATTTTAGTCGGCACGATATTCATCCTTATACCTTGCCGACTATAGTTTAGTCGGCAGGTTATGAAATTAATACCTTGTCGACTAATCATTTTTATCTGTATGTCAAAAATTCTATAGTCGGCAGAGTATTTTTTTATCGACCTTGCCGACTATAAGATAGCCGGCAAGGTAAGAAATCAACAAGATGCCGACTAGTGAAGCATGTACATGATCTCATGTGTCAAAAATAATAAAGTCGGCATTTTCTTCATTCATCGACCTTGCCGGCCATAAGTTGTTGGCATGTTCTTCATCCGCAGACCTTGCCGTCCAAAGTTAGTCGGCATGTTCTTCATTCGTCGACCCTGCCGACTTTTGATAGTTTCAAAACTGAAAGTGTTGAATTCTTCTTTAATTTTGAGTATGATTTCATACCCGACTTTGCAATCCTCTTTTTAGAAGTGTTATGCTTTCATTTCCGTTGAAAAAATATTCTCGAAAGAAAATTTTTTTCATCAAAAATCTTCCCAAATGAGTTCAATCAAAAACAAAATTTCATAACTTAAATTTATGATTTCAAAAGTTTTAATTTAAACTCAATTAATTAAGCTAATCAGATTTTTTAGTGTTAATTAAACAAGGGAATATTAGCCATTTAAAAAATACAAGGTTAAGGGGTGGCTTGGGTTTACTTCATAATGACCAGATTTTGTCTTATTGGGTATACCCCAATCTCGTCAGGATTAAAATTATCAATAATTACTTGTTCATAATAAGCAAAATGAGGAATTTATATTATAATATGGTCACGGTTGCCTGTATGAACCAGGAGTCAGTTGATTACATTATTGTTTAAAGGTGATGGTATCCAATAACAAATTCATCTAGCCGGCAATGTTTTTGTCGTTTTGTTTTTTTTTTTTTGATGTAAAAAGAAATTATATTAATCAAGCAATAAATAACATCAGATTTACAATATCTTTTTTCTCAAAAATATTGGACATCACACTAGATTGTGATATCTTTTGCTGAATTTGTGTAGATATGTGGTTAAGATTCTTTGTCCGAGCTTCTTTTGCTATCTGATCAGCTGCAGCATTAAATCTTCTGTTGATATATTTCACCTTTTCTTGAGGGAGTCCTTGCAAGATCTTTTGGGTTTTCACTATTGTGTTCTCCGCTCTCCAATCTGGGATCTTGTCTTTCTCTCCAATTGTTTCCACTAACATCTTGCAATCTGTGACTAAAGTGACACTAGATAGAATATTCTCACTAAGCCAATATGAAGCTTTTAATAAGGCTTTTGACTCTGCATGGAAAGCTGATGTAGCCAAATCTGCTCCCGCTGCGATGTGCATAAAAGTTTCGGTGTCCGCCGAGAATAGGATAAAGGCATATCCCATTGTTGAATTTTCCTTTTTGAAGGCCGCGTCTATGAATATTATCCAGTCTGAATCTAAACTTGACCATTTATCCTTGTATTCCAAAGTTGGTATACTTTTTTTGGTCTTCTTGATATTCTCTTGAGGATATTGTTGTAGAAAATTGTTAATTTGCTCTATAAGGGAATTTGGGTTTGGGTTTATTTTGTTAAATACTACTGAGCATCGATATTTCCAGATGAACCAGGATATTGTTGCATTCTTCCCTGAATAGTTAGCGAAATCCGAATCCGATATCCAGTCTTTAATCCAATCCATCATAGAGTCTCAGTATAATTCGGTATTAATCGCATCTAAAGATAGACCAAACCAAATTGCTCTAGCAAACGGACATGATCTTATCGGGTGTTGTTACATTTACGCGATTGAGTATTACACATTGGGCAACTGTGATAAATTCCTTATTATGAGCTCCTAATCTATCATTAGTGGGAAGAGCTTTCTGCGCTAGTTTCCAAATGAATAACTTGATCCTCGGAATTACATTGATTTTCCATATTTTTTTCCATGGAAATTCGCCGTAGTTGGTGTTTTCCTGATCTTGGTTTATGAGGTTGTCGTTTTGTTGATTTTATTAAGAAAGTGGTCAGCTTCCGGACCCTGATTAATAAACCGGCCTTTTTTTTGAGCCTTATATAGAATGGCGTTTCCGTTACATTTCACCCCCGAGGCACCAAAATGGTCAACTTAGTTGATTTAGTCCATTTCTCATGGTGAAATAACTACCATATCCTTATGAAACCTTTTTTTTATATAGAAAAACTTAGGCAGGGCCTAAGAACCAAACAACAAAGTAGTAGGAGTGCTTGTGCCAAGCCTGCTTTCGTAGTTCTTACACATAATAATAGCAATATTAAGAGAATGCAAGTTTTGGAGTCTATGAATTAAAGTAAGACTAGTTAACACAAAAGAGATTGAGTTGATTCTTAAGATAGTGTCTTCATTAGTGGTTTTCAAGTCTTCATAATGACTGAGGTTGAATCTTCCCTTGATTTCCTGGTTATATAGAAACTGGAATCTTGACAGAATTTCCTTGGATTCAGCTTGTACTTCAATGTTCATGTGCTTCTGCTCCTTTGCCCAGTTGAAAGCTAGGTCTGCACCTCTTGTTGCTCCCCATTCTCCCAAGTGGCCCGAGTGTCTTATGCTATCAAAGTAGTTTCCTGCAGCATCCAAGATAGTTAGTGCAGAAAAATATTTTAATTTTTCACGGTCTTGTATAATACAGATTTCTATGATAAAACCAAACTCCTGTGAAGTGTGTTGATTCAGATCATAAGGCACTGTAAGATCCGCCTGGTTATCAGACTCTTCTCTATTCAGAGAAGGTATTTAGAGCATGAGTTAGAAGGTTGTGAACCCTGTTGTAATCACATAAGTGTGGCTTAATGCTGAGAGATGTTTGTTTGGCATTAGGAAAACTAGATCACATTTAGCCTTCCAAATATGCCAACAAATAGTAGAATAAGTACTGTTGTTTTCAGAGTGATTTCCAGATATAAACCAGAAGTTGAACCAATCCATGAAATTTGTGTTGTTGCCAAACTTTCCATGTGAGGACCCAAGAACTTCATGCCAAACATCAGTTGCAGTAGGGCAGTTTAAGAACATATGTGTCATTGTTTCCTCCCACTTTTGCAAATTTGACATATATGATCAATGTAGTGCAGAATGCTTGCAGTCTTTGCATTAGTGGTAAGGATTTCATGTGCACATTTCCAGATGAAGATCTTTATAAGTGGAGCAATCTTCATTTTCCATATAGCCACCCAGTTTCTTGTAATGGTGTCATTCATGTATAAGTTGTCTATCTTTGCCTTGTAAATGGCTTTGACAGATAACTTTCCAGTTTTATTTAAGTTCCATTGAATTGTGTCATCTGCCCCTGGGTGAGTGTTGAGAGCCAGGATGGTTTGAGCAATAGTTATACTGAAAAGTTGTTGAACAAGGTGAGTATTCCAGTCCCTTATTGGTGTCATGAGGTGTGTCAGCATCTCAATATGTTGTGGGCAGTGAGTAGGTTTTATGAGCTTGACTGTGGAGTTTGGAATCCATAGGTCTTCCCATATTCTGATTCTGTTTCCATTGCCTATTTTCCAATAACAATGTTGTTGTATGTTCTTGTTTATGGGTAAAAATCGTTTCTGCCGATTTCGGTAAATTCGGTAGGTGAGTGAGAAACTGGTTCAAACCTAAACAAATGTGCTTTGCACATGAGCACTTTATAGATTCGAGAGATCAATGCATGCAAGTCCGGCCTAAACCAAGAAATGGCCGTTCCGGACTTGCTTCGGTCACAAAGTGGAAGAGAAGGGTTGATTTGGGGAGGGAAGCCAAGAAAGGTGTTGAGACCGAGAATAATTACAGGGAGAGTAGTATCTCGACTTGTATCGGAAAGTAAAAGCTTGGGAAGCTTGCAAGAGATGAAAGCTTTTGGGAGAGCTTGCAAAGTTTCCTTTCGAGAGTGTAGTATTTTTCTCCCGACCGAGACTTGTTGTCCGGTGGAAATAGGTAAGACCTATTTATACAAGTCGAGATTGAAACGTACTCTGGTCTCATGAAGGAAGAGAGTAAAGGGTGAAATAATGGGAGGAGGTGGTAACCGCATGGTGTTAATGAGTGAAAACGTTTTCATCATTATTTCCTCATTTATTTGACCGCTTTATTCCTTTTCACGCTTTCTTAATGTGAGCGTAGTGTACGCCGTAAGCCGTGACCGCCAAACCAAAACCCCGGAAAGCATCCCCGGTTTGTGTTGATATCTCGAGTGTTGGTTGCACCTTGAGTGCAAGTGGCGCCGCTAGTGGCGCGTGTGGCATGTGCCATTAGCATGTGCGTAATGCCCTTGTTGCGGGTTGTACTTCGAGCGCAAGTGGCAATGCCAGAGTCGCTAGTGGCGTGCGTGGCATGTGCCAATGGCATGTGCGGAATGCCTTGGTGGTAGGTTGTACGTTGAGTGTAAGTGGCAATGCCGGAGCTGCTAGTGGCGTGTGTGGCATGTGCCAATGGCATGTGCGGAATGCCTTGGTGGTAGGTCACACGGTTTGCAAGTTAGGCTACCGAGCGTGTGTGTTTGGCATGTGCGGAATGCCTTGGTGGTAGGTTGCACGGTTTGCAAGTTAGGCTACCAGCGTGTGTGTTTGGCATGTGCTAATGGCATGTGCGGAATGCCTTGGTGGTAGGTTGCACGGTTTGCAAGTTAGGCTACCAGAGTGTGTGTTTGGCATGTGCGGAATGCCTTGGTGGTAGGTTGCACGGTTTGCAAGTTAGGCTACCAGCGTGTGTGTTTGGCATGTGCGGAATGCCTTGGTGGTAGGTTGCACGGTTTGCAAGTTAGGCTACCAAATGTGTGTGTTTGGCATGTGCCAATGGCATGTGTGGCGTTAGGGCCGTGTCCTTGGTAGGAAAAGCTACCAAATGAGCATGTTGGCATGTGCCAATGGCATGCGTGGCCGTTAGGGCCGTGGCCTTGGTAGGAAAAGCTACCAATGAGCATGTTAGCATGTGCCAATGGCATGCGTGGTCGTTAGGGCCATGACTTTGGTAAGAAAAGCTACAATGAGCATGTTGGCATGTGCCAATGGTATGCGTGGGTCGTTAGGGCCGTGGCCTTGGTAGGAAAAGCTACCCGGCGAGCATGTTGGCATGTGCCAATGGCATGCGTGGCCGTTAGGGCCGTGGCTTTGGTAAGAAAAGCTACCAATGAGCATGTTGGCATGTGCCAACGGCATGCGTGGCCGACTTGGCCTAGGTTGCATGGTTTGTAAGCCTAAAGGGCGCTATATTTGGCATGCGCCAATGGCATAGCGGCTTGGAAATATGGCTTGTGGTACGCGTTGGCATGTGCCAATGGCACGTACGGCCATGTTGACCTAGTTGCACGTTTTGCAAGCCTAGGGCGCTATATTTGGCATGCGCCAATGGCATAGCGGCTTGGAAATATGGCTTGTGGTACGCGTTGGCATGTGCCAATGGCACGTCGGCCATGTTGACCTAGTTGCACGTTTTGCAAGCCTAGAGCGCTATATTTGGCATGTGCCAATGTCATAGCGCTTAGTTTGGCATGGTCGCCAATGAGTGCGATATGTAGTTTGGTTTTGGCGTCACTGCCATGGTGCGCGAGCAGCGGCTTGGTTTTGGCGTTGTTGCCATGGTGCGCAATGTGCGGCTTGGTTTGGCTTTGTTGCCATGGTGCGCGGCAGCGGCTTGGTTTGGCATTGTTGCCATGATGCGCGCAGCGGCTTGGTTTGGCATTATTGCCATGGTGCGCAGTGTGCGGCTTGGTTTGGCATTGTTGCCATGGTGCGCAGTGTGCGCTTGGTTTGGCATTGTTGCCATGGTGCGCAGCAGCGGCTTGGTTTGGCACCTGTTGCCATGGTGTGCAGTGTGCGGCTTGGTTTGGCATTGTTGCCATGGTGCGCAGTGTGCGGCTTGGTTTGGCATTGTTGCCATGGTGCATAATGTGCGGCTTGGTTTTGGAATTAGGGTTCTCGTGTCGAAACCCCTAACTGGTATTTTGAAAAAATACCCCTATTAATTATTTACACCTGAGTTAATTGCTCTTAGTTAATGTGTTGCGGGTAACACTAGTTCATGGGGTTTTACGATTTTACCCCATGTTTAAAAACCACCATCAACAGTTCTGTATTCCTTCAAGAATATCTTTCCAGATCCAAGAGTCTCCATCTTTAGCTTTTGTATCCATATTCAGCACATTTCTCCCCAGCAGATACTTAGCATCCATTAGTTGATACCATAAAGAGTCTTTATCTTGTTCCAGTCTCCATCCAATTTTTGTAATCATAGATCTGTTGAAGAGTTCCATGTTCATGAAGCCAAATCCACCTAGCTCATTTGGTTTGCAGACAACTGTCCAAGCCTTTGGGTAGTAGCCTTTGGGGTTTTCCATATTTTTGCCCCAAAATAAATCTCTTTGAAGCTTGTTTAAGTCTTGAAAAGTTTGTTTAGAAATTCTAAAGTAGTTCATTTGATAGACACTGGCTGTTCAAGTAACAGTTTTAATGAGAATTTCCCTACTAGCAGGATTTGGTGGGGCATTTTTCCAACTTGATAATCTCAACTTCATCTTGTCCACCCTTGGTTTAAAAGACTTGATTTTGCTTCTGTGGGTAAAAAGAGGAGATCCTAAATATTTATCCTCCAATTTCAGAACTTGAACTCCCATTATGTTGTAGATGGCAAGGATGCGAGAAGGATCAGTGTTCCTGCTAAAAAACACTCAAGATTTATTGAAGTTGATGAGTTGGCCAGAAGTGTCTCCAAATATGTTAAGGATGTCCATGAGATTTTGGGCTTCTACTTTGTTGCTTTGCAGAAAACCATACAATCATCACCAAATAGAATATGATTAATAGAATGAGCTCCCCTGAAAATCTTTATTGCAGATATGATACCTAGGTCTTCAGCATGTATAAGAGTTCTGGATAAGTCTTACATGCAGAAAAGAAAAAGATATGGAGACAGAGGGTCCCCTCTGTCTAAGGCCTCTAGAAGGATTGAAGAAAACATAAGAAGAGCCATTAATAAGGACAACAGAGGAGGTGGTAGATATGCATTGCATTATTTTCTTTCACCATTAATCATTGAAACCCATCTTGGTTATAACATTGTTGAGGAAATTCCAGTCAACTCTATCAAAAGCCATAGCCATGTCAATCTTTATCCCTATACTTCCCTTTTCACCTTTGATACCTCTTTTGGATCTCATGGAATGAATGAGATCATGAGGAATAACAATATTATCAGAAATTTGTCTTCCGGGTATGAAAGCAGATTGATAAGGAGATATAATTTTACTTAGATATGGTTTCATTCTTTGGGATATGAGTTTGGATATGATTTTGTAGGTGGTGTTACTGATGCGTGTAGTAACCACAACAAATTAATCAATATATTTCCCACTAATTAACTAGTAATATAGCGGTAGTAAGGATCGTTCCCACAGAGAGCTGTGTAATTGATATGTTATTTGGTTCAAGAAAATAATAAAAGACGAAGGGGGATTGTTTTAAAGTGAAATAAAAATAATAACAAATAAAAGAAAGAGATGATTAAGGAATCCTTCGCCGCTACTAAGCGATAAACGGATTAGTATACTTATCTATCTTCGTTAGAACCATTCATCACCAACCGTAGGAAAGCAAATAGCTCGGTGCTATCCTCAAAACTCCTTTTACCACGGATACTTTAAGCTCTCCAATATCGATTCTATTCAACCGAACCACCAAGTAGTAGCTCACTCAAGGTGTAATCCGATCGAACGCTTAGGCTTTGTGAATTAGGTTGATCCCAGTGAGTTAAACTCTTAGCTCAAGGTCCACTTGCTGGTATTGTATTCACCCGCAATTGCTCCACGAATCCTCTCTGCAAGGTCTTGCGATTTCTACTTGTGTATGAATTATTCGACGATTACTTATCTCCTAACCCAATACTAGCAATAGAACAATTAATAGACTAATCTAGTATGCATCCCAAATCAATCTAAGAATCACTCATAAAATTAGATGTAGTGAAAACAAACGATGATGTGATTAAAACTCCGAACAAACTTGTATAATAATAGAGCTTCACGCTAGAACATTGAATTCATCCTCAATCAACAAAAGTTTAGCCTCTCATGTTTACACCGTTTCTCGGTTTCCCCCAAAAGGGGTAAACCCTAAAATATTTTATGAAGAACAAAAGTGTATTATGAGATGTAAGATATATCATAATAATCCTTTTAAACTTAGGTTAAGAAGTTCTCTTTTATAGTCTTCAAGTTGTAGAAGTGCCCGTGCTCGATTCCCGTGTAAAGTTGGTTGCCAAAACCTAGCCTACATTCCAAAATAAGCTCACGCCCAAGTCTTGGTCGTGACAGAAATACACACAGCCTGAATGGGCCACGAGTTACCATAGAAGTCCAGCCCAAAAACCGTGGCTTAATCTTGTTAGCTTGTCAGTTCCGTGGAACTGACAATGCAAATTTTCAATAACCTCTATCAGCTTCTCACGGCCACTTCTCCTCCCGTGAGAAATTATTTTCTCTGGATTTTAATTCTCCCGTCCGACTCACCGACACTTCTCCCTCCGTGAGTTTTCGGTTCCCGGATTTTCATTCTTCTTCCTATCTATCTCACGTTCACTCGATCACCATGAGTTTCCAAAACATCTCGAGTTTGCGGCTCTTGCAAATAACTTCACGTATACCAGCTATCCGTGAAGACTATTTTCTTCTCGAATTGGCATTAATCTTGATTTCTCCATTAACAACCAAACTCTTCTTAGCCATCACAATTCGACTTCGTACTCCTCCTTCATCCAAATTCATGTTTGGTCTGCTATCTCTTCCATCGATTAATGGCAACAGCGCCTTGATCTTTTCTATCACGAGCTTCAAAGGTCTCTCTTCTCCATCTACTTTGCGGCGTTATTCAATCATTGCCACTCGCACGTTCATCTCTCATGCTCATTAACGTCTCAAATTCGAGCTACACCACTTCTCTACTCTAACCAGTGCCATCAAGACTGAATATCACCATCTCCTGATTTCATGGCATCAACAACATTCACCTTACCGAGCATCTCTGCCATTATACCACAGCTCCAAGACTTCAGTCTCCATCGATATATAATCAACAACCCCATGAACTTCCATCATTCCCACCCATGGCATCATACCGATCATCATCATCGCTACATTGATCTCCAACAAAGAGCCATCATGTTCCAAACAACGCAAACCTCCATCAACCACTATCAGGATCACAACATACTCAAAGAAACAGCCCAATACTCCTTCATCGCCCTTAACAATATACCCATTATCAAGCTCACGCTAAACCCCACCGAGAATCACCATCAACTCCTCTCGACGAGCTATCTTCTCTGTCTTATCCCCGTTGATACACTCACCGGCAAAGAACAAACTTAGACTCCGGCTTTGTATCTCCGATCAATCCATCCCGATCACCACCGTAATCGGTTTGTTATTATTCTTTCCGTTGCATCCAGCTCCTATGGCCTTTAATGGCGACAGCATCATCTCCTTCCTGCTGCTCGAGTCCTCGACCAACACCACGGCAAACCAATGTCTCCTTGTATCACCATTCGAAACAGCATCATTCTCTACTTCTCCACTGAGTTTTGCGGCAGTAACATTATGAGCTATTACAGCTCGAGCTCCTCTTCTCTATCAGACGTCAGCTGCCAATGACAGCAAAGCATCATCTTTCCTCGACTTCACTGCCATGACCACCAATACCTACGAACTCCGTGGAAGTCTTCATCAAGAGTTCAGTTTCCCTCTATTCTCTTACAGAAGCGACTTGTTCTCTCCAGCCATCTCTCACAATCGCCAACGGCAAAGAACCTCGATTCTTCCCTGTTCTCAAAGAACTATGTTAATGGGACTCTTCAACTTCCGTCATTAATCATTACCATCAATCCTAATCATTGCAAATCATTCGTGTCATCTCCCATTATTGGTTTGTCTCCCCAATCATTAGTTTGTCTCTTTCACCCATCACTGGTTTGTCTCCCCAATCATCTCCATGCTGCATGTTACGTACTTTGGTAAGGAGGAAGAAGGTGGCAGCCCGTAGTAGATTACCCAAGTGCCTTTAGTAGCTTTTGAATCTTAGCAGCCCCTTACAGATTGGCTACCCCTTATAAATTCTGTGCGCACAACTTTGCTTGCTTCAAATGCCCATAAAATCTTCATACGACGTCGAACGACTCCATTCTTTCGCCGTTGGCTTTGTATTTTCGTCCTCTTCGAGATGATAGCATGCACTCCTAAGTTTGAACGAGTTCCACTTGGTCTTTGGTCCTTCTCCGCTTTCGGCTAACTTCTTTTATTGCACAATTAAGTGCCAATTCACTTCTTTTGGATGATTCACCTAGCAAAACACAAATAAGAGAAAACAAACGTAATATACAATAATTTGAAAGAAAATATAGCAAATACTAGCATGGATTCGACACAAAATATATGCAAAATATGCACTTAACAGTTACAGAGGCTTATAGGTCTGAAATGGCTTGGAAAAGTTGGATTGTCTATTTTGGGTATTAGGGAAATGAAGATTAGAAAAACTAAGGTTGTTGTTCGGCTTATTTGTAAGATTTAACCGTATAGCAATAGTATTACCAGACTTTGTTGTTCAATTACAATACATAGCAGTTGAATATAAAGGAAGAAGAAGAAGAAAGAAAACTTTGAATCGAATCAATATGGGTCTTCAAAAAGAGTTAGTACATCAAACCCAATGTTTATTTTATCTTTATTTTGCTTATATTAGATGTTTAATTGTATTAGTTTGTTACATGGAGTAGAAATTGAATTTAGGGTTCTTAGATATTGGGGTTTTTACTTTTTTTTTTTTTTTGGTTCCATCTTGGTGTAGTTGCGATGATTTGATAGTATTTGTTGATTGTTGTTACGGGTGGTGCCCGAATAATCATGATTAAGAGAAAATGGTCTGCTTTTTGTTGCAAAAATTAATTTATGATGATCTTGTTTTGGGCTTCTCATCATTCTTGTTGTTTGGATTGGATTATTGATTCTGAGAATGGGAAGAGCCTGGATGATGGTTGATTGAATTTGATTCTGAGATATGCGATGAAATAGCAACAAAAGTGATGAGCAATGCCTGTGTACTTTATACTGTGTATACTAGGAAATAAGGATACTCCTGGTTAACGATGTAACCTGAAAATGGCTACGCAGCAAATCCTTATCTTAGGAGACAAGAAGATTTAATTAGGGAAGAACAAGGTTTTCATGTTGAGTTTGTTTGCAGTGATTAATGAAGATTAGGATCAATTAGGGAAGAACAAGGCTTTTATCTCGTATGAGTCACTGTGTTAACTCGGAAACCCTTCATAATACTAACTTGACCTGGTGACTCACTGGGGGTTTAAATGACATTCACTAAGAAGTTAACTGCCACGTTTCACTTAACTCGCTGTTACCCGTTTTTTCAAAAAAACGGGATGGAAAATGTCAATTTCGGCCACTTAATATAAACATTCAAAATAACGGCAATTTTTTGAAATATAGTACAAAAACATGGCCACTTTATTAAAAAGACCATTTATATTAAATGAATGCATCTGTTATTTATTATTCAAACGCCATATACAAGCCAAGAAGGAGTCACAATACTCAATCCAAATACAAGAACTTCCCATATGATCTTACAGTTTTATGCCCAAAGACAAAGTTGCATTTACTCATAGTTTCATATGCTCGATGTAGCTATACATTCTATAATCAATAGAGGTAGAACAAGGTACGAGCATATGGCATATATTCAATTATGGAACTTAAAACAAGTTGAGAGTCTCTCACTAATTGATACCAAATAATATGAATGATTCTGATGATTTTCCATACTTTGAGACATGCACCGGACATGAGTAGTCATACCTTGTTTTTCTTCGAAACCTATATTATGAAGGATTTTTTCTTCAGTAATTTCTTCAGAAAAATTCTTAGAGTCGCACTCTTTCACTCTTGACCTTGTGTTATTGTTTTTTTTTAGCAAGATCATATGTTTTTCAGTAAAGGCTTGTTACGAGGGTAAAACCAAATTTTAGATATTGGAGTACACTAAAGGTGAAGAGAAAAATATATACATCCGGTTATAATGCTAATTTTTCTCAGTTTCGTTGAGGTAAAAGATATGGACAATGACCGCTTTATCAAATATAACTTTATCTTTTCCTCATTGTGTGGATTTCTTATGGCCGATATTGAACTGTTCCATATTTTAACTTCTTAGTTTAAAAATTCAATGCTTGTAATTTGCATCAATTTATATATTCTCGCCAATTGATAAATGATAATTGTTGCTCAAACCAAAATTCCTTTTGTTTGCAACTTGAATTGGTTAGAGACTTGTACCGTGGGATCTGGGAAATATTCCTCTCTAATCGAGTAATTCGACCAAATGAGGGATAAAAGATTACGTGTTCTAATCAGGGATTTATAGTATCTTTGAGTACTATTTGCATCTATACAGGCGATAAGGGAAGGCCTACATCAGGTCTTTCCACGTAACTGGAATTTGCAAGGCCATGGCCTGTGTGCTTCAGTTCTTGTTCCCCAAACAACTCTTGGTAATTTGTAGTGGCGGAACCAGAAAATGAATGTTGGGTGGCTTGAAAATAAATTGGCTTGACTTAGGTTGGCTTAAGCCTATTGTTTAGGCTTGAGTTTTTGTAACCAGACACAATTGCGCTACAAAATGTATATTTTTTTTGGACCTTGGGCTGGCTCCGAAGTCATTACATAGATCCTCCCCTGGTAATTTGACGCGGTAACTGATAGAATCTATTCGACTATTGGGATTACCAAAGTTTTATTGATACAATTCAGTAATCTTGTAATATTTAATATGCATTAAGTTGGACTTTGGAGTATACAGTGTGCGTCTGTCTTTCTCTATTGCTCATCTAGTTGTATTAGTAAAGGTGGAGCAACTCAAGGGTATATAACACTTACAGTCTAACCTCGATAAATGAATAACCTCGTCAAATGAATAATATTCTTTGGTTCCGATTTGGGCAAACGGGCTAAATGAATAAACTCGCTAAATGTATAAACGAATAAAAAATTTTGAGCGACCATGTGATAATATAAATGAATAATTACTAAATTGCATACAAAAAAATATATATAAATAAAGCAAAATACTTCATCAGATCAACAATGTTTATATCTGAAGTCATTTCTTTTCAAAAAAATACATTTTAAGTTAGATTTTTTTCCTTACGCCAAAACAAAGATGTATCACATCCTTAATTTTTTGGAATGCACGCACAAACTATGATATATTCTGTTCATATTGTAGCAAGACATTTTTCATGGTCATTCCTACTTGAAATACCTCTTTTAACAACATATTTGGTATGGAGCCACCTAGAGTATGATCATTCTAGCTCATCATTTATTAGTGACTCGATAATTTTTTTGTCTGCATGTGATTCAAAAGATATTCAACATCCATCGTATTTCCATAGTATAAGGTAGAAACGACATCCAATAATATTGAATATTTTCTTCATTTTTGCAACTTCTGATTCGGAAACATCAAATTCATACATGTCAAAACTAAAAGTACTCTCTAAATCAATAAATGAATAATATATTCATTCATCGATAAATAAGATAATCTCGCTAAAATATTTTTTCGCGATCCCATTTTTGGCATGAATGTAAAATTATATAAGAGGAACATGTCATCAAAAAATTAGTTTCAAACCCACAGTCGTTTGGATTTTGTAAACAAAAATGGCCAAACCATATTATGATTATGTCAATATAATCATGTCATTGGATCCTACCCCATATTCAAGTTGCATTTAATCATAATTTATTATTTTGTTTTCTTTTATCCGTCCAAATTTCCATTGTTGGATCTTCAAAGGAAATAAATAAGACAACGAAATAGAATATTCACTCAAATCCAAAGTTTTCATTGATGTAGTTCATGAGTAATCTTGTGATATTCATTATCGAAAAGACATATGGTGAAACATCCTAGGTTGGACCTTGGAGTATACAATGTGCCTCTCTTTTCTCTCTATTAATAAAATTATTTAATATTATTACATGAAACTAGTTGGAAGCCTAACAAGCTAAGCTCCAACGACATACTATTACATTAATTGAACAGGTTGATGTGCTAGTCTACCAGCGGGCCTCATGGGGAACCTTGCCAAGGGGAGCCGAAACGGCGGGGAGGGGGCGAGTTTGTGTCACAAGGGGGCAAATTAACACTACCTTCCATGTTAATTCCCGCAATATTACGCCATTGGGGACTCGAACACAGGACCTCCTGGAGCGCATTAAACTTTGGGGAACGGGATGACCAGCTGAGCTAGGGGCCCGTTCTTTAATTGCTCACCTATTTGAGTAAATATGTATTAGTAACCTAAGGGCATATAACATTTACTCAATTATGGATCTTATTGATCAAGTAGAATGGCAGCAAGTTGAGAGTCTCTCATCACCGATTCAAAATTTAGTGTCAAAGATTTTGTATGGTCCCGGAAGAATGGCCAAAGATCGATCACGGTGATTTCGAATCTGAGATAACATACCCATGATAAGTCTAAGTAAAGTTATCAAGGGGAAGAAAGACGATGCTTATCGACAAACGTGCAATGACATGGTTGTGTTAACGCAAGAGTCTATTGGTGTCACTTAGGACTACTGTATTTTCTATGCTTTGTGTAATACTGTTGTATACTCTTGCTTACTTGCCTAAAGGGCTACCTCTGTATACTTTTCTGATATAAATACATATCTCAAACCCAGTTAGGGTTAAGAGAGTTCATAACCTTTCATGGTATAGAGCCATTAGGGTCAGTCTTCCATATTTTTTTTTTTTTTTTTTTTTTTTTTCAACTTTAAACCCTAATATCATGTCTACGAAATCGGCTACCATGTCTTCCCCCTGTCTCATCCTCTTCTTCTTCCCTTAAGCTCAAAACTTCGTATGTCTCCTTCAAACTTGATGAAACCAACTACATCCAGTGGCGTCGTCAAATCCTCCCTATACTACGATCTCATGACATCTACAGCCATGTTGATCCAGCTGTTGCATCTCCCTCACCTTTTCTGACCTCTTCTTCTTTGAAAACCCTCCTCCCAACCCCGAGTATCTTCCCCCGTATCAAGTTGATACACAACTTCTAAGTCTACAAGCTACGCTTACTCAACTGCTTTTTGCGGATATTCCCGATTTCGACTCTTCCCGTGAATTATGGAAATACCTCGGCTGATACTTACGTTGCTCCAACCGCAGCTCGCTCTCTTCAACTTCACATCGCCTACAAACACTTCAAAGAGATAATCTTTCTATCTCTCGCATATCTTGCGAAGCTTACTTCTTCGAGACTCTCTTTCAACATCATCGGCTCCGTTAACGATGTTGAACTTGTGCTTAATACTCTACGAGGTCTAGGGCACGATTATCAGCTTATTTTCTCGCCATTGAAACTCGTTCTTCTCTTCCTTCTTTCTCGAGTTGAAACCCTTGCTTCTCAATCATGAGATCCGTCTCACCCAATATAATTCACCTACATCAGAATCTAATCCTTCCACTGCCTTTTATGGTTCTACCTTCTCATCTTCCTCTTCTCCAAATTTTTCACCTTTTGGCCGTGGTGGTTCTACTTCTTACAGAGGAGGTCGTGGAGGCCGTGGTGGAAACAATGGTCGTGGTGGCTATCGAGGTGGTGGTCGTGGTGCTGGTGGACGAGGACGTGGTGGTTATTTTGCACCTTCACACTATTCGTATGGTTATCAACCTCCGCAACAACAATCTATACTTGGTGCGCCTCCTTCACCTTTTTCAAGCAGCAAACAGCCCTGTCAAATCTGTGACTCCAAAGCACATTCTGGATTGGCCTGTCCACACAGATTTGATCATTCATATCAAGCTCGTGACCTTCCACAATCGTTTGCTGCCATGCAACTTCAGGCTACACCCTTTGATCAACATTGGTATGCTGACACGGGAGCTACAAATCATATGACAGCCGATCCAAATATGCTTACTACACCAATTGCGTACTCTGGTTCCAATCATGTCATGGTTGGCAATGGTAATCTTCTTCCTATTTCTTCCACTGGAAATGTTTTACTCACTACACCACAATCCTCTATCTCTTTAAATAGAGTCTTTCATGTTCCCCTCATTGCTAAAAATTTGATATCTGTCTCTCAGTTAACTCGAGATTACAATGTTTCTGTGTGTTTTGATCGATTCGGTTTTTCTGTAAAGGATCGTCAAACGGGGAACCTAATTCTCAGCGGACCCAATAGAGGTGGTCTCTACTCTATTCAACCTGTTCGCTCTCATCCATTGTCATCAGTTCTTTGCTCAAAGTCATGTTGCGGCTCTTTCTTCCTCTCGGTTGTGGCATATGCGTCTTGGTCATCTCCACACTCGTAGTCTCTCTACCTTAGCGTCTCGTAAATTAGTTTCTATTCCTTCAATCATACGGCACACGTTGTGTAGTAGTTGTGCTGTGCTAAACATCATAGGCTTCCATTTTCTTTATCGATTCCTCAAGTCCTAATATACTATTTAAAGTTCATAGTGATTTATGGGGGCCTTCTCCAAGAATTTCAAATTCTGGCTTTCGTTATTTTCTTATTGTTGTGGATGATTTTTCCAAATTTACATGGATATATTTTTGCATAACAAAACCCAAGTATTTCATTGTGTCAAAAATTTCAAAGCTCAAACCGAGAATCGGTTTTCCACAACTTTGAAAATTTTTCGTGAGTGATGGAGGTGGTGAATACATCTCTCATTCTTTGCGAGATTTCTTTGCTACTCATGGTGTGTCACATCAATTTTCTTGTCCTCACACTCCACAGCAAAATGGTGTGTCCGAGCGCAAGATTCGTCATGTTGTTGAAACAGCCTAGCTCTTCTTCATCATAGCTATATGCCTAAGTCTTATTGGCCGAGAAGCCTTTGCAAATCGTTTTATCTTATAAATCGTATGCCTACTCTGTTCTAGGTGGTGCTTCACCCTTTTATAAGTTATATAATCAACAACTGACTATGCTTTTTCTCGCGTGTTTTTGGTTGCTTGTGTTACCCTCATTTGGTTCCATACAACAAAAACAAATTGGAGTACAAGACAAAACCGTGTGTGTTTATTGGTTATTCTAATCAACATAAGGGTTATAAGTGTTTTGATTTGGATAGTAAACGTGTTTATATCTCTAGACATGTTCTCTTTGATGAAACTTCTTTTCCGTTTTCTATTACAAATCCAGCTACTCCTCCCCGCTGTCACTTCTCTTTTGCCCACCGGTTTGTCTTGCCATTGGTTACACAGGTGGTTCCACCTACTTCTCCCCGCTCCTATCCCACCAATATCCACTTTGCTTCTCGTTTTATCTTCCACGGATGATTCATCATCTCGCACCGCATATAATTCGGACTCGGCCGTCACATCGAATCTTCTTCTCGTGTCTTCCATAGAATCTCGGTCATCTCCTCGCAGAACTCGAATGTCCAAGGCTTCTACTTCACCTTCTTCACAGGGTGTTTCTCTTCATCCAATGACTACTCGTTTACGTGATGGAATTCGTAAACCTCTTGTAAAGATGAATTTGCTGGCTGTTACGAAGCATCCTATTGCTTCTTGTTTTCTTTCACAATTTTGAATGACTCTTTTGTTGAACCTAAGTCTTACAAAGAAGCTTGTAAACTTCCTGACCGGGTGCGATTCTATGTGTGATGAACACAATGCTCTACTTTTGCTTAATGATACTTGGTCTTATGTTCCTCGAAAACCTCATATGAACGTAATTGGTGCAAATGGGTATATCGAGTTAAACGCAAGCCGATGGTACTATTGATCGTCGCAAGTCTCGTTTAGTTGCACAGGATATACTCAACAGTTTGGTATTGATTATGAAGAAACCTTCATCCAGGTTATTAAACCATTACCATTCGTTTGGTTTTAAGTGTTCTTGTTTCTTGTTCATGGCCTATTCGACAGTTGGATGTTAAAAATGCCTTTTTGCATGGTTTTCTTGATCGGGAAGTTTATATGTCTCAACCTCCGAGGTTTTGTTGACGGGCGATATCCGAATCATGTTTGTAAACTCAATAAAGCCATCTATGGGCTTAAACAAGCTCCTAGAGCTTGGTTTATTGATTTACCAATTATATATCTCAGTTAGGCTTTGTTGCATCTAAATCGATGCTTCTTTATTTGTTCGAAAATCTTCAACTGGTGTACTTCTTCTTCTACTCTATGTAGATGATATTATTATCACGAGTTCGGACTTTAGATTTTTAATCAACTCATTAGTCGCTCTACAACGTCGGTTCTCTATGACAGATTTGGGAGACTTGAATTTTTTTCTTGGGATTGAAGCACACAGATCTTCTTCTGGACTACATCTATCTCAGACACGTTATACTCTTGATATTCTCCAACGTGTTGATTTGTTAACTGCTAAACCAGTCTCTACTCCTGTTGCTGCTGGAACCAAGATGTCCGCTCATGATGGTACCTTATTTCATGATGTTACTTTATATCGCAGTCTAGTGGGTGCTTTGCAATATTTGACGATGACCGTGCCGGATATTACCTATGCGATTAATCAAGTTTGTCGGTTTATGCATGCTCCTACCGACGTTCATTTTTTGCGCATCAAGAGAATACTTCGGTATCTCAAAGGCACTTTGGGTAAAGGATTATTCTTTACGCCATCTTCCATCTTCAAGTTTCTGCTGGTTCTTCACATTCTATTTTTGCATATAGTGATGCTTTGATTGGGCTGGTAACCACGACGATCGGCGTTCAACTACTGGTACATGTGTCTTTGTTGGTCCAAACTTGATCTCTTGGTCCTCTAAGAAACAACCCTCATGCTTCTCGTTCAAGTACAGAAGCTGAGTATCGTGCCTTAGCTATTGCTGCCGCTGAAGTGATTTGGATCTTATATCTTTTACGTGACTTGGGTGTCTATATAAAGCAACAACCTACCTTACTATGTGATAATATCAGTGCTACATACATGGCATCTAATCCTATTCTCGCATTCTCGTGCCAAACACATTGATCTTGATTATCACTTTGTTCGTGAACGTGTTGCTCGTGGTTCTTTGTTGGTTCGTTATGTTCCTACTCAACGTCAACTTGCGGATCTCTTTACAAAAGGACACTTGAAGTCTCGGTTTCACTATCTTACGGCCAAGCTATCACTTACGGATACCCCTCGTTCAGCTTAGGGGGTGTTAACGCAAGAGTCTATTGGTGTCACTTAGGACTACCGTATTTTCTATGCTTTGTGTAATACTCGTTGTATACTCTTGCTTACTTGCCTAAAGGGCTACCTCTGTATACTTTTCTGATATAAATACATATCTCAAACCCAGTTAGGGTTAAGAGAGTTCATAACCTTTCAGGTTGTTGCTTGTGAAAATTGGGGATTTTTTAAGTTGATTGATCATGGTATTAAGCTTGAGATTATAGAGAACATGAAAAATATGTGTAGTGATTTGTTCGATCTTCCAATGGAGAAGAAAATGAAGGGTGGTAGATTAAACAGTTTACCATTAGGTTATAGTGCTACTAATCCGGATTATGGGAAGAACTTGCCTTGGGCAGAAATTATTCAATTACTTCAATCACCCCAACAAGTAGTTGGCTTTGCAACAAAGGTCTATGGTGATCAATATCATCACAAATTCAGGTAAGCACCCTATTTATGCGATATTTGGAAATATTATCGGTTCTTGGATTTTCTCTATGTGAATCTTACGTGTACATGGCATTTAAATAATCATAGTGAAACATTATTGTGAGTATGTGCAGTGATGCGATGTTGGCTTATATGGAAGAATTGGACAAGTTGGGTATGCTCATTTTTGAGATGTTAGCTGATGGATTGGGACTACCAAGTGATTTCTTCAGCAAAAATTTCAAAGAAGAGAAAGAAGCAACAATGATAAGAGTGAACAGATATCCAAAATGCCCGCTGCCAGAGAAATGTTTAGGTTTAGGAAGCCATTCAGATCCACACACTCTAACCCTTTTATTACAAGATGATGAAGTTGGAGGACTCCAAGTACTTAGACCTGCTGATAATCAATGGGTTGGCATTAGACCTATTCAAAATTCCTTTGTTATCAATATTGGTGACACTCTTGAGGTATATTGTCTTAAAGATGGATGGTCATGGACTCATGAGTTTTTTTAACGAGAAAAGGTGATTCATTGAAAATGTAACAACGAATCAAAGCTTCATTTTGAATTGACGGCGTTGTGTTTTGAAATTGCAGGCATGGACAAATGGGAGATTGAAGAGCGTGGTACATAGAGCAGTGGTGAACAAGGAGAGGAGTAGATTATCAGCAGCTTATTTTCTTAGCCCAAGTAGTCAAGTTATGATTGAGTCTCCACCACAACTCGTACAACCGATCTCACCTAATGCTAAAATGTATAAGCCTTTCACTTGGGGTGATTTTAGGAAGGAGTTATTGTCTCAAAAGAGGGTCTCTGGAAAAACTGCCCTCCACAGATACCTCGTATCTCCATAGTAGCCAATGGAGTTTGGCACTGTTTAGCCTTGTATGGCGGCATCCCGCATGTTTAAGATGTCAAACCATAGGTTTTGCTGTAATTATACTTTTGGAGCTCGGAATGGGCTGGCAGTGTTCAAGCAGTCATTTAAATAACCAACACAGTATTGAATAAACTTAAAAAAAAAAATCCATATTGATTCCTGGTTTTGATTGATTGATATAACTTATTAGCATCTTGTTTGGCGGCCATTCTCTATTCGGACATTTAAGTATCCTGTTGAGATTATTAGTCCCACATTGTTGGGAAATCTAAGATCCTCATGATATCTCTTAGGGCATCTCCACTCATTGCCAATTGGTTTTGAGTTGGATGCCCGGAGACTTTAACATGGTATCGAATGGCTATCTCATGACGAGTCTTTGACCACGCCTTTACTCCGCGTCACCCGATTTAATTGTCCATGTGTTAGACCCAACGAGTCTACACGTGAGGGGGATTAGTCCCACATTGTTGGACAATCTAAGATCATTGGTTTTCAGTTGGATGCCCGCAGACTTTAACAGATCCCTTCAGACTAGTATTTTCATGTTCTTTTTGTTTTGTTTTTTTATTTTTTTATTGAAAGTGAGTAAAAGGTGAGGGAAGATTTCCAGAGCCCGATAAACTTTCGAAACTGAAAGTAAAGGTGGTGAGTGAACTTTTTCAGAGGCCTAATACGAACAAAATCCCTTGCGAGGAAACTACAAGGACAAAATGACCAGAGAGGTAACATTGTCTTCGTTGAAGCAGGGCTTCGAGTGGTAAGGCGACAACAAGGAGAAGAGGAAGAGGAGCGAGAACAACGTTACAGTACCACAAACGGGTTAGAGGAACTATGTGCAGCATGAGACTCAAGCAGAACATAGCCAATCCAACTAGGGCTGATATTTAGGTCTCGGTCTCAGTCTCAGACCAGGGCTGCTGCTTAAGCATATATTGTTTATATTCGTTCCTTTTGTACTGATCAGTTAATTAGTAGTAATAAGTCTGATCTTCATAAGACTGATGTTGGTTTAGCTTACGTGTATGAGTCATGATGTCATAATAATAGTTACTGATAATAATGAAATATTTTTCTGCACAATATTTATTACTGGCTAATTTGCTAGTCCCTGACTTCATCTTTGCGCACGTTTAGTAAAACGCAAATGCTACTCTCTTTTTTTGCACTTTTGCAAAAACATGGCCTGTGGTATATAATTATGGAAAACCCACAATAATAAGATAGAAGCCACTCAGGTAATGGCAGCCCGGTCGAATAAGACTATAAGAGCACCTTATTGGAAGTATTTTATATACTGTTTATGAAACCCTAAGGCGGCGTTCCGAGGTCAAGATTATTAGATTGGAAAACCCTAGCTGTAAAGAAAGAATCAAAGAAGAATGACAACACAATAATCACTTAGGTGCTTTTTCTTTGTGGAGAACATACAAATCGTGGCTGCCGTCCTTACTGATGGAGAATTTGAGTTCAGAAGTCGTACTAGATATTTTATCTCGATTACCCATGACCAGGGAAGGTATCATATCCAGCTTACAATGCAGAAAAGTATGCAGACTCTGGCGACATCTCTTGGGGAAACCCAAGATAGGTACGCTTTTCGCACATATGCCTAGATATGATTGTCATATAAGACTTCAATACAAAGAACCATCTTCTGGGATGTTAAATTTGAAGTGTACCGAAAAAGAACTAGACTTTTACGACACAATTACAAATATACGCACTATGGGTATTAGGGCGTGGAACTTCAGCCTGGTTGGTTCTTGCAACGGTTTGATATGTTATAGAAATCATGATTACACACTTGGTAACGTTATGTACATTCTCAATCCCATCAGTGGTGAACAAATTCGTCTTCCCAAGATGGATCCGTGTTGCGAGTGTGTTGGAATCGGATATTCTCAGTCCACCAATGTGTACAAAATTATTCAGATTTGTTTCACTGAAAATTCCAAACGCCGCGTCCTAGTTTACACTCTTGGTGATGGCAGGGGGTGGAGAGAAATTGAAAAAACTACCTTTAACTTCCGGGAATCGGGCATTTTTGCAAATGGGGCTCTTTATTGGTTAAGTACAAAATCAAAAAATGTTGTTGTAGCTTTTGATTTAGCAGATGAAACATTTCGATATATCCCAACACCACCTTGTCATCATATTCCTTCTTCCAGTATGGAAGTTAATCTAGGGTCGCTTGGAGGGAATCTTTACATGTGTCGTCCTTACATAAAGGAAGGTGAATGTATGATGGATGTATGGATATTTAAGAACAAAAACATGAAGGAATGTACTACTCGCAATAAAGGGCGTACATATTTTAACTCTTATAAGTGGATCAATGTTTTGGGAAGAAAATGGGATTTAGACTTAACGCAGAAGTGTCAACTATTATCCCTAACAGAGAATGAAATCCTGCTATTTCAGAATGGCGTTCTTTCTTGTTATCACCCTGCAACTTTTAAGAAAATATGGTATGCTCGTGCACAAGGAGATGTTTGTCAAGCAATTCCTTATATGCATAGCCTTGTTTCTTTGAAAGATCTTGGAGAAGAGCTAGTCGATTGCTTAAGTGAAGGCTAGGATGAGTGTTGGAATCCAAGTCGATTGCTCTAAATAAGGCTAAATGATTGCATATTCCCAAATATAGGTTTTCTTTTATGTCTTCAATAATTTCCATTTCCTAGTGATTTTTTGTATTTGTTCTTTATAAGGATTAATTTGACCTGTGAAAGTTCTTTATGTTCGATTTTTTGATATATGTTCTTGGATTAATGTTTGACTTAATTTTGATTCTGACTTCAATTTATATGTATTTGAATTTTTCTTTTATTTCAGTGTAAACTTGGTTCTGTTTGAATTTTAAATCCGTTCTATGTGGTTAAAGGGAGGTGGAGCGAATTTGGTGCTGTTTGAAACCATTTTAATTGAGGATGCACGTGTTGCATATTTTCAACAGACACTTGTAGCAGAGTTCGGGATCGACCCGCTAGATCCTAGTGTGAAATTAATGAAGAACACTGAAAGAGCTCATAAGCATCTTGAGTATTCTAGTGTTGTTGGTAGTCTTATATATGCTATGCATTGCACAAGACCGGACATAGACCAAACAGTGGAAGTGCTATGTCGGTTCTCAAGTACCCGGAAATTGAACATTGGAAAGCAATTTCAAGAGTGAACCATAGATTATGGTTTACATTTCCATAGTTATCCCGACGTAGAATCCAAATCCAAGTCTACAAGTGGATGGATATTTATATTGGGAGGTGTCTTTGCTTTGTGTCTTGGAGTTCCAAGACGTTAGACACTGCATTTCTAATTCAACAATGTTATAAGAATTAGAAACTTACAAGTAGAGATCCCATTACAGAAGAAACTTACAGATGCATGTAAGGAGCCAGAGTGGCTTAGAAACTTACTAGTAGAGATCCCATTAAAGAAGAAGCCAACTTCATCATCCATGATTAACTGTGATAATCATGCTACGATCTATAAGGTCGCAAACAAGACTTATAATGAAAACTCAAGACATGCTAGTCTTAGACATCAGATTGTAAGACAATTACTCAAAAGGGGAGTTGCAGTGAACTATATTGAATCGAAGAAGAACTTGGAAGATACTTTTACAAAGTGTCTACCAAAGGAAGTGTTTTCAATAAAGTGTAAGGAGATGGGACTCGGGTCTGTGAAAGAAGTTCGATCACCAATAACGAAAACCCAACTTATGTTTTGAAAAGGATAAACTAAGTTCAATATGGTACTAACAAGTTATTGAAGTGGTTATGGTACACTAAACTAAAACTTCCCATTGTCCTTATAGTGTAGTGATTGTGCATGATCTTAGGGATGTATGAAAATCCTTAATAAGTCGAACTTTTATCACAAGGTGTCTCGCAGAAACGCCTTCAAGACTTACGTATATGAGTATGGAAATCAGGTTGTTTCCTATGAGAATAAGACCGTTCTCAGAAAAAGACTCATGAGTCCTGGAGAAAGCACAGGGCTATTAATGTGCGAGCTACAGAACACTCTATTCTCTGAAAATCAATATGTGTGGAGGTTCCGGTTTTATCACAAGGGGTACTTGGTTTAAGATTAAATTCACCATAGGACCTCGATAAAGCTTTGAATATCTTACACTAAGTGAAGGTTCAAACCCAAAAGGTACCTTAATTTCATTTATGTATTGGTTTCAACGATGATGCTTTGTCTCAACTTAGCTTGAACTACGTTGGCTTGATCCCACTCGAGTACGTAGGCAGTCACTTGAGTGATGCAGCCACTCCAATTTTAAAACTTTTTATACTTTTTTTTTGGTTTTTTGAAAGTTAGGGGAGAATGTTGGATATGAAGATTCTTGCTGGAGATGAACAGTCATATTCAACAGATGTTAAACTCTCTATAAATAGCGTCCCTGTTTTCCATTCAAAACACATCAAAAAACTCTCTCTGCTTTCTTTCTAATAAGCATCATCATAAACAAAACCTGTGTGTTCTTGGTTGGGTCAAGGTTGTACAAGCTTTGAATCCAACATTGTTGTAGGGCTTCAAGTATCCTGACGACAATTTTCATTGACCTATTTGTACTCGCCAATCTAATTGGGAAGGTTCGAATAATTGTCGAAAAGAATATATTTTTAGAGCCTTGAACTCAGACACAACATTTTTCTTTTTATTTTAGTGTCAATTTTCCAACATCACGTGCATATTCTGTAATGCCTTCCTTGATGCAAGTGCATTTCCTACTTAAATAAAATTAGCTAGATAGCATATCTACTAGAACACGTTTGTCACAGTGGTAAGGGCTGACAGAAGAAAACCGAAACACCATTGATTGCATAACATGTTATACATATTTTTTTGGAATGTTATGTTTGAGGCTTATACATCGTTTCAGTGGATGCAAAACCAAATTAGTGGATGCACGAACCAAAATCCAAATTAGTGGATGCATAAACAAAAATCCGACTTTATAAACTCTTATGCATCTTTTGTACATGGTGGCTCCATAATTCGCTATGCATCTTTTTTTCTTTTGGGAATGATAATTTCATGCATATACTACCTCCATTTTAGGAAAATGGATACTTTCACTTTTTCATTGGAGTAGAGGTATCACTTTCCTAAAACGGAGTGAAGTATCACTTTTCCTGAAACGGAAAATTGATTGATGCATAAACCAAATATGAATGTATAATGTGATGTGCATCTTTTTTGGTGGTTTGCATAATGGATATGCATTCAATTTTCGAAGAATATGCCTACAGTATAAGTATCACTTTTCCTAAAACGGGGGGAGAACATCGTTTTATTAATTGCAACAGATAATTAGTTGATTCATAAACCAAAATATGGCTACATGATGTGTTATGCATCCTATGTGGTGGTTTTCATAATGGTTATGCATTCAATTTTTAATATCTCTGAATTTTTCGTAATAGCTTTAAATTTGATATTTTTGTTTGTACTCATTGTGTACATATCTTTAAAATATTTCCAACGAAATATAATTTATAAAATTCCAAAGAACGGATTTTTATAGATATGTTGTAATCTAGTTTGCTTGCCAATTATGCCCCCGAAAAAATATGATACATAAATAATTATACTAATTTGACTAAAAGGTAGGGGTATTTTGGGCTTTCCAGGTCCCAAAGACTACCACCAAACAGTTTTCAATCTTTTTATCAAATTGCACATTGGCGTTGAGCCTTATTTTGAAAAAAAAAGTGGCCCCAAAAAATAACATATATACTAGAACACCGATGTCACGGTGGTGAGGGATGACCAAAAAAATGAAACACCGCTGATTGGATAATGTGTGATACATTTTTTGTTGTTGGAATGTTATGTTCGAGGCATATACATCGTTTTAGTGGCTGCATAACCAAATTAGTGGATGGATGAACCAAAATCCGACCGTATAAGTTGTTATGCTTCGTGGCTCCATAATTCGTTATGCATCTTTTTTTCTTGTTGGAATGAAATTTTCAGGCATATACTACCTCCGTTTCAGGAAAAGTGATACTTTCACTTTCTCAATTTGGAGTAAATGTATCACTTTTCCTGAAATGGAGTAAAAATATCACTTTTCTTGAAACAAAAATTTGATGATGCATAAACCTAAATATGGCAGCATAATGTGGTGCTTATTTTTTGGCGGTTTGCATAATTACTATGCATTCAATTTTTTAAAATTTTGCCTAAAGTGAAAATATCATTTTTCCTAATATGAGGGAGCACTGATCTGAATAATAATTATAATTCGAAGAGCATAAAATATGCTTCAATCTTTACCTGCACTATACCATATCCTGGATTTTGCAACATTTCAATTTCGGGGGTGTGCAACGGATATTGGCATTGCAACATGGCGCAACGCCAATATCCGTTGCACACCCAGAAATTCGTTGCGCAAAATAAATTGCATTGATTTATTAAAAAGAAATTGTTGGAGCAACGTATTTGGAATTATTAAAACGTTGCACCATCATGGCATTTACGTAATATCATGTATTTTCATGACTTTTAGTAATATGCTTATTTTAGTCATTTGTTTTTATTTTTCTTTTACGCATTTATTTTCAGACATTTTTTTCACTCCATCTCTCTTTCTTTACTAGATCGAAAATATCAAAACCTAGGATTTCTTTTATTTTCGAGAAATCTTAGGAATCAAAACCCGTAGATCTCTTTAGTTGAAAATGCAGAAATGCAAATCAAACCCAGAAATATCGATCTAAAACCTAGAAAATCAATTTTATTCCTGAAATCGAAAATCGATTCGTATGAAATTGATTGCTTAGTTGATTTTCAAGAGGTAGAAAGCATTATCTACTACTTGCTTTTGTTTAATTTTGTTGGTTATGTATTTTGATCTATTGTTTGACCTAACTCAATGATGTTAGAGTCTTATTGCATGTATATGTTTTGATGATTTTCTTTTGGATTATCTAATTTTAAAGTAAGTGGTGTGTTTTGATTTCAATTTTGAATTTAGTTTGGTGATTTAGGTTATTTTCAGTTTAATGTATAGATTTTGGTGATTTCAATTTAATGTTAAAAATTCTTCAAAAGTGAATGATTTGCATACAGAGTTGGGTTTATGGCTTTGAGGTGAATTTTGAGTCATTTATTGTTGTTTTATGAGTTTATTCATCTGTTGTTGTTGTAGTTATGGATTACCAAACTATGGTTTTTGCTTTGGTACAGGTTTTGTAGAGTAAAATTGTGGTCTAAGGACTTGAAAGGTCAGGTAATCTGTTCAACGCTTGTTCAGATTGTATGCTTTTTGTTTCTCATTTATCTGAATGTTCAACACGAATCTTACTTTCTTTTTGTTTGTTTTCTTACTTAGGTATTGAAGTATTGTGCAATAAACCTATTCATCGCAGAGAAAGGTTTGTTGCTTGTTTGTAGTTCTATTATTTTTTACTTTATGCATCTCTTGTATTGTGTGTAGTCTAATTTGCTCCTAATTTGCTTAGAATTCAGTTTGCTCGTCATTTAAGAAATTTTGTTTTATATTCTAGTTTAGATATGTTATATTCTAGTTTGCTTACCAATTATGCCCCTGAAAAAATAGGTACATAAAGAGTTATAGTAATTTGACTAAATGGTAGGGGTATTTCGGGCTTTTCCGGTCTCTAAGACTACCACCAAATCATTTCCAACCTTTTTTTTATCAAATTGCTTGCGTTATACTTTAGTTAACAAAAATATGACCACAAAAAGATAGCATATATACTAGAACACCGTTGTCACGGTGATGAGGGCCGGCGGAAGAAAAACAAAACACCAAAACGCGTTATAAATCCTTTTTTATTGGAATGTTATTTTTGAGGCATATCCATCGTTTTATTGGATGGATAACCAAATTAGTGGATGCATAAACCAAAAATCCGATTGTATAAACTGTTATGCTTGGTGGTTCCATAATTCGTTATGCGTCTTTTTTTCTTGTTGGATTGAAATTTTCAGGCATATGTATTCATCCTAAAAAACCATGCCGGAACTAGTACCGGCATGGTATTCATCATAAAAAAACCATGCCGACACTAGTACCGGAATGGTATTCATCCTCCAAAACTACGCCGGAACAAAAAAATAGTAGGGTATTCATCATAAATACAAGCCGGGAGTGGATTGAAAGTTTATGATTCTAACCCAAATGAAGTTTTAAAACAATAACACTTTAAATATGATTAGGTATCATGTACCTTCTCAATAAAGCCATTTCTTCTTCTTCTTCTTTCTCAAGAACAATTCAATTTAACCTATCTTTAAGAACTTATTAGGGTTTGATTTTCATTTTAAGTTTTAGTTTTAAATTTTAATTTAAATGGAAGGGTATTTTAGTATTTCCGCCCCAAAAACACCCCTTAACGGATATTATTGGATGGGATTAGTAATTCATATCCCCAATTAGTTTTTTTTATCCCCCAATTGTGCGTTCTTTTTGAAATTACTAATGAATGACCCGTTTTTGTCCTATTAATGAAGCCCCTCTATTAGAACATGATGCCCCGTAGTAGGTTTCTTTTGTTAAAATGGAGTTTGGACTGGGCATTGTATAACGTCGTATAAGGGCACGGATTTAAGGTGTGAATGATATGACTCGTATCTTTGATTTTACTGTGAAAATTTACTTTTCCGGATTGGGCTTGATTAAGATACATGCATCTTTGTTCGGTTTATATTCTCTATTCAAATTCCAAATCGTTTTATAATTTTTTTTTTTATGGAATATGCAAACTCAGGCTGTAAATTTCAACACGTGTCTTGGTATTAGAGTTAGATTAGACTTTTTGTCCTAGTAGGCTATAATCCAAATTCAAAGTTGCTACAGAGTTCATCATTTTACTTGGGGTATTGACGTCCATATAATTCAAAATATTGGTAAGCCTGTACGAATGTTGTCCAAATTGGTTACATTTCTATTTATGGACTGGCATTTACCTAAATTTTATAACAATTTAGGAATATCTTTTAAAAAATCAGTATTAGTACAGTTTTCTTAGGTCGAGTTTGGTAATGTTTTTATTTTTCGAAAAACACTTTCAAAAAATATATATAGTAATTATTTTTTCATATTAGCGGTTGGTAAAATATTTTCAAAGTCCTTTTAACCAAAAACATTTCCAAAATACCTCAATTTTTAAAAGCTGGGGGAGAGGAGCTTATAAAAGCTCTAAAACATAAACTTTGGTCTCACCTTATTTTAATGCATGATTTTTCTTTTATATCCCTATTATAGTATATAAATGACCAAAATTGTCCTTAAATATTTGATAATTAATTTCTTATTCTCCATAATATTCTTTAAAGGTTGTTATTTTAAACTATGTCACATTCTTCAAAGATTATTATTTTCACTTTCAAATTTTTGGTTATATACCATTTTAATTAAAAAATAAAATAAATAAGAACCAATATAATTATAAAATAAAAAATAGTACAATTTTAGTACATATTTGATTTTAGTATATTTTTTTTATCCCAAGTTATATCAATAATATAAAATAGTTACTCAAATTATATATAAATATCTAATATGTTTAAATCCCATAAAATAGAATAAAACTATATTAAAAGATTATGTCTGTTTTTTTCATTTGTTACAACTACAATAAGTGAACTTATATTTTACCAAACACAATTTGATCATTTTTTTAATCAGCTTAACTTTTAGTATTTAGTTTACCAAACACCTAACTGCTTTTTTTACACAGCACAACACAGCAGAAAAGCGCTTTTACAAAAGCCGCAGCATTACCAAACTAAGCCTTAGCCATGGGAAAAAATAATTTGGATAAGGGTTTTCGGAGTTCGAAAGTGTTCATTTTAAACTTCTGGCCAGAAAATAGTGCCATAAGTTAGATGGTTTGTTATACAGATTTTGAAGAAAATAAATATTAGTAGCCTGTTTGAAAAGCACATCAGAAATAATTTTTCGACTTCTAAAAATCGAATGTCATAAGTTAGTTTGTCATACTTTTTTGTGAAGAAAATATTTTTCTTCTGACTTCGACTTCTGGAGAATCAGAAATCAGAAGCAGATTTATATCTAAACACGCTATAGGTATATCCAGAATTTTCACCAAACTTCTCCCCATGAGGTGGCACAAAGAATTGATCCACGGTTGTTCAGTCGAACCCACTACAGTTAGTTTGGGTTTACAATTTATTAGTTTGGCAATAAAGTCAACTTCTGAAAGTTAAAAAGTCAGAAGTCAGTTTGGCAATAATATTTCAGAATAACTTCTAGAAGCAGAAAAGTCAGCTTTTTGTGAAGCAAAATAGTTCCGCTTCTGACTTCCGCTTCTGACTATACTTTTGGAGAAACAGAAGTCAAAAGCAGATTCGTATCCAAACGCGCGGTAACTTTTTTTGAAAATGTTTTTCCTCACGACTTCAGCTTTTTATATCTAACAAAAAGTCTTAACAGACTAAGAAAAAAACCGCCAGGAGAAAACCAAGCAAAAAAGCTCACACAAAACGGACCCCATGTTGTCCTCCACGGGCCCACCGGGACCCACAAAAAAAAATATGTGAAAAAAAAAGTGAATTTTGTTTTTGTGTTGCTCAGGAACTCGGTCTGTACCCTAGTTAGCAATTCGGACGGATTCGCGAACTAGGCGATTCAGACAGGTGACTCGGCGATTCGAACCCATTTAAGTGTTTTTTTGAGAGTTATTAAAAAGAAATTGGTGGTGGGGATTGAACCCATGACCTCTTCCTTGCTAATTAAGGCTCAAACCATTAAGCTATTTGATTGTTTTTGTCTATATAATACAATAAAATTGGTTTAAATCATTCCGGCTAATCCATACAACCTTAAAAATATACTTTTTATTAATTTTATGTAACCCGAATTTTCCGTACCGAACTTATATTTCTAAAACGAATTATAGACGTACGTATCCGTTCCGAACTACACTCCGAACAACGAACCGTTGACCGACTTTTTGACCGAATCCGACCTATCCAAATCCGTAAAATTCCCGAACGTATGCCGTCTCGAACTCCTCTCCGTACCCCGTATTGCTAACTAGGGTCTGTACAGAATTACTCTATATCTAAGGCATTATTAGATTAGAAGTTATCCATGGGGAAAGAAAATACGGCAGAAGGTGGGACGTGGGATGTACCTACTTAGTAGGTTGGCCATATTGATTGCAAATCTTGAAAATCTTGCAAGTGACACTGAAATGATCACTTGTGAGCAGAGTCTAAAAAGTTACAAAGCTACTCGTATCATATATATATATATTTTATTAATTACGTTTTGTTTAGTCAAATTCACATCAGTTCGGCGTTTTATCCTTTGGGTAAACCTCTGCGTTTGTTTCTCGAAAACACCACTCTCTCTCTCTCTCTCAAAATCAAAATTTTCAACACTCCCTTTCACACCAAAACCTCCGAATCATTTGCTCTAAAATTCTTAGTAAGTGATTTTCTTGAGTTTGTTTTACTGATTGAATGAGTGTTAGTTTATTCAAAATGGTTGAAAGAACAGATGAAAAAAGAGCAGCAGCAGCAGCAATCGGTATTGATTTGGGAACAACATATTCATGTGTTGGAGTATGGCAAAATGATCATGTTGAGATTATTCTTAATGATCAAGGAAATAAAACTACTCCTTCCTATGTTGCTTTTAATGATTCTGATCGTCTGATCGGTGATGCTGCTAAGAATCAAGTCGCCAGGAATCCTACCAACTCCGTTTTTGGTAAAGCTTTAAATCTGCCCTTTATGGCCATCATTTGTTTAGTAATTTATTCTGTTATCTGCTAGATTGTAGATAGTACAAATTTGTTTGATTGATCGTTCTTAGAGCTAATTAGCATTCTAGAGATGATTTGCTGAGTATATATATATATATATATATGATAGGATTTCTGTTTTTGTAGATGCAAAACGTTTAGTTGGTAGAAAATTCAGTGACAAATTAGTTCAGAGTGATTTGAAGGCATGGCCTTTCAAAGTGATTGCTGGATTAGATGACAAACCCATGATTCAAGTCAGTTACAAGGGAAAGGATATGCAGCTTACAGCTGAGGAAATCTCATCCATGATTCTCGCAAAGATGCGACAAACTGCACAAGACTATCTTGGTTCAGTTGTTACGGATGCCGTCATTACAGTCCCTGCTTACTTTAACAATGCACAGCGTCAAGCTACTAAAGATGCTGGAACCATTGCTGGCCTTAATGTAATGCGTATTATCAATGAACCTACGGCCGCTGCTATTGCTTATGAGCTGGATAAGAAGGTAACTAGTGATAATGAGAAGAATGTTCTGGTCTTTGATCTTGGTGGGGGTACTTTTGATGTTTCGATACTCAACATTGAAGCGGGTATTATTGAAGTCAAGGCTACATCTGGAGATTCACATCTTGGAGGAGAGGATTTTGATAACCGGATGTTAAATCTCTGTGTTGAAGAGTTGAAGAGGAAGCACAACCTGGACATTAGTGGAAAACCAAGGGCTCTTAGGAGGTTGAGAACATCATGTGAGAGTGCAAAGAGGACCCTCTCCGCTGCTACTTGGACGATGATTGAGGTTGATGGTTTGCATGAAGGAGTTGATTTTTATATGTCCATTACTCGTTCTAAATTCGAAGAATTGAACATGGATTTGTTCAAGAAATGTATGAAATGTGTTGAGAGGTGTTTGAGGGATGCCAAAATGAACAAGAGTTGCATTCACGAAATTGTGCTCGTAGGTGGGTCTACTAGAATTCCTAAGGTGCAGTCTCTATTGCAGGATTTCTTTAAGGGAAGGGAACTCTGCAAGAGCATCAATCCTGATGAGGCTGTGGCTTATGGTGCTGCAGTGCAAGCTGCTATTTTGAGTGGTGAGGCTAATCAGAAGGCGCAGGACTTGTTGTTGTTGGATGTCACCCCTCTTTCTCTTGGTGTTAAGAGACTTACAGGTGTTATGGATGTTTTGATCCCAAGAAACACCATGATTCCCACAAAGAAGGAAAAGATCTTCTCTACCTACGAGGACAATCAACTCTATTTTCGTATTCAGGTGTATGAGGGAGAACGAACAAGAGTTTGTGATAATAACTTGTTGGGTGATTTCGAGTTAACAGGAATTCCTCCAGCACCTCGTGGTGTTTCTAAGGTGACAGTGTGCTTTGACATAGATGTAAATGGTATACTAACCGTATCTGCCCAAGACAACACATCTGGTAAAAAGAATGAGATTACGATTAGAAATAGGGAGGGGAGATTTTCGGAGGCTGAGATCATGAGGTTGGTTGAAGATGCTGAGAAATACAAATTTGAAGATGAAGAGTACAAGAGGAAGATGGAGACAAGGAACTCCTTAGAGAATTACCTATCCGACATGAGAAGAACTATGGATGGTATTGGAGGGAAGCTAACAGTGGAAGATAATAAGAAGATTGAGGCTGCACTCGAAAATGTCAGCCAGTGGTTGCGTAACAATGAATTAGGGGATTTGGGCGATATGAACGACCACCTGGAGGAATTAGAGAATATATGCAGTCCTATCATAACTATAATGAATGGGCGGCCTTCAAAACAGCTAAAAAAGTAAGATGTCCAGGCAGAGCTGAATGCTTAATTGAGGAAATCGACTTGCAGGTTCCTTTTATGCTTTTGGCAACTAATTGCTTAGCAATCTTGAAGTCTTTTTCTGTTTATTAGCCTCCGTCAAATTTCTTTATCAGTTTTTTGTGGTTGTTTCAATTTGCTCTGAATAGATGTTTGATTCCCCAATCCCCAATTCATAATTAGTGACTTCCACATTGCAATTACACGCATCTGCATCCATTGATCCCCTGAAACTTGAATTATGGAACATGTGAAAGACTCAGAGAAACTGTCAAAAAAAGATGTCTCTTGCTGTTCCTTCTATGCAGTATTTTGAGACATCTCTCGTGACCACTACACTTGGAGACTGGGTTGCACGGACGCTTCATTTCTTGAGCCGTGTCCGCGTCCGACGCTGGGACACGACAGCCGACGACCGACGCTAAAATATGCACTGGGACGCTGCAATATTGGCCTCGTGTCCGCGTCAGTGTCTTGTCGTGTCCGCGTCACCGCGTCCGCGTCCGTGCAACCCAGCTTGGAGAACATTTTCTTTTGATGAGCATCATGTGGTTGGTACACCAAATAGTTTGTCTTTAATTTAAATTCCACCAGCATCCATGTTGAGATTATTAGTCCCACATTGTCTGGGCATCTAAGATCCTGCGGTTTATAATCCCTTAGGGCCTCTCCACTCATTGCCAATTGGTTTTGAGTTGGATGCCCGTATTCTAACATGGTATCAGAGCAGGCTATTTGCGATGAGTCATTTGACCGCGCCTTTACTCCGCGTCACCCGATTTAATTGTCCACGTGTTAGACCCAACGAGGCTACACGTGAGGGGGCGTGTTGAGATTATTAGTCCCACATTGTCTGGGCATCTAAGATCCGAGTTGGATGCCCGTATTCTAACAATCCACACATGTTTTGTCTTCTTCAGCACAGAGTGCACTGACGGAGCCATGTTTTATCACACAGTTGTTGATACTATGGTTTGCACAGAGTCATGCGGATATGCAACATGGCATGCAAATGAAAGGATCTTTCACCAACCAAATGAAATGTGTCAAAGACCTAATCCCCTTTCTCTCCTATAAATGTCAGCAAACACCATTGCTGATCCTTCATCTCATTCCATAGTAAAACCCCCCTTCTACAAACTAATCCTAGCTTGTTCGTGATGAAGACTTCATCTTTAGTTTGTCTTAGTTTTTGCTTTCTTTTCGTTTTGAATGGCTGTTTAGGTCAGATTGAACAACAAGGTGGAGGATGGCAAACACAGCAACAGTCGCGCCATTATCAAGGTCAAAGCGAATGTCGAATTGAAAACTTAAATGCTCAAGAACCTAACCGCCGTGTTGAGTCCGAAGCTGGTGTTGTTGAGTTCTGGGACCAGAATAATGAACAATTTGAGTGTGCTGGTGTCGCTGCTACTCGATATATTATTCAGCCTAGAGGACTTCTCTTGCCTTCTTTTGCAAATGCACCTAAATTGTTCACCTTTGTAGACTTGCATCTTGGGGATATGCATTGTTCAAGGTATTAAATAGACTATTTATCGTAAATGTTCCTTTCTTGTAATTTTTTCGACTTTTCAGATTTTATATTTCTATTTTTTAATTCATATGTGATCCCAAGTTTGTAAAAAGAGTTTTGGATGGTCCATATTCCCCAAAATTGCTACATATCCCCAAGATACTCCTTTTGACACTATTCCAGGTAGGGGATTGACCGGAGCCCTTATCCCTGGCTGTCCTGAAACTTTCCACTCAATTCAACAGTCTCAGCAACTAAGAGGAAGCCAGCAACAGAGATCCAGAGATCAACATCAAAAGGTCCGTAGCATCCAACAAGGAGACGTTTTGGCTTTGCCAGCAGGAGTTTCTCATTGGTGCTACAACGAGGGTGAGACCCCACTTGTCGCTATCGTTGTTCACGACACTAGCAGCAATGCCAACCAGCTAGATCGCAACCTCAGGGTATATGAAATGATCAATCCTTTTTGACATGTCATAGATATCTAATACGCATGTGCCCGTCTAGCAGTTGATAAATATATGTTAATTATATATACAAACTATAGATAACTATATATGTGATGTATTGTAGAGATTTCAAATCGCCGGAAGCCAGCAAACACAGACTAGCTCATACCAACAACGACAACAACAACAACGTCAACAGGTAAGAGGTCAACAAGATGTCCCAGAAAACAACATCTTCAGTGGCTTCAATGTCGAAACTTTGGCCGAGGCTTTTGGAGTTAGCACCGAGACAGCGAGGAAACTACAAGGACAGAACGACCAGAGAGGTAACATTGTTTTCGTTGAAGGTGGGCTTCGAGTGGTTAGGCCACAACAAGGAGAAGAAGAAGAGGAACGAGAACAACGTTACAGGACCACAAACGGGTTAGAGGAAACTATGTGCAGTATGAGGCTCAAGCAGAACATTGCCAATCCAACTAGGGCTGATGTTTACTCAGAAAAAGGTGGAAGAATCACTACTCTTAACAGCCAGAAGTTGCCCATCCTTAACTACATCCAAATGAGTGCAGAGAGAGGAGTTCTTTACCAGGTACGAACACTTCTTTAAAGATTTCATTAGCAATCAAAATTTTTACCATAACATAAGTAATTTTTGTCTCACAAAATGCATGATGTTGTGAGTGCAGAACGCTCTAGTTGCACCACACTGGAACTTGAACGCCCACAGCGTGATGTACGTTACAAGAGGAAGTTGCAGATGCCAGATTGTAGGTAATCAAGGTCGCCAAGTTTTCAACGGTCAACTCAACCAAGGCCAGATGTTGGTTGTTCCTCAGAACTTCGCTGTGGTTAAACAGGCTGGAAACGAAGGATTTGAATGGATATCATTCAAAACTAATGACAATGCTATGACAAGCCCATTGGTCGGAAAGACTTCCGTTTTAAGAGCAATGCCCGTAGATGTATTGATGAATGCTTACCAAATATCAAGAGAAGAAGCACATAGGTTAAAGAATAACAGGATGGAGGAAACAATGATACTGACCCCTGGATCTAGGTCCCAGTCTCAGACCAGAGCTTCTGCTTAAGCATATATATAATGCATGTATGAGTCCCTTTTGTACTGAGAGTTGACGTTAGTAGTAATAAGTCTGATCTTCATAAGGCTGAAGTTGGTTTAGTAGCTTACATCTACGAGTCAAGATGTCACAATAACGGTTAGACTGATAATGGAATAATTTTTCTTCACAATCTTCTTTACTGGCTTATTTGCGTATGAGATAAAAAATTTGCCTTGTGATCCAAAATATGCACTGAAAAAGAATATTTTTCCATGTGATCTCAAACCATGGCTTTGACCTAATAGTTCACCATGGGGGGAAATGGTTTCAAACTTTTGTGCTTACAACATCATGTACGAATTCACGTCACCTGATGTTGCAAAAAGAAATTCCTCTCTAATGCTAAATTCTTTACCAATTTTGAGATGGGGTATCGTGTTACTGCAGAGTCACTGACACAGGGTAAGGCAATATCAACTTATACTTATGCTCTTTTTCTATTGGAAAGATGGCCTGCCCTCACGCGTGTTCCTGTCGGATTACAAAACCCTAGCTATAGAAGAAGAATCATAACCCAATATCTCTTTTATATATGTTCTCTTTGTGGAGAACATATATAAAACCCCAATATATCTGTGAAGAATCACAATCCTGTCAGATTATAAAACCCTAGCTATAAAAGAAGAATATATCTTTGTGGAGAACATATATACAAATTGCAGCAGCCGTTCTTATTGATGGAGAATTTGAGTTCAGATATCGTACTAGAAATATTATCTCGATTACCGAAGACCAGGGAAGGTATCAAATCCAGCTTACAGTGCAGAAAAGTATGCAGACACTGGCGAAATCTCTTGGGGGAACCCAAGACAGGTACGCTTTTAGCACATCAGCCTAGATATGATAGTGATATCAAACTTTACTACAAAGAACAATCTTCTGAGATTGTAGATATAAATTTTACCGAAGAAAGTCATAATATTTACATGAAAATTACAACGAGAGGCACTATGGGTATAACTGTGTGGGACTTCAGCCTAGTTGGTTCTTGCAATGGTTTGGTATGTTACAAAACTAATGAGACATTCGGTAATTTTATATACTTTCTCAATCCCATCACTAATGAAAATATTCGTCTTCCCAAGATGGATCCACATTGCGAGTGTGTTGGATTCGGATATTGTTACTTCACCAATGTGTACAAGATCGTTCAGAGTTGTTTCTTTGAAAATTCCAAACGCCGCGTCCTAGTTTACACTCTGGGGGATGGCAGGGGATGGAGAGAAATAGCAAAAACTACCTATGAGTTCCGGGAATCGGGCATTTTTGGTCATGGGGCTCTTTATTGGTTAAGTACGAAATCTGAAAATGTTGTTGTAGCTTTTGATTTAGCAGATGAAACATTTCGATATATCCCATCACCACCTTGTCATCATATTCCATCTGAGTCCTATATGAAAGCTAATCTAGGGTCGTTCGGAGGGAATCTGTACATGTGTCGTAGTTACTTAAAGGAAGGTGAATGTGTGATGGATATATTTATATTCAAGAAGAAAATATGAACAACTGTACTAATCGTATAAAAGAGCGTACGTACTTTAACTCTTATAGGTGGATCAATGTGTCATGTCCCAATCCTAAGAGGAGGTCGCCCATATCATCTTGATGTCACTATTTAGATTATTCTATAGGTGGTAGCCTTTATGTGTAATAGGGATGTCTTTATCCTTTGATATGAATGGTTTAGATGTAAGTTTCTGGTGGCATTGTAGCCGTGCTAGATCTAGTAAATGATTTCATGTGTCTAATTTTTATAAATTTTACAAAGTCTGTAAGAGAAAATCTATCTAAGAATTAATGAAAAGAATCAGATCGTTTCAATCGATCAAACCGTGTTCTCTGAACCGGGAGGCTTGATCCGTGAGGATCTTGACGTTACTACTATCTCCAACCTATTCTTGCTGTGAATCACATCTAGGTTCATAACAATTGGTATCATCCAGTCTTTCCTGTGCGCAATCTAGAAATTCTTCAATGGAGGTCGCAGATTTGGACGAGTTTTATCCAACAGAACTTACAGAAGATGAATTGTTATCACAAAATATATATGGCTTGGGAAAACTTCTTACTGCAATATCAGAGAAGCTGGAGGGTGAATTTATTCTACCTCCTAATCGGGTAACTGCATGGATGGACATCTTATCAAGCGAAATCAAAGAAATACTGGTATTGGAACGTAGATTATATGCTGAGAATTCAGTTGAAAGTCTAGAGTTACTCCAGTTGGTGGTTAAGCTATTGAAGATGATGAAAGCTTATATCGCTGATAACACAGAATTAACCCCAGCTAAAGCAGATTCAGTAAGGAATTTCACTCAGAGCTCTTCCTTTCCATCAGAAGAAGTTGATGTTGACTGTCTCGATTTCGAATTGCTCATCCCTTCGTTTTTCTACCATGAAGAAGAATTGTCGGATGAGGTAAATTTCCAACCTAACGAAGTTAGGGAAGTTGAAGGTAGTTGTGCGAAACTCCACAGCTCTAAGGAGCTGGTCATTAGTCACAACAAGTTGATGATTAAAGATTGTTTACTTCTTTTCTCTGATTTTGGTCGAGTGTTATTTGATCGGGGAAAGGAAATTGGAGCTATGCCGGAGTTTTCTTATTTTACTGGTGATTTTGAATTTTATTTTGCTCCGTCTACTTCTTATTCATTGTTACTCAATTCATGCTCGATTTTAATGGCTAACCATAATAGGAATTTTGTTCATGAGCTCGTCCATAAACTTGAGTATGAATCAGATTCATTTCTTGGTGATTCAATTTGTCTGGTGCTTGTAAATAAAAGTGGTTATGGTGACAGTAGTGAGATGTTTGTCAAAATGCCGCAAGGAAGTAATAGAACCAGATCTACTTCTCCAATTCTGTGTGCGAGACTTGTTGTTATGGAGAAGACTCCTCAGGTATGGGGTACGTGGGAAGAAGATTGTAATTGTTTGCATAAGCAATATGAGTTGATGGTCACTGCCAATCTTCATCTTAAATTAGTTCGAATTCTATTTACTCACTTGGGAAGTTTCGCAGCTGTCAATGAATTTATTTCAAGTGCTGCTCTGTATGTAACTCATCTAGAACTACAGTTTGTTAGTCTCCTCCATTTTGCGTTGTTTTCTTATACAGATGGTGTCGTGCTTCAATTCATAGACATGCTGATGCTAATAGATTACTTGAGGTGGAAATTTAAAGTTCTTTCAATGGATTTCAAGTATCTGGGACAGGGAGGTGGTTCAAAATGGTTTATCATTGCGCTATCTAGACTACTTCGCTTGTTTGGCTTTGGAGGTAGTGAATTGTACATGAAGTGGGAAGGAAAGAGTGAGCAACTGACTGAAGTTGCCAAACCAAAAGTATCTAAACATGTGTTCAATGGCGGTCTTATGATTCAAGAAATGGGTATACAGGTATTTCTGCAAATGGTCATAAGTTATATGGCTTCCTTCTTGTATGCTCAATATGGATGTTTTTGCTGGTGTCTGGGGTATCTGCCAAAGATGGGATATATGCAATTGGCTGAAAGTGAACAACATCACAAGAAGGTGCTATCAAAACCTTTGGAAGAGTTACTGTATTTTCTATTTACTTCAGTTTCTACAATTGTGGAGCATCATTTTCAATTCTCGCGCATAAGGTTCGTGTTACTTTTTTCTTTACTTCCGATCGAAGTCTATGGAAATCCTTATCATTGTGTATGGATTATGAAGCAATATTGGCATCCCCAGTGTATTTATCTGCCAAGATTGTATTGTGCTCGTTATGATAAATCATGTTACAACCAACTGATGGGTATGTATGATTTTGATTTCTCTTTGTGCCTACTTCCTTGTTATATTTTTATGTGGAGGCGGGTACATCATACAGGGAAAAGCTATAGCTGGACTAAAATTTCTATAAGAAAGTTGGGGACTCGGCCCTTATTAATAGTGAATCAACAATTAGCTTTTGTCCGATTGGTGGTCTATTTAAGCTGGAAATTTAAATTTCTTACTTCTGAGAATTATGAAAGCCTAGCCGTTCGAGAAGACGAAGAGCAGTTGCACCTCGATTTTGTCACGTTTGTTCTCCAATCCTTTTATTACACTCAACATGATTCTAACTCTTGTGTGTGGATGTGGAGTTTGACTAGTGCTTTTTGTTTTTCTAATTATTTGTGTTATCCTTGTCCCGTATTTGACCGTGGGAAGCGGCTTGATGAGTTAAATTTAAGGAATGATAATGGAAACCTTGTTTCTGTGCTGGAATTGAGACTCGGCTACAGTACAGAATTTCAGTTTCGGTTTCTTATTGTACTTCTGTTGGTTAATTATGATGGTGGTGGTGATGGTGTTAGGCTGTTTCTAGAAATATCATACATATATATTGGAAGTGCGAGTATTTTCACATTGCAATGCACAGCAGTGATGAAATTTAGCAAGGAGCACAAATTTTTTGGTCTGGTGCTTGGTAAGGAAGGAGCACATATTTTCTCATTGAATTTTGGTTTCCTCGAGCTTAAGAGGATCTATATGCCATTGCATAACTTGTCTTACCTATTGATGGGAATATTGGGTTCAGCTGGTTCTTATGTGGGGCTCCATGGCTTTTCTCTTATGGTGAGTCTTACATTTTTTATACGAAGTTTCATGCTTTTCAGAACCTATTTATTTCTGCACTGTCCGTTGCTTCCTCATGGGGTCTATAGAAGCATTGCTAGCTTAAGATGGACAAATAAAGTAGAATTACATAGAATGCTGGTAGGAACTCTTTTTATGCTAACTGTGATTCACATTCCAAATGCGATGTCATCGGAGGTCTCCTTCAAGTGGGGATTTACAAAAAATGGTGATGCTCAACATATATATTTTCACTGTAATCAACTGTTGGGGTTGGAGTATCAACCAGCGAGAGGCCATTCTTCTCTAAAGCCCTATGGAAGAAGAATTGGATTACATTTCATATCCACGTTGATTTACTTTCCAGTTTTGTTCATATTTGAGATGCCCCTGACTTGGGAATGTAGTTTGTCTCTTATGGGGTTGTTAAGTGGAGGCACTGTTAGCTGGATATGTTTGCATTCTCCATTCAAGCTCAAGCAACACCTCGAGTGGCTGGTAACAACAAACGGAGCCGTAATTGGGTTGTGTGCAACAGTTGTGACTTGTAATCAGATAAGCCACACTTTGCAAAAGGCTTGTCGATACTTTCCTTGTTGCAGTCAGAGGTTGGGCTTCTTAATTCGACACAAATGGCGTTCTAAGGAAGTATTATTTCTTGAAAGGAAAATGGGAACGACAATTAATCCATCAAAGGCTATTGGAGTGGTTTTGAATGATAATTTTGAGCTACAACGGTACACGCAGGTCCACTCACCTCACGAAATTACATCTCCAACTAGGAGCATTACGGACAGCAGAGATGGGCAGGCTAAAGTAGAAGGGAGGACAGGCCTGCGACCACAACATTCTATTCAGTTTCATTTGGAGCTGACGAAGAGCCATCCACTTTCACTCATGCGAGTCGTTTGGCGGCATTGGGTCAATAGCTGTGTCAGCCGGCTACAAGGTGCAACAGCTACTGTATTTCCAGATGTAAGCTTCAAGGACTCTTCAACAGACTTGCGTGTTTTCACATCATTCATCCTTGAGGACAAGGATGTTCTGAAGGGGATGGTATTTGTCATGTCCCAATCCTAAGAGGAGGTCGCCCATATCATCTTGATGTCACTATTTAGATTATTCTATAGGTGGTAGCCTTTATGTGTAATAGGGATGTCTTTATCCTTTGATATGAATGGTTTAGATGTAAGCTTCTGGTGGCATTGTAGCCGTTAGATCTAGGGTGATTTCATTGTGTCTAGCTTTATAATGGTACAAAGTCTGTAAGAGAAAATCTATCTAAGAATTAATGAAAAGAATCAGATCGTTTCAATCGATCAAACCGTGTTCTCTGAACCGGGAGGCTTGATCCGTGAGGATCTTGACGTTACTACTATCTCCAACCTATTCTTGCTGTGAATCACATCTAGGTTCATAACACAATGTGTTCGCGGAAAAATGTGATTTAGACTTAACCCACAAGTTTCAGCTATTATCCGTAACAGAGAGCGGAATTCTGCTATTTCAGAATGGCGTTCTCTCTTGTTTCCACCCTACAACTTCTAAGAAATTATGGCGTGCTGGCGCAGAAGGATTTTTTTTTCAAGCAATTCCTTGTATACATAGCCTTGTTTCGTTGAAAGATCTTGGAGAAGAGCTAGTCGATTATTAAAATGCACGTCGGAAACAATCATGCATTGAGTGTTCGAAATGGAGTCGAGAAGTATAAATTTTTATTCACAACATAGATATTCTTTCATCTCTTTGGCAATTTCCATTTTAGTGCATAATCGTTTGTGTGTAAAGGTTCTTTGTCAGAATTTGATTCTGGGTTTGAATTTAATTTGGATTCTTAGTAAGATTTCTTTGTATTTGAATTTTTCTTCTGATTCTACTGTGGGCTGGCTAAAGAGATCCGGGGATTGCGAATTTGGTGCTGTTTGAAACCATTTTAATTGAGGATGCACGTGCATTTTATGTATGCCTTCCTTGCTGCAAGCGCATACATACTTATGTGGTTATATTGCTAGCTAGATTATGTGGTTCCTATGTATTGGAGTTTGGAGCCAAAATTTATTATGTGAGTAAAAATTTGTCGAAAGTTTAAACTTTAAGAGGTGTGTTCGGTGGTCATGCATTTTCACTCACCATTAGACATGATCGATCGCCTTATGGATGCAAAGAGGCACCTAATAGAGCTACCATTAATTCCACATAAACTCATATGTTAGTTTTATTTTCACGTAGGTTAGAGTTTTAAAGTCAAGAGTCGAAGTCATTTAAGAGCAAAATGATTATCAAGAATTGTCGTCCAAGTAGTATCGTAGTGCTACTTACAACAAGATAAATAATTGAATTTAATATAAGTATTATGTATATCATGATTGTTATAGTCCATTGAAAATTATGAGAAACACACCTGATTTTTTGTGAATTTTTTTATCGGTAAAGATATGGTGCTGATGAGACCCGAATTTCACCCAATGAATTTTTTAGATAGTATGTTTTCATTGATTTTAAGCTACCCGACATGCAGCGACGGATCCAGGATTTTATGTCTGGGTTTGCTAAAAAATTTTTTTTAGCTAATACTCTATTTTATGTCTGGTGTGCTAAAAAAATATATAATAATAATAAGTCTGATCTTCATAAGACTGAAGTTGTTTAACTTACATGCACGTACGAGTCATGATGTCATAATAACGGTTAGACTGATAATGAAATTATTTTTCTTCACAAATTTTTTTTTACTGGCTTATTTGCATGAGATAAGAATTTTGCCCGCATCCAAAATATGCACTGGAATAGAATATTTTTCCGTGGGTTCTCAAACCATGTCAACTGAAGTTGCAAAGAGAAATTCTTTTATAATGAGTGCCATGCTAAATGTCGCTCGTGCATCTGAGTCATTGGGGTGAGCATTTTAACAGTAATCCGCGAATTTAACCGGACCTGCGGATGGATGCTCGGACCCTTCACTAATGGATCGGACGCGGATGGAATTTTTAAAATCCAACGGATTACAGATTGGACCCGGATGTAACCTTGAAAATCCGTTGGACATCCATACCCATTAGATTAAGGGCATTTATAGGATTCTAGAAAATATATGGATAGTTTTGGATTTTTTAAGGCTGTTTTTTTTTAAGCATGAAATCTATTGAAATACTAAAGGACTATTACATGAGAGTATATAATACTCCAAGATTCTTCATAAATTACATTTAGCATGGTAAGGCAAGATTCTATAGTAACATGATACTGGAGCATAGTAGCAGTGTCCGAATCAGAGTTGCATCGGCGACGGATGTTGGTGTCGAAGGTTGAAAAGCCTTCGGTCAATGCTTTCCACAAGAAAAGTTGTATTTTTGATGGACACATCAGTGTCCACAATAACTCGATGGAGGTAGAGTTGTTCGATGCAGTTGATGGAAATTGCTAGTCGTGCTGTTGTATCCTGGTGCTGGAGTGTTGTCCATGACACTTTTTATTCATATACATGTATCCAATATGTAGGTTCTATAAATTTAACTAACAATTTTATTTTTTCATTATCAATTTGAACTAACACACATTCATTGGATTATCCACACCCAATCTGTTCATCCGGCATCCACTGGATGCAAATCCGTTGGATGTTAGATGGGATGCGGATGCAGAATTTGAAATCCTCAGTGAACTGGATTGGATGTAGATGAGGTGAAAACCGGTCTATACCGGCCCATGCTCACCCCTTGACACACGTCAAAGGGTAAGAACTATGATATTAGGCATACATAAAACTTTCCGGGCATACAAAATGATAGTCCCATCTTGGGTGACCTTATAAGGGGTAACCTATGGGTAGCTCAATTACCTATATACCCTTAATACAAAAATCTAAAATCAGTTTTCTAAAAATCAAAATCAGCTTCCCTGAACATCTCTTCTTCTTCCTCCTCTAGCCGAACTCTTCCCCTCCCGCGAACAAAAAAAAAAAAAATCATCACCGTGATTAATTGTCGATTCGTAAAAATTTGATTGTCGATTAAATTGAACTACATAATGACTCGTACAAAGAAAAGCAGGGACCAGGCAAACCAAATCTTCTTCTAATCCATCTCCTATTTACAAACCCAATCTCCTATTTGTTGTTTTTCATCGATTAAATGACGGTTACAGTGTTGAGTTCGGCTCAAAATTAAGTTGCGATTTTAGCCGAACTGTTCTTCACAAAAGCTTCATGTAAGTGTATATGAACAGTTCGGCTTGAAATTTCATGAAATTTCAAGCCGAACCTAGTCACAGAAAGAGATGCACAGGGGTCCGGCGTATTCGATAATCATAATATGTGCCGAACCTAGCACATTTACGAGGTTCGGCTATTACGATATTCACAATATGTGCCGAACCAATACATATAATTATTTACCCAGAAATGTACATGATCAGGTTCGGCTTATATTCTACTTATTCAAATAGCCGAACAATGTGTTTCCATTAGGTTCGGCTCTTACAAATTTCTAAATATAAGCCGAGCCCTAAACATTTTTTCTTCCAGCCTGGCCAAATGTAGGGTTCGCTTGTTAGACAATTCAAACCAAGCCGAACTCGGTCTACAAGGTAGGTTCGGCTCTTAATCAACACTTTCAGCTAGCCGAACTGTTCATCCAGACTCGCCGAACCTTAGTGAAAAAACACAGACTTTTGATTATTTTAACCTACAAAAGTGAGATTAAACATAAGATATGTTGGAAAATTTCCCCGCGAACATCCTAAATGACTACAATTCAAGGGTAACTAAATATTCTACACAATTTTTTTTTCTCACTTTCCCCTTCTCCTTCTAAAAAACCTAACCTTTTTTTTCTTACTCAAAATTTTTTATCTACACAAATTAATAACTAAATAATCCTAAAACTAATCACTAATCAGAATTATTTTAACTAATCATTAGTATTAACACTAATCCTAAAAGGGCAGATTTGCCATTACCAAAAATATTTGGTTAAGGGGCTTCTGATTTTGCTCCTTTTTTGTCTTTACTTGGTATGCCCTAAAAGATTTTTGTATGCCTAATATCATAGTTCCAGGGTAAAACCGTAAAGGCAGTATCGCTGCTCTCGCAAAACATGGCCCTGTTATTTAAAGCCCATGTTAATAATAAGGTAAAATAAGAGCACCTTATTGGAGAAAACCCTAGCTGTATAGCAAGAATCGCAACACAATAATCACTTTGCGGAGAACATATATACAAATTGCAACAGCGTTCTTATTGATGGAGAATTTGAGTTCAGATGTTGTACTAGAAATACTATCTCGATTACCCAAGACCAGGGAAGGAATCAAATCCAGCTTACAATGCAGAAAAGTATGCAGACTCTGGCGAAATCTCTTGGGGAAACCCAAGACAGGTACGCTTTTCGCACTTAAGCCTAGATATGATATCAAACTTTACTACAAAGAACAATCTTCTGAGATGTTAAATTTCAAGTGCACTGAAAAACAACTAGATTTTTACGAGACAATTACAGATATACGGACTATGTGTATTAGGGTGAGGGACTTCAGCCTGGTTGGTTCTTGCAATGGTTTGGTATGTTACAGAACTCATGATTACACTCTCGGTAGTTTTATATACATTCTCAATCCCATCACTGGTGAACAAATTCGTCTTCCCAAGATTGTTCCATATTGCAAGTGTGCTGCATTCGGATATTGTCCCTCCATCATCCCCATCACTGGTGAACAAATTCTTGGTCCTAAGATGGTTCCATATTGCGGGTCTGCTGGATTCGGATATTGTCACTCAACCAATGTGTACAAAATTGTCCAGATTTGTTTCTTTGGAAATTCCAAGGGACGCGTCGTAGTTTACACTCTTGGTGATGGCATGGGGTGGAGAGAATTAGGAAAAACTACCTATGAGTTCCTGGAGTCGGGCATTTTTGCTCATGGGGCTCTTTACTGGATAAATAAAAAATCTAAATGTTTTGTTGTAGCTTTCGATTTAGAAGATGAAACATTTCAAGAAATCCCATCACCACCTTGTCATCATATTCCATCTGATTCCCATATGAAAGTTATTCTTGGGTCGCTCGGAGGGAATCTGTACATGTGTCGTAGTTACTACAAGGAAGGTGAATGTATGATGGATGTATTTATATTCAAGAAGGAAAACATGAACGACTGTGCTGCTCGTGTAAAAGAAGAGCAGACATACTTTAACTCTTATAGGTGGATCAATGTGTTAAGCGGAAAATGGGATTCAGACTTAACCCAGAATTGTCAACTATTATCCCTGACAGAGAGTGAAATTCTGCTATTTCAGGATGGCGTTCTCTCTTGTTATCACCCTACAACTTTAAAGAAAATATGGTATGCTCGCGCAGGAGGAGGTTTTTGTCAGTCAATTCCCTATATGCATAGCGTTGTTTCGTTGAAATATCTTGGAGAAGAGCTAGTCGATTGTGAGGATCCACGTAAGTGTTTACTTGCATTGCTTAAGTGAAGCCTAGGATGAGTGTTCGAATTCGAGTCGAGATGTCTACAATACAAAAATCATTATTCACAATATAGATTTTCTTTTATGTCTTCAATAATTTCCATTTCCTAGTGACTTTTTGTATATATATGTTCTTTAAAAGTTATTCTTTATAAGAATATGGCCTCTGTGTCGAAGATGACATGAAGAAGTTTTTTCGGAAAGTATATAGCAGGATGAACATTAGCAAGTACTTCAAATATGATAGTATGCTAGCTCCTGACCTTGTTTACATCATCCTTGTACATTGCTGGTCTTATGGCCTCATATTGTGCTTCATCAGTTACAAGTGCTTACGAGCGTAAATCCTCGATTCTCATTGGTGGCTATGTTGTAAAAGGCGCTAGGCGAGGCGAGGCGCCAAGCCCATCGCCTGGCCTGGCCTAGGGCTAAGCGCTCACTAGGCGCCAAAGGCGCCCAAAAAAATTAATGTTTTTTTTTTTTTTGGTCGTATCGCCTCGCCTTGGCGCCTTTTTTTTGCTAGGCGCTGGTCCAACGCCTAGGGGGCCTTTGGGGCTTAAGCGCTAAAGGCGCACGCCTTTTACAACATAGATTGGTGGTGCTACTTTCGTCTCTGGTACTGCTCTTGTTGCCGCCGCTGCCAACATTTACATTCTTATATTTGGTCGTGTCTTTCTTGGTGTTGGATTCAGTTACCAGGTAATAATATCCATTTATTACAAGATTTTGTACAGAAAAAAACTTTTCCTGTACCTACTTTTGCTTAGTTCTTCAGAACAACTTTTCCTGGTGATCACAGAAAAAATAATCACTATTAGAATCATCTGGTTACACCAATAAATTTTGTCTCTAATCTAAAATCCAAACCCACGCTCTCTTTTTTACCGATCAAGCAACAACCCCCACGGAGAAAACAATTTTGCACCAAAGAACCATGCATATCTGCAACATGGCGTGCAAATGGAAGAATCTTCTACCAAGCAAATGAAATGTGTCAAACATTTCATTCCTTCTCTGTCTTATATAAACCAGCTAAACTCGTTGCTAATAACTCATCTCATTCCCTACTGAAATCCCTTCAACAAATTCAGCTTAGCTAGTGATCAAGATGAAATCCTCATCTTTAGTTTGTCTTGGTTTTTGCTTTCTTTTTGTGTTGAATGGTTGCTTAGGTCAGATTGAACAACAAGGTGGTGGATGGCAAACTCAGCAGCAGCAACAACAGTCACGCCATTACCAAGGTCAAAGCCAGTGTAGAATCGAGAACATAAATGCACAAGAACCTAACCGCCGTGTTGAGTCCGAAGCTGGTGTTGTGGAATTTTGGGATCAGAATAACGAACAATTCGAATGTGCTGGAGTCGCCCCTACTCGATATATTATTCAGCCTAATGGACTTCTCTTGCCATTTTTTGTTAATGCGCCAAGACTTGTCTACATTGTTCAAGGTTTGTTCCCGGAAATTACGTTTAATTAAGTTCACGTTCGTGTAATGTCTCTAGCATTACTTAACACTGCATGTACCACTGCAGGTAGGGGTATGTCTGGAGCTCTTATCCCTGGCTGTCCTGAAACATTCCACTCAATCCGACAGTCTGCGCAGCTAAGAGCAGGAAGAAGCCAGCAACAGGGAGCCAGAGATCAGCATCAAAAGATCCGTAGCATTAGACAAGGAGATATCTTGGCTTTACCTGCCGGAGTAACTCATTGGTTGTACAACGAGGGTGAGACCCCACTTGTTGCCGTCTCCCTTCATGATACAAGCAGTAATGCTAACCAGCTCGATCGCAACCTCAGGGTATATGAAATGATCAATCATATTAGATATGTTTTTACTAATTAATTATGCCATAGGGCAAATCAGATACGCATGCACGCATATGGATACTTAACTACTATATATATATATGCTGCGCAGAGATTTCAATTGGCAGGAAGCCAGCAAACGCAAACTACCTCATACCAACAACGACAACAACAGCGTCAACAAGTAAGAGGCCGACAACAAGATATCCCCGAAAACAACATCTTCAATGGCATCAATGTCGAAACTTTGGCTGAGGCTTTCGGAGTGAGCACCGAGACAGCAAGGAAACTACAAGGACAAAATGACCAAAGAGGTAACATTGTCTTTGTTGAAGGTGGGCTTCGAGCTATCAGACCACAACAAGGAGAAGAAGAAGAGGAACAAGAACAACGTTACAGGACCGCAAATGGGTTAGAGGAAACTATTTGCAGCATGAGACTTAAGCAGAACATAGCCAATCCAACACGGGCAGATATTTACTCAGAAAAAGGTGGAAGAATCACTACTCTCAACAGTCAGAAATTACCCATCCTTAACTTCCTTCAAATGAGTGCCGAGAGAGGAGTTCTTTACCAGGTAAGAACATCATTAAAAAGATATCCTTAACGATGGAAGATTTTACTATCCAGTTTGAAAAACTTTTATCTCACATGATGCATGATGCTATGATTGCAGAACGCTCTACATGCACCACACTGGCACTCTAACGCCCACAGCGTGATCTACGTCACCAGAGGAAGCTGCAGGTGTCAAATTGTAGGTAACCAAGGTCGCCAAGTCTTCGACGGACAACTCAACCAAGGCCAGATTTTGGTCGTTCCTCAAAACTTCGCCGTGGTTAAACAAGCTGGAAACGAAGGATTTGAATGGGTATCATTCAAGACCAACGACAATGCTATGGCAAGTCCATTGGTCGGTAAGACTTCAGTACTAAGAGCAATGCCCGTAGATGTGTTGATGAATGCTTATCAGATCTCAAGAGAAGAAGCACAGAGGTTGAAGTATAACAGACAAGACGAGACAATGATTCTTACCCCAGGATCTAGATCTCAGGTTAGGGCTTCTGCTTAAGCATATATATTGCGCATGATTTAGTTCATTTTGCAGGGGTTTAGGTACGGCGTTAGTACTTAGTAGTAATAAATCTGATCCTCATAAGGCTGCAGCTTGGTTCAGCTTGCTCGTACGAGGCATGATGTAATAATAACTATTAGAGTGCTGGTAATGAAATAATTTTCTCTTATGTTTTTCCATCTTGTTTACTGGTACATCACTACCATGTGCCCCAAAATATTTACCGCAACAAAATTGCACACAGCCTAAATATTTGCCTGGTCACCCAAACTCTGCATGGCGATCCGTATAAAACTTTCTTTGATCAAACCTTTTTAATAAAAAATTGGCGACTGGCTACTGATCCAAAATCTACACATAATCTAAACGTTGCTACACAGCCGGCTAAAATATACTTTAAATTTTCTTGGTGACCCAAAACGGGGTGCCCCTGCCTCAAAATCTTTAGCATTGCCAAAAATTTGCCAATTGCCATGCAAGTACTTTTTTTCTTCTTTCCCAAAAATTTGCCCTGCAACTCAAGATCTCCATTTAACCCAAAAACATTTTCATTTTCATCACCCACAAAGCAAGATATGCATTAGTTTTTTGTTTCAGGCGACATAATCCACTATTACCTGAAATTTGATCGGAAATCAAAAATGTACTTCGTGGTCAGAAATGGGCCTAGTGGCCCAAAAGCTGCATCATTCCCGAACATTTTGTACTCCGAGTCAATACTAAACATTTTGATCCGAACTATTGTCCTCATCCTGACCAAAAACAATAATTAAAATATCCTGGGAAATAAACCGTGTGGGAGAAAAGTGGGGTGGAACCCACCATAAAAACTACCCTTGCAAAACCAGTAATGATACACTCACCGCGGGACCATCCCGCGGTGTGTCCCGACAAGGGAAAAAAGGACATCCCATCCCATTATGGTTTGGCGGTTTGTAGGGATAGGTTAAGTGTGGGTCTCATCCCCTCTCTCACACATTCCCCTCGTTTGATGGCACGCAGGAGATAATTCATTTCCGTTGCAAAACTCCATGGTGGGGCCCACCCAAAGTTTCTCTCTATTGGGAGATTTCACAGGATTATCTCCCGATATATGTCGAATTGGGTTGCACGGACGCTCCATTTTTTGAGCCGTGTCCGCATCTGAAACAGGACGTGCGTCGGACGCTGACACGACGTGTGTCCGACGCATCAATTTGCGCGTCCTGCCCTCGTGCGGTTTGGACGCACCGACGACTCGGATTTGACGCGTTTTTTTTTTTTCATTTTCCTTTAAACTTCTTAATTTATTTTTACTATTATTAACCAAATGAAGGTCTTTATTAGGGTTTTGTAATTGGAAATGACATCACTATACCCTTAGTTGGGCATGTGTTATTCTAAAAATGCATTTTGATTGTGCCATGTGTTTAATATTGATTAATTGTTTGACCTTCGGCGTGTATAAATAAACAATATCTTCTTTTGTTTTGAAATTTATACACATGTAGCATCATTTTTTAATTTTTATGATACAAACACTTGACTTTTCTGTAGAACGCGCAATTGGGGGATATATAATCTAATTGGGGGATATGAATTACTTCCCCCAACCATAGGTGGCTGTTAAGGGGTGTTTTTTGGAGGCGAAAATACTAAAACACCCTTAGATTAATTAAAAATATTATGAAAAGACTGTTATACCCTTTCAACTAAAACATAAAATCAAATAACCAAAATCATATATCCCCCAATTCAATTCCGAACCTAAGCATAGCTTTGTTTCGAAAAAAAAAAATTCTTCATCTTCTTCCTCATCGTTCATTCTTCATCGACGATTAATCGTTGAATCAAAAATTTCTTCGTCGATTAACATAACATAACCATGCCTCCAAGAACCAAATCGAAAGCAAAATCGAGAACCAAAACGGCTGCTCAACAAACACATGAACAAAGAATCGAGAATATTGCTCAACAACTAGAAGACGACGCAAAGAAATGCCCGGATGATCAAACACTCATGGCTTCTCTGAGAAGGTAAGTGATTTTTGAACTCATTTATGATTGTTTTACTCGATTTGTAGCCATGGGTTTAGGTTAGAATCGCCCACAATAGCTGAAACTGATGAGTTACAGTAAAAACCGGCATTGGATCTTGGTTTGAATACCATGCCAGTTTAGCTACCGGCATAAAATTTGGCTCGAATACCATACCGGTTTGCATTCCTAAATCGAATTTTTATACCTAAGATAGAATTTGGGTCGAATACCATACCGGTTTTCATTCCCGAAATCGAATGTTTTATACCTAGCATAGAATTTGGGTCGATTACCATACCGGTTTGCAACTAAAAACACACATGAACTTAATTAGATGTACTTAGGCATTATATCTAGGTTTCGTGATTGCCGGTATTTTAAAACCGGCATATGTTAGTTCAGGTTCAAATGCCGGTATTACACTTAAAACATACAGGAACATCACTGAAATGGTGCTTAATACCGGCATTTAATTTAGTTTCCACACAATGCCGGTTCAACGATACCGGCATGCTCGATATTTATGGTGTGCTGCCGGTTCATGTTACCGGTATTGGTTTGTTTAAAAATTGGTATGCCGGTTCCTAAACTGCCATGCCTTTTCTAATGTTTGTTTATGTTATAGGTCAAGAGCCAAAGAAGCGAGGAAAGATAAAGGTCCTATCCTCACTAAGAGAAGGAGGAAGGACGGTCTTGATACTCCTCGCCCCCGCCTCCACGGGGAAAGATGCGGGTCGCAAGAAACGTTTGGGGTTTGAAACAAGAGGGTCAATTTGGGAGAGTGGTGGTGAACGTAGTGCACTTGCAATCCGTGAACGTCTTTGGAACACATGAGGGCGATGAGCATGATGGAGTGGAAAGTGAGGAGGAAGATGATGAGGTTCCCCAAGTCAATTAGCAGGCCAAAGCGAAGTTGGTGGGACTAGTCAACAACCAACACAAGGTAAGGGCAAGGGCAGCCGAAAACCGAAAGTTAAAGGTTGTCACCTTCCTCACCTTGATGACATGTTACCCGACCGCGATGATGGTAAAATTTGGGGACAAGCTCCGAACCGAAAGTACTCTTTGGATACAAGCACTCTTGGGCTCGTATTATCTTTCAAACTTATGTAAGCATTTTTTTATTTTGTGCATGTACGTTGTTTTATCTTTTACATCATCTCTTAATCGTATTATCTCGTATTTGTAGGATCATACTAAGGTTGTGCGTGTTTGCCGAAACCAAGCCGCGCTCATTGGGACTTGTCGTTGGAGCATGAAGATGTCCAAACATTAGTAAAGAACTCGGGTCCGTATTCTTTGGTTGAAAATTACGTGAATCCAGACATTGTGACCGTCAATTGCTTCGTTGAGAGGTACCATGGTGAAACAGATACAATGCACTTCCCGTTTGGTGAGATGACCTTGATTCCCGAAGATGCTCATAACATTCTAGGCTTGAATGTTATCGGCAAATCAATTTCGAGGGAGTTGAGTATTGGGACCTAGAATGGTCGAAGTTGCACGATTTGACCCAAAAGTCTGTTTGGTTGGGACTTCAAAACTTCTTCGGATAGCTTTTATGTAGCATCGAACGGAAGTAAGACGAAGACATTCAAGTTGACGATGCTTAAGAAGATGTTTGAAAATACAAAGGCTAGAAGCTCAAGGATGGATGGGACCCGCACGATTCGGTATACATGTGATACCGTGTTATACATTTTGGGCACTAGGGCATTCCACGACACTAACGGCAACAGGGTAAGTGCAAACTTTCTCCAGACCTTGACCCGTTGGAAGGTGTCCATGGCTATTCTTGGGGCACCATGCGGTCATGGCACATTTGATGGCGGAGATGAGAAGGGCTTCATTGGCTAAAAACAAACCAATTTGTCGGGAATTTCACTCTACTCCGGTACAAATTTCTTTAATCTATTGTTGAGATGTATTTTTTTACTTATGTTCACATGTATATTGTTCAAATTGGATTAGGTGTGGTGTTATGAACACTTCCCAACCTTATTCAAGGACTCGCCAATTCTTGAAGATCAAAGACCTTCCCCGACCCGATACCCCTAGAGCTCGTGAGGTTTGAGTTTAACAAGAATCCGGCCCGGTAACAAAGGTCGAGTCATCAATATGAGATTGGCTCTGATGCTATGAGGAAGGAAGACGTTGTGTTCGACACCTATAAGGAGATTAGAGGGTACCGTCCAATTCCAAGAGATGTTGCATTTTACCATGGGCCGTTGTACCACCCAAAAGGATACATCATGGTCGATCCATGCCGTGTGATGCGCCAACATGGATATAAGCAATTATCCCGTCATTGGTCGAACTCGTTGATAATTATCATCTTTACTTTTCTCGGTGCAAATTCAACTCCCAACAAGTTGCATGTAGTGTATGATCCTCAACCTAACCAACACATTGGAGGGATAGAGAGCCACGTCGTTTGGTTGATATTAGTAAGTGGGAGAGTGCGGAAAATGGTTATGAAGTTGATGACAGCTACATGAGGGATTACACTGGAATGGTCACATCCTTATGTCGTACGTCCTCCCTCCGTCAAGCTCCACACCAAGAAAACCCTCCTGTTGAAATTACTCCACCTCCACAACCTACGATGGCCAACCTTCTTAGGACTTTTGCAATGGTGGTAAGTTTTCTTAATTGCTTATATTCATTAAATGTAAACATAATCATATATTAACATATGTACTTAATATGTGTTTGATGTATTAATATAGCGACGTCGGCTTGGCAAGGTTACGAAGATGTTAGGTTGCAAGCATAATGACGGGTGGTGCTATCTCTTCAAGAAATCAAGGAACTAGAGGAAAAGCTTCATAGAATTGAAGAAACCCACCCCTAAATCGAGCTATGTACGGGGAAACAAGGAAGGCGCCGACACAAAGAAACAAAAGACTAATTTAGTTTGAGAGAATTGATGCCAATGTTTGATGGTTAACTTTTTAGGAGTTTGGTTACGCAAAAAACAATTTCAAACTTGTTTTGGTTTGTACTGTGGGTTAACTGTTTAGTTCTTTGGTTTATGTTGAACATGTTAAGATTTGTAGTTTGCAAGTTAAAATGTTCCGTCGTAGTAGAGGTCAGTTTCAGAAATATATGTACACATACCGGCATATCCGGCATGCTCAAAACACTCAAGCGGAACCTAGTCCCTAAGATAGAAATTTTGGTGCCGGAACAATCAGGTTAAATTATTTGGTTCCTCAGATAGAAACAGGACATGTACCGGTATTGTTACGTTTGCTTAGACGAATCCCTGTTGCAAATATCTATATACTTCAAAATGTGATAGAAAACCGGCATTGTAAGATTCATTTTGACAATGCCGGTATGTTAGATTTCCAAATTATCTTTTAGAGTTGACATAAAACCGGTTTGCTTCGATCTGATTTCCACAATGCCTAGCACCTTGATTAATTCATTTCAAATTCTCTTTTATTTCGTTCTCAAGTAATCGACTACATTGGATTACAAACTTTAAATTAAAACAACAGTGAATGGATTGCACTGATTCAAAGATAATCTATTTCCATCCTTTTTCAACAATTGCGGAGCCTTTGAGCAATTCCCTAATCTGTTCAAAGACATCGTCCGGAATGGAGGTGTCAAGGATCATCCTCATTGGCTCTTCTTCTTTTCAACGTATTCCTTTCCCTTCATATAACACCCATCACACCCATCGATAGGCTTACAATGGACCTTGTGGTTTTCTTGACTCGCTAGTTCAACCGCTTTGTCAAACCATTGAAACTCATCGCACTTTGGGTGATTCAAACACCTCGAAACATTCTTCCATTTTCAAAGATCATCGCTTTTGCGGTCCAAAACCTATTGTCCCATCACAAACTTCTACACTTTGAATAAATAAATGGACAGTCCATGGCTAGGTGAGAAGGTGACTTGCAAATTTGACACTTGCAATGATGATTCTGTAATAAAAAATTGTATTAGTTTTCCGTCATAGTATTGAAGAGCATGTTGTTAGGAAATATACTTACTTTGCAGATAGAGGTAGATGATGAATCCCCCATTCTTTGAGCCGTGCTTGCTTACTTGAGAGAATGGTTTTTTTTAGTGTTGCAAATAGAGGTAGATGTTATTTGGTGCTTGATTTGTGTGGGTTTTGCCAAAGGAATGGGTGATGTTATATAGAAATGATGCTCCAACGGTCATATTTTTCAAAAAAAGTAGCCGTTTTTTTTTCGTATTTTCCTGTTCCGGCATAGATATTACTAAACAAAAAATGCCGGTATTATATGCATATTTTGTTAGTTTCCTGTAAAGATTTTACGCATTACCGGCATCATCGTGTTATACCATGCAGTGCCGGATCATAATACCGGCATATATTTAGTTCCACCTAAGTATGCCGGTTTCGGAAATTGAATGCTAACGGCTAGTTTTTTAAACAATACACTTGAAAACAATAGTTCCAAGTGGGATATAAGTTACTTAGAGTGCCGTCACTAAAGTGGAAAAGATCCGTTATGTCCACATCTATTTAAAGGAATGGATGCACCCATTGCAGTTGATACCGCACAGATATATCTCCAATGGATTATCAATCACCAGCTGACAAGTTCATCAATTCACTGGAGAAAGAAAAACACATGAGGAAAATATTGTCAACCCCAACAGGAAATCAATCATCAACCACGACCAACTCCGTTGCCACAATACTAGAAAAACTAAGAAGGAAAGAAGAAACCACCAAGTCAATTGCCGCAATGGAAGAAGAGATAATTAAGAGAAAAAGAGAAGAAGAAGAGGAAGCAAAGCTTGAACGTTATTGTCGAAAATTAGATAAGATAAAAGCGGAAGCCGAGGAAGAGGTTAAACGTCAAAAAGAAGCTAAGATAGAAGCAGATGTTCAGGAGGAAACAGAGTGGATTAGAAATTACTACATAGTATCGGATTTGCCGGAGGATCAACGCCCTTCAGATGTTTTTTTGGGGCCTTGTAATGACTGGTTCTTACAAGCATAACAAGTTTGACCGTAAGAAACGCATAATTGAATACACACATCAAATAGTACGCATTCGAACAACTGCACTCATCAAATCATGTCTCAAATACAACGAATTTCTTGCAAGATACAATGGTGAAGGTATGAAGCTCAGGATGCATATACGAAGTGGAGAAAAGAGCCTTTTAGGCATTTCGAAGCAGCTTTACTTGTTCAAGCTCGTTCCAATAAATCATTAAATTGTAATACCGGCAGCATTGGTATGTAATTAACTATGCCGGATTTGGTGTTATTATGTATAATTGAAGCACCAACGGTCTTATTTTTCAAAAACTAGCCGCTTTATTTGAAATTAACAAGTACCTGTATTCGCAATTATACATGTAATGCCGATTTGATGCCTACTCGGAACCATGTTGTTACACAATGCCGGATCGTTACATATTTGGGATAATCTCTCGATAAGAAATTTACTTGTACCGGCGCCATATGACACATTAACTACAATGCCGGAATTAATGTAATTTCAAAAAAACTAGCCGTTGAGGTTTTCCTCTATATAAAGAGAGCTAATACTTGAACCCAAATGCCCAAAAATCGTGTGTTCTTATATATCTCCTTGAGAATCTTAACTTAAGAAACCCTAAACCCTAGAATAGTGATCTATAAATAGCTTATTATAGAACCTAATCCCACATACAACAAATGGCATCGTTTGACTCCGAGGAAGATTTAGCAATCACCCAAGCATGGTACGCCAAACTCGTCCTTCAACTATAGATAGCAAAGACGCGGGATTCCATGTGGTTGAAGATTTTTAGAAAGTTTGTTCACGATTACGGTAACCCGAAAGGAAGAACTGCTCAACAAATCGAGCAACGACACGACATCATCCTAAATGCTGTGGTTGAGTATCTAAAAATGAAGTACCGGATCGATAACGCTCATCACAATAGGTTGCCCCCCCAACAACTCGTAAGTATCTTTATGAATAATTCGGCACAATCTACTATTTTTCAATTTTTATGTAACCAACAAAGTTTGTGTGTTGTTTTTGTAGCATGAAGCCGTGAAAGCGCGCTACTTACAAGAAAAGGGAGAACCATTCATGTTTGAAGCCAACGTGAACCATATTGTAACCAAAGTCACCGAGTACCACCAGCTGGGTGAATCGGAAACGGATTCTTCTTAAGAAGATTGAAAGTTTAGTTGTATTTGCTAAGGTTTTTCGTAAGGTTTTGTGGGTACATCTCTATGTAAACCCTCACGAGACTATAACTCGTCCTATTGGGTCACCAAGTGGTTTAAAGGCTTGATGCACGTGCTAAGTGCATTCGTGCTTCTGCGACAAGGATTACATTTGAAATAAATTAGAGTTCCGGGCTTATGTTGTTTTGCTAGCATGATACAAAAATAATCAACTTGTAATACCTAAGCATAGTTGATATGTATTTTTCTATGCCGGATTTATGACGGTTACGATTTCCCCTACTAGTTTGACATTACAATTTCATTCAACTTGTTTGACGGTTACAAGTTCATTCAACTTGTTTGACGGTTACAATTTCAATCAACTCGTCGGTTTCAAACTACTCATGCTATATAAGTGACGGTTTTGGAAAGAAAAATATTCAATCTATTCAATCTCTCCTTAGATTTTTTTCGTCTTCTATACCAAAGCAATGGCTCGTCGCAAACCCAATCCGTAAATACCTGATGCGCAAAAAGTCCTCAAGAGTCTCCCCGGTGAAGCGGACGTAACAGATTTGATTCGGTAAGTGATGTATAACACAAAGTCTCCTTTTGAATTGAAGTACTTTTAGGGTTTACCCAATAATATATAACACAAAGTCAAACATGCTAGGGTTCATGACGGATTGAAAATTCGATTAGGGTTTTGAAATTGAATTCTAGTAAGATGAAATTCAATTCTAGTCAATTGAATTGAGTTTGAAAATCAAAACCCAAAAACACTAAGAACTCAGAAAATTTACAGAAAACCGGCATAGATGTATTGCCATTTAAGAATGCCTAAATGCCACCTAAGACTATCCGATTTTATTTTTCGATGCGGGTTTTCGTCCCTAAAATTGTGAATCCCCGATACAATTCAACCAAACCGCATTCAACGTATTAATATTGGATATGACGGTATCTGTTCCGACACTTAATGTATGGTAACAATTTATACCGTTTGTTTTTCATACGGCTTAGAATTTTCTACATATAATTCAATATAACCTAAGATAGTAGTATTTTTTAAGTAATGCCTAAGTTATACCCCAAGATTGTCGTATGTTATTTTGATATGCCGGTTTTCGGTCCCTAAAATTGTGAATCCCTGGATACAATTCAACCAAAACCGCATTCAACGTATTAATATTGAATATGCCGGATATGTTCCACTTAATGTATGGTAACAATTTATACCGGTTTGTTTTTCATACTACTTAGAATTTTCTACATATAATTCAATATAACCTAAGATAGTAGTTTTTTTTTAAGGAATGCCTCAAGTTATACCAAGATTGTCGTATTTTGTTTTGATATGCCGGTTTTCGGTCCCTAAAATTTGTGAATCCCTGGATACAATTCAACCAATACCGGCATTCTCCGTTATATTCTTTAAGATGCCGGTATCAGTTCCGGCATTTCGTATATGTCTATTTATGCTGCCGGTTTTAAGTATGTTCCTTTTGTATGCCGACATGTAGTATGTAACTCAATTTAACGTGTTGGAACATAGGTCTCACGCACCAAGAAAGGACAAAGGAAAAGGAAAAGTCATTGAAGAATCAAAGCGTAGTCTTCTCGACGTAAACGCCAAAATCCTGCCACCGCTAAGGTCACACCGGGATCCTATAAGCGACTCAACAAGCACTGATGATGATGATGAGTGGGAAACTCCACCAGAACCGGTAATAGCAGGTGGCTCATCCTCACAAGCAGGTGGTTTAGGACAAACTGATGATGAAAAGGCACCCCCTCTTCACTTCCCTGATAAGTTAGAGTTGATTCCTGTCCGCAATGATGGCAAACATTGGGGTCAACCGATAAACCCGCAACTTTTATTTTCGTATAAAGACTCTTGGGCTCGTTGGATCTATCAAACTTATGTAAGACGTTTGTATCTTATTATTATATTATTTTCTTGTGATCAATTTAATTAAGTTTGTTGTGTTTTTATAGGACCACAGAAAAGCCTCGGCGTGTTAGCCGCCATCAACAATCGGATGTGTGGCCTTTGGAGGATGAGTGTCCTACTGTTCAACAAATAGTCGAGCATCCGGGTTGTATCATGCGATAGAAAATTATGTGGCCACCGATACCGTCACCGCAAAACCGCTTTTAGAGAGGTTTTATGGTGAAACTGACACCATGCATTTTAATTTTGGCGAGATGACCATTATCCCTGAAGATGTCCAAAGGATAATAGGACTAGAGGTTCTTGGGAAACCGGTTAAGGTTGGAGACAAGTCGAAGGACCTAGGGTGGGAAAAGATCTATGAACTCACATAAAAGTTATTTGGATGGAACAAGGAAACCACGTTGGCAAATTTGTACAAGAAACGAACTGCTCAGACAAAGACTATAACATTCGTCAAACTCATTCAACTGTTTGGGAATACGAAGAACAGGGAATTGACTCCCGCACAAGCTCAACAAATCTGCTGCCGATATATGCTTTCATTTTGGGAACCGCTATATTCCCCGACTCTAATGGTAACAGAGTGCATATGAACAACCTACAAGACTTGGATCCGTTGGAAGACGTTCATAAGTATTCATGGGGCACTCGCTTTCTTGGCTCATTTTTTTGCGAAATGCGTCGAGCTTCTAAGGCGAAAGGCCGTCAATTTAATGGGAATTTCACTCGTGATTCAGTAAGGTGAACTACCTATTTTGTGATTGTTATCGTTACATTTGTTAGTTTCCAAATGTTTATTTTCTTATAAAATTTATGGGCACAGTGTGGGCTTATGAACACTTCCGAGATTTGTTCATAGGGTATAAAGGATTGGAAATTTGGCATGATTACCAACCGAATATGGCTCTAGCTCGAAATACTACTTCAAAAATACCCCTTCGCCTAACAAGAAACGGTTTTTACAAATGAGATTGGCTCGACTCGTTTTTCTGAACACGTTGTGTTCGACCCTTATAGGAATGTCGAGGAGTTCACCTTCGAGACACGAAAATGTTTCATTTTACAACGGACCGTTCTTTCATCCAAAAGGATTTGTTATGCATAACCCTCTCCGCGTGATGCGCCAACTCGGTTACAAGCGAAAGATCTCACGGATACATCTTATCATAAATATTCTCACGACTTTACTAAATGCCAATCAAATGAGAACCATACTATGGTATGCTACGACCCTAACCAATTCTCGCACATTGGATCGAAAGGGAAGAAGAAGAACTTGTCTGGATAGGGGTGATTGGGAATTGGTGAGAACGGTTTTGATAGTGAACCAACATTCCTAAACGGGCATCTACAAGTACTCACATCCTTATGTTGTACGCCCTGGATACGGTAGAGGTCCCTCCACCACCAAAGACGTCCCTCCACAACTCCAGATATCGTACCCGACTTCTACAACTCGTTACGTTGTTGGTGCGTTCATTACTATTCTCTTAATCTATATCTACCAACTTATAAATTTGTACGTACTAAATACATGCTGAAAAATCCGTTAACAAATAAAGGAATTGGAAACTTGGGAAGGTTCTTTAAGAAGAAGACCAAGAAAGGAGAGTTGCTGACCCAGAAAGAAATGGAGAACGTCGTCAAAAAGATAGACCAAATAGAAGATACTGAGGCAAAAGACTTGTGGGGCGAAAAGAAGAAGAGGGTATACAAGAGGCCAAGAACCGAGTGATCTTGTGATTCTTTAATAGTGTTACTTTGGTTTATGTTTGTTTGTGTGGATTGGTAAACTTTGAACATCTTTGCTTCATTTGTTTTCGGTTTGGAACATCTTAACTTTACATTTGGTTTGTTTACACTTTGCGTATGTTATTTTATGGTATTTGGTCTTTGCATATCCGTGTACTTAAGTTGTTATTCCAAAGACAAACGAGAACATATTTTGCAACGCCGGTAATACGAGCACCGCCGTAGTAAAGTTTGAATTAAATCACAATGGCACGTACATGGCATATGGTTCAATGATTACAATTCAAACTTCCAAAAAACAAAAGGTGGCGTATTAGTGAACCACATTAATCCAAATTACTCAACATTAATCCAAATTACTCATCATCGCTTCCACACGTATGAAGTTGCAACTCCTCCTCTCTCAGGAGGTTTCTTTGATAAGGCCAAAGCATCCCATAATTGGTGATTCTCCCTGCTCAACGCCATCCATCCCTTCCATATATTTGGATCTAGTTCCTTGTTTTTAACCATCCCACAAACAGGTGGCAATGGACAATTGTCCCCGAGTTTAAGAACGACGAAATGATTGCCGCTTCACGTACGCCAAAACAACTCTTCTCGTCTTAAGGGATCCCTCGCATTTTTGCCATTTTGGTGTAAATGTAGTGACTACGGTGGGGTAAAATAATGAACAACACAATTAAATGTATCCGCTACTAGATGCCCACAAAGCGGCATCCTCATCCAATATTGAGAAGGAAGAAATGCCATCTCCCGCTTCGGGTCCTTGCACTTGAGCACACATATCATCAAACACCTCGTCGTGACCAACCAATTGCTCATAAAAGCTCCTCTTCTTCACAAGTTGATCGGCCATCCTCATTCTAGCATATCGGCATGGTGTCATTCCTTTACTAACAAACTGCCTCGAAGATTCCTAATTGTTCAGGTGATGGCATGATAGCCACAATTTCCATCTCCATCGACATCATCCGTGTACACAACAAACTCGCGAATAACCTCGGAAGTTGATCTATGTAAGACTCTATCTTCGTATGGTAGTGTCTATAAGTCCTACCCGCTTGCGAATCCTTATACATCGTCATATTACCAACTTTTAGCTTAATTATATCCAAACCATCCTCTGCAATCTCTACCCTACAAATGTCTTCGGTATGTGACGGAGATTATACTTCCTTGGCCTACCCCTACGCCTTTTCAATTGAACCTCGATACATCGATCGTTGGTGTAGGTTCTAATGCTCACCTTGTTGCCCTTGGTTGCTTAAAGTTGGTACTTTGGCGCCTTCCCGCTTCCTTTGAACCGCGGATACATCGACTATTGGTGTAGGTTCGGAATGCTCACCTTGTTGCCCTTGGTTGCTTAATGTTGGTAAATTCGGCGGCCTTCCCATTTTCTTTTGAACAGCGGATACATCGACATTGGTGTTGGTTCTAATGCTCACCTTTTTGTCCTTTGTAGCTTAATGTTGGTACCTTCTCGGCGGCCTTCCCCTTTTTTTTTGAAGCTCGGATACATCAACTATTGGTGTAGGTTCTAATGCTCACCTTGTTGTCCTTGGTTGCTTAATGTTGGTACCTTCGGCGCCTTCCCCTTTTTTTTGAAGCTCGGATACATCAACTATTGGCGTAGGTTCGAATGCTCACCTTGTTGTCTTTGGTTGCTTAATGTTGGTACATTTGGCGGCCTTCCCCTTTTCCTCTTAACCTCCGATACATCGACTATGGGTGTAGGTTCGGAACTCGTCGATTGTTGTTGACTTGATATCGGTTCCTTCCTCGGCCTACCCTCTTGTTTGGAACGGTCGTTTCAACGAATCTTGCTTCAAATCTCACTTGCACATAGATCTCGTTTTTAGTTGCCATGAGTTCCTCTTCACGAGTCATTTGTTTTAATTCTTTTCTTTGTTTCTTCCTTGCAATTTTAGTTTGTGGTCTACCCGTCGGATCTCCTTTTCTTGGCTCTTCACTTTGTGCTATCCATGGCCGTGTAATTAGTCTTAGTTGGCTCAGCAATACTTGTCGGGTAAAATGAGTTTCCACGTGAGTAAGCTTCATAAAATTCTAAAGCCTCCTTTGTATCTCATGGTGATTGTCCTAGGAGCTTCTGTGGGGAAGGTCGAAAGATAATTGCTTCCAAAAAGGATCAATAACATCAATAGGTATCGCATTTCATACTTCACAAGCATATGACGACACTAAGCCCTAATGAAGACATGTCGGGACAAATACACACATCACCCGGCTTTCCGTTAATCTTCTCATATTGCCTTTGTCTCATCATATGGTTTATTGCCCAACGGGAGACGTTAAACTCTATTCCTTGGAGCAACTTAGTATGTTCAAGAAATTGAGTCATCCTTTCCATTGAGCTTTTCTCAAAAGCCTTCTTGATCCTATCGATATCGTCCTTAAAGTGTTGCTCCATTGCCTCGGTGATCGTAACCACATTTCCCTGGCCGGACTGGATGATATCTTTAAATCTCCCATGAGAGGACTCCGCTATACTAGTTGCTTCATTCCCGTAATGTCTATAACGATTTGTCCACGCACGCACAAATTTTTCCTTGAACTTATCCAACCAATTATCCCGACAATATGAGACGACACTTGGATACACTTCGTTATATTTGGCAATAAAGTTGTTCAATCTCTTTTCATACATGTCCTCTGTAAGAGACCAATAAACTTTCTCCCAATCCTTTAGAAATTCCAACCACCTTTTATGATTTTCATAGTGTTCTTTGTCGACTCGCTCTTTAATCTTTCCTCTTTCATTTTCTTCTTCTTCGGGTGATAGTTTCTCTTTGCGAACATCTTCCTCTAGTTGAGCAATCATTCTATTCTTAATATCAGCCTTTGAGGGTTCAAACAAAGCATGACAATGTTTTTTCACATTTTCACCTATATGATATGTACAAAGGAAATTTTGTGCATCCGGATATACGTCGGATATGGCATTCATTAGTGCGTCAAATTGATCGGTTATGATGACCTTCGGAGAACGATTTTCCTAGAACAATAATTTCAATTGCCGCAATGCCCAATGATAATTGTAATCCCTCTCGTTCTCCATTAAACACCAAGCCAATGTGAATGTTACCTTGTCCGATGTTTGCCCCACGATGTTGAACAACGGCATGTTGTATTTGTTTGTCTTGTATGTGCAGTCCATCATAAGAACATCACAACACGTATGAGCCAATTGTGAAAGCAAAGGATGCGAAATGAATATTTGAAGCGGCTTGTTGTCCGGACCTCTTTTTAATGATACGCGTGTAATTGTGATCCCAAGCTATCTTTTCAAATTCTTGCATAACACTCCTCCCTTCCCATTCCAACCTTCTAATGGTTGCTTGTGCGCTATAAATTATACTGAGTGAAGAAACGTTGGTCTTATCCTTTTCCTTGAAGGTTCTGAGAATCACTCTTGGTTTGATACATGCTTTGGTCATCATCTTTACATCCTTGAATTGATCGTGTTTTAGCTTCGCAACTAGGAGTGACCTTCAAAATCATTCGGATCGGGGGTGGTTGTGACGGCCAAACCACACCTTACATTCCCATTCTTTTTCTTCTACTTTTGAACCTCTTAGATAGAATACAAGCTTAAAAGGGCAGTCATCCTTCCGCGTAATCGTCTTGTATACCTTGTTAGTCTTCTTTTCATATACATAACCCTTTCTCTTATGACTATTTTTCTCATTGTATTTTCCACTTCTCTCGCAAACCATCTCAAAACGAATCCGATGAACGTTGGGAATTCCTCACTAAGACACACATGTTATTAAGAGCCGTTGCTTTTGCCCAAGCAATTGCTTCCTTTTCATATTTTATTCCCTACATAAGGACAACATTATAGAGATTACAAGCAAATCCCAACATAAAATTGTAAGAACTAGGTGAAAGTATTGTTTGGTAACATACCCGCGGCATTTTATAAGTACTCGACGTATCCCGATGGAGCGGTTTGGAGTTTGGTTGATCGTTGTAGGTAACAATCTAAGGAATGAATGAAAAGAAACTTGGATTAGTTCAAAACCGGCATTGTCGATAAGTAAAGGAGACTCACCGTTATTAAGAACCGGCATAACGGTAATTGACTCTATATACCGGTGATCGTTTCCAGGATACTAAGTTGAAAGAACTAAATGCCGGTATTTAAGTTCAAAATATCATTAGCTTCAGTATGTTATTCATGTAAAACCTAAGATCTTCGACATTTAAGTTTCTATGTCGGTATCAAAACCTAAGATAGAATGTCATGTACTAACATCACGGTTTGAATATTCCTAAATATTCGCTGGTAGGTAAAAAAATAAATTTGTACCGGCACTCAATCTTGGTTTGAATACCACGCGCATGTTCTTGAATACTTTGGGAAATTTAGTGCCGCATACATATATATATGAATACTATGCCGGTTGATGATACCGGCATAGTGTTCAAACCACGAGCATGCCGGTACAAAGGTTTTTTCAGACAGAAATGGCGGTTTCAAAAGAAAAAATCAAATTTTCGACCTCTTTGAAGCATTACCTGTGTGTTGGGGTTGCTTGTATGTTGAACATGTTTACTTTCTTGAGTTGGTTCTTCACAAAACATTTCATGGTCAAGAAAATAATGATTCAAAGGTGTTGGTTCATCATACAACAATTGTGAGTTGTTATCATTAATCGAAGATTGAAGATATGATTGTTGTTGTAATTGAGCTAAAGATTCAGCAGCTGCAAGTCTCTCATCACAATCATCTTCCATTTTCAAAAAAAAAAAAAAATTCTACTCAAAATTTTTTTCCCTTTAAACTAAAACACACAAATTCAAATAAACATAAACACACATTATATCCCCCAAATCATTAATATTTTACTAATCATCATTAGTATCTAATCCTGATTAGTGAGGGTTAAATTAGGAATTAAAATTTTATTTAGATAAGGGGTAACCCAAATGTGATATTTGGATCCCTATTTTGTCATTTAGTCATATCCCCCAATTAGATTATGTATCCCCCAATTGCGCGTTCTTTCTGTATAAATGCAGAATTATATATATAAATAATATATAAATAAAATATGTATATATATGTCCGCATCCTATATAATTTTTTGAGAATTTGTAGTGTCCGCGTCCGTGTAGTGTCGGCGTCTCCGCGTCTGTACAACCCAGAGATAAAACTACTCGGCTGAAAAATGCCGTGTAATGTGCAATGAGTGAAGTCTACCTCGTGCCCATAAATCTGCACAGTGTGCTGAAATTTACTAAATGGCTAAAAAATTATAAATTATTTGGTGATTCCAAATTGGCTCTGGATTCAAAATCTCTCTCAGGGCCACCATCCCCATGTGAATCAAAATATGGTACTCCCTCCGTTTATAAATAATAGGCTTGTTTGTTTGTAAATTTGCACACAAACCTGCATATTTTTTTAGAAACAGAGGGAGTAACAGCTACGTGTGATAACATCCGCTTAATGTAGCCTAAAATTTCAAACAAATTTTAACACTGTTAAAAGGGGTTTCAATTTACTTTGGGGTGTGCCAAAATTTATAGTGTAAGATAAACAATCTATGGTGAGGGATTAATTGCAAATTAGTTCCCATTAGCAGCCATGTAAATTCATTTTGATCTAACATAAATCTGGCTTGTAATCTGAAATCTATTATTCGTACCCCAAAAGTTGTCTTCTGATCCAAATATTGCTGTCACTGCATAAATTTGTCAAATAGAGTACCAGTCCCAAATCTACAGTGACCTAAAATCGACTCTGACCTTCCAAAATTGTTCATGGTGATCACAGTAAGAAAAGAAAACCATTTTACTATATCAACTTGATCAGAATTTTGCGGTTACACCAATCGATTTGTCTCTACTTTAAAATCCAAATAAACACACTTTTTACTTTACAGAAACAAACTGCAAACAGAAAACCACAAAGAGCCATGCACATCTGCAACATGGCATGAAAAAGGAAGAATATCTTACCAACCAAATGAAATGTGTCGAACACTGACACCCCTTTTCATCCTATAAGTACCAGCAAAATCCATTCCTAATAGTTCATCTCATTCCCTACTGAAATACCCTTCAACAATTTAAGCTTAGCTTGTTCATGATGAAGCCCTCATCTCTAGCTTGTCTTGGTTTTTGCTTTCTTTTCGTGTTGAATGGTTGTTTAGGTCAGAGAGAACAAGGAGTAGGATGGCAAACTCAGCAACAACAGCAACAGTCACGCCATTACCAAGGTCAGAGCCAGTGTCGAATTGAGAACATAAATGCACAAGAACCTAACCGCCGTGTTGAGTCCGAAGCTGGTGTTGTGGAATTTTGGGATCAGAATAACGAACAATTCGAATGTGCTGGAGTCGCCCCTACTCGATATATTATTCAGCCTAATGGACTTCTCTTGCCATTTTTTGTTAATGCACCAAGACTTGTCTACATTGTTCAAGGTCTGTTCTATAATATTACTTTTAATTCAAATTTCCAATTTCTACTAGTAGCATTAGCAACACCTTCATCATTGCAGGTAGGGGTATGTCTGGAGCTCTTATCCCTGGCTGTCCTGAAACTTTCCACTCAATTCGACAGTCTGCACAACTAAGAGGAAGACCCCAGCAACAGGGAGCTAGAGATCAACATCAAAAGATCCGTCAAATCCAACAAGGAGATATTTTGGCCCTGCCTGCTGGAGTAACTCACTGGTTGTACAATGAGGGAGAGACCCCACTTATTGCTGTCTCCCTTCATGACACAAGCAGCAATGCTAACCAGCTTGATCGCCAACTCAGGGTATATGAAATGATCAATCCTTTTAAATTGACAGTGATGAATTATGTCATACAAAACCTAATTCCACACATTAGATATACGCTAAAACACATAAAGATTTACCTATTTATGCCTCGTGTAGAGATTTCAACTAGCCGGAAGCCAGCAAACACAAACCATGTCACCTTATCAACAGCAACAGCAACAGAGACAACAACTTAGGGGTCAACAAGATATCCCAGCAAACAACATCTTCAGTGGCTTCAACGTTGAAACTTTGGCTGAGGCTTTTGGTGTTAGCACCGAGACAGCAAGGAGACTACAGGGACAAGATGACCAGAGAGGTAACATCATTTTCGTTGAAGGAGGGCTTCGTGCTATCAGGCCACAACAAAGAGAAGAGGAAGAACAACAAGAACAACGTTACAGGACCACAAATGGGTTAGAGGAAACTATTTGCAGTATGAGACTCCAGCAGAACATAGCCAATCCAACAAGGGCAGATATTTACTCAGAACAAGGTGGAAGAATCACCACTCTCAACAGTCAGAAGTTACCGATCCTTAACTTCCTCCAAATGAGTGCTGAGAGAGGAGTTCTTTACCAGGTAATAACATCAGCAAGGATTGAAATTTCTACAATCTAGTGTGAAATTCTTTTATCTCACACAATGCGTGATGCTTTGTTAGCAGAACGCTCTACATGCACCACACTGGCACTCGAACGCCCACAGTGTGATCTACGTCACCAGAGGAAGCTGTAGGTGTCAGATTGTGGGTAACCAAGGTCGCCAAGTTTTCGACGGACAACTCAACCAAGGCCAGATGCTGGTTGTTCCTCAGAACTTCGCGGTGGTTAAACAGGCTGGAAATGAAGGATTTGAATGGGTATCATTCAAGACCAACGCCAACGCCATGACAAGCCCATTGGTTGGTAAAACTTCAGTATTAAGAGCAATGCCCGTAGATATCTTGATGAATGCTTATCAGATCTCAAGGGAAGAAGCAAACAGATTGAAGTATAACAGACAAGAAGAGACATTGATACTTATCCCAGGATCTAGATCTCAAGTTAGGGCTTCAGTTTAAGCATAATGCTAGTTTTTGTTTCTTTATGGAGGTTTATGAAGGGGTGAGTAGTAATAAAGCTGCTCTTCACATAGTCATGTAATAATAACCACTGTACTCCTTTAATAATGAAATAAACTACTACCTATTACTCTCCTTCGAATATTTTCCGTCAGGCCAGCACCCTGCTCATACGGCACATCTTACTACTTCAATTAAAACTTGATGCACGATGTATAAAGTTTACCTAAGAATAGGGAGGGAAATATGCAACCAAAAATTGTTAATCACTCATGTAGTCATGCAGGTGGGTGTGTGACTAGAATACTTACTGTCAGGCCAGGTAACGATGACATTTTTAAAGAAATTCACTAAGGGAGGTTGTATTCTAAACATCAAGCTAAAAATGTTCAGCCATAGGATGCTATCGACTTTCATTTAGATTTATACTTCATAGGTCATTGTTGAAGTTGCAGACCATTTCGTACCTTGTGGTTAGAGCATAATGGTCAGACTCCTTAAGAAGATTGGAAGCTATACAAAGTTAAATCTGCAAGAATTTGAACTGCACCTCGGAAGTTCTGCAACCAAAACTGTAAATTACATTAAATTTGATACAGCAGCCTAAAGATTAGTAAGTGAGACTAAAACAAGCTTTAATACACGAAACAATACTGGAAAAAACAAAACTAAAAAAGAAACTAGTTTCAACACCAAAACACCAATAACATAAAACCAGAAGAATATCCTAGTTTCATAATTCTAGGGGAGTAGCGCGTAACACTCTCACATTGACTAGCTTTTCTCCTCTATATTTTATTCTTCTTCACCAGCATCCTCGTCTTCCCATTTTAATTGTGCTAGATGAGTGCCTGTGCCAAGTGAATGTAGGTGCTCCTCGTAGACAAATATATAGTCAATGGGAACCATTGATTCATGCACTTTCAGAGTTTCAACTGTGCCGTCTTTTGGGTCATACAAAACAACATGTAAATCTGCTTTATTCAACTGTAACCCTACCACAATCTTTCCGTTCCTTAAAGATTTCAATGGAATAAAATCATAAACTGACCCAAAAGTTTTTGTTAGATCAATAGTGAACAGTTTGTTCCATGCTTTCTGCACCACATTGTTCTTCAACTCCCACATTGTTATAACCTCGAAAAGATCACGAACAAAATAGCAAACTGATCGTCCAAAAGCACACAAAGTTGCTGGGAGATCTGTACTGATTGGCAGTAACATCGCATCAAACTCCGCTGTCTCAAATTCAAAACGAACAATACATTGGCTTCGTATGCTGGATTCCACATGCGCTAACCAATGAGCAGCTCCGCCAATAGGCCTTCGAACCGCATCAGACATTCCCTGCCAATACATATCATATATCTCGACGTTATCAGCTCTTGTCCATGAATTTGATTTCAGCTTATAGACCTGAACCTCACACAAACCTTCCTGCAAAGCCTCGGTTAAATGTACCACTTTGAAATCCTCGATGCGTGCAGAAAAACCCAAACCATATTCTTCATAGTTCCTACCCTCAGCCTTTGTTCCAGCCGGTGGATTCGGTATTCTCTTACACTCATCCGTAGTTGGGTTCCACAACATAAGAACACACTTGTTGAAACTATTTACATGCCTTAATAGAACCATTCCAAAACAGTATCCGAAAACCTCACTTCCCCAGAGAATTCCCTTCCTGATCATAGACTCAACGGGGTATTCGATATGACTATATTCCTCACATGTTAACAGCGATGGGTCGTAACTAAAGGTATCGATATCATTGTGCAAATGCAACATGAGGTTGAATTTGTCCATTTCAATACCAAACCTACTCCGGGCATTTAGAAGTTTACTATTATTTTCTAATTCATTGTTCCAGAAATGGTTTACGCACCTGAATCGTACAATTGACTTCAATGGAAGTCGAATAATAATGTCTTGTAAGATATCCCATGGTAAGCTGTTCATCATTAATCCTCCTGCATAAAATTAAGCAAAAATGGAAGAAAATCAATAATCATAATCAGATTTCACCAAATTAAATCAAAATGAAAACCAAAAAGAAAAAAAAAAAATACTTTGTGATTACTGGACTGTTTTCAGCGAGACAAAAATCCAAACACATGATAATACTAATACAGACAGAGATGGAGAGAAATAATACCTGGAAGAATGGAAGAACCAAGTTAGGGTTGTCTTTTGCGAGATGTTAAACTTCTGGACTGAACGACTACGAGTAGGGATGGTCATGGGGCGGGTATGGGGCGGGTATGCCAATCCCAGTCACTGCCCCGTTCGTAAAAAAAATACCCATACCCGCCCCGTTACCCACATGAATTGGGGCGGGGCGGGTATGGGAAATACCCGTTTGGGGCGGGTTTTCCATGAGTTATCCGTAAAACGGAGTTAATATATGGAGTTAATATATAAATTTATGGGTAATATTAATTATATGTCCCTACTTTTAACTCCCTACAAATATATCCTTATGCAACAATAAATATGTCCCTCATTTTTTATAACCTTATCCATTTAATATTAGATTACCTTAATACCCTCACTCATATAATATTTTTCTTTATTTCAAAATACAACAAATTTCTTCCTCTACCACTTCACCACCACCACTAGCACCACCACCACCAACATTCAACTACCATTCCACCACCACCACCGTTCAACAACCACCGCCTGCCAACCACCACCACCACCAATATTCCACCACCACTCCTTCACCGCCACCATTACACCACCACTAGTCCTCCTCCACCACTAGTCTGTTGCCGCCGCCACCACAAGTTCGTCGCCGCCGCCGCCACCACCGTCGTCGCCGCCGCCACCACCATCGCCGCCGCTGGTTCAAATATTTTTGTAGCAACAAAAAGTAGTTGATCCATTTCAGTTGGATCAAACAGTGGATGTTTATCCATTGTAGTTGGATCAACAATAGAAGTTTATCCATTCCAGTTGGATCAACAATGGATGTTTATCCATGTTTGATGGAAAATGCTACCACTTCATCACCGCAGCAAGTGAATCCACCAACAAAACCATCAACAAGAAGTTTATCTAGTTTATCCAAGAAAAAAAGGATCAACAAGTAAAAGTTGATCCAATTTTAGTGGATCAACAATGGAAGTTGATCCATTTAAAATTGGATCAATAATGATAGTTTATCCATGTAAAATGGAGTGAACTTGGCGTGAGTCGAACACGCATCATCGACATGGAGTCAAATCATGCTACCATTGCACCACAAGTTCAACATTAGAACAAATTTACATGATTTAAACTACAAAACATGAGTTCAAAGGATCAACAACAGTAGTTGATCCCATATAGATGGATCAATAACCATAGTTGATCCAAAATATATGGATCAACAACCATAGTTGATCCAATATCACTGCCTGCTTCAACCCAGATTACCACCATATTTCATTACCTGTAGCTTCATAAACACCAACAGCTCCAAGACCAGCTTCAAAACCAATCTCGCTTGAATCAACAATGGATGTTTATCCATTTCATTGGATCAACAAATGGATGTTTATCCATTGCGGTTGGATCAACAACCATAGTTGATCCAATATCACTGCCTGCTTCAAACCAGATAACCACCATATTTCATTCAGCAACTGGCTTCAATATCTGTAACAACAACTCATACCAATACTGCCACCAACAAAATCACACATCTCCAGCACCACCACCACCAAAACAACCAAACCCAAAATCCAACACCGCCACTCACGCTTGGATGACTCAAAGAAAATAACACACAAAACAATAAGAAAATAAAGAGCAGCACTTGGACAGGAGGAATAGTCATTGTTTATGGTGAATTACAACAAAAAAAAAAACCATTGACAACCACGCAAATATAATTTAAACAATTGGTCTTACCAAGAACTTCGTCATTCGCTTTGCATGTTACTTTTACGAAGGAACAAGTACTCGTACAAATTAAATACCGAAAATCGTTGATGTTACTTTTACGAAGGAACAAGTACTCGTACAAATTAAATACCGAAAATCGTTGAAGACAAGAATATTGGGGTTATTTTCGGCCCGTGATGAGGTTTACTCATATATATAGAAAGAACATCACCAGATCTAAGTCTATTCCATCTTCATCGTAATATGCAGGTGGTGTCTTTGTGTTGATTTCTTGATGATTTTCTCGCTGATTCATCACCAGATCTAAGTTTTGAAGACTATTTTCTCATTAATTCTTCACCGGATTTAACTTTTGCATCCAAATCGAGTAAAAATCGATCTAATCGATTGTTTAAAAGTTGGGTGTGGTGCTGTAGGTAGTGGATTAGGTAGTGACGGAGATGATAATTGCAACGATGAAGATGGTGGTGGAAGCGAAGATGGTGGTGGTGGTGCAGCGATGAAGATGGTGATTAAGGAGGTGGTGGTGGTGGTGGTGGTTATGGTGATGGTACTGGTAGTGTTGGTGTGCTGACGATGAAGATGGTAATGGTGTCGAATTTTTTTTATGGATCTGTTCTTCTCAGAATTGAAGAAGAAGATGATGTATAAACACATCCGGGTTAAAAATGGAAATCTCCAAATAAATTTTTTTAATAAAATTTCAAATATGCCATCAGGGACATTTTTAAAGTCTGTCAGGGATATTTGTGAAGACCCATCAAAAGGAGGGACAAAAGTTCAATTACCACTAAATTTATTTATAATCAAAACTTAAATATGAATCAAACAAAAATAATAACATACGAATAAAGTAAAAATCGGGACAATGTCTCAAACAAAGCTTTTGGCTGGTAACCTAGAAACAAGCTGGGCTCTAACACCTTTTTGGATAGCAATGCCTAATCTATGAAAAATAAAGCTACCAAAACCCCTACTAGCGTCTTTGCCAACTATACAATTCTTCAGACGCTTGAAAAAATATAAAGTATCATCACCAAGTTCCCCTAAAGTGGAGAAAGCTAGGACACCCAAACCATGACCATGTGAAATGCATTTGTCCAAGTATTTAGCGTGTTTTCGTGAAACAGCGCTAGATATTGCTTTCCCAAGGACGAAAGAGCGAATGCCTTCACCAGTGAAGGGTGAGACACCTGTGACATCCATACAAACATCCTTTCATTTTCCCAGGTTGAGCACAAGAATAGCAATAGGTTTCAGACCTTTGTCATCATCCTTCAAAAAACCAAGTGAAACTTCCTTACGCGCGGGTACACCAGCTTTGTAACAAATGTCAAAAATGACATCACGAACACCATCATGTCGAAACTTGGGGCCTATATCCTTAGCACAGTGAAGCGCGTGGTCCCCAAAAATGTCCATGGATTTGTTACAACTTAGGCATAAACTATTCTCAACAAACAAAGGGATGCCAAGACGATAACAAAGCACAGCACGAAATTGTCTAGGACCGATGCACTGGTTGAGCCCGCTTATGGGTACAGCCAATAAGTAGTCTTGAGCATGCTTAACTCGATTGCACTGCCACAAAATTGAATCTCTTGCAGACATAGAAAATTGGTTTGGGATTTGCTTCTTAAGCGCATCGAAATAAGTGACTGCCAGGGAGTGCATGGAAGGGGGGGCAGTGTCATCAATACAAAGAAGTAGCGGTGTAATCCACATACCTGGATATATCTCTGAAGTGCAAACTGATAAGCGGCACCTTTGTCCGTTGAAAATGAGTTACCAAGAATCACCTTCTGCACCGATGTAGTTTGACTTTGAGAAGCGAGGTAGCAGTAAGTGCTTGTATCAGCCATGGTATAGACGCCCAGACCTCCATCTTTGATAGGCAAGGTGGATAATCGCTGTTGTAAGGGACCAAACCCCACGCCATCACCCGTAATTAAGAGTCTCAGGTACTTATGTAAATGATCATCAAAAAGGGCAGTGGAGGATTGCAGGGCTGCAGGATTGGTAGTACGCATTGCAAAATATAATCTAGACACACCAGTGCAATTACGAAGTAGAAGCATCTCACTTTGAGGGTCCTTGAGTTTTTTGATCGCAGTCATTAAATGAACAATTTTATTCACCCTGCTCAACAACATATCACTGATAAAGTTCAGATCTAAACTCACCGGTCCACCCAAAAGCTTGATGCCAGTAGAAGGTCTACCAATATCCACAGGGAAAACACCTTCAGCATAGCTTCTGGGATCAATCGAAGGCCAAAAGACTTCCGTTTTCTTAATATTGAGATGTAAACCTCTGTCCGGTCCCTCCACTTCGATTATCCTTAAAGCTTTGGCTACCTCCAAAGTATCGCCAATAATAGTACCATCATCAAGATACCAGGCATGTAAGTGGAGTTTGCATTGAGAAGCAATAGTCTTCACTAGGGGGTGAAGAGTCAATGCGAATAATAAGGGACCGAGGGGGTCACCTTGCTGAACTCCCAAAGCAGAAGACAAAATATAATGGTCGTAATATAATTTAGCAGGTCTCAAGTAACAAAATTCCACCCAGCGAGAAATACCTGGACAGTGAAGACGGACTTCTTTGATGAGCTGTGTTCTACTCACCATGTTGAAAGCATTGGAAAAGTCAACAAGCAACATTGACAACTTGTCCGAACGGCCTTCCTTCTCAAGAATGTGATTTACAGCATGTAAAATACTTTCTCCCCCAGCAGGCACACCAACCCCGAATTGGTAATCACCCAAATAAGACAACATGTCTTTACCGACAGAGAAGGCAGCCACCTTCGAAACCAACCTACGCCAGACCGTGCCCACAGCAATTGGCCTAATGCCGCCCCCAGGTTTGACTAACGGAGTTAAGGGAGCACTAGCAATGAACTCACCCAAAACCCCGGGACATCTTCCATCCAACCAAAGGTTGACAACCCCAGTAATTGAAGCAAGTAACTCATCCGCCACGGCTGCTGCTGCTCCACTTAATACATCGACCAAGTGTTGTGCGCGTAGCCGTCACGACCACAAGACGTGCCTTTTGGGAAGCTCCTAATGGCTCCCAAAATAGCAGGAGAGTCTACTGTGATTGCGTCCACCAAAGCATCATCACCAAGTACAACAGGGGGAGGTGCTGGTGGGTGTTTGTCCAGTAATTCAAGATACGTGTTTTCATTGCATGGAGCCACACCGGATGATGACAACACTCGGATGGCTGCATTGAAAAGACCACAATTCAGCTTCTTCTGACAAGCAACCAAGGTAGCAGCATCTTGGTTCTTTGGGTCAGCCTTCTTAGACCCATTACGGAGTGGCTGCTGTAGCAATTTGGTAGCCAGAGTGAAACAACCGTTAGGCTCTTTCCAAGCAGCAAGAGCTTGGTTAATAGCAATGACCTGCAAACGTTTCCTGTTACCAGATTTCTTCTCCGCGGAGTTTCTCGGCTGGAACAAGTTGAGAGTGCAAGTAGGCAATAGAATCAGCTGTAACCAAGCTGTCAGATTCCCGGGGCTAGCAAGTACCCTATCAAGACAAGATTTCAAAGCTCTCGAGAAGCCCAACCTACATTGAAAAGGGATGCTAGTGACAGTCGTGAATTGTCTCTGAAACACGGCATTGAGAAGATCAATAGAAAGGATTCCTATCACATCTTCATCAGCACTGACAGAACTATCTCTAGCCACAACCTCACACTCCGCAACATTAGAAGAGAAATCAGGGCAAGTACCGGTTACCTCAGCTGGTTTATCTAATCCATAAAGAAGAAAATCAGCACCTGCACCGTTGAGAGGCCCTGCAACAACATCTCCATGCACAACACCTTCTCGGCCCTTACATGGTTTCTTCCAACTATGCAGATGCATACACCTGCAACATAGCCATATCCGTAAACCTTCCAAAAGCTTCTCCCACGCCAAGTAAATGTGTAAGTTGTTGGCAGTTAAATCTCTGCAGAATGCTGCATTAGAGGATAAATGCCTGTCATATAAATGCTTCACAATGGATCCTTTGGCGTAGCCTCTGCCGTTAACTCCATCAAGGCAGCTATGAAAGTGTTTGAAGGGGCAATGACAGAGATTGCTGTCTGGTATGGCATCGACTGTGGGTGGAGAAGAACCTAAGAGCACCTGGGAAGAAGGGGTAGGCAAGGTACAAGAAGAGGTTCTAGTGAATCTAGTCATAGCGACTGAAAAACCCTAAAAAAAAATAAAAAAAATAAAACACGAACCCTAGAGAGGAAAAAGAGAAAAAAAAACAGCTGACAAAATCTGAAAACAAAACTCGAGTGATGAAGAACCGTGGAAAAAACAAGCCAAATGAAATCAAAAAAACAAAAGAATCTTAAAACAAGCCAAACTCGAGTAATGCATTCTAAAATTTTAAATTCCGAAATTCATCTTAAGGTGAACAAAAGAATCTTTAATGACTTCTTAGTTTTTCTACTTTGTCCTTTCGATACAAGAACGATCAAAGAATGTGTCTGATCACAACAAAGAAACGAAAGGGATGAATATACAAGAACGATCAAGAATATAATAAATGTAAGAAAGCTCGACTAAGCGGTAGAAGTATAAATTTCGATACAAATTCTTGCATAAAAGTCGAAACCCTTATAATATGGAAGCAACGGGGCGGGTATGGGGCGGGGACCTTGAATCCCATCCCCGCCCCATCCCCGTAGCTTAGGTTTCGGGTATTACCCATACCCGACCCCATCCCCATTTGTGCGGGTAAAACCCTACCCAAACGGGGCGGGTACCCACGGGGATGGGTTTGGATGGGGCAAATGGCCATCCCTATGAACGAGGGAAATGAAATTGGAAAGTGGGAAAATCTAAGAGTTAGTTAGATCCGACGGTCAAAATTTGTTTCATATTTTTTTTTTCTTCTGAACAAGAAAAAAAAAAAAAGGTACGAGCCCGCCCCACTAACTAACATCGTCTGATTCATCTTGACATGACTCAATGCGTTTGCTTGAGTCAGACTTGCCTCTACTAACTCAAAAATGTCCGAGTTCGTGGCTTGGTTTCCTAAATTTGGGTATTTTGTTCCTTCATTACCGTGTGCGACCCTCAAAATAAGGTTTGAGTCGGTTAGTGAGTCAGATCTGATTGAAATTAAAAACCAAACATTCTAAGGGTTGACTTGGATCCAGATCGCGAGTCAGATTTAAACAAACATGCTGTTAAAATCTCATTTTATCTTACAGGTGGAACTTTCATTTCCATAGTTATTCAGACCTTATAATCCATAAAGACAAAGAAACATACTCAAAGGGTTAACTACTCTACCGTAAGCTACTCTTACCACATCCCTTCCAGACTCTTACTTACAACACCATTAGTTAAGATGTTAGCTACACTATTAGATTCTCTATATTTATGAACGAAAACAACACTACCAAATTCTATCAGTAAAATCTTTATGTCTTCCATGGTTCCACCGTATGGTTCAGGTACCATGAAGGAGCAGTTATGCACTCTCGAATTCAAGCTTTACCACTCCCAACTCTTTTGGAAGCACCATCCCTTCCCTGATACCAACAAACCTCTACCACATTACTACGACAGCTGAAAGTATACTTATTTCCCAAAGTGGCTCTGAATCCCTTCATGTTCATATTGCACTTCTTCTCCAAAAATAAGATGTGTTGATTGCCACTTGAATGCATGATGTATGAAAGCTTATTGTTAAGTTTTGGTTAAGTCTGTGTCATTCTCATTAACACACAAGATATTTATACAAAGACCCAACTTGGGTCTCAAGGTATTCCAAATATAACTATAATTCTGGGCTAAGAATAGCCCTATTTCCTAATACCCTCCCTCAAGATGGAGCATGGAGGTCACAAATACCCATCTTGGACAAAAGAAACTGAAACTGAGCTTTCCCCAAGGATTTTGTAAAGATATCTGCCAATTGCACTGTTGTAGGAGTGTAAGATGGTGATATAATCTTCCTTATTATAGCATCTCTGACAAGATGACAGTCCACTTCTATATGTTTTGTTCGTTCATGAAATACTGGATTCTGAGCAATATATAATGTTGATTGACTATCACAAAAGAGATTCATCCCATGTGTATGATGAAATCCTAAATCACCAAGTAATTGTTTCAACCACTTTAATTCACATGTAACTGCCGCCATAGATCTGTATTCGCCTCAGCCGAGGACCGAGAAACCGTATGTTGCTTCTTAGTCTTCCAAGACACAGGTGAAAACCCGAGAAGTAAACCATCCTGTCAATGAACGTCTAGTTAATGGACAACTTGCCCAATCTGAGTCACACCAACCTTTTAAACTGAGACTACTATCAGAGCGCAACGGAATTCCTTGTCCAGGATTCTTCTTCAAATATCTAACCACACGAAGAGCTGCTTCCCAATGCTCTATTCTTGGTTGTTGCATAAATAGTGACAAGATATGCACTGAGTAAGCAAGATCTGGTCTAGTGACTCGACAAATAAATCAAACGACCAACCAATCTTCTATATTTTTCCACATCATCTAGTATTTTACCTTTTGCCAAAGCCAGACGATGATTTGTCTCCATTGGAAACTCGCAGGTTTTGCTCCCAATAACCCAGTTTCCATGATAATATCCAATGTATACTTCCTCTGACATATGTAGAAACCCTGTTTACTACGAGCCACCTCCAATCCTAGAAAATATTTCAACTTCCCCAAATCTTTCATCTTGAAGCATTGTCCCAAGTATGTTTTAAAATTATGAAGTGCAACCAGATCATTTCCTGCTACAATCAAATCATCAACATACAACAAAACATTAAGCTGCATCTTCTCCTTTGTCATGGTAAAGAGAGAATAATCTGAGTATGACTGTTTAAAGCCATAATTCTTCAAAGCTGCTGATAATTTTGCAAACCAACACCTAGGAGCCTGTTTTAGACCATATAATGATTTCTTCATTCTACACACCATATTAGGATTTCCCTTGGCAAATCCCGGTGGTATCTTCATATACACTTCTTCCTCCAAATCTCCATGAAGAAAGGCATTATGCACATCCATCTGATGCACTTCCCAATTTTTAATTGCTGCAACAGCTAGAAAAGTACGAATTGTTGTCATCTTTGCCACTGGTGCAAATGTCTCATTGTAATCCAATCCTTCAACTTGATGATTCCCAAATATTACTAGTCTTGCTTTCAGACGTACCAAATTTCCATTTTCATCACGTTTTTCTGTGTAAATCCATTTGCTTCCCAGTGCCTTCTTACCAGGTGGTAATTCTTCTAATTCCCATGTTCCTTGTTCCTCCAGAGCTCTTATTTCTTCTGCCATGGCTTTTTGCCATCCTGGATGCTTCATAGCTTCTTTGAAGCTCTTAGGCTCATTTCCAGCAGTGATAGCTGCAAAATATTTTCTATGAACTGCAGAAAAACGATCACAACTAACATAATATGTCAAAGGATAAGGTGTACCTGAGGCTGATGATTGTGTAGGATGAGTGGAAGGTGGACTATTTTCTCGTACAGTGTGCGTCACAAAACCCTTGAGTCTGCTAGAAGGAATTTTCTGACGTTTTCCTTTACCCATCTCACTACTATTATTCTGTACCACACCTTCAGCTGTTGTGTCATTGCTATTAGCACCATTCTCCTCAGGTTTTTCTTGATCCTTTCCTTGCAGTTCTTGAGTTTCACAATCAGTCTCAGACAATGATTCATCGCTGCTTTGTTGCTGCAGCTCGTCTTGATGAGTTTCCATAACATCTCTAGACAACTGTTCTTCTTCTCTATCTTCATCATCACTCCAACAAACATCATTATTTGATGGAACAATCTCAGTGCTATTTCCAGTAATACTTGTCATATAAGGAAACTGATGTTCATAAAACTCCACATCCCTTGACACTAAAAATTGTTTTGTGTCTAAATCATAAACTTGCCATGCCTTTTTACCAAAAGGATAACCAAGAAATACACATCTCCTTCCCCTGCTTGCAAACTTATCCCCTTTACTACTTTGATTATGCACATAACACAAACACCCAAACACTTTCAAATGATCATATGGAGGCAACTTCCCAAACATAATTTCATATGGAGTTTTGTTGTTAAGAATAGGTGTTGGTGTACGATTAATCAAGTATGCTGCAGTTAATGCACACTCTCCCCAAAAACTTATCGGTAAATTTGCTTGAAATCTCAAGGCTCTTGCCACATTCATTATATGTTGGTGTTTTCTCTCAACCCTCCCATTTTGTTGGGGCGTACCAACACATGATGTCTCAAAGACTATCCCGCTAGTCTTAAAATATCCACGCAATGTATTAAATTCTGTTCCATTATCACTTCTAACAATTTTGATTTCTTTACCAAACTGACGTTTCACAAGAGCAATGAAATTAAGAAATACCAATTCAACTTCAGTTTTACTTTTGATTAAATAAATCCACACAACTCTTGAAAAATCATCTACTATTGTCAGAAAATAATGAGCTCCACAAGAAGAAGGTGTCTTGTAAAGACCCCATAAATCCAGATGAACTAACTCAAATATAAAACTGGCTTTACTTAAACTAACAGGAAAACTACTTCTACGATATTTTGCTCGTGGGCAAATATCACAAGCATCATTATTCTTTCGAAATAACCTACTCACAATTGGTAGCTTTTGTAAAACTTTCTCCGATGGATGTCCCATTCTTTGATGCCATAGCTCATATGAGTTCTCACTAACAGCAAGTACTTTAGCAGGAGGCACACCACGAAAAATATATAGTCCACCTTGTCTCTCACCCACTCCAATCACCTTCCTCGTCAACCGGTCCTGTATAAGACATAAACTGTTAGTACATTGCACAACACAAGCTATCTCATCGATCATCTGTATGACCGAGATTAAGTTGCAAGTTATCTGAGGTACATAAAGCACATTATCAAGTTTCAAACCACCAGGAAGAATCACAGTTCTAATTTTTTCAGAGTTCGCATACTTTCCATCTGGCAAACCTACTGAGCATGCCTTAATATCTTTTACTTCTATCATGTCATCTATATTACATGTGACATGATTCGTAGCTCCTGTATCTATAATCCAGGAAGCCCGATGTTGTTTACCTTGTAGTTGAATTTTTGATTTGTTTGAGCTCAAAAACTCAAGTACTTGTTGAAGTTGAGCTGCCGTCACTCCAGTCAAACCCGTTCCATCTGCAGATGTCACACCACCTGATTGCTGAGCTGCTGGTATATTCAGGTTATGTGCACGAAATGGAATGTTGCTTCCATGTCCTCTACCACCTCTGCCGTATGCGGAACCAGAACCACCTCTACCTCTACCACCTGTCCTGCCTCCTCCGCCATAACCTCTGCCACTCCGAGGTCTATCTCCCCACCATTCAGGGTATCCAATTAGCTGATAACAACCCTCAGCAGAGTGTCCTTGTCTAATACAGTGTTTACAATACTTGGCAGGATCATATGTATTGGTGGTTGCTCGCTGATCAGGTTCAACTTTAAATGCCATAACATTGTCTTGTACTTCTTTCGAAAATACTACATCACTTGTTCGCAGTCGTTCAAAATTCACAATAGTTTGATAAGCTGCATCGATAGATGGTAGAGGTTCTCTTGCCAACAACTCGTTCACGTCATCAATCACACACGTGTCCAGACCGATCAAAAAATAATGAAGAAAATCTTCTTCTCGCAAAATACTCACCTGAGTCGCAATATTGCAGGTGCAAAGACCACACTTGCAATGTGGTATCTTCATATATGTCACCAGCTCATCCCATATTTTGTTCAATCTCCCATAATAGACAGCTACACTCTCAGTTTTTTCTTGTTTGCAATCACTCAGAGAAGCTTTCAATTGACAGATTCGTGTGACAGATTCGTGTTCCACTGACAACACAAAATCTTTTCTTTAAGTGTGTCCAGAGAAGACTTGCATCATCGTAATCTCCTAGCGTCGATCTGATTGAAGATTCTAGTGTGTTGCTAATCCAGAAACGAGCATTGATTGGACTGCAATCCATTCTTCCAACCGATCGGGATCTCGCGGGTTCTTTAATGGTGCCATCAACAAAGCCAAACTTTCTTTTGGCTATCAACGATCTTCTAATGGCTCTAGCCCACTCATCATAATTGGTTCCTTTTAAAACAATTGGAGTAATAATAATACCTAGACCATCACTTGATCCCAGATGGTACACCGGATTCTTCTTCTGCAAATCATATTCTACATTCTTTCCTTTGGTTCCTGATGGTTCCGTTATATCTTCTCCCATCGTGCAGAACTTGAAATAAAATTTTTAGGTTTAGGGTTTTAACCAGGCTCGTGATGCCATATTAAGTTTTGGTTAAGTCTGTGTCATTCTCATTAACACACAAGATATTTATACAAAGACCCAACTTGGGTCTCAAGGTATTCCAAATATAACTATAATTCTAGGCTAAGAATAGCCCTATTTCCTAATACTTATCTAAGATAGGGAGACAAAGATGCAGCCAAAATTTGTTACTAACATAAACAGACCTACATATGAGCGGGTAACATGAATATTTTCCGTCAGGCCAGCTAACGATAACAGTTGTTAATTGGGAATTTCAGATGTCAAGCTGACAAAGTTCATCCATAGGCTGGCATTGACTTCACATTAGACTTACATTTCTTAGGTACCATGTAGTTAGAGCATAATGGCCAGACTCAATAAGATTAGAAGTGCATACAAAGTAAAATCTGGAAGAAATAATGGAACCGAACCTCCGAAAAATTCTGGAACAGACTAAAAATGCACTTTACTTTAAATTTAATAAAGAAGCCTAGAGATAACTAAATTAGACTAAAAACGAACCTTAATACTTAAAACAGTACTGGAAGAGATAAATAAGATAAAGCATCTTTGCTACGACAAAAACTAAACAAGATGGAACTCGTTTAACACCAAAATACCAATTAACATCCAACTAGACGAACATCCCAGTTTGATAAATTCTAGGGAAATAGCGTGTAACAAACTCACATTGACAAGCTTTTCTCCCCAATTTATTCTCCTTTACCATCACCCACAACAGCATCGTTGTCTTCGTTTTGTAATTGCGTTAGATGAGTACCTGTGCCAAGTGCATGAAAGCTCTCCTCATAGAAAAACATACAGTGAATGGAAACCTCTAATTCATGGACTTTAAGAGTTTCAACTGTGCCGTGTTCTGGGTCATACAAAACAATATGCAAACATGTATGAAACTCTAAGCCTATCACAATCTTTCCATTCCTTAAAGATTTCAAGGGCATAAAATTATTAACTGACCCAAACAGTTTTGTTAAGTCAATGGTGAAAAGTTTGGTCGATGATTTCTCCACCCCATTGTTCGTCAGCTCCCACGCACGTGTAACCTCAAAATCATGAATAAAAAAGCAAACTGATGCTCCTAAAGCAAACAAAGTTGGTGGCAGATCTGTATTTTAGTCCGGCAGTAGCGTCGCATCAAACTCCTCTGTCTCAAATTCAAAACAAACAATACACTGGCCTTCTTCGCTTGATTCCACATATGCTAACCAATGAGCAGCTCCGCCAACAGGCCTTCGGACCGCATCAGACATTCCATGCCAATACATATCATCTATCTCGACATTATCAACTCGTCTCCATGAATTTGATTTCAACGTATAGATCTGAGCCTCACACTGACCTTGCTGCAAAGCCTGTGTTAAATGTACCACTTTGAAATCCTCAATTCCTGCAGAATAACCCAAAGCATATTCTTCATATTCCCTACCTTCTGCCTTTGTTCCAGCAGGTGGATCCGGTAACCTCTTACATTCTTTCGTAGTTGGGTTCCACAACACTTATTGAACTTATCAACATGCCTTAATAAAACCAAGCCAAAACAACATCCATAAACCTTAAGTCCCCAGTCAATATCCGTCTCCAGAGACTCAACAGGGTATTCGATATGACTATATCCCTCAGATGTAAGCAATGACGAATTGTAACTACAGGTATGTATATCATTTTGATGATGCATCATGAGATTGAATTTGCCCATTTCACCAATAAACCTACGCTGGGCTCTTATAAATTTGGCACGTTTCAATTCATCGTTCCAAAAATGGTTTACGCACCTGAATCGCACAATTGACTTCAATGGAAGTCGAACAAGAATGTCTAATAGGATATCCCATGGTAAGTTCACCATTCAATAACCCCCCCTGCATAAAAATTAAACAAAAAATTGAAGAAAAAAAAAAATCAATAATCAGAATCAGATTTCACCAAAATTGCAAACAACCCACGATTATGAAAGTTCTAATTCATCAATATCAACAAGAAGAAAATAAAATTAAAAAAAAAAAAAAATCAAAATCAGAAAAAAGAAAAATGATTTGAGTTTCATTTTGTGAATACTGGACTGTTTTCAACGAGACAAAAATCAAAAGACATGAGAATACAGCGAACAGACAGAGAGAAATAGTACCTGGAAGAATGATGGTATAGATCTGTTCCTTCCTTGAAATCGAATGGAAGAACCAAGTTAGGGTTTTCTTGTGTGAGATGTTATACTGGACGGGACTGAAGGAGGGAAATGATTTTGGAAAGTGTGAAGCTGGACTCTTTAGATATGAATCTCAAAAGTTATTTCAATCCGACGGTCATAAACTTCTTTGATATTTTCCTCATTTGTCCTTCAAAACAAAGAAGGGTATGAGCCCGCCCCTGGGCACACTCACCACACTTGACCGGCCTGTTCGGATGGTCCAGCCTTATTCAACTCTTCTTTTCTACCTTCTTATTAACCTTCCCACGATCTAAACACCGTTTTTTTAGATTTAGAATCCTGAATCCCACTTATACCTCAAATAGGGAGGTGAATAATATGTTCGCAAAGAAATAAACTCAATAAATCTAGAAGGTATTTTTATGGAAAATTCAAATACACGTCTACACAATAAAACCAACATTTAAGTTAAGTCACGGACGCATATAGGGCAAATGGGGTCAACAAAACCCACCTTAGTAAATCGTTACATGAATCATCATAAACCAACCTTTAAGTTAAGTCACAGGCGTGTCTAGGCAAAGTGGGGTCAACTAGGATTTAAGTATATTTGCTTATTGAAAATTAGTTGCGTTGACCCCACTGAACGCCAAATGATTCTCTTATCTTGCTTCGACTGAAGTTAATTTTCTTATCTTAAATTATCTTCGTTTAAATGTCATCCATTTTATCCTAATTCGAGTCCCTATTTCATCCTAGTTAGCTTTTTTTTTTTTTTTGAAAAGAATGATCAAATTTTATTATGCCCAGATTTCTCTGGGGTACAAGGTCCCGATCGAGTCATTCATTACAATTACATTAAGAAAATTAGGGCACGTGTGATCCCATACATTTGTGCACAGGTTGTTGTTTGTTGTTTGTAATTGTCTCATTGCTGCATAATTTGCCAGTCCATCTGCTGCCTGATTTGATTCCCTGTACGTGTGTGTGATTACGTGCTCGTCCCTATCTCGTTGTAGATGTTGTTGAATTTCTCTCAGCATCGTCTGAATGATCCATGGTGCTTGTGTAATGTCCCTTTTTGTCATCATCACCGGAGCCGCAGAGTCCGATTCAAAGTGGATCTGTTGCCATTCTTTGGAACTGGCCATTCGGGTTGCAAGTAGTAGTGCCCATGTTTCCGCTACCAAGGCTGTGGTTTTTCCAATAGGCGCCGCCATTGCCATGGTGACTGTACCTTGTGAATTTCTGCATATCCATCCAGTACCCGCAGATTCTGGTTGTCCTCCTGGTTTGCTTTTACTTGCTCCATCGGTATTGATTTTTATCCAATCCGTATCTGGTAGCGTCCATCTAACCCATATAGTTCTCATGGTGCTTCTCTGTTGTCGATGTATATGTTCGGGCTGAGCGGTTGGCCGATCAAGAAGCTTGTGGTTGACTGCCCATTTGTATTCTTGCCCTAGCAGGAGCGCAATATGGAAAATCTGGTTCGGAGTTTGAATAGTGTTGTTGTAAACCTTCGCATTTCTTTCTAGCCAAATGTTCCAAATCAAGAAGCAGCATATTGAGAAGTGTTCTTTCGTGGTGTTTAACTGTAAAAACTCACTGAAATTCCTTGGTTTTGTCATAGAGGTTGGTGCCGGTCGACCATTTGTATGTTGTTGATTTGTGTTGGCCTGTTGGTGTTGTGGTTGTCTCTGACAGATATTTGCTGGCATTGGATGTGGTGGGAGTACCAATTCGTTATATGGGTTGTGAATCCCATTGTTAGAATTGTAAATCGTACACCATAGTTCCCATACTTTCTTGGCTCTTGGACAGGTAAAAAGGCAATGTTGGACTGTCTCCGGTTGTAGATCACATATAGGGCAAATGTTTGTGGTTGTGATATTTCTATAGTGGAGACCTGCAAAGGTGGTTAGTCCATCATGACTGACTTTCCAATGGAAAAGTCTGATTTTCTGGGGACAATCTGCTTTCCAGATTGTTTTGACAGTCTCCATATTCAGATGAGAATTGGTCGGAGATTGTGTATTGGCAGTGGTTAGTTAAGTGTTGATCAACACCGCATAACCACTTTTGGCCGTGTATTGTCCCATTTTGGCATGAGGCCATATTGGTTTATCTGGGATTGGAGGATTGGGGATATGTATGCCTCTAATCACATCTCTCACTATGGGTGGAAAAATCTGTTCTAGCATATTGATGTTCCAATGATATGAGTGAGGTTCAATTAATGTACTAACCATATTGTTTTCCGCTCCGCCCAAAGAGAGGTTGTTTGCATGCATTGGAATCCAGTTTTCATTAATTGTTGTTGTTTCGCCATCACCTATTTGTATCCCATGATTTGCCTGGACAAATGGAGCAATTTTTACCAGATTTTTCCAAGCCGGGCTTTCTGTCATCGGAGGTTCGGAATTCTTTTCAAGATATGCTCCTGTTGCATGTACTTCGTCCTGTATATATTATTGCAAATAATATTTGTGTTGGCGTGTATTTGCCAGACCCTCTTCCCAAGTAGGGCAAAATTGTGTTTTATTGAGTTCCTTATCCCCAGGCCTCCTTGTTTGATGGGAAGGTTGAGTTTGTCTTTTCCAATCATGTGTAGCTTCCTCGTATTTTTGTCGTGACCCCAAAAGAAATTTCTTGCAATTTTGTCAATCTTTTGGTGGACGTGTGCTGGCAGCAATTGAGTTTGCATTGCATGATTAATTGTTGGTAACAAACTGGAGTTGATAAGCAGCCATCTTCCTGATTGATTGAGACACTTTGCCATCCATCCTTTAGCCTTTCTTTCTAATCGTTGCAGTAGTTGAGCAAAAATGGGTGAAGAATTTCTCCCTCGCTTGAACTCAACCCCTAGGTATTTAGGCGGGTTATGGGTGGTTGGTATATTGAATGTTCTGGTGATCCAGTCTCTTGTGTCTTGGTTTGTATTGGGGTGATGTATGATGATTGATTTGTGACTGTTGATTTCTTGTCCCGCTGACTTGGAATAGGTGTGGAGAATTCCTTTTAGGTTGTCACAAGTGTTCTGATCCGCTGAGCAAGTAATGAGCAGATCGTCAGCATACATGAGGTGTAGGATTGGTGGAGTCTTGGATGAAATGGTTAATCCTTTGAGCCTTTTTTCATTCTCCAAAATAGCAAGATTGGTAGAGAGAATCTCTGTACACATTATGAAAATATAAGGTGATAAAGGGTCGCCTTGTCTCAAGCCCCTGGTTGGCTTTATATGTCCTTGAGGATGTCCATTGACATTGATTGAGTAGGTAACTGAAGTTATACAAATCATCAAATACTCCACAAATTTTGTTGGGAATCCTAAGGACAAGAGGGTTTGTCTTATGAATCCCCAATCCAAACAATCATAAGCCTTCTTAATGTCCAGCTTGATAGCTATTTTTGGATTTTTTGTGGGTGCCGAGGATCTAATGTGATGGAAGATCTCTGTCGCAATAGCAATGTTATCATGGATGGCTCTATTTGGTATAAAGGCACTTTGGTATGGACTTATCATGAATTGCAGTATAGGTCTTAACCGGTCAACTAAAATTTTCGATATGATCTTGTATACTACATTGCATAGCCCGATGGGCCTGAACTCATTTGGTTTAGTCGGGTTTTCAGTTTTGGGTATGAGGGTTATATTTGTGTGGTTGAACTGGTTTGCTAGTTCTACCTTGTCTAATAAATTTACCACTAAATCAATGATTTGAGCATTAGTGGTGTCCCAAAACACCTTGAAAAACTTACTTGTATACCCATCCGGTCCCGGAGCTTTATCTGTTCCAATGCTCTGCAAGGCTTTGTGGATTTCATCTACTGTGGGTTGTTTCATGAGCTCCATACAGTGGTAGTTTGAAATCCTGGGAGTGATATGATTGAAAAGTTGCAAGTCCACCTCAGTTGGGTTTGTTATGTATTGTTGCTCATAGTGTTGTATCAACATCAAAGCAATTTGCCGTTGATTATAGACCCATCTGTTGTTGGAATCCTAGAGCTGATGGATATAGTTGATTCTAGCGTTGATCGTGGCTTTGGTATGGAAAAACCTGGTGTTGAGATCCCCATTCTTTAGCCATTCAACTCTCGCCCTTTGTTTCCAGTATGTTTCATGACAGTGCATTGGCATGAGGTGTGAATTCCTTGTACCTTTTTCTTGTTGTAGCCAAAACAGAAGTTCGGAGCCCACAGTTGTAGCACATTTTGATTGGGCCAACTGTATTTGGAATTCTGCTTCCCTTAGTAATTCCGGCAGGTGGCCGAAAGTCTTTGTATGCCATCGTTGTAATGCTTTGGCAGTTTCTTGCATTCTGATAATGAGATTATTTCCCGCCTCCGGTGCATGGTGATGTTGCCAAGTTGTGGTGACAATTTCTTTCATTTGGGGATGTAGGAACCAAAGATGCTCTATACGAAAGAGTTTGGTATTCCTTCTTGTCATGGCATGTTTCAACAATAGGATTGGCGCATGATCCGATCCTATTCTTGGGAGGTGTCTGAGTAGAGAGTTGTGGTTTTCATCAAGCCACAGTTGTGATGCAAGCCCTCTGTCTAGCCTTTCCATGATAAAACCGCCGTCAGTTTGGTTGTTTGACCATGTGAAGTCATCTCCCTGGAATCCTAGTTAGCTAATACATATGTATGTAAATTAATCTTGTTTGATGGATTAGTTTTACTTTAGAAATTAAGCAATAATTTTTGGTTTTCCGGGAGCAAATCCCATATCAAATCCCGTGACTCACACAATAGGGACCCACTTCAGGCCACATCCACCCCAATGTTGAGAAGTATTCCATTTCAACCACCCTATCCCCTCACGTAATTACACCTGAGAAAAATCCGATGTGAGAGCATCTCCAATGCTAGGGGTGAAGGTCTTAAAAAGACATAACACATAGGATTTAACACTTTCTTAACCAAAAATTAATCTCCAATGCTAAGGTCAAGGTTAATGAAAATCATGACAAAGATGCCATCTCATAAGAACGGGTAAAGGAGAAAGTCACATCTTCACCTTCTTCATGACCCTGGGTCTATTGACACATCATCAATATCTTATTCCAAAATTAATTTCTTTTAATTAGAAAATATGGTAATCGAGTGATAACTTAAAAGATGTTTTTTTCCCCATAATTTTAACAGAAAATGGGCTATATAGCCAAAAAGAAACTTTTTCTGGGCCAAATGGACGGGTAAGATTTCGGCCTGGGTCAAATGACCAAAACAAATTTTTAATTGGGAGAGACGTTTCTACCCTTGTAACCATCGGGTCTCACACGATCTCATCAAAACCACCCACGATCTCCCTCTCTCACAATAACGTTCTTCATCTTCTCAGATTAAATATGTGAACCAGTGTTATTCATCTTCATCTTTTCCTCCACTGTCTCTTCATAACCCGGGGAGTTTTCATCTTCTTCTTCTCCTCCACCATCAATTTCCTCCACTGTCTCATAACAAATTTCAAAATTCTAAAAATCAGTTTCATCAAGGGGTTCCCGACCATCAACACTACTGGAAAATTGGGTTTCATCCATCGTCTGTTAAACACTATCAACCCGGAAATAAATTTCTGAGAATTAGGGTTTTCACCATTGCAGTGTATTGGAAGAGTTACAGTTCCATTTGATCCACAGAATGTCTCCTAAAACTAGTACGTTTTACAAACCCTAACTCTTTTTTGTTGTTATTAATAGAATTTCATGATTAATTTGTTGAATCGGTTCTTCTTATTATCATTCCCCAGTACCATTCTGTGTGGAATTGCTTGTTTTATTTTCATCTCAATTAGTGTTGGATGAAATTGGTTTGCATCCGGTTATTAAAGTATTTTCAATGTTTAATTGGTTGAAGTGAAATTGGGTGAATTTGGTTTTATATCAGTGTTGAATTTGTTTCAGGAGGTTTCATCCAGTGTTAATCTGTGAGTTTTTGGTTTGGATGTAACTGGTTTCATCCTGTGTACATGTCTAACTGGGATGATTTAGTATAGGATAAAACTGAGTTTCATCTAGCTATTATATATAGGATGCAACTGGGTTTCATTAGATACTTGCAAAAACTGGTTTCATCCAGTGTACATGTCTAACTGGGATGATTTAGTATGAGTACTAGGATTTTATAATAAATTTGTGGATGAAGATCTGTATTACACGTTGAAACTAATTTCATCTTTCTTAAATGATAATTTTGTTTTTGTTTTTGTCAATGAAGTCATGGTGTTTTTATTTTTGTTGTTGCTCTTAAATTTCTGGACAACGTCTCGTCAGGTAGCATATGTGCAGCATATGATGAGCTTACTGCTTACAATAGTTTGAGTTCATCTTTGGAAAATTGAGTTGATGGATGTAAGTGGGTTATATTCATGGATGTAAGTGGATGTAAGTGGGTTTCATCTGATACCTAAAAAAATAGTATGTTATATGAGTAAGTGGGTTTAGATTTTGAAGGACATATGTTATTTTAGATTTTGAATTATTTACTTCCATTTAAATAGTATGTAAGTGGGTTTTAGGTAGCATATGTTACAACGTCTCTTTCCTAAAAAATAGTTTGTATGTTATTTTCATGGATGTAAGTGGGTTTCATCTGATACTTGCAGAAACTAGCTTTCATCTAGCATTAAAGATGGGATGTAATTGAGTTGCATCCACAGATTTAGAATATGACTTAACTGGTTTCATCCAAATTGTTGCAGGAAGCAGTAGCAAGAAGAGTAAGAGTGCCGGTGCTGAAAGAAAATCCAAGAAAAAGCATGATGTGGACGTGGGTGGTGAGTCTAACACGGAGAATGTGGATGTTGTTGATGCCGAAATGGATGAAGACAAGCCAGAGAAAAAGGAAGGGAAGAAAACGTTCCGATCAAACATGAAACCGACAGTTGAAGTGCTGGATTCACTGGTATTTACTGAAAGACAAGAGGTTGTGTTAAGGAAGACTAAATTCTGGAACTTTATTGAGGCGATCAAATAAGTAAAATTGGGAAATGCCGAATGCAGCAAGGCTCCAAGGGCGTTAGAGTTCGTCATAAGAAATTTTGACCTGAAAGAGTTGGCATTCAAGATTGGTGATCAAGTTTTCAAGACTGATCCAAACCATCTTGCTGTTATTTTCAAAATGCAGAGAATACGTATGAGTGAAGAAGATAAGAAACTTTATGGACCAAAGGAAGAAACTAGTTTGAAAACGTCTGAATTTTACACCAAATATTTTTTGGAGCCAATGAGAAGGGATGCTGAAAAGAAGAAAGAGGAAGGTGAATCCAAAGAGAAGAAAAATAAAAAAGTCGGAGACAAAGAGAAGAAAAGCAAAGAGACGAATATTGGGGACAAATTGCATAAGAAATACATCCTCGAAGGAATAAAGGCTGCTATGATTGAAGAAGGAAAAGAAGAAGACTTGGCGATACTTTTGTTGTTGTTCATGTTCTGTACAGTATTCTTCATAAACACCGGAGGTATGTATGTCCACTACAAGTATTTGAACTGCCTATAGTCAATTGATTCAATTAACAAAGTCTCTTGGCCGTATTTAATCCATGAGCATCTAATGCAAAGCGTTAAAGCCATGCACAAGACACCTTACTCTATCAATGGTTGTAACTTCTATTTACTGGTGAGTATCGTCTTGTATCTTTTGCATATATATATTATATATTTTGCATTAAATGAATCATGTGGTGATTATTAACTTCTATCTTTTGTTGTTGCAGTTATGGATTTTTTGAGCAAGTGAAAGGCGAAGGCATTGTTAGGAAAGCCAACAGTGATGCATGGCCAAGGTTTGCAAGATGGGACTTGTATAAAGTATCTTGTGAAATTGAGGGAAAGCTTGAAACTCTTTCAAGCAATCAGTAAAAAAACTTGTTGTTATTATAACTGGATGAAACCAGTTACATATTATGTTGAGTAAGTTTAGATTCATTTTTAAAATTTTATCCCTTATAATAGCTGGATGAAACCAGTTACATCTTATGTTAGTAATGGATGAAACCCATTTTCTACCAAGTTACATCATGTGTTATCAGTGGATGAAACCCAGTTACATCATGTGTTATCATATGATGAAATCAGTTACATCCTGTGTTTATGTGTTTGCGGAGTTGTTGACTTTGTTGGTAGTCGAGTGAAAAGGAGCAACAATTATGCTTGTTTGATGATGAAGAAGAAAACAAAGATGAAGATGATGTTTCCAAGTTGAAGAATGAACTAGCTGAGAAGGACAACATTATCCGTCACTTGAATGCCGAGTTAGGAGCAATGAATGCAGAGTTGGAAGCAAAAGAGGTTGATTCTGAAGCAAAGGATAAGACAATCTCAGACCTGCAAAGTCAAGTGGAAGCCTTGAAAGCGCAGCTCAAGTCTCAACCGGGAACTACGCAAGCTTCACCTACTGATATTGTTCTTTACACTCCACCTGAGAACTTTTTCAACCTTAACATCACTCAAGAGATGAACAAAACAGTGGAGGATGCTGTTCCTGAAGACGCTAGCAAGGCAGGTGAAACCAGTGGAGCCGCAAATCCAGAAGTTGACGATATTCTCGAAGCGTAACTCCGTAACACCAGTTCCTCCATCATAAATCAACCAAGAACCTCTAGCACCAGTTCCTCCATCAGAAATCAACCAAGAAGAAATCGTCGCAGCAAAACCTCTGGCAGTTATAAGTAAACTTGTATCAATTGAGAATAGAGTGAAGAACGTATATAAAAGGACTAGACAGAATAAGTTTGTAACAGATGAGGATGAGCGTGCAGAGAAGAAGTAGAAGGACGATAAGTTGAAGAAGTTAACAAGGAACAACAAGCTGTGGAAAAATTACTTGAGTTGCGGAGTAAGACTAGATGAAGAGAAGTTAATAAAGGAGTACTTTGGAACTGGAAACTTAAGGTACGTATCCGCATTCTTTTGCTGTTATTTTTTTTTTACATTCTACTTTTCTTATTTCTACGTAAAAATACTTGCTAAGTTTATAATAGGATGTATTTGGTTACATCATGTTAAGAAATGAAACCTATGTGCTTGTCTGAAATTAGATAAATGCAGCGACTGCGTTTGGAAATCCAATGGAGGTGTATGTATTAGTGGAGAACACATCCAGCAACTCGTTTTCAATCAGCCATTGGTGAATACTATTTTGGAGTTCAAAATCGAAAATTGGAGACAATTGTTTCAATCTGGCGGTGATACCAAAGGATACTTCAAGTCGATCTTTCTCAAATACGCTTGCATGGGTAAACATTTTGAATACTACATTTTAAAATGAATGAACTTAGGTCTCGCAATTTGTTTTCATATAACTTTAAGTTAGTGTAGGATGTACCTGGATTGCATCTGTTGCTTGAAACATAATTCTCTCACTAGTGCAGGATAAAACTGAGTTTCATCCATCTATTATATATAGGATGCAACTGGGTTTCATTAGATACTTGCAGAAACTGGTTTTTCATCTAGCATTAAACATGGGATGTAATTTAGTTTCATCCATATTAAAAATATGGTTTAACTGGTTTTGATTCAAATTTGTCTTCAGCTTGATGTCATTGCGGGGAATGAGCTGATGGCTGCAAAGATGATAATTTCTGAACTGGAGCATATTGATGTCGAAACGCATAACTTGTTCATCCCAATGCTGAACGAGAAAGAACATTTCACGTTGCTTCACTTTGACATCCATGGCAGAACTTGGACACACTACAATTCTCCCTTAGGTTCTTCAAACTATTTAGAGGATGCTAAAATAATGGCGCAAAGATTAAGTCAGCTCCTTAGCATTCATCTTGAAAGTACTAGTATGGATGACATTGATGTCGTCGTGAAATCAGATTGTCCACAACAGGGTGAAAGGTAGGTCGTTAACTCTTTGAACTGAAATTATAACATACAAACAAAAACGAAGTATTAACATGGTATGGGCATGCATCGGTACCCCGGATAACCACACAGAGAAAATGACGATCCATCTACAAAAGGAATATACAAACAACAGATGAGCTTACTGCATCTCTAAAAGTAATAGTTTGTTCCTAAAACTTTAATAGCATATAAATAGTTATTATACCATACTAGTTTTTCATCAAGCATTATGCCATATTTTTCATCTAAAAGAAATATGCACTTATTATACCATAAATTATCCCATACTGGTTATAGAGATGTGAAGAAATATGCACTTATTATACCATATTGTAATAACACAACGAATGGGAATGTAATGTGCTTCCCAAGTGGCTATTACTAGACATCCTTTAAAAGCTACTTGTAATAACACTATGAAAATGCTATATAGCCAGCATCTTGACAGCTGAATAATAGCTGATCGGACGTGGCTGTTAGTGTGGCGGAGAGATGTGGTCTTTGATTATCCACGTCACTAAAATAATAAGAAAAAAAAATTGCTTGCATTAACCTTTGTTGATAATTAAATAAACTAGATGAAGTACTACATCACTGGATAGTCAGATTTCAATGGCAATATTAGAACCATCTATTCCCTTCCTTTTTTCTTGTTCTTCTCAGTACTAAAATTAAGGGTTTTCTAAGAATAGTAACCGATTTAGATTTCAAGAATTTTATTCTTCAATCACTTAGCAGAGTAGCAGAAGTTTATCATCTTCTACCTTCATGAACTGTAGCTTTGACACTAAAAGCACCTGATTCCATATCAGTTAAACTTTGTTCATCTTTGGGTTATGCAATCAACTAGTTTAATGCTAGATGAAACAAGCATAATTGTTTCGTTAACAACCTGCAAACACATAAACACAGGATGTAACTACTGACCCGTCTTAAATAATTAGGTTTAGAAGCACCAAATAAACCCAAAAATTGGTTATTAGTAAAACCCTGGATAATCACCAACTGAACCCAAAAATTAACAAAAATATGAAAATTGAACCCAAAATCAACACAAACAGAACGACGTTACAACAAATAAACCAAAATCAACAAACAAAACTTAAAATTGGATGAACGAAACGAAATCAACAAACGAAACTTACTGATTTCCTGATACGATTTTTGAAGGTTGAATACTGTTTAACTTCGATTCAACAAACAATAACCACCATGATTGATGATTGATCTCTGAAAATCGATCCCAGATATGAAAACCTAAATATGCTGAGTTTGCTTGGTTGGGTTCAAATCGTTATGAAGAAGAAGAAATCGACGGGAGAAAAAAGAGAAGATGTTGTGTTGGGTTGAATTTAAAAGTTTGTATAGTGGGGGTTATTTTAGGTAGAATCTATTTATTTATTTATTTTTTCCTGGGTGAAATATCCAAATTGGCTATATAAACAGTATATTTCTGTTTTTTGGCTATATCAACAGTATCTAAAGCTAAGAATCTATTTCACCTAGGAAATTTCTGTTTTGGTCTTTTTGACAAATTTTGTGTTATTTTAACCCTTTTTCCAAAATTGATTTAGGGCAAGAAGACTTTAGCATTGGAGATGAAAGTTGAGGTAAAATGTCAAATTTTCCTTTGTTTTACTCCCTCCGTCCCTATTATATAGGCGGAGTTTGTAAATTTTGTAGTCCCATTAGATAAGCGGACTTCTAGTTTCTATGCTGTTTTTCTCTCATATATCCCTAATTATGATGCATGGTTATCATACAATTTAGTTTAATGTGAGGTGAAGATTTATAGACCTATAAATATATAATATTTACATTGGGATAAGATAAGGATAAATTAGGAAAGTAAGAGAAAATTTATGAAAACTCAAAATTTTCTTATTCTTCGAGATTTCTACCTTTACGCCTATATAATGGGGACAGAGGGAGTAGACACATATGAATCACCCCCAATAAAAAAATATTAATAAGACCCCACATATGATGACTTTCGCCCTTAGTATTGGAGATGCTCTGAGTAAAACTATAAGACCAGTGATGACAATTATCCTCCCAAAAATTGGTGGTATTTAGCTCCAAAAAGTTTTGGTTGGCCTTCGGCCGCGGCTTCATAAATAGGCGCAACTTCTTAGAACTCTTTCCTAGACCTATTTTATCACAGCATCAAATAAGAATTGAGGATCCAACGGCTATGCTGCTAACTTGCTAAGCCATATGATGATGATGTAAGTCAACCCAAGTCAACAACAAGTGTATCAAAACAATCTGGTAACCCAAATTGACATGCGTTACCACCCACGTGGCAACGTTGGTAATTCTTCAACGACAATTCAAAAGAGCTTTCTTACAAATGTGCAACAGCAGAGCTGCCAAGATCAGCAACGTCGTCGGTTAGCTGAACGCTTCACCTGCCAAGAACAGCAATAAAACCGTATGAGGGGAAAAGCTGAATTCCTCTTGGAAAACCAAAAGCCAAGAAGGAACTTTGTTTCGTTAATTACAGTAAATTTATTTGCTTAGGGAAGATAAAAATAAATGTGGTGAATGGTGATAGGGGGTATAATTACGAGGCAGCTGTCTCAAAAAAGTGACTTTTATTTAATCGAAAATCATCAAATCCTTCTTCTCTTTTACTCAGATCCTACCTAATCCCTATCTAATAGACACGGGGGTGGATAAAGTTTTTTGTTTAATGCTTCTCGGTGCGATAGTGCTCGGGGATTTAAATGACTAAAATACCCATATCTCTTGTAATTATCATCTTCCGAATATATATTGTACTCCCTCCGTAGCATATATATAAGCGGAGGGATCAAATCTTAGATTAATTTTGTTTTTTTGATTTCATAAATATGTATGGTTTTTTCGGTTTTACCCCTTATTATATTCCCCCTATGGTAGAAACGTAAACTTAAATGTGAGGATAACCAAGTAACATAAATAGGAGTAAAATGGATAAAAACCATCTTAAAATTGTCACTCTGTCTATCTAATGGTACAAAAAAAATATCATCTTCCGCCTATATAATAGGTATGGAGGGAGTAGTTGATTGAGAATTTATGTAAAAACAATATTATCCGGTCATTTTGAAGAAACACCTTTTAAGCTTTAAAAAACATAGTCGGAAGCCTTTATTTTTTTTTTTATTTTTTTTTCAAGATTATCTAAATAGCACATACAAGGAAAACTAACTGAAAATAAAATTTCAAATGTGATTAAAAAAATTCTAGAGTGAGAAAATAATTTTTCCAATTTTCATTTACTCCCTCAGTTAAGTTCAAATTCTTAAATTTATTACTTTTGCACGATATGTTTGTACTTTTTTTTTTGTAAGTTTTTGTTTCTTTAATTAGTGGAGAGCATTATAAGTTATTACCATGGTAACGAAGAGATGCCGATAATTTCTTGATTTTCAAGCTTATATAGATATTCAACTGTAATGTTCGGTTATTTATTTACTCCACACATATTTTAGATCTTGAGAGATATAAAATTAGTTTTACTTATATGTCTTATTATTCTCTTCAGATTTTGAGCACTTGATTTTAGACCTGGATTGGCGTTATTCTGAAATATTTGAATCACTTAATACTTTTTAAGTCTAATATATTTATAATAATTATAGATTTAAATCATATAAACACGTAATGAAAGATTCTGGATCTCAAACCACGTGGATATAAGGTTGGATCTATCTTAGATTTATTCTCAACACTAAATCTTTTTCGTTATAAATTTTCCTAATCATTGATGCAGTTTACAATTGAAGTTCAGAAGATTCGATAAACCGCTAGCCACATTCCAAATTAGGCTATAAACAAACAAAAACCAAAATCCAATAGTTTTTCAAAGTACGTGATACCCTTCATCAACCATCTCTTTACCAATCTGACAACCATATCAATACCATAGTATTAAAAACATTATACATTCATACTAATTTATTAACATAAATCTTATAATCCCTTCGCACTAGTCAAATACAAATTTTAAAACAATACAATTTTTTTGTTTAAATATCTTAGTTACATAGACAAGTTAGAAAAGAAGAAAAAAAACTCTGTATTGAACAAGTTAATCACAAGATCGTGATATTCAAAGGTTTCAAATCATACACTAAAATAATCCATCTGAATGATAACCATCATCAGATAATCACACATCAAAAGTGGTCGGGAAGTCGTAAGCCTTATACCATTTTCCATCCAAATTCTAAAAAAGAAATTCTGAGGGAGAAATCCCGGAAATGATAAACAATTCGAGGGAGAAATTTCAAACCAATCACCGACTTAAACAGAAATGAAGACCCCACTTTTACACACACTAATCCTAATTCCAAGCACGCGAGAGGGGCCGTTGGATTACTTTTCTGGAGATTTTTTGGTGGGAAAGCTCGGTGAGTGTAGCAGCTCCGAAAAAGAAATACAAAGTATTTAACAATAAAAAAATACTAAATGAATTTTCAAGATTCAAATTGAAGAAAATAGAGTAAATGGGTAGTTTAGGAACACAACAAAATTACAGAGAGACAGATATAGCAAGATTTTCCACGACGAAATAGAGGGAAATTCGAACCCCTTTCCGAAAAAACTCCTCTCTCTCAAAACCCTTTTAATTTCCCCACATTCGTGAAATCCACTATCACTCCGCCTTTCTCTCTCCAAGACTTTCCCTGCTTATCCTGCGCACCCACCACAACCACCGCCGCCACCATTACAACCTCCGCCTCCATGGTTCAACTCCCATGCGACGGAGATGGAGTATGTATGCTTTGCAGAACAAAACCAATATCAGAACTCGAAACCCTAATCTGTAAAACATGCATTACACCATGGCACGTCAGTTGTCTAACAACACCGCCAGAATCATTATCTTCTACTCTGAAATGGGATTGTCCTGACTGTTCGATGAGCCCGGTTGATGATTCGGTGGTTCCTGCTGTCGATACATCGAGTTCATCGAATGAACTGGTAAGTATGATTCGTGAGATTGAAGGTGATAGTACACTTACGGATCAAGAGAAAGCTAAAAAACGGCAACAACTGTTGTCTGGATCATTGAAATCTTCAGATCTTGACGATGATGAGAAGAAAAGTAGTGGTGGAAATGATATGATGAAGATTCTGGATGATAAACTTAACTGTTCTTTTTGCATGCAGTTACCTGATAGACCTGTTACTGTAAGTAGTTCTTTCATATCTTTGTATTGATTTTTGTTTTTGTTTTTTTGAGATTTATTTGATTGATTAGGGTTTAACAGTAATGGTGAATATTAATTGAAGTTTAGGATTTTGAATAATTAGTGAAGTATCTATAGAATTGATTTGATGCATGGCGGATTTTACTCCTCATTTGGGGATTTTTTGTTGTTATTTGATCAAATTCTTCTTTGATTATTTAATATTGTTTTTTTTTTTGTCTCTCCCTGTAATGTAATTTATTGAAAAGAGTAAAAAAATGCTCTAAATCAGGAAACTTTTATTTATGGTTTAATGGTGTTTTACAAATCTGATTCCGGCTCTTTCAAGAAATTAGAGAAATTAGTTGGCACACACGAGACAAGTTGTGTGCCAATCCCTCTCTGAAGCACCACCCCTATCCTATGGAAATTTTTTTTTCCAACTCTAACATTGGCATCATGACTAGCCGAAAAATTACGCAATCTCTTAAGAAAGTATTTGTGTCTTACATTTCAACCATTGGTATCGTGTGTGTACATGATTGTGCTAATCAATAGGTTTTTACATTTGGTGTTGGACTTTCAGACCTTCATCTTATGCTGAGTGTTTTTTTTTTTTTTTTTTTTTTTTTTTAGTTTGGGAGAAAAAGAAAGGAAAAATAATGATTTATTTTGCTTTTGGTTAAAATTTGGTTGTTATTTGTTTCAGACTCCTTGCGGTCACAATTTCTGTTTAAAATGTTTCGAGAAATGGGTGAAGGCGAAGACACGTGGGAAATCAGAGTGTCCCCAGTGTCGCACTGAGGTTCCTAAGAGTATTCTAACTAATCCAAGGATTAACTCTGCCCTTGCTGTTGCAATCCGTATGGCAAAGGTTGCAAGGAATAGCGGTTCCATGGCAGGTCCAGTGAAAGTCTATCACGTTGTTCAGAACCAGAGTAGACCAGACGAAGCTTTTACAACAGAGCGGGCAAAGAAAACTGGGAAGGCTAATGCTTGCAGCGGGAAGATCTTTGTCACTATCCCGACTGACCACTTTGGACCCATACTTGCCGAGAATGATCCTAGGAGGAATCAGGGAGTTTTGGTTGGAGAGTCATGGGGGGATAGGCTGGAATGCAGACAATGGGGAGTCCACTTTCCTCATGTTGCGGGAATTGCTGGGCAGTCTAACTATGGTGCGCAGTCTGTGGCTCTTTCAGGAGGTTACCAAGATGACGAGGACCATGGAGAATGGTTTCTCTATACAGGAAGGTTAAACTTATAAACTCCTGTGCTGATATTGTGTATTAATGCTTTATGTCTTTGCTCATTTGCTATCTCATGTTAATGTTTTCTAATGGTTAATTTGATGAAATCCTTTGTCTGGCAAACAGTGGGGGAAGAGACCTCAGTGGTAATAAACGCACAAACAAAGAGCAGTCATTTGATCAAAAGTTTGAGAAATATAATGAAGCACTGCGTGTTAGTTGCCAAAAAGGATATCCAGTACGAGTTGTGAGGTATCTTCTATGTTTTCTTACTTTTCTTTTTCGTTTCCTGGGAAATAAATCCATTCAAATTCATATGTGGATAGTGAAAAGGGATTCTTTTTATCCCTTTTCCCAATGTAGTGAAAATCCACATTCATATATTGCATGATTTATTTGTGTAAAGATCTACCCACTTGGGCTTACATGTCGTATGATGATCAAGCTGCTGAATTTTGAACTGGTTGTTTATGTTACTTGATCCATCATTATTGTTTGAAGCTACGTCAAGTGCTGCCATGAAAATATGGACTAATTGTGATTCTAGTGGTAGTTTCAGTTTGTTAGATTTTCTTATTGTGTTTTTAATTTTGAAATTACCATGTGCTGCCTGTACATACACTTGTTTCTCGGGTAAACTTGTTTCTTTTTTAATTTGTGTTTAATTTTTAGACATTGCAACTTTCAGGTCTCACAAAGAGAAGCGCTCATCATATGCTCCAGAAACTGGGATTCGATATGATGGAGTTTATAGAATAGAAAAATGTTGGCGAAAAATTGGGATCCAGGTTTGTTGGTTTCTTTTATTTTCTTACTTTACATTAAACTCTGGGCACATGTCTTTACTTTCCTACCAGTCCTGGATTGATCTAACCGAAGAAGTGTTATTTACAGGGCCAAAAAGTCTGTAGATATCTCTTTGTTCGATGTGACAATGAACCTGCTCCTTGGACAAGGTTCTTTTTTTCTTCTTCTTTTCATTATGTTTCGGTTCCTTTTCTCTTCCTAATTACAGAGATCCATATCTACTTACTAATAACGTAATTCTCTGCGTCATCAACTGTAGTGATGAGCACGGAGACCGTCCCAGACCTCTGCCTGTTATTAAGGAGCTTAGCGGGGCAACTGATATTACAGATAGAAAGGACAGACCATCTTGGGATTATGATGTGAGTTACATTGCTGTTTTCTTTCCGCTTATTCTTTACTGAGTTTTATTATATTTTAGTATTGGTATCTGGTTCCTCCAGATATTGCTATTTTCGTGTCAGCTAGCTTTATTATCATTGTAACAAGTAAACATTTTCTCCCACTCTCAAATCCTTACTTTTCAGTCCTTAGGTAATGTTTGAGCAATTCTATTTTCACGTATTTATACATGTTCTATGAAAAGGTTAACTGGGAGTTCCATGTCTTTCAGGAGGAAGAAAGTTGCTGGAAATGGAAAAAACCTCCTCCTCCAAGTAACAAACCCGTGCAGACAGGATATCCTGGAGACACTGAAGATTTTAAGAAAGTAAGGAAAGCATGGAAAAAGGCACAAAATAAGTCCCTTACAAACATGTATCTTAAAGGTTTAATCTCTCTCTCCTTTCTCTCTATCTCTCCATTACCAACGAAATTAATTACTGTGACCATGGTGGTGTCCAACTCTTAATTTAGCAGCGTGTTGCTTAGCTTCTGTCTCGATTCTGGTTGCAGGGTTCAAATGTCAAATTTGCCTGGAAGTAATGACTCTTCCCCTGACAACTCCATGTGCTCACAACTTTTGCAAGCCTTGCTTAGAGAATGTTTTTGCTGGTAAGACTTTTGTTAGAGAGAGGTCTTCTCATGGTAGGACACTTAGAGCAAAAAAGTCAATAATGAAGTGCCCGTCGTGCACGACAGACTTATCTGAGTTCCTTCAAAACCCTCAGGTATGAAAAATTTTCACATCAGAGCTAAGATCTCTCTGAGATCATTTATGTTACATGAGTATCATGCACACATTATTTAGTTGATGTACTTTGCTTTGTGAAAAAAATGAAGGCCATGCTGCACTACTGGTGTTTGCTTTGTTCAGTAAGGGGCATTAACCATGATTTGTATCAGGTTAATAGAGAGCTGATGGGTGTCATAGAGGATCTCCAACGCAAGGCCAAGGAGGAAAATGATGAGGACCCATGTGAAGAGTTGGATGAGTCCCTAAATATGACTGTAGCCGCTGAGGAAGGGAGTGACAATTCTGACTTGATGGAAGGTAATCCAGAAACTGAGGGTGAGCCTAAGCAGATGAACAAGCGCTTAAAGACTGAAGCTTCAGATTTATCCAGAAATGTGGATGTGCCAGAGTTCAAGAGTGGCAAATCTGCAGAGGAAGAGATGAAACATGATGTCGCAGACGGAAACAATGTTGTGGAAGATAGTGCAGCAGAAGAAACTATTGCAGCTGAAACTATGCTTAAATAGGTACCAGTGGATGTAGTTATTGGCAGGGGGAATGAATCACCATCTAGCCCTCTTCAAATTGTTTCAGATGACAACATTGAATGATGCTGGTGGTTAGAAATTCTATATACACACTGATACATGGCGTTTTGCTTACAGGTAAAAGGAAAATAGGGTTGGTATACTTTTGTAGTCTTAAGTTTGTTCTTTTTTGCATCTTTTTTGGGCAACAGAAAGTTTTTTTTGGGGGGATAGTTGAAAATAGGTATATAATCACATGGATAAATACAGAATAGTGCAAGGAAATTTATCTTTCTGATCTATTTTTTAAACACTAGTTCTTTATGAACCGCGTAAAAAGAACACGGCTAAACCGTGTACTCACACCCTAGTAGAACTCGCACCCCACTAAGTAGAGAGTTGCAAGTACACCGTTTTGGGATAATTTGTTTTGAGTGTTTTTTTTCTAGAGCGGTTCAAGAAGAATTTGTGCTTTTTAAATGGCTTATATTTTAAAGTTTGAAAGTAAGGCGAATGTCAAACTTATTATTAAAAAACTTATAAGTGTTGAATCAACATACTAGGTTTTATCAATGTTGTAATTTTTTTTTTTCTTTCTGAATCATGATATTAGTAATAAAACAGTGATAAGAGAGTACCTATGTTTGCCGGAGTACAAGTTGTGCGAGGCTCGGACAGGCCGGCATAAAACCTATGTTCAACTCTTAGGAGATATTCTCTAGTCGACCGGTACTTGCTACTGGAAAAGACTTTGGATTTGGATTTGAAGAGAGTACCTATCAATATTTGTTAATACTTAATACTGATCAACAGGAAAAAAACTAATGAATGAAAAAAGACTCCTAAAATTGCATTTCAAACTTTGTTAGTACCCGGCTGGAGGAGCTAGCATACTTCCGGTGGTCAGGGGACTGATTTGACTGTAAATCCATAGACATCAGGGGACTGATTGTTAGAAAGCCGATCCTTGACGCCTTTGTTGTCAGGCAGTTAGAAAGCAATCCAGAGAACGCCCAAATCATATTGTCGCCAATATTGGCTAGTGTAGGCCAAGATGACTGTTAAGAGCTATGTTGCATGGACACGGACACGGGACACAGTTACGACACGATTACGGGGACACGTCAAATTAAAAAAAAACGGGTTACGGGGACATGTTATGTATATTACTCAGATCATTAAAATCAAATATTATTACAATCCACATAACAAAATAATTACTCTTATTTTTAAAATATTTGATTACTAATTATATAATGTTAATAATAATATAAAAATGGTAAATTTTTTCATGAATAATACTTGGATATGACTGACACAAGAATAAATTAGCGTCACATTTAGTTTATTTTGATTTTCCAAACCAAAATAAATCATTTATGACGTGTCCGGAAGTGTCCAATATCAATTTTTACGCGACACGTGATGTGGCGTGTCCATCGAGTGTCGGGAAGTGTCGTAACCGTGTCGTGTCCGTTCGCGTGTCCGACACGGTTACGTTATCTTTCTTGGAGTGTCCGTGCAACATAGGTTAAGAGCTCTTCATGCGGTGAACCACAAATATGGCCTGAGATATAAGATAAGAAAAACTGGCTCACCAGTCAAAAACTAAGTACATACTTCCAGCAAAACGAATCAATGTGGTTTGCAGGTGACCAACAATACAGATCCCAATCACTAAACCATCATAAACAATATTCACACACCAAAACTATATACACGTAAAATCCGAGTTCCTTGTTAGCATGGCCGAGATGTATGATCATGTAGATGAGTTCTGTAGCAAAACCTATTCCATTGCTGATGGTGAATAGATCACTTCCTATGGTAGTGAATGGTAAACCATACAGATTCCGAAGTGCAGAGCGGAATATCAAAAATAAGAGACATTGATACTTATCCCAGGATCTAGATCTCAGTTTTGGCTTCTGCTTAAGCATAATGCAAGTTTTTGTATCTTCGTAGGGATTTATGCAGGGGTGGGAATTCTTCATAAGGTTGAGGTTCGTCCAGCTCTTACATGTTAATAATAACCACTGCATTCCTATTTCTCTCCTTCAAATATTTTCCGTCAGGTCAGCACTATATTCATATTGAACTTCTTCTCCGTGAACATTACTAGAAGATTAGAAGTGCATTGAAACAGCATGCCGAAGATCATTAAATGAACCTAAAAACCAAACTTCAAGACAGAAAATGAAACTGAAAAAGATAATAGGATGATGCATCTTTGTTATGAAAAGACCAAACAAGATAAAACTCGTTTTAACACCAAAACAGCAATTAACATCTAAGGGAAGCGCGTAACTTCATTCTTGCTTCACCTCACCATCATCATCATCATCATCATCATCATCATCATCATCATTCTCTTCATTTTTATCATTCTCATCTTCTTCATGGGACACTTCCCATTGTATTTGCCCTAGATAAGTACCAGTTTCAAGTGACTGTAGGCTCTCCCCATAGACAGATACACGGTGCGTGGAAACCTTTGTTTCAAAGACTGTTAGGGCTTCAACAGTGTCGTGTTTTGGGTCGTACAAAACAATATGTAAAAATTTATCAGCATTTAACCCTAACACAATCTTTCCATTCCTTAAAGATTTCAAGGGCATAAAACTATGAATTGACCCAAACAGTTCTGTTAGCTCAATGGTGAAAAGTTTGGTCCATGATTTCTCCTCCCCGTTGATCTTCAACTCCCACAAACTTGTAACCTCCAAATCATCAATAAAAAAGCAAAGTGAATTTCCTAAAGCACACAAAATTGGTGGGACATCTGAATTGAAGTCCGGCAGTAGCGTCCCATCAAACTCCTCGGTCTCAAATTCAAAACGGAGAATTAATTGACCTTCTAAGGTAGCTTCCACATACGCTAACCAATGAGCAGCTCCGCCAACAGTCTGTCGAACGGCATCAGCATGTAACATTCCATGCCAATACAAATCATCTATCTCGACGTTATCAACTCTTCTCCATGAATTTGATTTCAACGAATAGACCTGAACCTCACACATACCTTCCTGCAAAGCCTCGGTTAAATGTACCACTTTGAAATCTTCAATTCCTGCAGAATAACCTAAACCATATTCTTCATATTCCCTGCCCTCAGCCTTTGTACCAGCTGGTGGATTCGGTAATCTCTTACATTCATTTGTAGTTGGGTTCCACAACATAAGAACACACTCGTGGAACTTGCTAACATGCCTTAATAAGAACAAACCGTAACAACATCCAAAAACTTCAATTCCCATCCCCAGAGACTTAACGGGATATTCGACATGACTATATTCCTCACATGTAAACAAAGATGGGTCGTAACAAAAGGTATCTATATCAACGTGACCATGCAACATGAGATTGAATTTTTCCATTTCACTAGAAAACCTACGCTGGGCTCTTAGAAATCTAGTATGTTTTAATTCATTGTTCCAGAAATGATTTACGCACCTGAATCGTGAGATCGACTTTAATGGAAGTCGAACAAGAATGTCTAAGAGGATGTCCCAATGTAAGTTCACCATTAATCCCCCCCCTGCATAAAATTAAGCAAAATACCATTTTTATGAGAAATCAAATCAGATTTAGTTTCTAACAAGCCAATGAAAAATGTAAAGAAATAATAACAGAATTGGTGGTTACTTGACTGTTTTCAACGAGACAAAAATCAAAACACCTGAGAGAATAGTGAGAGACAGACTAGCTGGAAGATTGAAGGTGGTGGCGTGTTCCTCCAGATCGAATGGAACGAAAAGCTTGCTAGGGTTTGTATTCTGTGAGGTGTTTTACTCGGACCGGAGGAAAATGAGATTTTGAAAGAGGGGAAGGGGGAAAACCCCGAAAGTCCTTTTATTAGGGTTTCTTCGTGTGTTTTTTTGGATACACAAATTACTTTTGGACTTGGTTAAATCAAAATGTCAAAAGTTAGTTTGGCCAAAAATGAAAAAGCCAACAATGCCACACGCAATGAAGTTCACAATTCGCTTTATCCCGAAAGGAATCAAATGGATATAGTTTAGCGTTCGGTGCATCGGGATATGTATGGACAGAAAAAGGGCCCATGTGTTGTCTCCGGCGGTGTAAAACTAGGTGAAAAAGTCGAAGTGAGTTTAGACTTATTCCAATTTTTTGTGAAATAAAACTTTTTTGTTTTTGATTTTTAAAATTGACTTTTGTTTTGTCTCAAATATAATTACAGGCATAAACTCCTTTGAGTATATATTTTTATTTAATTTTTATATATACTTCTTTGAGTATATATTTTGACTCTTCTGTTTCTTATTTTATCTTCAATAATACAATTTTAACCTTTCTCCTCGGAAAACGTAAAATAAAATATGAGACCCCTCGTGCCTCTTGAGCAGGTCCAGTCTAAAAATATTTTACTGCAAACAAATATAAGAAGCTGATTATCAGCGAAAAGACATTAGACTACTATAGTCTAGTAGTATTACGAATTACATTCAGAGGATCTTGAAACCGATATCTAGTTAACTTGTGGGGCAACTGGCGTTGTCATCGATGATGGTACAACAACATAAGTTAGCACATGGTCGACTGATAATGTCCGCAAGACAACATACACTGAAACAATATCTCTCGAGTGTTGTTGAGCAGCAGCTTTTCGCCTGAGAAATTGCTGGAAACAACCAAAGCATCATAATAACTACCATAATTGCCATGAGAGATTTCCTTTCCATTTCAATCCAGATAAATTTCTCTTCCTTAAATGTACCATCTACTTGTGTATATATAGTAAGCAGTTAAGCCTTAAGGGAGAAGATTGGTTGTTATGCGTGTGCCAACTACTCTGCTTTCCGTGGTGCTGGTCATCTTGGCATGTCTTTGTTCTTCCCATGATTTTTTTTTTTTTTTTGATTATCAATAACCAGAGCCCACCTAGATACCACCTAAGATTATTTTGATTTAGCCCCCGAGTAGGAATAGATGCTCCTTTATCGGTATCTATCATATCGCATATATAGGTGGGAATTAACAAATTTGATTATAGCTTTTATTCTTCTTTTGAAAATTGAAGTCTATTGGAAAAAGTTCGATAATAATAGTGATTGGAAAAAACTCATATATCAAAGAAAAAGCTGATGCAAATTAAACAAAAACAACTTCTAAACGTGTATTTCGAAAATCAATAAATTAAATATTACAGACTGTGAAAATGACCATATTACCCTTATTGGAAATAAGTGCAATAAATATTATGGAGAATGTGAAAATGATCAAACTATCCTTATTGAAAATAAATAAAGTAAAGGTTAATATTCTTCTAAGTTTGGTTTGTTTTGTTATATTGTCACTCTAGAATGTAGATTTAAATCACTCTATATATTACATTCTATACTTTGGTTTGCTATGCTATGTTGTTTAACCGTGTCTATATTTAACAATGCCTTGTATGTTTCAGGCAAAGTGGCGCATTTGTTGGTCTTTTTTTAAGGCTCGGTTTGAAATTTTCTTATATATAAAAGTAGATGTAAAATATAACCATATATTTAAATGTGAAATGATGGTTGAATACCTCACTCCTCATTTTTTTTTTTCAAGTTTTTTTTTTTACAACTCTTACAAGAGTTGTGATAGTAATAATAAAAAAATAGGACAAAACTACCAATATTGAGAGGAAGGAAGGATGGTTCAAGGCTTGTGCACAACACCTAGTTGGCTTGTGTTCGAATCTCTCAAACACCATTATTCCAAATGATATTTTTTTTAATCTTCAACAACCCTTATAAGTGTTGTCGTATAGTTATTCACTACGTTAACGAGATGAGTTGTTAAAGTCTAAAGGTGGTCACTACTCTTTTCACAAAAACGTTGTGATTTCGATTCTCGTCACGACTCTTTGTTCCTCTTTGGTCCTAAGAGTTGGACGTTTTTATACATTGACAACTTTTGTCAAACAAAAGTTGTCAAACATACCACCTTTCACAACCTTAAATATACGAGTTGTGAAGTTAAAGTTGTAGATTACTGTTTTTCCCGTAGTGTAGAATACGGGTAGATTCAAGCGGAACTTCAATAAATCTGAGTTCTAGGGTAGAAACTCATAAAATACATTAAAGTCATATTAAAATTGATCATCAAAAACTACCTAAGACGTAGCCCGTGGAGCTCTTTATATAGATAACTCCCTGAACATGAAAATAACCTACCAGAACCCTAAACTTGTTATCTAAGATAACTAAGACATCCATAAGCTAATAAAACTCTAAAAATAGATATTCTAGATACTTTTAGATATTCCTAAGATTTAACTAAATAATAAAAACAAAAATGCCAATAATATTTATTTTCCATATTTTGTCCTGCATCATTCTTCCCTTGTTAGAGAAAATTCGACCTCGAATTTTCCCTTGTAGTTCTCCTGTCCTGTGTATATCTTGCAGAAAATAGCCAACCTCGAACTTTTCATTTTCTTTGCCAAGCAGTAACCTTGGAAATGCAAATAAACAAAAGTGAGTTTCCACATCTAATCTCTCTTTTGCTTTTCTGCGGTCAAAAACAAATGTCACATCAGTAGTGGTAATAGTGGTGTCAACCTTGCTAGTACCAACCACTAATTTCCTGACTCCATCTTCCAGTGGGTTGAACCAAAACATTCCTTCCGTAATAAGACCACCCAGATTATCTTCATATGGAGTCTGTCTTGATTTGCCAAGATCAAAAAAAAAATCCATAATTTGAAATCCTTGTAGTTCCTCACATTTTTGAATATCATGTGGGTTAACTATGCACTGCGCATTATTCTTGCCGGCAATATCACATAAAACTGATAAACGAAGAGTGTTGCTGGTTCCGTAATTCACTAATCGTTCTTGTACATCTGTTAAGTTTTGAATAACACCCACCAACAGGTTCTTTAATGCTACAACCAGATTCTTTATCCAAATAATGACCATAATCACCAAAGTAATAGTCACTAAGTTGAAAAGACATGCTAATGAGATATCAGTTGCCTTCTTCTTTTGTTTTGACCTTCCTCGATCAAAAACAAAACCCTCATCATTAGTAACAGTGAAACTTGGAATCTCACCTTGTGACACCAACTGATGACAATCCTTCACACGCTCTCTTGAGTAACGGATCTCCATGGCAAGGTAATATTCAGGAACTGTATCCCTCCAACTGTTAGAGAAAACTTTCTCACTACAAGTTTCCTGATGTGTAAATTCTTCCTTGTAACAATCTGATGTTGAACTAAAATTATTTACTACGGAATCACCTAATATTTGAGAATGGAAGAAATTTAAATCACCAATACCAACCCTAGGAATCAACTTAGGCATCAATGCTCCTGCATTAGTCGGAACACTAATCTGATCTCTAACAACAAATCCGTTATCAGACTTATGATGCCAAGAAACAAATCCGTTAACAAAATTCTTTGTTTCTAACTCTTCAATCATAGTATTTCTCCCTTTGTTAGAGAAAATTTGCCCACAAATTTTACCATCACTAAACGTTTCTTTGTAACAATCTGAACTTAAACTACAACTGTTTAGTGTGTCTAAAACTTTATTTTCATGAACAGAATCCCATAATGTCATAGGAATACTTACAATCTTTATGTATTCCTGGATAGAAGGATCAGTAAAGCCTGACTTACACAAAACTTCATCATATGGATATGTATCGTAGACCGGCGGTGAACTCCAATCCACGAAGACTTGATGTTCGTTATTCTCAATGACCGAAAATAACGATGCCTCCAGATCGTGTCCACGAAAGGAAGTTTCGTTGAACACCGCATGTCCATCATCTTCATAATCTCCTCCTGGTAGATCCGAAGGGTCAGTTTCATGATCACTATCCTCTGACACTTCTTCAAATCTCATAACATTAGTAACAAGATAATCCTCTTGACTACCTTCTGGTAATTCAACAGGTATATAATCAGTAACAAGATAATCCTCTTGATTGCCTTCCGACAATTCAACAGGTACATGGTTGCCATACGGGATCTCCATACGGGCTTCCATAAGTTCTCTGTGTTGAATTTCTTTAACAATTCGCTACAAGTCTTCAATCTGACGCCTCATCTTAGCCAACTCTATTTGACTCCTCTCCATGATGCAGAAAAAAATCTAGGATCTTTTCGCTCTGATACCAATTAATGTAGAGAAAATCTTAGAATAGGTAGAATACGTGTAGATTCAAGCAGAACTTCAATAAATCTGAGTTCTAGGGTAGAAACTCATAAAAGACATTAAATTGATCATCAAAAACTACCTAAGCCGTAGCTCATGGAGCTCTTTATATAGATATATAACTCCCTGAACATGAAAATAACCTACCAGAACCCTAAACTTGTTATCTAAAATAACTAAGACATCCATAAGCTAATAAAACTCTAAAAATAGATATTCTAGATACTTTTAGATATTCCTAAGATTTAACTAAATAATAAAAATAGAAATACCAATAATATTTATTTTCCATATTTTGTCCTGCATCAGTAAGATACATCGATTGAATTGGGTTCTTTAACTCATTCAGCTTACCCTGTAATAAACATCAAATTTAACAAACATCACAGTAAATACAGGTTGCTTGGAGTTCCACATCACAGTAAATACAGGTTGTTTCTATTGCCAGCTGAACTTACAACTCTACTCTGCTTCCAGTCCCACAAATACCTTTTTTGGGTCAACTGAACCTTGTTTGCTTATCATGTAGTTAGTTAAAAATATGACCCCTTTACGATTTAGTATTTGTGGGATTATAATATTCTAAGAACCCATCAAAATCCATGTATTACCACTTAGAAATAAAGAAAAAAAAGAAAAGGAATTAACAGGAAACTGGAAAGCAATTACAGACTCGTCTTATGTGAATGATTGTCTTATTAGATTGTACTACTCCATCCGTTACTTTTTAATAGGCCAGTTTTATTTTTTGAGAAAATTAAGGAAATTTTGAGAACTAATCATTGAAAGTGGTCCTCTAGACACTTGTCAATAAAAGAAGTGAAGTGAGATGGTCCCATGACACTTGTCAGCCAAAGAAGTAATTGAAATGGTCCACATAACACTTGTCATCAAAAGAAGTTAAAAGAAAAGTGGTCCCAAAAAATTAAAGTAACATTTGACTTTCCCAATTGGGAAACCAGCCTATTTTTTTGTAACATTTATTTATAGAAACTGGCCTATTAAAAAGTAACGGAGGGAGTATCAGCAATCATATAGTAGAAAATAAGAAATATTTAAGCAAATAGAGATGACGTATGGTGATTTTACCCGTGACTTTACTTGATTCGTTGATGTCGTGTGAAGATTAGGGCTATGAACCAAAAAGATAAATTGAAATCAGTAAAAAAAAAAACAATAAACAGCAATAAAAAAATAACAAAGAAAAACCCAAAAGAGAGCAGCAACCGGAAATTAAATCCCTATCTTGTAGGTCCATGTATTATCACCAAGAAACGAAAAAAAACAATCCAAAAAAACTCAACAGGAGATGATGGATCATATTATGAATTAAACAAGGAGAATCGAGAATCAAAACAGAAATAAAAGGAGGCGGTAAAAGAGAGTATCAATTAGGGTAATATGAATTAAACATGGAGAATGGAGAATCAATACAAAGAGAAGAGGAGACGATAAAAGAGAATATCAATTAGGGTTTGGAGATAAACTTTTATGCACACCCGGAATAAGTATGTATAAGAGCTTCTCCAATGGTAAATGTGGATGCTTCCTATGTGGCATCACTTTTAAGACATCCTCTAGGTATAAAATCCTAAATATTAGGAGAAAATAAATTTTATCTCCAACCCATAGAGTGTTGTATCCTTCTTTTGCTTATTTGTAGGTGAATAATTGGTTAAAATTAATTCCATTTTTGTTTTTAATGATTTTTATTAATAAAAGTCTGACTAGGATGGGAAGACATCCTCTAAGTGAATGTCTAAACCTAGAGGTTCACTTAGAGGATGTCTAACTTTTTTTTTGCCACATCATCCTCATATCAATGGGTTGGAGATGATTTTTTATAAAAATAGTTGTGTATCCTATGTGGATGAAGACTTTTTCCTTCACACACATTCCATTGGAGAAGCTCTAAGGAGAAGATGCCAAAAATTGCTGTCGAAATGATATAGAAGTGGGGTTGAAAATACCAAAAATTGGTGGTTGGAAAAACCAAAGATTTCTATTGGTCTAGATATTCTTCGGTGGGGCCTTCATCTTTTAACCACATCAAAGGAAAATCACCTGAAATCATATTATTATTATTATTATTATTAGTATATAATGTTAAAATATATATTATTTAAATATTATTACATGAAACTAGTTGGAAGCCTAACAAGCTAAGCTCCAACGACATACTACTACATTAATTGAACAGGTTGCTGTGCTAACCTACCAGCGAGCCTCATGGGTAACCTAGCAAGGGAGCCGAAATGGCGGGAGGGGGCTGAGATTATGTCACAAGGGGGCAAACTAACACTACCTTCCATGTTAATTCCTGCAATATTACGCCATTGGGAACTCGAATCTGGGACCTCCTGGAGCGCATTAAACTTTGGGGAACGGGGATGACCAGCTGAGCTAGGGGCCGTTCTATTATTATTAATTAATAGGAAAACTGTGGACGAAAGTGCTATAAAGGTGTAGTGATTTGGACCTCAATTGATACTACGTACGCTTTTGGGCAGGGCATGTGAAGAGCTCTGATATGTCACGGTACTATACTATTATACTAGTTAATGAAGGTTTTGTCACCAGGGGCGAATCCACAGACCCCACTGGCCCCATAGGATTTTTGGAAACGGAAAAGTCTGTATGTAATTTCATTCCAAATCACGTGGTGCCCCCACATTTTCTATGAGTTACTCGTATAAATTGGCATTTTTGAAACTGATTTCTAGATGTGTAAAACGTGTCGGCAGCACAACACAGCCCATAAAATTACGTGCTTAGCGTGCTATGTGCCGTGATGTGTCGTGCCGGAGATTATAACGTGTCGTGTTGTGCCGTGCTAGAAGGCGTGTTGGGCTGGGCAGTGCCAGAAAAATAAACGTGCTGTATCGTGCCGTGCTGTGCTGTACCGGGCACATTATTTTATATTTTCTAATATAAATGTTTTCCAAATATTTAAGTATTATATGTATTATTATGAATATAAGTCGACATAACGATGATAACATGTCAATAATTGGCTAGAATAAAGGCTTTTTATTGAAATATACACAAAATGTGATGTATTGTGCCATGTTTTGTGGTATTTTATACATATTATGATGTGCTTTGTTAACATGTTGTGTTGTGCCGTTCCACGTGCTAATCCGTGCTGCGTGATGTGCTGGACTACTGTGCCAATAAGTCAAACCCAGCACGTCACATTTAACTAACGTGTTGTGGCGTGCTGGGCTAAGTCACGTGTTGGGCTGGGCTGTGTTCAAATTTTAGCGTGATGTGCTGTGCTCGTGCTCGCACAACCCAATTTACACATTTCAGCCAAAACTATCGGAAAGTTAAGGATTGCAATCCATATCTTACTGTAAACAAAGTGGTTTAGTTAGGTTTAAACTCCATATAATATGAATGATTCATATGAATAAGAAAAAGAATGATAAAATTTCCTCTTTTCATAAATTCGATAACATCCGCTTCCAATTCTGTTGCCAACATCAAGTCATTTTGGTTGTGTCTGAATGCAGTCACCACTTTTCTATTTTTACCAAACACTAAAGCTTAAGAGCAAAACAACTGTTCTCCAGCTCATTTACTCTCTGACCAATTTCAATTAATTAGCATTTTCAAATTTTCTCGTGGTCATCCAAATTCATGTTCCCTGCCTTTTAAACTCTTCCAAATGTGATTGATTTAGTCATTGTGTGCACAACAACCCCTTAATGGAAAATTGAAAATGGTGTTGCCTGCGATGTGCATCTGCTGGGTCTCAAGAGTGATATTGCGTCGACGATCAAATCTGCCCAGTAATGGGAACTTCTGGTTTTATGTGTATTACCTACAAAAGCGACAAAACAATCAAATTAAGTAGTTTATTTTACGAAGACTTACTCAAAATTTTCATTTTTTCTTCTTCAATTACTTGATTTTTGTATCGTGTTTTACTGATTGATGGAATTGGGATGACTATGATGGCTGTTTTGGATTACGTTCTAGTTATGATCTTCAAAATTAAATTGTGCCCCCATTGAACTTTTATTCTGGATTCGCCACTGTTTGTCACATATTGATGAAGTGATATGTCGTGCCTGTATTCATTCTTTCTTTTTGTGGATAGAACTAATGTAAGGTGCATACGCAAATATGCTTTAGCCAAAATCGAAACACATTTGGAACGAAGTAGTGTGTGTATGAAGATCAAATGGCCTTCACTAGAGGTGCAAATTGGGCCGGGCCAACACGTTTATGGCACAACGCAACACGTAAAAATTCGATCAGGGCACCGACATAGCACAGGCACATCATTTATTTTATAAATGTGATGTTCATTACCAAAAGATATGAAAATTTTGGACGAAATAGCTAGAGTTGTACGTAGTGAGACTTAGTTTGAGTATTGGGACGGGGCATGTGCACAGCTCTGATATGTCGGAATAACTATACTTTTAATCTATTGAAATGTATGTAGCAAGACAGCAACTAATCAACTAGCACAGTACTAACTAATGATGTGATATGTCATGCCTTGACTGTATTGATTTTTCCCTTTTTTTGGATAGAACGAATGTAAGGTGCACAACCAAATGAAATATAGTATGTGTGTATGAAAAAGATCAATGGCTTCTAACATCTTATTCGACTAGTGTATATAATTCTTCTATTTCTTAATTTGTAACGTAGTTATTTTTTCTTTTGGCAATTTATCAGGAAAAAATAGTGGTAATTACTCTGACGTACTGTGTCCTTGAATTTTATTTTTTACTTTAGGCCAAAGGAAAATGAGATATGGCCTTAAGGGCCGGACGTACAAAATGTGGTAAAGGAAACATGTTACATGCTTGGTGATTACTTGCCAAAACCGAACAAGGAATACGGCTGTGTAAGTCTCATAATGCATTGTGGGGTTTACTAATGCAAATAATTGAAAACCAATCTAGTTTTTGGGATAAGGGAGAACCTGATAAACCTGGCGTCATTAAGGGCGGCCCTGAAAGAATTAAGGGAGACCAATAAAACAAAATAGCGTCACCCAAACGTAAAACGAAGTCACCCCTTATCTATGATTTTTCAAAATGGCTAATATGCCCTTCAATAATCGGTTGACAACACAAGAATCGGTAGTGAACAAAAATAATCGGTAGATAATTTAATAATCGGTAGTTAGTGTATATATATGTAGTGTTTGGATTTGTTTTTTGAGTTATTTAGTTTTAAAGTTTTAGAGTGGGAGAAGAAGAAGAAAGAAGCAGTGGGAGAAAACCATTTTTTCTTAAATCCACAACAAACATGGATGGGTATGAAGAAGAAGGTGAGAAATATCATGTTCAAGGTTCAATACTGATTAAAGAGATGATTAAATGCATTCAGCGCCATTAACGTCTCAGAATCGGTAGATAATAGAGTTTTTTATCTACCGATTATACCTTTCTGTTCAAAAAGATAAGCACAATCGGTAGACTCGTGATATTTATTATCTACCGATTGTATAATCGGTAGTATCGTGATGTTCATTATCTACCGATTGTGCTAGTAGCTTCAAATTCAAAATTTTCAAAAATCAATGGAATTTTGAGTTTCTGTATTTTCACAATCGGTAGACTCGTGATGTTTATTATCTACCGATTGTATAATCGGTATGTTCATTATCTACCGATTGTGCTAGTAGCTTCAAATTCAAAATTTTCAAAAACCAATGGAATTTTGAGTTTCTGTATTTTCACAATCAGTAGACTCGTGATGTTCATTATCTACCGATTGTGCTAGTAGCCCCAAATTCAAAATTTTCAAAAACCAATGGAATTTTGAGTTTCTGTATTTTCACAATCGGTAGACTCGTGATGTGATTGTATAATTGGTAGTCTCGTGATGTTCATTATCTACGGATTGTGCTAGTAGCCCCAAATTCAAAATTTTCAAAAACCAATGAAATTTTATACTTTAACAATCGGTAGATAATACCACTATACTAACTACCGATTGTGTAAGGGCACTTAGGTAATCTCCAAACATTAAGACATCCCATAACCGTGTCTATGGGTTGGGAATAAAAAAGTCGCCCATAATTCTTTCAGGGTCGCCCTAATGACGCCAGGCTGATAAATGTATTACATATATTTTTTTTCAATGTAATAGGGAGGAAGAGAGGAAGCACAATGTAAAGGTGGAAGACGCGATGGTACGGATATCTGCAAAGGCTTGTCAGTTGTCACTCAAAATGTGATAAATATTCCGACTGCATAAATCCTATATATATGCAAGTCCATTCAGCCGATAACTTCATACACTTGGAATTCATCCCTCTTCAATTATAAAGTCTATAATCTAGCAGCTATGGCATTTCATGGGCACCAACATCTCTTCATTCAACCTCAAACCGTACTCACACTCAAAAGCTTGAAACCAGCATTACTTCTACATACTCAGCCTCCAAATATTGTTCCAAGTACCCAACGGAGGTCACATGTACATTATGTTGTTAGCCCTCGAACTACCAACAGTACTACTACTGATCCATTGTTAGCAAGGCGATCTGCCAACTATCACCCAAATATTTGGGATTATAAGTTTGTGGAATCTCTAACTAGTGATTATAAGGTGAGGAATATATATATGCATCCCCGTGTCATTAAATAGCAACATCTATCTGTAATACATTATATAATTTATCTTTGAGTTAATAATGTTTTATTTGCAAATTGTGTTGTTTGATGAACAGAGTGAGATTTGTGCTAATAGAGCTGAAAAATTGAAGGAAAATGTAAGAGGCATGTTTGGTGGAGCCAGTGAATTGCCGTATTTGTTGAAGCTGATCAACACCTTACAAAGACTAGGACTGGATTACCATTTCCATAGTGAGATAAAGAGCGCCCTTGACAAAATCCATATTAACGGCAAGGATGGTCATATTTCTCAGAATGACCTGACTATGGAATCAATAAAGTTCAGGCTCTTTAGGCAACATGGTTACAAAATCTCTCCAGGTTTCCTGATTTTCTCTCTATATATCTATCTAGATGCCACAAAATTTGTTAGATTTCTTTTTATGCGACTCTCTTAATTTCAAATTTGTAACTGATTTCTTGTGAGATTATCATTATAGATGTTTTAAAGAGCTTTGTGGAAGAGATAAATCAGAACAAAGGAAATGCTAAAGACTTCGAAGGCCTGCTGAGTTTATATGAAGCTTCATTCTGCGCTTATGAAGGGGAAGTAATCTTGATTGAAGCCCAACAAGTCACTAGCAAACATCTCAAGAATTTCCTAAATGAAAACAACAGTAGCATGTCGAATTTTTTGAAAGAAGAGATTATTCATTCCTTGGAGCTTCCTTTGTTATGGAGAGTGCCGAGAATGGAGGTCCGGCAGTACATAAAAATGTATGAGATGAAAGAAGATATGCACTCTTGCTTGCTTGAATTTGCTAAACTCGACTTCAATATGGTGCAAGCAACATACCATGAAGATTTGAAATATGCATCCAGGTATACAAAAACCTTCGTGATTTTATTTCTTACTTCTATATGGTGTGGGGTGCGTGTTTAATTATAATGCGCATTTTCATTATTAGGTGGTGGAAGGAATTGGCCCTTGATGAATCACTGGGATTTGCTAGAAATAGATTAGTAGAATGTTTTCTTTGGATTGTAGGGCTTAACTCTGAACCCAAATTCAAAAATGTGAGGAGACAGGTCACAAAAACTGCTTATCTCGGGACAGTAGTTGATGACGTTTATGATGTCTATGGTTCACTGGATGAACTCAAGCTATTTACAGAAGCTGTCCAAAGGTACTTATTGTATTATCGACCAAAAAAATGTGCAAGCAAAATAACCTGAACCATAAGTTTTTTTTTTTTTTTACAGGTGGGATATAAACACAGTGGAAAACCTTCCACATTACATGAAGATATGTTTCTTTGCTCTCTATAACACCGTTAATGAAATGGGTTATGAGGTTCTGAGAAACAACAATTTAGACGTTATGCCATACTTGAAGAAATCGGTAATTGCCGTCATATCTTTAATCAATAGCAGCTAAATTCAGTCCAAAAAATAAGATAAAAATGTTTTTGCACGAAATTGCAATATATGTCGATGAATCTAACGGGACAATACATATGTATGGTATTTCAGTGGGTAGATATATGCAATGCATACTTGCAAGAGGCAACATGGTACTACAGTGGATACATACCAACACTGAAAGAATATAAAGATAACGCATGGATAACTGTAGGAGGGCCTCTACTGAGTATTCATACGTATTGCCTACTTGGAGAACATGAAAATATTACAAAAGAAGCGTTAGAATGCGTGACCAACAACCAATCTGATCTCATGCGGTGGTCGTCCATGATTTTTCGACTTGCAGACGATTTAGGAACTTCAAAGGTACACATGCGCACATTTAAGTACTTGTAATAAATTGTTACTAGTTATTCACCTTGCGACAGTACTAACTTGTAGACGTATGTGATAATCAAATTTAGGATGAGCTCGAAAGGGGAGATGTTGCAAAATCAGTACAATGTTACATGCATGAAACTGGCGTCTCGGAGTCTATTGCCCGTGAGCATATGCAACATCTGATTAGTGCTTCATGGGAAAAAATGAATACAAGTCTACCTTCTTCACGGGATGTTTTCCCAAGTTCATTTATCAACACTGTCCAAAATGTTGCTAGAATGGGACAGTATATATATCAATACGGAGATGGATTCGGTATACCGAATCGTGAAGCAAAAGACCGAATTACGTCCATTATTGTTGAACCCATCCCAGTTTAAGATGAGAAAATATTTGATGGGAGCGTTTTTGGATGGGGCATATAATAAGATGTTGACATGTGTCCTTTCATATTAATTGTTTTCACAAATCCTGTTTCCAAAAATACCAGATATAAAATATAAACAATTATGATAAGCAATATTTTCTCTAAAAATACATTTCTTTTATGTTTTTGGAAACAAAATTTGTTAGAATCAATTAATTGGAAATACACATGTCAACATTTTTATGTGTCCCCCATGCCCCCATCCAAAAACGCCCCCATCGAAAAATTTCTCGTTTAAGATATGGGAGGGAGGCTGAATGAGCCTGTTAATAATGTAATGAAAGAAAATCAATCACACGAAAAATGTTTAAAATGTTATTCCCGACTTCCAGTAAATTTATGCCATAAAATTAAACCCAAATCAAGAGTGATGAATAATACAAACAAAATAATCATGTCGTAGTTGTAGTCTCTAACCTTTTTTTTTTGATCGGTCAAAAGGAAAAAAATCATTTAAAAAGAGGTACTTAGGGTACCTCAACTCAATAAATATAATCGATCCAAAAAAAAAGATCGAGTTTGGAAACAATCACCCAAAGAAGAAACAAAGGAACAAGAGCCAAAAGTTGTAGTCTCTAATCTTATAGTCAATAAATAATCATATCGCACTTGCAGTCTGTAAACCCAACGTTGCCATATAAAAAATGTTTTGAGCAGCAGGCTGGCCACCAAAAAAAAACATTTCTTCTTTCTTCACTTAATTTTGTTTTTGTAGTGCCCCTCGGCTAGCCTTGCCCCTGCATGAGCTATCAGCAAAAAATTGTTTACCGATCAAAAAAACAGAACATGAAGTTTGATATACAGTATGATTGGAATCTGAACTTTAAAAGGAGTTTGCTGGTTTCACAGGTTATAATTTATTAGAAATGTGCCCCGTGCTACGCGTCAATCCTTTCTTTTCCTTTTTTTTAACCATATTTTTAATTTGGTAGCACGAGGCTTCACCTCACTCCAACCGATGCATTTTTGATCCCATGGGCATGATGTGCTCGGGCCACATATGTATTTAAGGTATAGCTCTCCTTAATCCATTGATCCGTATTAAAAATTACTTTTAAATAAAAAGAATTCTACTTTTTCTCACATAAATTTTAAAATTAGTTTCTCTAAAAAGTATTCCCCTCTAAATCCTTACAAAAAGAAAAAGAAAAAGAAAATATGCCGATTTTATTTATTTTTTTCTTGTACTTTCGCAAAATTATATGTGAAATTGGAAAATAAAAGTCCTAATATTGTAGGTACTCGATTTCCTAACTAAATTTGGACTTCCATAGGATTCCAAACACGATAAGTTAAGTTTTTTTGGCTCAGAATCTCCAGTCCCCTGGTTCCTTACACCCCGTGTCTCCTCCAATTATATAGTGACATGTGGCCCTTGTTTTCTTCCTTATATTTACGATTAATTGACATAGTTAAATCTTAGGTGTTAAACCTATGGATAAAAATGAGAAATATCTGGGTTCTCCTCTCATCATTGGCAATTCCAAGGTCAAAGATTTTGAAGATATACGGCTAGCATTTGAAAGAAGGTTAGGAAATTGTCAAGGTACAATAATGCATCAAGCTGGCAGAACTACCATGGTAAAGGTTGTCCTTAATTCCATTCCTACTTACCAAATGAGTACTTTTAAAATGCCTAAAAATCATTTGAAGAAGTTACATTCTATCTAAAGAAGGTTTTGGTGGGGATATAAGTCCAACAGAGGTAATAATCTAATTGCCTGGCAAAATATGTGCATATCCAAAGACCTTGGAGGCTTAGCATTCAGAGATTTGGAAATGTTAAATCATGCTTTACTTACCAAGTTAGCATGGAGAATTTATCATCAGCAAGATCTGCTCTTAGGTAAATTACTCAAGGCTAAATATTTTAAAAATGAAGACTTCCTGCATATTAGTTCTGAAAAGAACAATACTTCTTGGGTGTGGAAAGGGATTGAGCAAGGATTGTTTATTCTTCAACAATGTTAACATTACTGCTTTGAAGTCAACAATGGGAAAACAACAAGAATCTGGATGGATAAATGGAATATAGGTCTGAATGATAAAGTGGAGCCAATTGATCCTTCTCATCTCCAATATGTGTTTGTAAGTGAACTCATCATCACTGATACTAATATTTGGAATATGTCTCTCCTTAACACACTTTTTGCTCCTGAAGTGGTTGATAAGATCAAAGCAATGCAGTTATCTTCATCTGAAGAAGATGTTCTTAAATGGCTACCTTCAAGAGATGGAAATTTCACAGTTAAAAGTACCTACAACAAGCTCACTGAAAATAGAGTTCAGAATCAGTTGGCTATTAGTAATGTTCCTAAGGAAGTGTGGAAAGCTTTATGGAAGATGCAGTTGCCTCACAGAGTCAAATTATTCATCTGGAAATGTCTCAAAGATGTTATCCCAACCAGAGAAAGGCTATCTCAGTTCAACCACAGCATTGAAAATTATTGCAATATCTGCAATCACCAGAATGAGTCTTTGTTTCATCTTCTTATATCTTTTTTTTTGACGAAAAAGGGCAAGATTTATTGAAATAAAAATGCTTAAGTCACTAAAACAGTGACACAAAGCATAGAGAAAAGATCAGTGAACCACTGCATCCCAATTACAGATGAGAGTAGAAAGAGAAAAACCCGAAAAAATGTCCGAGTTCAAAGCCCAAGTAAACAACAAACACTTAACTGATATGATCAATTGATTAACATTCCTAGAATGATTATTGTAAACACGATTGTTTCGTTCCTTCCAGATAGTCCACCATATCGCAAACGACAACAAACTCCAAATCTTCTTCACTTTGCTAGAATTTTTCTTAGCTCCCCATTCCCATAAATTCAGCTTAACATCACCAGCAAGAGCCCAAGCAATACCAAAACTGTTTAGAAAATAAGACCAAATGGAAGCAACTGACTTACAGTGAAGAAAAAGGTGATCATTTGTTTTTACAAACTGATTGCAAAACAGGCAATTATTGCTCTGAACCAATCCAGCTCTGAACAACATATCAAGAGTTGGGGCACCTTTATAACACAAAGACCACACTAAGAATGACACCTTAAGTGGCACATTTGAGTTCCAAAGTTGCTTATCTGGAAATCTCAGCAGACCCCCATCTTCTAAAGTAGTATATGCATTAGCCACTGTAAAAGAATCCCCATATCTCCAAGCTCTCACATCTTCATCAGTATTCTGTGGAGGCTCACCAATCACCTGCAAAAGACTTTCCACCTCCAACACCTCATTATCTTGCAGTCTTCTACAAAACTTAAAATCCCAGGCTCCATTAGGAGTAGTCAGGTCTTTGACCATCAAATGCTTTGTTCTTGAAATCTTGTACAATTTGGAAAAAGTCTCTTAAGACAAGAATTACCAACCCAGACATCATCCCAAAAGTGAATACTACTGCCATTCCTCAAATTAAGAACTGTCCCCTCTTTAAAAAAATCTCTTGACTTTAAAATTCCAAGCCAAAGGCTGTGACAAACAGCTCTATTATGCTGTTTTGGAAATAAAGCTTCCACATCTCCTACAAATTTTTGATTAACAATTTTTCTCCATAGGGCTTGTTTTTCAGAACCATATTTCCAAATCCATTTGGCATGTAATGCCCTATTAACAATCTGCAATTTCTTTATACCTACTCCTCCTCTGCATTTAGGTAGATTAACTTTAGACCAATCAACCCAACTTTTCTTCTTCACAGAATTGTTTGAACCCCAAAGAAATCTTCTCATAATTCTTTCCAGTTCCTTTGAAATTGAAATAGGCATTTGAAACATTGATAAATAGTAAACTGGAAGGCTAGAAATAACTCTTTGGATCATTATGAGCCTCTGACCTTTAGATAAGTAAACCTTTTTCCAAGCTGCCAGCCTTTGTTGAACTCTAATAATGATATCAGCCCAGACCAATTTTCTCTTTTATTTACTGCCTATAAGGATACCTAGATAATTCATTGGTAATTGAGAATTTGAGCAGCCAAAAGACTCAACACAAATTTCTCCATTATGCAATTGGCCTATTCCAACTATAGTGGTCTTTCTATAATTTACCTTTAGACCAGAAATCATCTCAAAAGCAGTTAGAATATGCTTCAAATTCTGAACCTGCAATTCATCATCCTTGAGAAACACCACAAGATCATCTGCAAATTGCAAATGACTTATTGTGATTACATTCTGGGAAACTTTAAAGCCAGTGATTAGATCATCAGAAGCAGCTTTTTTGAGCATGATAGAAAGAACTTCAGCTTCTAAAATAAAGAGAAAAGGATAGATAGGGTCACCCTGTCTTATGCCTTTCTGACTCCTGAATAAATCAGTAGCCTCTCCTTTCAATAATACTGCAAATCTTGTCACATGCCAAAGCTGTGTGGAATTCTCTTAACATCAACATTGTTCAAGTCATAGAAAACTGTAACAATGTTAGAGAATGGAGTATCTCTTGGTTCTCACAAGACAATATTTCAAGTATAAAAGAATTGGACAGATGGAGGAAAACACTTATGGTAGCATGCTGGATAATCTGAAAAGAAAGATGCGACTGTATCTTTCAAAATAAAATTCTCAACCCTGCCAATACTGCATCTAGAATTAATTACCAGTTAGCTAGTTTCAGTAACATGAGTTGCACTCAAGCCATAAGTAGGAATGATCAATTAGATGTCACTTCATCTTTAGATCAACTGCATTCTGATAATACAACATGCACAGTATATGTTGATGCTTCTTTTGATCATTGTACTAACGATTGTGGCACTGGGATGGTGCTTTTTTCTTGTGTAGGTGAAACCAAAGGATTCAAAGGCTCATATGGAGATAGAGTGATAGATTCAGAAGCTGGAGAGTGTATGGCTATATTGGAAGCACTTAGCTGGATTAAAGCTTCAGGGATAAACAATATTAAAGTGATAGCAGATGCAAAAAATGTAGTTAACTCTATCTTGTTGAATAACTCCTTTGTTAGGTGGGAAAACAGAAAGATTATCAGAGATATCAAGATTCTTATGAACTCGTTTATTAATTGTCAGTTTATTTGTTAAGAGAGACAACAATAATTTGGCAGATGCCATTGCTAAGAAAGTGAGAAGAGAGAAATGTTCTATTGATGTTTCTCACAATGTGTTAAGTTATTTACAAACTTTCTTAGGCAGGATATTGAGCCTGCCAATATCTAATAAAATGCTTCTTGTTATTTAAACAAAAAAGATACGTTCACTTTCCTTTTATGGCATGAAGCCAGACCCGAATCAAATTCCAAACCTACCTCTCCTTATTCATTGATAAAAATAAGATGATTTTCTCGGTTTTTTTAGTTGCACTTGTAAACTTGCAGTGAGATTTCAAACCGAACTCATCCTAGAGAGATTGGGAAATGTGTAGTGGGAGAAATTTTTACATGCTTTAGCAATAATGCTGAGTGAATGGGAGGAGAAGATGTGATTATCTCAATCTTTATCCATAGTGTTTCCAAGATAGAGAGAATCAGTGCCATCCAACATTCTTTTCACAATTAACTCATGGGATTTTCCTGAAAAAGATTTGGTTTTGTTTATTGGCCAAATGATACGGTCCTCACACTAGCTGGGATCAAAAATCAAGTCTATATAAAAAGCTTGATTGTTGAAAATATGTTGAATAATGCCATGGTTACAGGTTTTGGTGCTCGATCTGGTAGGATCTATTAGATGCTTAACAGTTCTCAGCGTCTTTTGGAGCAATGGTTTGATGGTTTCCATGGAATTGACAGTAGTATGAAAACATCAGTAAAAGAAAAAAAAAATACAAGGTATATTGGGAATTTGGTTCGGGTTTGGCTCCATTCCATAAAAAGAAAGTGATTATATTCTTTCCAAAATTAACAATATCATTTAACGTAATTACGTAAATATAAAGGAAGAAAATAAGGGCCAGATGTCACTATATAATTGGAGGGATACGAAGGTACAGGCAAAGAGGGGACAAGAGATCCCGAGCCGTTTTGATTTTGAGTTTGTAATTTTTAAGCCAATCATACGTTGTCAAGTGCCCTCACCGAAACTCTTGTTTTACAAAAACCACAAAAATCCTTATTTCGGCCAATAGAAAGAAGGATTACTCTGGATCTCAATCATCTACGCTTTTGCGCAGGGCGTGCATGGGAAGAGCTTTGATATGTCACACTCACGGTACCATATATGCTTATCCAAATTCCCAACACATTTAAAATGAAATATAGTTTCTATGTATGAAGATCAATGGCCTTTCAATCCTGTTGTGGACTGCAGCTGCGAGAAGAAGAGTTAATAGCAAGTTTGCGAGTTGTGTCCTCAAGAATTGGGAAAATCTTTTTCTGTAATATAATGTTTGTTTTTTCTTTCTTTTCTACCTCTGGCAGACCTCCGTAAACTCTATCAATCTAATATATCTTCTTTTTTGATAAAAAATAAAGACCAATTGCCTTTCATTTTCCATCCCGACCACGGATATATATTGTCTATAATTCTTCAAATCTGCATGATTGATTTTTTTTCTTTTACGGATGATAATTATAAATTGTGCCGTGGAGATATATCTTAGGAGGCAAGAAGAAAATGAGATTTTTCCTTGAGAGCCGGACGTCCAAAATGTGATAAAAGAAACATGCTACATGCTTCGTGATGCCAAACCGTACAAGGATACGGTTGTCTCAGTCTCATAATAAATCCTGGGGGTTCAACTAGAACACCGCCGCTACGATGGGGAGGGCCGACCGAAGAAAAGCAAAACACCGCTGCAATTTGGTTTTATAAGAAATTTTGTGCCTAAAGTGTATCACTTTTCTTGAAACAGATGGAGTACATTGTTTTATTAGTCGCAACGGAAAATTACGCATAAACCAAAATATGGCTACATAATGTGTTATACATCATTTGTGGTAATTTACGTAATAGCTATGTATTTAATTTCGAAAATGATTTTTGAACAGCTTATATAGCTAGCTTATATGAACAGCTGCTTATATGGCGTCTTGGAGGACTAAAAATAAAAATAAAATTTTGGCTTTGCGACTTTCTGGAATTTTCGATTCTAGGTTAAGATGGACAAGGGCATCCATTACGTCCGTTCTCCATAAACCAAAGTTATTGGTTCCTGTAAACTTTTCTACCTTGAGTTGTGATCTATGTGAATGAAGTATTTCTTCTTTTGTTTCTTTATCTTTACTTGTGTATATCGATGGTTCAAGTTCTATCGGCTCATCCGGATTAACCATTATAAACAAATATAGATAAAAAACAGAACCTTTGAGATTAATATTACCTCAAGCAATCTTCAGAAAAATACTTTCACTTCAACTTCAATCTGAGTACCCGTATCCAAGAGCGTCTCCTTTCTCTGATACCAATTGTTGCGCCAAAGCCTTCGGAAGCGTTAGGTTTGCACTACTACGAGGTATCTCAATATCGACAAAAACACAATCACAGACACAATAAGAACAAGTATTTAACGAGGTTGAATCATCGGGAAGGAATAAGCAATTTTATATATCACCATATAGGTTGGAATATACAAATCTCAAGCAGAGAAGAAGAGAACTCTTACTAGTTCTGGTGTCTTTTCTCTATTTCTCTCTATGGCTATTTATACACATAAATAGGACTGGACACATTCCTTACACTACACCATATGGCCCGATTTGAGACATATTGATTTTTGAGTTTGAGACATAGTGCTTCCACTCATATAAGAGTCTCAAATTGAAAATATGAGTTGCTTTAATTCTGATTTTTCAACTACTCTTACAAGTGTCTCAATTTTTTTACAAATGTCTTATAATTTTATAACTTTTGAAGACCTTTAAATAACTTCAATAATTATAATTTCTTTCTTATTTTAATTCCAATTTATTTCCCACCAAAACCCCAAAATTCCTCCAAAAATTCCCTCTCTTTCGCATTTAGTTCCTTCTCAATTCTCCCTCCATGTCTTTGTCTCACACCAAATTATCTTAAAATTGTATTCATATGATTACTTCCCACCATTTTTTTAAGTTCCCCCATTTATTTGGGTTCTCTTAAATTTAGACAAAATTGAATGTTAGTATTTTTTTTTCTTTATAAAACTTCAGATTTTTCTTATTCCTATTTGTTTACTTTTTTTCTCTTCTTTCTCTTTTTTTTTTTCTTCTTTCTTCCTTCTACTCTTATTTCCTTTTTATTTTCCTCGTCTCAAAACCAGAGAGAAATCGAGTGAAAGAAATATAGAGAAACCAAGATGCAAAGCCTCTCTTTAGCGTATACCAAAGCCAGATCCATACCTAAATCGACCAAAGATCTCCTTACATTAATAGATTTAGGCCTGCTAGATCTCAGATGTTCTTCTTCTAATTCCAAACCCTAAATCGACCAGAAATCGTCTTAAGTATGTTAGCAGAAATGAATACCCGTTTTACTGAGTTAACCTAATATCAGGTATGGGATCCTTTTTATAGATTTGTATATTCTGATTTTCTAAACCCTAGAAATGGTTTTAACTTTTGATTTTGAAGTCGCAGAAGAAGATTGAGATACAAATACCTAAAAGGTTCAGAGAAGATTCAGGTATAAATCCCTAACCTTATTACTTGTTTTGAGTTTTGATTTAAACTTAATCTGTGAATATTATAGCTCGTATGATATGTTTCTCTCTAGATTTTACAATTTATGTGCTTGTTTAGTTGATCTCATAGAGTTTTAAAGCATGGGTATGCTTATAATTTAAATTTTATGAAGTGTGATTTTTAATTTTGGTCATGTCTCTGGAGAGTTTAGATATTTTATTTTGTTTTGAACTTTTTGTTCAATTGAAAATAGTAGTATGATGGTATTTGTTTTGGTTTTTTCTTGTTTGTGTTGTCATTGAAGATTTTGAGTCCTGGGTTTTTGTAGATGAGATGAGATAAGGGTCACTATTGTTGAAATTGAATACCTTTTTCTTTTCAGTGTAGATTTGAGTCCTTAAGAGTATTTTTTGAAACTGAAAACTGTAGTTGTAACAATTTGCCAACATACTTCTGTGATTATGTAAAACTTCGGGATTTGTGTTGTCAAGGCATGGAGTGTTCCTTTTTTTTTCTAGGTGAGGCTGATCACCTGTAATCCTCACTATTCCTCTGATTTATTCATCCTTGCATATTCACTTGTCGCATTTCTTATCCACTTGCTTCATTCGTCCAGAGTTTACTTCGTGAGTTATGGTAGGCCTCAGTTTTAAAGATCCCATGTGGTTATCAGTACAATTTGTAAGTGGATTGGTAGAGTTGTTATCATATAATTCATATTAGATTTTTTCGCTGTAATAGCAACTACAGTTGGTGGTCGAAACGGCCAATCGAGGAAGATAAGGACTGAAATAAGTTGTAAGTGCTTTACTTGATTATGTGGTGCTAAAGTTAGTGTCACTGAAATATTTCGATTTTACTTTGTAGAATATTGGTTACATAGCAGAGCATATGGTTGGAATAGGTTCATTTGGAGTTGTCTTCCATGTAAACTGAAATTGAACTGGGTGTAGTCAGAAAACCTCGCTTTTTTTAGATTCTCATAGCTTTTTGTATATTGTAGTCCAAATGTAGAGAGACTGGACAGATAGTTGCAGTCAAGAAGGTTCTTCAAGACAAACGTTATAAGAATCGGGAGCTGCAAATTATGCAAATGTTGGATCACCCAAACATCGTAGCTCTAAAGCATAATTTTTTTTCGACCATAGGAAAGGAAGAGCTATACCTAAATATAGTACTTGAGTTCGTCCCAGACACTGTTTATTGTGTTGCAAAGCACTACAGTCGGATGAACCAGCGCATGCCCCTAACATACGTGAAACTCTATACTTATCAGGTCTGTGAAGTTCTTGACATCTTCTCTATGGATTTTCTTACATGGAGTCGTGCTTGGGTTTGATAATATATATACAGGGATTTTATTGATAAGAGACGGTAGTAGTATAGGTATGATGTTTCTCAGTAACAAATAGTTACTATCTGCTTCTGTGAAGAAAATATGCTATCCAAATGTCATATCGTAAATAAAGAGAACATTATACTGTATGTATCACATGTTCATAGTGGGCTAGTGCTTCAGCAAAGACACTTAAATGAAATTACTTACCGGTTTAAAATGTTTTGTGCAGATCTGCAGATCACTTGCTTACATTCTTAACTGTATTGGTATACGTAACCATGATATTAAGCCACATAATCTATTGGTAAGAGTCGCCTTGTTTGCTCTAATTAACAAGTACTCATTTACATACTTCATTTACAAGTTCTTCGTACACTTTATTAATCTTATACTGTTACGATCCTTTCTTATTTGCATTTTCATCACATCCCCATGTATAAAACCTCTAGACAATCAAAATGTCAAAAGGAAGAAGTACCACATATCAAGGTGGGTGTTCAACAAAAAGTTTTTAAACTACTTACACCCTTCTCAGTATCGTGGTGAATAGACAACCCCATCAGGTCCATGGATATCTACGATACTGCCACTCGAGATCAGTCGTACTCTGAAAGCTCAAACATAGAAAGGGTAACAGTAACATGTATATGGAGCGAGGGGTTTGTCTATTGGAACAGTAAAATGACACACCAAACCAACAATAAATGCAATCCAAGAAAGTGGTATGTGGTCTTATAAGACCTATCAGCCTACCTTTATGTGTTTTTGTCTATGGGATCATCATGTGTAATTAGGCGGACCATTTTGTTCAGAAAATGACCGTCTTTGGTATGGTTCTAACATGTAGATGCAATAAAGCTACTGCCTCTTTCTTCATCTCACGTTGCATTCCTAGAGCTCCTGTTTCTTATTGCTGGTGGTCAGGGCAGCTGGATAAGATGCAAATTTTATGACAATTTTCAAAGCCTGAAATTTGCATAGTAGTTAAAATGCTTGTAATTTTAGTATTGTGATGCAGTTTATCTCCTACAGTTGGATCACACTGCCAAACTAGAAGAGCTGGTGTATATCTGTGATCCTTAGTTAATACTAGAGTAGTCATTGCATGTGCCAAGAGGATTGAGCCTCTTTTTTTTTTTTTTTTTTTTTTTTTTTTTTAATTTCAGATGTTTCTTGGTTCTCTGCAAAATAATTTTTTTTCCTTGTGAGATTTCACGAAATAGCAATCATATATGTTCTTTTTCCCTTGTTTTGATGTTAACCAAAGCTATCTTGATTTATTACTGGTTATTTTTTTTTTTTTTTCAGAAACTCTTATCAGTTAATCATTTTTGTATTTAATTGTTGAATTGTACGCAACTTCCTTAATCATCTAGCTAATTTTTGCATTTTATGTTGTGTAACACTAAAGGTAGAAGAGAAGGTTGACACAATGAATAAAGGACAACAGAAGACGGTTTCTTCTGAGGTATATTTGACTGCAATAGTGTAATTTTTTAAATAATCCTTAAATATTTGCTTTTATACTTATTGGCATGCACGTCTTCTATCTTCTATGATAGGTGAGGTCATACTTGGCACACACGTAGATTGTCTTATACTGCTTTAAGAATTTTCTAAGTCTACTATTTTGTCCCTTTGTATAATCTTCTCATTACAAGAATAAGAGTAAGAACACGTGACCTATAGAATAATCTCAAAGAGGCTTTGTGGAGAGTTCCTTGGGTACGAACGTATGCATTCAGTCCACTGGCTCATGAAACCTTGCCTCAGTCTCACTAGAATCATATTCAAAGCGTTTCCTCACATTGCTAAAAGGAAATGGTAGCATAAAAAGTAGTAAGTAAACAAAACTTAAATTTATATGAAACAGGCTAACAAATCAGCACCGCCTCTACCTTTAGTATCTTCAGCTCCTAGGAAATCTTCACAGCATTTTCTTGGTGTATGAACTTGCAAGGAATCTTCAAATAGATGTTTAGGATTTAGGGATCAGGATATTGTTTGTGTAAATGTCTCTGAAATCTTGTCAAACTTACTGTAGCAGGCGCCCTTTATTTATTTTCAGTTGATTCTCGAAAGTTGCCATTTAGCCATGAATCATAATTGTCAATGTTGTTTTTTTCAGGTGAGGAAGCTCATTGCTTGTACTATTTGTGAGATAACAAGGACTCAATGTATCATTTTGGATTTCCCGTGTTGCCAAGGTTCCAAACTGGACGATTATCAAGTCTTTGGCATCTAAGTTTTTTGTTACTGATTATGTTTAACATCTTCTCTTGTATTTCAGCTTTTGTTTTTTATTTTTTCCTTGAACATATTAAATGTTAGACTTCATTTTTGTTGTTAGTATTAATATTTGATCGAGAATGGAATTGTGACTTGTATTGGGTTAAAGAAAATAAAAATATGCAGCTCCAGCAAATAATTTTGATTTTGGGAATCCCTAACTAGAAAATTATGATTTTTTTTTTAAAAGCTAATATCATTTTGAGATGGATATAAGTGTCGCTTAAATTAATAATAAGTGTCTCTTAAAAATTAATTAAGAGACACTTATAAGTGTCGCTTAGGTTAATTAAGAGACACTTATAAGTGTCGCTTCATCCGTCTCAAACGATTCCGGACGCACGATTTGAGACACTTATATGTGTCTCTTAAATTCAATACAACATATATAAATGTCTCAAAACCGTTGATTTGGTGTAGTTTTAACAAGGATTACTTTCCTACAAGTATAGGGTTTCCTAACTTAGCTCTAAGAGACAAACCTCTTAAGCTGCTATACTTAGGATACAAGTACTTGGTTTCCTTAACAAACTAGATTTCCTAATCTAGACCTTGACCAACCTACCAACATGTTGTTACTCTGAACTTCTCCGTGGTTAAACATACTGGAAAAGAATGATTTGATTGGGTATCATTCAATTCTAACGACAATGCTATGACGAGTCCATTGGTCAGTAAGACTTCCTTTTCAAGAGCAATGCCCATAGATGTCTTGATGAATGCTTATCAGATCTCAAGGGAAGAAGCAAATGGATTGAAGTATAACAGGTTAATAATAACCAGTGTATTCCTTTAATGATGAAATAAACTCCTACCTATTTCTCTCCTTCCAATATTTTCCGTCAGGCCAGCACTATGTTCATATTGAACTTCTTCTCTAAAGATAAGATGTGTTGATTTCCAGTTACCCTAACCAATACTTGATGCACCATGTATGAAGCTTTGGGTCTTATCTAACAATAGGGAGACAAAGATACAACCAAAATTTGCTACGTAATCACTTAAACATTCCTGCAGGTGGGTGGGTTACAAGAATATTCTCCGTCAGGCCCCCTAACAGTGTTGTTAACTGAGAATTTCCCCACGTCAAGCTGAGAAAGTTCATCTAGATATCGTTTGGCCACTGTCGAAGTTGCAGACCAGCCTTATCATTTAGTTACAGCATAATGGTCGGACTCATTAGAATGATTAGAAGCGTATAGAGAGTAAAATTGTGCATTACATTGTAATGATCTACACTACAAACAGCTCTAATTAGGGATTCAATTCACATGATCTACACTGTGATATTGAGAAGGACCTCAAAGAGGCAAAAGAAACATAAATTTCCGGATAAAATCTTCACACCCATCCATAGGTGAATACAGACCAATAAAAGGAGAGAGAGGTTTTGGTTCACACGTGCCAGATACTCACATAAGAATTCAACTAAAGACAACCCTAGAATTTATAAGGGCACCCCTGACTATGACTAAGAAGGGATATGACAAATGCCGGCTCCTACAGAGTATCCTTGTCCTCAAGTATGAACTTGGGAAAAGAGGATTTGATGGCAGCTACGTTCTCCCTGGATGTATCTCCTTCCGCTGTATGAGACCATTGTATCTCCACCTGTGGAATAGGTCGACGGCCTTTGAAAATGGTACGAGAGTTGATAACCTTGACAGGCTTCACCTTAAACAAACCTTTCTTGTCAATGTTGGGAAATGATGTCTGTGGTAGTAACCCTTGTCCAAGCTTTTGCTTAAGCTGTGAAACGTGAAAAATGGGGTGGATGCGGGAAGAAGCAGGCAGTTGAAGTCGATAAGCCACCGCTCCAATTTTCTCTAAAACCTTGTATGGACCAAAAAATTTGGCTGCCAGCTTGAGATTCTTGCGTAGTTGGACAGACATTTGACGATACGGCTGCAGGCGTAAGTATACCCAATCCCCAACTGCAAAAACTCTCTCCGTTCTACTCTTATCAGCTTGTTGCTTAATACGGTGTTGAGATTGGAGAAGATTCTGGCGCAGGACTATTGTCATTATTCCCCTTTGGTGTAGATAATCATCGACCACAGAGTGACGAATGCCACCCGTCTGATGGAGTCCAAACTATGGAGGAGAGTAGCCGTATAGAGCTTGAAACGGCGTGAGTTTCAAACTAGTGTGGTAAGAGGTGTTGAACCACCACTCTGCCAAAGACAGCCAAGAAACCCATTTGGTTGGCCTGTAGCTACACATACAACGTAAATACGATTCCAGGCAAGCATTGACACGCTCCGTTTGGCCGTCTGTTTGCGGATGGTACGAAGTGCTCATGTGAAGAGAAGTACCAACAGCCTGGAACAAGGCTTGCCAAAACCCACTAAGGAAAACAACATCTCTATCGGATACGATGGTGGCAGGAGTACCATGCAGCTTAAGGACTGTGTCGATGAAGAGTTTTGATACAGTTTGTGCTGTGTAGGGATGACTTAAAGCAATGAAATGAGAGTATTTAGTGAAATGATCAACGATTACCATAATGACATCGCGACCTTCAGATTTTGGCAACCCGGAGATGAAATCCATGCTGATGTGCTTCCAGGCTTGATCAGGAATGGGTAGAGGCTGGAGAAGACCCGCAGGTAACTTGTGCTCCACCTTATTTTGTTGGCATACATCACAGTGTTGGACAAATTGTATTAAATCATGCTTCATACCCTGCCAATGAAAGTAAGTCTTGGCACGTTGATAGCTGGCTTGCATACCTGAGTGCCCTCCAATGGCGGATGAGTGGACAACTGCCATAACTTGTTGTCTAGCAGTCCCAGCTTGACCAATGTAAATTCTACCCTGAAACTTCAAAATGCCATTAGTAAGGGTATATCCTGTATCATGCATGGAAGAGATAGTCAGTTTAGGAATCCAATAAACTGCTATGGGGTCATCTATATAGCTAGTGAGAATGTCTTCAAGCCATTTTGGTGCTGTTGCTGAGAGAGAAGAACAATTAGCTCTAGAAAGAGCATATGCTACCCGATTGTCCGAACCCTTCTTGTAAGCAAGAGTGTAGTCATATCCCAATAATTTAGTCATCCATTTCTGTTGAAGAACTGTTTGCAGTTGTTGATCCAGAAAAAATCTGAGGCTTTGATGATCCGTAAATATCGTAAAATGAGACCCTAATAAATACGATCTCCATTTGGTGACAGATAAGACAATTGCCAGCAACTCCTTTTCATAAGTGGATAAGGCTTGATATTGGATTCCCATACCCTTGCTGAAGAAGGCAATTGGTCTGCCACTTGCATTAATACGGCTCCCACTCCTAGATTACTAGCATCAGTTTCAAGTTCAAACTCCTTAGTGAAATCTGGCAGAGTGAGAACAGGTGTAGAAGTAACTACTTTCTTTAGTTGTTCAAAAGCTAACTCTGCAGTATCCGTCCAAGCAAAGTTGCCCTTTTTGAGTAGCTCGGTAAGTGGTTTACAAATTAAACCATAACCCTTAATAAATCTGCGATAGTAACCTGTCAAACCCAGAAATCCTCGTAAAGTTTTAAGTGTAGTTGGTCTAGGCCAATTTAACATACATTCGATTTTTGCCGGGTCAGCTACTACCCCCTTGCTGCTGATTATGTGGCCTAGATACTCCATTTGTGGTTGCCCGAAGGAACACTTGCTTCGCTTAACAAACAAGAAATGATTGTGCAAAATAGACAAAACGATATGCAAATGTTTACAGTGAGTAGCCATGTCTGTACTATAAATGAGTATATCATCGAAAAACACCAAGATGAACTTTCTAAGGTATGGGCTAAAGATGTCATTCATCAATGACTGAAAGGTAGCAGGTCCATTTGTAAGACCAAAGGGCATCACTCGAAATTCGAAATGACCGTGGTGAGTACGAAAAGCAGTTTTAGCTATGTCATTTAAGTAAACCCTAATCTGATGATAACCCTCTAGAAGATCAAGTTTGGTGAATATAGTAGCGCCTGCCAATTCAGCTAATAATTCTTATATAACTGGGATAGGGTACTTATCTTTAATAGTGATAGCATTCAGCTTACGATAGTCGACACAGAACCGCCAGCCGCCGTCTTTCTTCTTGACTAATATGACTGGTGAGGCAAAAGGGCTATGGCTGGGCTGTATCACTTCGGAATCCAGCATTTCTTCCACCAGTTGCTCAATCACTTCCTTTTGAACATATGGGACTCTGTAAGGGTGAAGATTTGGAGGGGTAGCATTGGGAATCAGATTGATGTGGTGGTCATGAGTTCTTTCAGGAGGTAGTGTGGTAGGTGTCTGAAAAATGGTAGGAAATTGCTCCAGAACTGCAGCAATGGGTGGTGCTATGATTTCAGGGTGAGTGTTGGCTTGAAGAGAAAAAAATTGACCAATTAAACCTTGTGTGCCTTTTTGCAGTAGTCTCTTCAGCAAGGAACCTGACATATGAGATAAGGTGGCTGCTTCTGGTAGGCCGATCAGATCAATTTCTTGACCCTGGTGCTGAAACTTAATCAGTAATTTCTTGAAGTCGAAGACCATAGTACTGAGTTCTCGCATCCAATCTACACCCAGTACCATGTCATACCCCCCGAGGTCTAGAATGTGCAAGTCATGAGAAAATTGATGACCTTGCATACTCCAAGTGAATGCCGAACATTGTGCTTGGCTTAAAAATTTGTTTCCATCAGCCACTGCCACTTGCAAGGGTTGTGTAAAACTGATCATACATCCACTTTTACTTGCAGCCTTGGTATCTAAGAAGCTATGAGTGCTTCCACTATCAATTAAAATGGTGAGCTCTTGTTGCTTGAAGAAGCCCTTGATTTTAATGGTTGTATGTGAAATGGACCCAGCCAAGGCATGTACCGAGATCTCCATGTCTTCTTGTAATTCTTCGATAGTTGGAGTGGATCTGTCACTTGTTTCTGCAGGCTGTGAAGTATCTTCATCATCCGCTATAATCATATACAAGTGCTGTTTGTTACACTTATGTCCTCTAGAAAAAGGCTCATCGCAGTCATAACACAGGCCCTTCTCTCGCTTTGCACACATTTCCGCATAAGTGAGTTTCTTCACAGACTGTAATTTCGGACTTGTTGTTGGACTAGTAACAATGGGATTAGTAACTAGAGGAGGAAGATTAGGAGGTTTGATAGGGGTAAGTAAAGGTTTGCTACCTGAAGAAAACTTACTGAAGTATTTGGGTGGAGCCTTAGATGTTTTCTCTAGGATACATTCTTGCCTTCTGGCTAAAAAAATAGTCTGTTGTAGAGAAGTAGGAGAAAACATTTCTACCACTAGTTTGATATCCTCCTTTAGACCACTAATAAAACTATGAATGAAGTAATCGTCGTTTAAGGAAGGATTCTTTGCTAACATTAAAGCTTTGAGTTCTTCAAATTTTTCTTGATAGTCCAAAACTGAAAGAGTTTGATCTAATTTATTGAACTCACCTACAACATTATCATGGCCTATTTCTTGAAATCTAGTGCAAACATCAATAATGAAATCCTCCCAATATAAAATACCTTTTCCATCCGATAATCCCGGAACCACACATCCGCTTTTCCTTCCAAGTACAGGGTTGCTAGATTCACCTTCTCCTCATCATTCATTTGGTGGAGAAAGAAGTATTTCTTGCATTTACGGACCCAAGCTCTCGGGTTCGTGCCATCAAAACGAGGAAAATCGATTTTAGGTCTATAACTAGAAAACTGACCTTCACCCACTTGAGGATTAAGAAGTAGACGCTGTTGAGGAATTCGTTGACGACCCGTAGAGGTGTTGGGAGTAACAGGTTCTCCTTCTTCCCAAGTATGATTAAGATTTTCATCTGAGGAGTTTCCCTGAGAATTTTTCAGTTGCTGGAGAATCAATTTAAGAGCGTCAGCTTGGTCTTTAAGAGTAGCTTTCACCTCGGCGTTATCAGAGCGAAGCGACTGCATCTCGTCACGGATTTCCTTCAATTCCAAACTCATATTTCTCTGAGATTCGTCCAATTTCTGTAACCTAGTACCATCTGCCATGATAATTGCCAAGGATAAACCCAATCTGATACCACTTGTAGTGATCTACACTACAAACAGCTCTAATTAGGGATTCAATTCACAGGATCTACACTGTGATATTGAGAAGGACCTCAAAGAGGCAAAAGAAACATAAATTTCCGGATAAAATCTTCACACCCATCCATAGGTGAATACAGACCAATAAAAGGAGAGAGAGGTTTTGGCTCACACGTGCCAGATACTCACATAAGAATTCAACTAAAGACAACCCTAGAATTAATAAGGGCACTCCTGACTATGACTAAGAAGGGATATGACATACATACTAGTATTGAAACAGCATGCCGAAGATCATTAAATGAACCTAAAAACCAAACTTCAAGACAGAAAATGAAACTGGAAAAGATAATAGGATGATGCATCTTTGTTATGAAAAAGACCAAACAAGATAAAACTCGTTTTAACACCAAAACAGCAATTAACATCTAAGGGAAGCGCGTAACACACTCACATTGACTTGCTTTTCACCTCAATACTTCATTCTTCTTCACCGTCACCATCATCATCATCATCACCATTCTCTTCATTTTTATCATTCTCATCTTCTTCATGGGAGGCTTCCCATTGTATTTTCCCTAGATAAGTACCAGTTTCAAGTGACTGTAGGCTCTCCCCATAGACAGATACACGGTGCGTGGAAACCTTTGTTTCAAAAACTGTTAGGGCTTCAACAGTGTTCGTGTTTTGGGTCGTACAAAACAATATGTAAAAATTTATCAGCATTTAACCCTAACACAATCTTTCCATTCCTTAAAGATTTCAAAGGGCATAAAACTATGAATTGACCCAAACAGTTCTGTTAGCTCAATGTTGAAAAGTTTGGTCCATGATTTCTCCTCCCCGTTGATCTTCAACTCCCACAAACTTGTAACCTCCAAATCATCAATAAAAAAGCAAAGTGAATTTCCTAAAGCACACAAAATTGGTGGGACATCTGAATTGAAGTCTGGCAGTAGCGTCCCATCAAACTCCTCGGTCTCAAATTCAAAACGGAGAATTAATTGACCTTCTAAGGTAGCTTCCACGTACGCTAACCAATGGGCAGCTCCGGCAACAGTCTGTCGAACGGCATCAGCATGTAACATTCCATGCCAATACAAATCGTCTATCTCATAGTTATCAACTCTTCTCCATGAATTTGATTTCAACGAATATACCTGAACCTCACACACACCTTCCTGCAAAGCCTCGGTTAAATGTACCACTTTGAAATCTTCAATTCCTGCAGAATAACCTAAACCATATTCTTCATATTCCCTGCCCTCAGCCTTTGTACCAGCTGGTGGATTCGGTAATCTCTTACATTCATTTGTAGTTGGGTTCCACAACATAAGAACACACTCGTGGAACTTGCTAACATGCCTTAATAAGAACAAACCGTAACAACATCCAAAAACTTCAATTCCCATGCCCAGAGACTTAACGGGGTATTCGACATGACTATATTCCTCACATGTAAACAAAGATGGATCGTAACAAAAGGTATCTATATCAACGTGACCATGCAACATGAGATTGAATTTTTCCATTTCACTAGAAAACCTACGCTGGGCTCTTAGAAATCTAGTATGTTTTAATTCATTGTTCCAGAAATGATTTACGCACCTGAATCGTGAGATCGACTTTAATGGAAGTCGAACAAGAATGTCTAAGAGGATGTCCCAATGTAAGTTCACCATTAATCCCCCCCTGCATAAAATTAAGCAAAATACCATTTTTATGAGAAATCAAATCAGATTTAGTTTCTAACAAGCCAATGAAAAATGTAAAGAAATAATAACAGAATTGGTGGTTACTTGACTGTTTTCAACGAGACAAAAATCAAAACACCTGAGAGAATAGTGAGAGACAGACTACCTGGAAGATTGAAGGTGGTGGCGTGTTCCTCCAGATCGAATGGAACGAAAAGCTTGCTAGGGTTTGTATTCTGTGAGGTGTTTTACTCGGACCGGAGGAAAATGAGATTTTGAAAGAGGGGAAGGGGGAAAACCCCGAAAGTCCTTTTATTAGGTTTTTTTTTAGGGTTTCTTCGACTGTTTTTTTGGATACACAAATTACTTTTGGACTTGTTAAATGAAAATATCAAAAGTTAGTTTGGCGAAAAATGAAAAAGTTCATTTTTTCAACAATGCCACACGCACCAAAGTTCACAATATCCCAAAAGGGAATCGAATGGATAGAGTTTAGCGTTCGGTGCATCGGAATATGTAGGGACAGAAAAAGGGCCCATGTGTTGCCTGGCGGTGTAAAACTAGGTGAAAAAACCGAAGTGAGTTTAGACTTGTTCTAATTTTTTGTGAAATAAAACTTTTTTGTTTTTGACTTTTAAAATTGACTTTTGTTTTATCTGAAAAATAATTACAGTCATAAACTCCTTTGAGTATATATTTTTATTTAATTTTTATATATACTCCTTTGAGTATATATTTTGACTTTTCTGTTTCTTATTTTATCTTCAATAATACAATTTTAACCTTTCTCCTTGGAAAAAGTAAAATAAAATATTAGACCCCTCGTGTCTCTTGAGCAGGTCCCGTCTAAAAATATTTTACTGCAAACAAAGAACTTTATTAAACTTGAGCAATATATAAGAAGCTGATTATCAGCGAAAAGACATTAGACTACTATAGTCTAGTAGTATTACGAATTACATTCAGAGGATCTTGAAACCGATATCTAGTTAACTTGTGGGGCAACTGGCGTTGTCATCGATGATGGTACAACAACATAAGTTAGCACATGGTCGACTGATAATGTCCGCAAGACAACATACACTGAAACAATATCTCTCGAGTGTTGTTGAGCAGCAGCTTTTCGCCTGAGAAATTGCTGGAAACAACCAAAGCATCATAATAACTACCATAATTGCCATGAGAGATTTCCTTTCCATTTCAATCCAGATAAATTTCTCTTCCTTAATGACAGTACCATCTCTACTTGTGTATATATAGTAAGCAGTTAAGCCTTAAGGGAGAAGATTTGTTGTTATGCGTGTGCCAACTACTCTGCTTTCCGTGGTGCTGGTAATCTTGGCATGTCTTTGTTCTTCCCATGATATTTTTTGATTATCAATAACCAGAGCCCACCTAGATACCACCTAAGATTATTTCAAAAAGAACTTCTAAACGTGTATTTCAAACGTTATTGGTATCCGGCTGGAGCACACTCTCCATGGATATTTGTTTGCTCTTTGGCGTCGTCATTACCACTTGCCTGAGAAGTTTCATGATCACTGGTACATCCTTTTGTTGCCGACTTGATGCAGTAGACTATATACCATGTCAGCATCAAGGGTGCATAGAAAATGCAACGAAATATATACATTGAGGTCATAGCATCGTATTTATTATCAGAAGGCACCGGATTGTTAGAAAGCAATCCAAATATCCACCAAATCATACTGTTGTTGAAATCGGCTAGTAAAGGCCAGGATGATGCATACTGCTCCAAGCACTTTGAACCTTCATGAATCAAATCGGCAGTCTGGAACATCCAATAAGTCGCCGTTAAGAACAAGTCTAAACTGAAGCACACTTCTCCAGTAAACAGCGCCAATGCAGGTTGCGGGAAACCACCAAAACGGAGACCAAGCACTAAACCAGCATAGGCAAGCATTTCACACGCCAACACTATATACACGTAAATTCTCTGCTTCTTGTTAGCGTAGACGAGATATATGATGATGTATATGAGTTCTGTAACCAAAGATAATCCGTGGCTTATGGCAAACAGATAATTTCCTTGGGTAATGAATGGCAAACCATAAAGAATCCAAAGTGCAGAGCGGAGTATAAAAACTAAGTGCCAAATGCAAATCCATGAAGGCTCATGATATTTAATCATTGGAAACTCATCCCTTGCTTCTTTCTTAACGATTTTTCGGCAATATGTAGGTATATGAGAGACGAATAAAGCCAAGGAACCTATAATTCCGAGTAGGCCAACTTGAGAGCGGAGCAAGTCAGGGCTAGTCGGCATTGATAAAAATTAGCTGAAGAAAAAAACCACTATTGATGCAGAAAGTAGATGGACATATAGGGTATATGTATGCAAGTATTAGGAGAGGTTCGACTGAGTCGAATTCGAATTCCAAGTCTAATTGATCAAGTTATTAGTCATTGATTATATTATTTGCAGGTCACACTTAAATCTGGTGGAAGGAAACTCAAGCAATATCCCGTGTATCCAGTAACCCGGTAAATTTTCTTTTTTCCCCTATTTTCTTGGTTTAAAATAGGATTTTGCGCACTTTGTTAGAGTTTTGTGTTTACGAGAAATACGAAATAAATTGTTTTTCATGCAGTTCAAAACACTTTTAGAAGAGGGGCGGAACTAGGATTTGGATCTCAGAGTGGCTTGGAAAAAATTTATGCATGCTTGGGATGGCTTCAAACAATTTCAGTTGGGTTTGCATTGGAGTTGGCTAAGCTTTATTACCTATTTTTTTTAAAAAAATCTAGGTTTGGAGGTGGCTTAATTGGGCCGACCAACCGGAGGGCCCGTAGGGAGGGAGACCCTTATATGGCCAATTTTTTGTTAAATGAAACCTAACATAAAATTTCAATTTCACAAAGAAGATTTTGATTTCCGTCCGGGTTTTTTTTTCCGTCACTTGACGGAAATACCCCTCCTTCTTCATCTCTTTTGTTACTCAGTTTCTTCTACACCGTCGCCTCGAACACCATCACCTCTAACACATTACATCCGCACATTCGGGTTCATCTTCTTCAATTATCACCACCACCGGCTTCTTCAATTAATTTTAAAATCAAGCTTTCTAAATTTTGTCATTTTCGTCCAATTGAGCAAATCGAAATCCAATTGACCAAATCAAAACGATTTTCACTTGAGTTTCATACGATTACAACAAACCCATGTTCCAAAATGAAGAATTAGTAGATCTAATTCGATCAATTACTGATAGTAGAGGTTGAAAAAAAAATCAAGAGGTTCAGACGTTTTCCAACGAAGAAGATGATGTTCAAGATATGGGTCGAGTTAACAATTGATTCAAATATAAACTCTAGACTATTACAACTCATTCATGTTTTCACCGACCATTTTCTTATCCGAATCTCAAATATCCCAAAACCCATACTTATACAAACATCATGACAGATGTGAACGCAAATAGTTGCTTCCACAACCAATTGATTGAAACAATAAAACAGTAAACAGATTGAATGAAAACAAGAATCATAAGCTGATAATATAAAGTGCAATAAGAGTAAGAAGACATCAACACCAGTGATTTACGTGGTTCGGCATTGCCTACATCCACGGGGTAATGATAGTGTGAGTTTTATTAAGTATTGGTTTCATTACAAAGGTGATGAAGCTCCATCAGAGATGGAGTTTTGTGAGAGAAGTCGAGAAGGCTGGAAGCTGATCCCCCCTTTCTAACCTAATAATGTTTCTTTATATAGGGTGAGTGGTTACAAGTATTTTACTAAAATATCCCTAGCTTAATAATTAAGCTAACATAGGATTGTTGTAGTGTATGTTGGTGTAGAGTTATATGTTGTTGAAGCTTTAATCTAGTGCCACATGTCGATGGTATATTTGGTATCTACAATTTGCCCCTTTTCTTGAGGGTTGTTGATGAACGATCCTTAAGAAAATATCTCCATGTCTTGACTATACTTCGCTTTGATAGTTGATGTTGTTGATGATCTGCGCTTCGTCTTGACTGATAATATGCTGCTATCATGTCGCTGGAGCTTGGCAATGGTGCGGAGCGTTTGTCCCTGGATCATGTGTTGCCCTGGTGGTTGCTTTTTTTCTGCCTTCTTATGGAGATGGCTTCCATTGGTGCTACTCGTCTTGCTAGGCTTGTAATCAACTGCTGCGTATTAGATCAAACTTTAGCATTTAAGTCTGAGTTTGTATTTTGCAGAACTCGACTCTATTGGCTTTGTAAATCAAATTAATATAATGAGATGTTGATCCTTTGAGAAAGTGTATTGTTCGTGCAATTCCGTAGGTTGATATCCTCAGAATCGTCTTGTGTGCAATTCCATAGGTTGATATCCTCGGAATCGTCTTGTGTGCGATTCCGTAGGTTGATATCCTCGGAATCGTCTTGTGTGCAATTCCATAGGTTGATATCCTTGGAATTGTCTTGCGTGCGATTTCGTAGGTTGATATCCTCGGAATCGTCTTGCGTGCGATTCCGTAGGTTGATATCCTCGGAATCGTCTTGTGTGCGATTCCGTAGGTTGATATCCTCGGAATTGTCTTGTGTGTGATTCCGTAGGTTGATATCCTCGGAATCGTCTTGTGTGCGATTCCGTAGGTTGATATCCTCAGAATCGTCTTGTGTGCAATTCCATAGGTTGATATCCTCGGAATTGTCTTGTGTGAGATTCCGTAGGTTGATATCCTCGGAATCGTCTTGTGTGCAATTCCATAGGTTGATATCCTTGGAATTGTCTTGCGTGCGATTCCGTAGGTTGATATCCTCGGAATCGTCTTGCGTGCGATTCCGTAGGTTGATATCCTCGGAATCGTCTTGTGTGCGATTCCGTAGGTTGATATTCTCGGAATCGTCTTGCGACCTGTCCCCCCGTCCAGCTAATTCCTTGGCCAGAGAATTTCTGATCGGTGGGGGTCTGAAGTTGCATCGTTCTTAGTACACATGCGCGTAATGATGATGGTGCGAGGTACATGTCCAATGCTATTGGAATCCGCTGTTGAAGGTATACTGGATGTACCATTCTCGGCTTACATACCTGCAAAACCAAAGAAAATTGGAGCTAATCTGTTAACATTTTCAGTATGCGTACACATGTAGGTTGGGTAAGTTGACTGCATCAGTCCGTTATAGTTGTACAAGTAGAAGGTGCGGATTTCTTTGTTGTTGTTTGGCTAAGGTTACTGGTTCTTTCTTTAACTATGGTGATTGGAGTCGTGGCGTGAGACGAGTTCAGTTCTCCTTCGGATGTGCTAACAGTTTGTCCTGGCCGTGACCAGTGGCGCCTGCATCATTTGTTGTTCCTGCGTATACCCAATTAGTCCTTATAGAAACACAATTAATAATAATGAGCATTGATTCCTGAATAAGTGTAAAGGATTCCAAAAATCTTGCCGACTGACAGTACTTTATGAGTGTAGAGGAACATGAGATAAGTATCATTTAGAAACATATAAGAAAACTCTGGAGTAAGCACTCTTCGACAAGAAGCATGAAGTATAAGAAGTATCGATTGTTGAATAATTTCTCTTGGCATGAAAAGTATGAAGTACAACCAATATGGAGTAAGAAGTATACCCAGTTAGGAGTAAGAAGCATATCCAATTAGAAGTATAAATCATGACCAATAAGGAGTATGAAGCATACCCAATAAGAAGTATGAAGGAGAACCATGATGAATTAGAAGTATATATTAAATATGACCTATTAGAAGTATGAAGCAATGAGAAATACCACTCTTCACCGTTAATAAGTACTGCCTCTTGTTGAAAGCCTCGGGTTCTTTGTAGAAGAATTTTGGTAAAGAATAAAATACACCGAAGTATTAATACTTGCCCCTATTCTTTACGGAATAGAAGATGTAATATTGCGGATTAAAGAGAGTGGTAAACACGTAAATGGTATCAAGTGTTAATGATTCACAGAAAGGATTATAAAGCAAGCAAGATGGTTAATAAGAAAATTCAGTTGAGAAGCAACCTGCCTAAGCTCACTTTTCCCCCCCTGCAATGTTAAGAAGAAGAACATAAAATGCCATTAAAGATTAACAAAACTGTGGCATGGAGGACTGCACCATATGGCATTAAGAACAAAAATGTTGCTGCTCCTTCCTTAGTATGATGCTCCGTCACTTTTGGGTGAAATCTCTTATAATCCTGAAAACCAAAAAGAGAAGGAAATTAAAACTCATCCAATTTTGACACTTTTGCGAGTCTGTGTACGCATGTCGCTTGATTCTCACTGCCCCTTGTTATTGTGAACTGGTGTTGCATAAGTATCACCTAATGTCGTTGGTAGCACTGCTACAAAAATACAATTTTTATATCAGTATAAAGTGAATTGATAAGGAATGAAGAAACTTGCACACTCGGAAATCAAACCAATGCTTGCTCCCACCATGTGTTACTGAATTCTTTTGCAATAACAAACAATTTAATGTTAGTGCAAATGGTTAAACGTATAAAGCAGGAACAATCATTAGTTAAGAAATAATTTGTTAATAGCTCATTTCTGCCTCTGCACTTTCATCAAACAAAACGATGGAATGTATCAAAGATTAATGAGTTAGTCAAAGACTTTATCTGTATATGTGGTGCGAATTGTCATTTGGAAAACTCTCGTCTTCTGCTTTCCAGAACGCTGTACAAGTAGTGATCATCCATTGATTCTGAGATGAACCCATAAATCAATGATCCGACTAGAACACAAGTTAGGTAGTTAGTCCCCTTGGTAATGGATTAAAAACCAAAATAGGCATATTAATAAGTGAACCCAAATTTAAAACTTAAAGAATTAGGTAAAGTTATCATTTCCACAATCAACTACTACTGCTTATCTCATAGGTGACGCAGCTTCTTTTCTGTAGCTGCAGTGGCAACGCGGAGCTTCTCTTATGGCTTTATTGAATTCAATGCACCACCAAACAAAATTCGAATATCAACTATCCATTGATTTAAGAACCTAAATTTCAGTCCTTAAACTAGAATAAGATCAAAATTGTTAGTAAAACTTAAACTTAAATGAAATTGAAGTGCGGAAGCCTAGTTGGTATTTGAACATGAATTAGACCTAAGCAGAAGACGTGAAAATTGAAACCATACTAGTGGCTCTCGGCTAGGCATTTTACCAAACATCTTAACATTAATTGAAGTGCAGGTGTGACTAAACAATTTGATATTTAGTCCACACAAAAGGAAAATCATACCTGCAGGCTTTGGGTACGCAAGAACATGTATAAGAAGAGTGGATCATTTCACACATTGGACAAACCATGTTAAATCATATCAAATGAAACGAAAAAGAAACGAAGCTTATCTGTTCCCAGGAGATGGAACTACGGAATTGAATCCGGGGAGTTGAACCCGAGCTGGAATTGAGCTTCGGAATTGAGTCTTCGGATTGAGGCTTCGGTGTTGAGTCTTCGGTGTTGAGTCTTCGGTGTTGAGTCTTCGGATTGAGGCTTCGGTGTAGGAGTTGAGCATCGGGCTTAAGCTTCGGAGCAGGAGTTGAGCATCGGGCTTAAGCTTCGGAGCAGGAGTTGAGCATCGGGCTTAAAGCTTCGGAGCAGGAGTTGAGCAGCGGAACTGAAGCTTCGGGGAGGGAATTGAGTAGCGGATTTGAAGCTTCGGAGATTTAGCTGCGGGAATGAAGTTTGCATCTGCGTATCTGTGCGTGGCATCGTAATTCTCCGTACGTTGGTTTCCAACTGCGTACACTTCTACTTTTGGAATAGACTTGATTTGAATAGAATACAGGTTGTCCAACTGGCGTACACATCAAAAAATGCTTGGGAAACATACTGGTTGTAAAATAGAGGACTAAAACATGGACTACAATTCAAAAATCAAAGAGAAATGTTGGTCGTCCAAATATGAAAGCCATATGGATCTCAGGAAAACAAATGACATTGGTTTGTAACCCAAAAGAGCTAGCGAGACAAATCTCAGAATCAGTAGAAAACAAGTATAAGAAACGGGATTCACTGGACATTTTTAAACAAGATCTGAGCTATAAGTGCTTGCAGAAGTCTACGTAAGACTAAAATAAATTAAAAAGTGGAAGCTTGTCTCTACATAGCAATTTTAATTCACCAATCGTTTTGGCAAACAGTTTGACCAAAGATTACTGATCTTGCTTTTCACATGGTATTCTTTAAATTTTGGGTGGTACCCAAACAAATACTCTGTGTAAAAACAACAAATCGACAGAAATATGAGATGAAAGAGATAAAGAAAACTGAAAACAAATTTCAGAAATTAGTAGTATAACATTTAAAAGAAAATAAATCTTGAGTAGGTAGAATAAATTCTTTACTCTCCCCTACCTGGCGCGCCAAATTGTGAACGCAAATAGTTGCTTCCACAACCAATTGATTGAAACAATAAAACAGTAAACAAATTGAATGAAAACAAGAATCATAAGCTGATAATATAAAGTGCAATAAGAGTAAGAAGACATCAACACCAGTGATTTACGTGGTTCGGCATTGCCTACATCCACGGGGTAATGATAGTGTGAGTTTTATTAAGTATTGGTTTCATTACAAAGGTGATGAAGCTCCATCAGAGATGGAGTTTTGTGAGAGAAGTCGAGAAGGTCGGAAGTCGATCCCCCTTTCTAACCTAATAATGTTTCTTTATATAGGGTGAGTGGTTACAAGTATTTTACTAAAATATCCCTAGCTTAATAATTAAGCTAACATAGGATTGTTGTAGTGTATGTTGGTGTAGAGTTATATGTTGTTGAAGCTTTAATCTAGTGCCACATGTCGATGGTATATTTGGTATCTACAACAAAAATTAAGACCATCTAAACATCGCATCTATATTCACAGCTTCATCAACAATGCGAACTAAAAAAACAAATAAGTTACATCTTCTTCAAATTTCTTTTAACAAATTAAAAACTCGCTAACAACACACAGGTCGAGGTTGTGAAATAATTTGTTGGAGAAGAAAGAAAGAAAGTGAAAGAAGTGAAAGAAGGAAGAAGAAACTTCTGGTATTTGTTAATTACAGTTTTTTAAAGAGAAAACATAATTTACCAATACACCCTTGTTTGTTAGAGATGTTAGAGCACGTGTTCAGCATGCATTAGATCAGGATATATATATAAGTGGAATCACAACAGTCTGACTATGTGCACCCCCTAGTTAACCGGGGTGCACATTCCTCCCCACGCTATTCGCCGAATACAAAACTGAGTTTTGAATTATTCCGAAATTCCATTTTCTTACTGAGGAGTAATAAATTTTAATTCAGAAAATTAAAGCGCAAGTTCCCAATGACTTTTTTCTTTTTTTTTTTTGCTACTACTCCGGTCTTACTCACTTTTTCTCTGCCTTAATGCCTTTCTATGAATCAAATTGAAAATGAAAACCTAAGTTAGACGATAGATTTGACAATTTTCTTCTTCTGTATCTCTTAAATTCAATTTTCCAACTCTTTTTTTTTTTTCTCATTTTGACCATTTGTGAACTATAAATTAGTAACCAACTGTTGTTTTGTTAGTTATGATCATCCAAAATCAAATGGAATACAATTTCTTTCTGATTATCGATCTAGCGAGTTAGATGAGAGAAGAACTTAATAAAGGAAGGAAAGAGATTCCTAGAATTTCGTGAGGATTTGGAATAAATATTTTATACAAAAACAGACAAGATATACATAACACCGTTTATTACTCAGCCACTAATCATGTACGGAATGTGCACCCCGGTTAAAACGGGGTGCACATATTCCCACAACATGTGGAATAAGAATACATTTGATTCAAGTGAACGGTGGTGGGCGATAAGAAGGATGCAAGAATTGTGATTTTTATGTGCAAATTACACTTGGTGTATATTTTTCAAATTTGTTTGACACGGATGAGTAGGTCGTGATCATGTACTACTCCTTTTATTTCTGGAAATGAAATATTTTCAATTTTCCAATTTGGTTTATTTTTAGGTTAAAATGAAAATATATCTTTTCCAAAGATGGAGGGAGTTTTTTTTTTTCTTTTCGATCGGCCACCCGCTGCGGGAGTATTTTTTTTTCTTTTCGGTCGGCCACCCACTGCGGCAGCAGTCATCTAGTTTAATCTCGTAGTGCTTTATCTCATAAGTTAGTTTTAACGGACAATCATAATCTCCTTTGAGCATCTATTTTATTTTTCTTGACACACCCCCAACTCATCCTACCTTGTCCTTGAGATGGTCCTCTCCTTTTACTCACAAGGGAAAATAAACACAGAAGAGGAGGACAATAAACTCTATTGATTCCTTTTTTTTTTTGTAAGTGCAAAGAAAGAACTTTATTGAACTTGCAATAATATGCTGATTATCAGCTGCTTAATTAATTGCCTACTACGAATTACATTTCGAGGATCTTCAAACGATTATCTGATAAGCAGGTACAGGTTTAGCTTGTGGGGCAACTGGCGTTGTCGTCGATGATGGTACAAGAACATAAGTTAGCACATGGTCGGCTACCAATAATGTGCGGAAGACGACATACATTGAAACAACCCCTCCTGAATGTCGTTGAGCAGCAGCTCTTCGCCTGTGAAATTGCTGGAAATAACCAAAGCATCATAATAACTACCATAATTGCCATGAGAGATTTTCTTTCCATTCCAATCCAGAAAAAAATTTCTCTTCCTTAATTACAGAACTTGAACTAAAGGATGTGGTTGCTCAAATTATAACACTTGAACGTGCAGCACACATAATATCTAAATGTGTGTATATATATATATATATATATATATATAGTAAAAATTTGTTGTTATGCGTGTGCTAACTACTCTGCTTTCGGTAGTGCTGGTAATCTTGACATGTCTTTGTTCGTCCCATGAATTTTTAGATTAATTATCAATAACCAAATCCCCTTTTTCTGAATCCTTAGCTCACCTAAATTCCAACTAGCAGAAACAAGTTAGTATCATAATCTTTATGGTGCATCGGCTATGGCATGTGCTGAATGTGTAATCGTACTAGAGACACAAAAAAATATGAATCGTTACCGGTTAATTATTTTAAGGAAATTTACAAGAAGGATAATTAGAAAAATTCACCAAAAATAAGCAAAGCACTTCTTAAAAGTACTTCCCATGGATATGGACTAATATCTATGAAAACTTCCTTCCAAACCGTTGGCCTGCATGGGCTCGCATCTTCTGTCCCAAAATTTACCTGTCTCTCTATCCCCACCATTAAAAAGTCGAATGTGTCTTAGTTGAAACTAACCAAATTAATGAGTATTTTGGTGGTTACACAAAATAAGGAAATCCTATATATTTGAAAAATAAAAGGAAATGTATATCCTCGGTAAAAATTTAAAATCTTTTTTCTACTAAATATATCATTTTTATTTTCTTTTATTATACAGTAAAACTTCGATAAATTAATAGCCTTGGGACCGGAGAAAATTATTATTTTAGCGAAGTTATTAATTTATCGAGTTAAAATTTAGCCTGTACAAGCCTTGTTGGGACCGAAGAATTTTATTATTTTAGCGAAGTAATTAATTTATCGAAGATTAATTTATTAAAGTTCTACTGTAAAGGAGCCGGGAAGGCTTTTATTAAAGCACAAAAAGAGTATTACACATCGTTGTTTGGTGGCGCTGGGAGCCTAGCAACAAGTTGCGCTTATATAAGCCGGTGATATAATTTTCATATCATTTTTATTATTTTCTTTTTTTTTTTGGTTTTTTTGTACCGACCGTCACATAAGCCGGTGATACCAGCGATACAACGTTACTTTAGATGTCTGGTTGTGTGCAAAATGAATTACAAAAAACGATGCAGTACAAATTAAATACAAAACGACTCTCGGGCTTCTGAGAATCGTTCTTAATCAATATACATTCAACTTAGGGGGATACATTTGTTAAAGAAAAAGAAAACATACAAATAGTTGCAACAACTGTGAGTACAAATTAAATAAATGAATACATAAAAAATAGTTGCAAAAATTTACCTGAGTCTAGCTTCGGGAGAGCCTCTAAATTTTTCATCCAACTGAAAGACTACCAATTTTGGGTACGTAACTTTTATGATAAACTGAACAAAGAGAAATCTAGACATTGAGTAATTTGGAATTGGAAGAATATATTACCTTCAATACTGATCTTATTGGTCTCTTCATAGATTGGATGTCCTTACATATATGATACGAGGAATGAAGCAATTTCACAATAACAACATTATGCATGTTTCACCTAAACTCTTACAAGCAGTTAAACCAGCCCATTTATTTATGACTAAGGGTTTTAGTTAAGAAGCTCATCTTACGTGAATACGTGATACATAACAATACACCGATCTTACATAGTAATCCGATAACACATACCATATGAGCATCACTCTTCTTCTAGTTTTACGGAGGATGACGTATACTCTTCGAAGCTCTTTGTGCGGTCAACCAATTATACAAGGATTGAAACTTGGAATAATATGAACTTGCGAACAACTCTAAAACTATGCAGTAAAGAGAATATTTCATTCTTCTACGCGATATATAAAGAGAATTCGCAAGACATGAACCACGGAAACTTCTACCTCAGAGCGTCAATATCAATCTTCTGTTGATAGTACTGTCAATAAAAAATATTAGATGATAAGTTACGTACTTCAATAAAAACTAAAAATTTATCTGAGGAATATGTACTATCAAACTGTGCATATTATTGATTCTTACAATATGCATTCAGACGCATGGAATAAAAATATTATTTTATCGATCTTTCTGCTACTTTAGTATTCGCCAATGTCTCAAAGCATCTCCTGCAATAGAGATATGAATCCAACACAAGTCAGTATTATGGTGGTAAACGCCACCGTGAATACGAATTGGGAATCCAAATCAAATTAAATTAAAAGAAAACATTAAAAAAAAAAATTGCAAGAATTTGCCTGATTGAATCTTTGGGAGTGCCTCTAATTTTTTTCATTCAATAGAAAGACCTTCAACTTATATTGAGTACATAACTTTTATGGTAAACTGAGCAAAGAGAAATCAAGACATCGAGTAATTAATTTGGAATCGGGAAAATATATTACGTTCAGTACCCGCAATCTTATTGATCCCTTCATAGATTGGATGTTCTTATATAAGAGGAGGAATTAAGCAATTTCACATTGATAACATTATGCATGTTTCACCTAAACTCTTACCTGCAGTTGAACCAGCCCATTTATATGGTTAAGGGTTTAGTCAAGAAACTCAATTTACGTGATACATAACGGTTCTTTTTTATCTCTTTGATCTCGCACACTGAATATCCTGTAACAATAGACGGATTTCACATAGTAATCCTATAACAGATACCATATGAGCCTCATACCTATTTTTGTTTTAGGCGAAGATGACACATACTCTTTGAAGTTCTTTGTGCAGTCAACCAATTGTACAAGGACTGGAACTTGGAATAATATGAACTTGCGAACAACTCTAAAACTATGCACACACTTGCAATAAACGACATCGATGTAGCTTGCCGTAGACCACCAATGCGGAGACCAATCACTAAACCAGCGTAGGCAATAGTTTCACTCACCAAAACTATATACACGTAAAATCTTTGTTTCTTGTCGGCATAGACTAGATATATGATGATGTAGATGAGTTCTATAACGAATACCGGATCTTCCAATGTGGGCATCTATGATTTTCACATCTGACGGTGTATACGTGCGAACTCATTTTTGCTGTCACGCGCGCATCCTCGTGACAGCACGACTCTTTCGCAATATGGAGTAGGTATATGAGAAAAAAATAAAGCCAAGGTACATATATATTGAGAGCGGAGCACATTAGGGCTAGTCAACATTGTAGGAAAAAAAAGTTAGATGTGACAAGTTTCAAATCATGAGATTTTCTTAAGAATCTTGAGGATACGATCACGATTTTACCCTTCTTGATCATAGAAAATTTATAACTTTCTTTTCCAGGGAATCGGTGTTTAAGAATATGGAACCTCAAACACGCTGACAACGGATGTTCTTTTAAGGATGAACCTGATGGTAGCAAAAAATACACAATTTTATTTTTATTTTTCTTGCCCCTTATTTTTGATACTCTTTCCTTTTTTGATTCGATTATATATGGAAAGTAAAAAAAAATACGACGGATTTCCAAAATTTTAACACTTAAAACAGAGCGATTTCTGAACAGCACAGATGACCTAAAGTATGAGAGGACAATCGGGTTAGTCTGAGAGTTGTTTATTTTGGGCTGCTAGGGTTTTTGCTTTTGATTTTCATAATCGTGTCTGTGTGTTGTGTTTTGGGGATTTCCAGATTCTATTTTTTCGGGGATACTAGGATTTTCGCTGCAATCGCTATGCATGATGCTCAGGTAAAGACTTTTTCCCAGCTTTTCTGGTTTTGGTTTTTCAGGAGATGTTTGCGTTAGATAAGATGGTTTGTTTCGTTTTCAAAATAGTACCTTATTGAATCTCTCATAGGTATAAACTCTGGTTCTTTACTTGTGTTAGAAACCCTAGGTACTGAGGACTATAATCAATATGACATAGGTAATATCTGGACTTATCAAGATTAGACCTACATTAGGAACACGAGTAGTCTTTCTCATCTAAGTATTCTGAATATCATGTTAGCAAGATTGATATTTTATTATCAAGTGAAAACTCTCTGGCGATTTGGGTGTGTTTGCGCTAGTGAACCTGGCTGAAATCCTCTCCTGGGTGGGGATGAAAAACATCAGCAGCAAAGATAATGGTTTGCCGGTCACTTACAAGAAGTATGCGCCTTGACAATGCATCAACAGGCACATTATTTCGACCACCAACCTTCACATTTATCTTGAGGGAATACATTTGCTAGGTATTGTTTGCTCATCTTAAAGACATGATTTTTCAGGACTCATTGTGAAACAAGTCAAAGTTCAGTCTCACAAATACGTTTTAAGTCACCATAGCGTGAACCAGTTATTTTTCAGGAAAAATGACAATGAGCAAGTCGAGATACTCAATGCAGCTGGTTTGTTTCTGGCGAACCGTAGTCCTCAAGCTGAGAAAAAGAGAATAATATCCGGCTCTAGATTTGTTGATCCAACAGTTGTAGGAGCAGTTATGGAGGAGCTTGAGAAATTTTACAGAGAATCTCATCTTGGAAGCTCGCTCAAATGTGTTCATATTTCCGGAATGACAATTCATACTGAGGCGACACTGAATATTAGATCTTCTGTAGCAATGCGAAGGGCAAATTAAGAACTCGACTTTATGATGGATGACAACATGATAGATGGTTCACTTTATGATGACTTGAAGTGTATTTGTGAGAGTGATCTTAAACTTATTTCCCAGTGTTGCCTGACAGAACGTGTCTTTAAGATGAACTGATGATACGTAACAAATGTATCCCCCTAAGTTAAATGTGAAGGTCTGTGGACGAAATACGAGCTGGTTGATGTGTTGTCAAGGCATATACCGCTTGGCGAAGGAGATGTATATTGTTCTGTGATACATAAGTCTTATGTCTTTTCTTTCTCTTTTGATTTCTTGTATGTGTGTATCGGCAATCAGTGTTTATGAAATTCAAACCAATATATGCCCAAACTTCTTGTAATATGCTCTGTATATGTTCTTTCGCCAGCACAAGCATTTGCAAGTTGTATAGCAGCAGTATTGTTGCTATTACTCCAATGGAATCATTGATTCCTTAATATGATGGAAAAAGGAATTTGTTTTGCTTCTAGCAGATGGTACTTGGCATAGTGTAATAAAACTAGTACTACTAATTATCATTATCGAGTACTTATTGTTTTGCAGGAATTGAACCATATAGAATGATTCATGGAACCTATAGCCTCTGGTCCAGATTTGAAAATTTTGAATGGGCGGGATCGAGAATTGGCTCAATTACTGTCGAACGAGAAGGGGATTCGGTGAAGACATATATGATAATCTCTCCATAATTATCAATAAAAATATACTTGGTATCCATAAGAATTACTCCCTCCGTCCCACTATTAGATGACCTAGTTCAAGTTTGCACAATTCTTAAGGCAATGTGGAGATAGGAGGATTTTGAAGTTTTTTTTACCATTATACCCTTATGGATAGTAATTAGTAAAATTTAGAAATGATTTATCTCTCAAACTATACCATGGATTTTCGTAAACTTTGTACTGTTGGAAAGCATTTTAAAACACCTTCGTAACGAGTATAAACATGGATATCAAATTATTTACATTTCTTATATTAACGATAATCAATCAAAAGGATAATTTTAGAAATATTCTCTTGTTTATTGAAATATGTCAACTAATGGTGGGACAAAATTTTAAACTAAGTAAGTCATCTAATAATGGGACGGAGGGAGTACTAACAATTAGCCATTACGGGTTTAAAATTAAAAAATATTCCTTGTTAAAAATCAAAAATAAAATAAAATAAAAAAATAGAACGGAGATCATGGTATTTGGTCAATCATGGGATTTTAGCTAAGAGAAACTGAAAAGTAGAATAGCTCAGCTGGTTAGATAAATGATCTGTTATTACTTTTCCCACGGTCTGGTTTTTTTTTTTTTTTTGTTGCATGGCTTTAACAAAATTTTACATATACTCACCTTACCAGGATCGGGTAAGGGTTGTAAGAAGCTGCAACAAAAAAATATTGGGCTCAGCCATCAGGTGTTGGATGGAGTGCGCTTTGACAGATGGGAGGAATTGGTAAGAGAGTGAAGAGCTGAGTGCTTTGTAATGGACTACACTGTGATCTGTTAATTTGATCGTAGTTTTGTATTTTCACTTGTGTTCTTTATTCTTTTATAAATATCATTATCTACTTTTTCTGAAAAAAAAAAAAAAAAAAAAAAAAAAATTGTAGGAGATGGAAAGAAATGTTTGACAGTTTGAGTAAAGTTTTGGTGTGCCGCAACTATAATGTCAGGATACCCTTGACTATCTTGTTGAAGGTGCCTCACATCCTAAGACGCCATTTGCTCCCCTTATTGGTGGTTCAAAGATCTGATCCAAGAGGATATTTATTGAGGCTTTGTTGGATAAAGGTTATCCTTTTAGGTGGAGAAATGAATCAAATGATCTTCACATTCAGAAGGCCTAAGTCTGCAGTGCCGGGTCATCCCTCTCATCGAGGAACGCAACAAATTTGCCCTTGAAAGGTCAATCATGAAGAAGGCCAAGGACAAGAAAGTGGAACTTATCCCATTAGGTTGAAATATAAATTTGAATGTTTATTGTTGTTATCCCATTAGAAATTTAAGTTCATTAGTAAAATAATACTAGTGATTGAAAGAAAGTCCTATATTAACAAGGAGAAAGCTAATGCAAAGAAAAAGAACTGCGAAAACAAAAAAGAAGTTTCAGAGGGAGATCAGGCACACAAAAGGTTGCAATCAGCAAATTCGTCATTGGTATCCGGCTTGAGTAGACTTCCAGTCGATATTTCTTGTTCTCATGGGTGGCCGCCTTGTACATGATTACTATCAGCACTTGCAGTGGAAGGTTCATCACGATCAGTATTATTACTTCTTTTTCCTGTCGAGAACTTGACGCAGTAGACCACATACCATATTACCATCGTTGCCGAGTACATTACGAAACGAAACTTATTACTCATTAATATATACGTATCGCGATCTTCATGTACCACATTCTTAGAGAGCAACGCATATATCCACCAAATCATACTATTTGGGATATTGGCTAGCAAAGGCCAAGATGATGCATACAGTTCGAAGCTTTTTTTGCCAAAAACCAAACTCAAAGACTGACACCCACAATAAAAAACAGTTACAATACAGTCTAAACTCATGCACGAGAATCCAACACACAAAACCAGTGTTTCTTGCGGGAGATGAGTACGGGCGACATGAAGACCAAGCACTAAACCAGTGTAGGCAAGAATCTCACACACGAAAAGTATATACAAGCAAGATCCCTCTTGTTTCTTGTCAGCGCATATGAAGTATATGATGATGTTGATGAGTTCTGTAATGAAACCTATTGCATTGCCAATGGCGAACAGATAATTCCCTTGGGTAATGAATGGTAAACCATATAGAATCCAAAATTGAAACCGGATCATCGAATATAAGTTGCACATGGTCCAAATTACATTCTTTTTAACAGTAATCGTTTCGCGATATGCAGGTATATGAGAAACAAATAAAGCTGAGGAACATATAATTCCTAGTATTTCAACTTGGGAGCGGAGCAATTCAGGGCTAATGATCGGCATTATGGAAATGAGATGAAATTAGTTGATGAAGAAAAACACAACTTCGTATGGAATATTGCAGAATGGTTTGATCGATTTTCAGATATATTGTCGTTACCTACAAAATATATGGAAAATATCAAACTATATAAATGAAAAGTATATTGGAATAATACACTATACAAAATATATGCAAAATATCAAACCGTATAAATGAAAAATATAAGAATTAAATAAATGGTCATAAGAATATTTTTGTAACTTAAAGCTACTATATACTATACTAGAAATAGTTTTATACGAAGTAATAAATTAATAGGGTTCTGGTATGCAGCTTCACTGATCAGGTCCGGCGATAGACCTCATAAACATGAGTTAAACCAATTGAACTCTTCGTGGCATGACCAGGTAACATGCACGATGGCCGGCATCGACTTCACATTTAGATTTACATTTCTTAGGTCACTGCCGATGTTACAGACCAGCAATACCATTTACAGCATAATGGCCAGATAAAATAAGATTAGAAGTATATACAAAAGTAAAATTTGCAAGAAATGGAACTGCACCTCTGAAAAACTCTCGAACATACTAAAAATGCACATTACATTAAATTTGAAAAAGAAGCTTGATGATCACTAAATTAGACAAAAATCCAACCTTAATACAAAAACACGGGAAAAGAAAAATAAGAAGACCAAAAAAGATAGAACTCGTTTCAGCACCAGAACACCAATTTACATCTATAACCGGAAGAACATCCCAGTTTGATTTATTCTAGGGGAATTGCACTTAACATAGTCACATTGCGCTAGAGGAGTGCCCGTGTCAAGAGAATGTAGGCTCTCCTCATACACAAACATTCGGTAAGCAGAAACAACCAATTCATGGACTTTAAGAGTTTCAACTTTGTCTTGTTTTCGGTCATACAGAACAATACATGAATATGTTTCAAATTCTAACACTAACACAATCTTTCCATTCCTTAAATATTTTAAGGGCATAAAAGTATAAACCGACCCAAACTGTTTTGGTTGCTCAATGGTGCAAAGTTTGATCCATGACTTCTCCACCCCACTTTTCTTCATCTCCCACACACGTGTAACGCCGAAATCATGAATATAGAAGCAGAGTGATGTTCCTAAAGCAAACAAAGTTGGTGGGAGATCTGTATTGAAGTCCGGCAGTAATGTTGTTTCAAACTCCCCTGTCTCAAATTCAAAACCAAGAATACATTGACCTTCTAAGGTAGCTTCCACATACACTAACCAATAAGCAGCTCCGCCAACAGGTCGTCGTACCACATCGGACATTCCATGCCTAGATATATCATCTATCTCGACGTTATCAACTCTTCTCCATGAATTTGGACATCAAAAAGATAAATAACAAAGAATGATTCACTTTTTATCTTTGAACTTAAAAAAAACTGAAATGGAAAAGCTGAAACAACGTCAGCGTGTACAACTCCAAAAGTTGTTGGATATTGTAATCAATATTACCATAATATAAGAAATTCAGTAAAAGAGGTGAATTTGAACAAACAACTTGAAGAGGCTCTTGGAAAACATGATATCTCTGCCATACGCTCTTCTACGTGTTTTGGTTTGGAAAAGCAAACGATGTGTCTAGAAGTAGTGTTAAGATGAACATGGTTAATATAAAAGTGTTCATATAGCTAACTTCGGTTAACTGTTATTGAGCCAACTCAATATAAACTTTTAGGTACGGTTACCCATATCTAGATGAAGGTATATTTCATTTGTGTGTAACAAGCTAAGACCATCTAACGGTGGAAAGATATTATCTTGAATCTTGAGTCATGTTTCATCTAACGGTGAATATTGATAGCTTTGTTCCAAAGTTATCAAACCCTGATTTGAAGACTATATAAGGGAGAAATCTAGCAACCTGGGAAACCTAATCTCCACACCTCATGTGTGATACTAGTTGCGACTAGAGCTGATTCTCCTTTAACCTTGGTTTTTCCTAAAACCATTATAGGTTAACGAATTATAGGTTAAAAATTTCATTGGGATTCTTAAGCGGACCCAACTATTTTCTCTGTAGTTGCGTGTTCTATCAAGTACTATATTCTCTAAGATTTGGTCGAGATTTCTCTCCGATAGGTAAGATATAAAAAGTAATCACAAAGCTCTTCGTCTCATTCTTTGTGATTCCGCAATAACTTGTTCTACTATCATATAGTTAAGTTATTGTGAGGTGATTGATATTTCTAGGCTGTTCTTTGGGAATATAAGACTGGATTATCAATTGGTTCATGTTCACCTTGATTTATCAAAAGACGAACAAAAACTTCGTAGGTGTTTTTGTGGGAGACAAATTCATCTATCAAAATAGACTTTTCTGTGGGAGACAGATTTGTTTATCAAGTCTTCGACTATGGGTCGTAGCAACTCTTAGTTGTGGGTGAGATCAGCTAAGGGAATCAAGTTCGTAGACTCCTGTTGGGATTCAGAGACGTAAGGAACGCGGTGTACCTTAATCAGTGTGAGATTGGTTAGGGCTCAACTACATTCCAGTCCAAAGTTAACTTGAAGTACGCTAGAGTCTGTAACGGGTTAATACCGTGTGGTGTTCAAATCGGAACTAAGACCCGGGATTTTTCTGCATTTGCGGTTTCCTCGTTAACAAAACTTCTGGTGTCTGTGTTATTTCTTTTACGCATTATGTTTTCTATATAATTGAAATATCACAGGTTGTGCGTAGTTCAATCAATTGGTAAATCTAACCTTTGGTTGTTGATTGAAATTGATTGACACTTGAACATTAGTCTTTGGTACCGTTCAAGTTGTTTCTCATAATATTTAGGCTCGCGGATTTCTATCTGTTTGATTTGCTGATTACATTGAGAAACAAAGATATAACTCTTGAATATATTTTCCTTGATTGAGTCTGACTATCTGGTTGATTCTCTTGGAATTATATTTTAGTTAGTCCATACAGATTGCCCAAACGAAATATTGAGTGTGGTTATTAGACCCACGCTTTTTCACATTGAGCTAGTGATGTTGGGCTTAAATTCAGACACGACTTGGTAAGAGATGTATTGGCTGATATTTGTTATAAACAAGGTGTGGCTGCTAGGAAAGAGGTGTTATTAGGCTTCTTGTCTGATGATAACATTGTCTTAAGACCTGCATACTTATAGTGTACAACTGGGAGAATGGCATTAATGTTTGTTTTGATATTACCGTGATCTCCCCTTTTGCGTCCGGTAGCAGGAATAACTTCACACCCGGCCATGCCATTACTGTTGCCATCACTAGCAAATGTAAGAAGTACTTGGAGATATACACTGCGCATGGTTATGGTTTTGGGGTTCTGACCTTTTCCACTCTCTGGGTAAACTTGACAATGATTTTGTTGTCTTTTTAAAGAGGTTGAAAAATTATCTAGCTAGTCATGATGTCAATTCTAATATTGACAACATTTTTCTTAATAGTGTTGGTATTGCAATTCATAGGGTGTTGGGGCTCAGCTTGTTGCTAGGCTCCCAACGAGTTTCTAATGTAATAATTCATTCGTTGTTGATTAAAAAAAAAAAAAAAATACAATTAAAAAGAAATATATGGAATGTATCACACTGTATAAATGACAAAATAAAATAAAAATATTTATAAAAATATTTTTTTACCATAATCAAAAAAATAAGTAACTGCAGATTTTTACTTTTTGTATCTAAAAATCTTGCTAAACTGCCGAAACGGACACCATAAAACCTTCCCCTCATAATCCCTTATGTGTTGGCCACACTAAACCAAACCCCTTGGTATCAGCCAATTTTTTTTCTTTTTGTGAATGAGCAATTTTTCACGTGTTTATTTTAGGTTCTTCGTCCAGAATTACGGTATTGTTGTTTTATTGTGTTTTTTTTTTTTTTGTTGAAAAAGAGGCAAGCCTCGTAGTGATCTATAGTACTGATTTAAATCACTAGAGATCACATAACAGACACGGTCTGCGGCTATTACAACGTATTCAAAGAAGTAGGAAATACCAATAGGTCCTACAAATATTATATTATGATGAGTTTGGTCCAATCGATTATTGGACGGAACTATGCTATCTGGAAGATATGCATATAACCCATAGTTTGGAAACTTATCAGCCACCTTGTCGCATTTGGATACGTCCCGTATCACTGTTATCTGGAAGATATGCATATAATCCATAGTTTGGAAACTTATCAGCCACCTTTTCGCATTTGGATACGTCCCGTATCACTGTTGATCAAGATTATTGGACGGAACTAGACTAGTAACTCAAAGTTTCATAATCCAGAAATGCCTTATTATTTTATTTGGAGAAAAAATGCCTTTTCAAGATAGCATAGGTCCAAATTAACAAGTTTTTCAATGTTTGGTTGTTAATCTCTTTTGAATTATAAATTTATCACAAAAAAGTCATAACACTAATAACTGTCATAGAGAAGAAACTCAATGACATTCTCAAATGTCATTGATATCGGGCTTGAGCAGATTTCTGGTCGATAATTGATTTTCTCTGGGGTTGCCGCCTTGTACGTCATTACCACCATTATCACTTGCAGGCGAAGATTCATCCCAATCAGTATTACTTCTTCTTGTGTTAGAGAACCTGACGCAGTAGAACACATACCATATCAGCATCGTTGCTGAATATGTTACGAAACGAAACAGATTGCATAAAAATATTAAGGTATCGTCTTTATGCTCCCATACGTTAGAAATAAACGCAAATATACACCAAATCATACTGTTGTGGATATTGGCTAGTATAGGCCAAGATGATGCATACTGTTCGAAGTTCTTTTCGCCAAAAACCTGACACCCACACTGATACATACTAGAGACCAAATCCAAAGCCATGCACACAGATCCCATATACGAAACCAATGTAGCTTGCAAGTGATCAGTACCGATGTGGAGAGCAGTCACTAAGCCAGCGTAGACAATAATCGCAGACACCAAAATTGTATACACCGAACTTCTATCTTCCTTATTGTCAGTCTTGACGAGAAATACGATGATATAGATGAATTCTGACGCGAAACATATTGCACTGCTTATGGCGAACAGATAATTTCCTTGGGTACATAATGGTGAACCATATAGACTCCAACATGCAAAGCGTAGGATCGAATATAAGTGCGTAAGCCAACAACATGAGTTCTTATTAACAATCATTTCGCAATATGTAGGTATATAAGAAAAGAGTAAAGCTAAGGAGCATATAATTCCTAGTATTCCAATTTGACTGCGGAGAAAATCATGGGTAATCGCCATTATAGAATGAGATAAACTTAGTTGAGGAAGAAGCCACGGATACGGAGTATATATTAGTGCAGAAAGGTTTTGATCGAACCGCTTCACATATATTGTCAACTACAAAGTATATTGAAAATATTACGCTTTAAAAATTAGCTATAAAAATATTTTCTTTACCATAATTATTCGAATAATAAGTGACTACATACTTTTTTTTTTCCCGAAAAAGAAGCATATACATTGATCATAAAGTTCTGATTCAAAACCAATTCCAGAGAAAGGAAACAATTCCATGAAAAGTGTTTCCATGGAACTAATTCCCTGGGATGCAAAGAAAGACTTTCCATGAAATTCCACAAAATTGAGTTTAAAACCTACGCCACGTTTTTTTTGCAAAATATCATGAAAATAAATTTTTGACCAAACGACGGAAAACAAGCTATTTTCATGGAAAGATGGCTAATTCCATGGAATGAACTCTTATCAAACACAACCTAAGAGATTACAGAACTGACACGGTCTCCAAGTATTGCAACAAATTCAAACATTATAAACACTCATACCACTGTATAATTATATCATAATAATCCAAGGAGGAAGAACCAAATAAGTATAGAAGCCCAAAATTTGCTATTAGAGCACTGTATAGAAGGTTCCGATCATTTCTAACCCATTCCAAAGTATACTGACAATTTTAAATGGAATTGTTATTAGATCAAAATTCAAAATAACTCATCCAAATTATATAATAAAAAAACTACCAACAAAAAGTGATGTCAAGACCAACCATTTCTCAACGTTTTTTCGAAAAATAACTAGAGGCTGGATCCGGTCTAAACTAAAAAAAAAAAACCCGACTGGATGGTGGATGCCCAAAGGCCTAACCCATTTTTTTTCTCTCTTTTTCTTCTTGTAAGCCCAAAACCTAACCTAGACACCTCATTTAAGTCTTATCACGGCTTCTCCAAACAGAGGGAGGGAAGAGAACAGTCATGATATCATGTTTGTCGACCTCTGCAACACCACCCATTAACACTCAGCACTTCTTAATCCAGAATCACAAATCATCTTCTTCTTCTCTTATTAGTTTCAGTAGAAAACCTAATAGAACTAAGTCCTTCGTTTGCCTTAGTAGTATCGGAGTTCAAGAAATTGCTGAAATCGCTCACAATAAAGTAAGTTTTTCTTTGATTTTTATGTAATTCTAATTCAAACCCATATTACAGTATCAATTCAATCTCTTAATTCACTTTGTAATTTTCATTTATATGTAAAAAATAAAAAATCTGTTAAAATCAAGATATAGGTATAGCTTAAAATCTCATGTGAGAAAGTAAGATTTCCTTAGATTTGATTGAAACCCAGATTACGATTAAGGTTGAAGATTCGTAAAATTGGGTTCTTTTTGGTGATAACCAGATTTATTGAATGTGATTTTGAGAATTGGGTTTTGTTTTTTTGTTAGGTTTTAGTGGCATCTACATTATCTGCTCTAATTGGGGAATTCTCAAAACCTTTTACTTCAGTTTTACTTTACAATGAGGAGTTCAATTTTAAGGATTTGTTTCGGTCTGGTGGATTTCCTTCTACACATTCCTCTGTAAGTCATTTCAATTCTGCTGAATTTTGCTTCTTTCTTTTGATTTCCATGGAGAAATTCTTCTTATTGAAATTTGAGTTTTTGTTTTTAAATATTACAGTGTGTAGTAGCTGCTGCAACTACTCTTGGTCTGGAAAGGTAATAGATGAATTATGTTGGAAATGGTTAGTGCAGGGACTTGACCTCAAGCATGAGAGGCCAATCGGGCTATTCCCATTTGGTTTCAGAGTTGAGTTGTCGTTTTGTTCTATTCGAAGTTGTTTATTTTGTTTGTGATACTTAGAGATTCTATTGTACTGTGTTTAGGGGATTTTCAGATTCTGTTTTCGGGGTTGCTGTGGTTTTTGCTGCAATCGTTATGTATGATGCCCAGGTAACGACTTTTTTCCTGGCTTTTCTAATTTTGGTTTTTCAGGATATGTTTGCATTAAATTAGAAGTTGCATTTGGTTACAAACCAGTATCACAACGGTTCTCTGATAGGTACTGTAGACCTATGTTGTAAAAGGCGCTAGGCAAGGCGAGGCGCCCTAGGCGAGAGCCTTTTTTTTAGAAAAATCCAAATTTAAGCTTAATTTGGCGCCTGGGCGCCTTTTTTTCCCAGGCGCCAGCCCAACGCTTAGTGCGCCAAAGGCGCTCGCCTTTTACAACATAGCTGTAGACTATGGTTCTCTTTTTGCTTTCTTTGAAACCGATAGGTACTGAGGACTAGGAGTATGAAATCTACCAAGACGAAAACGGCTAACCTTAAGTTGAAGTCTTTCACATGTATGTATTTCGAATAGTGTGTTAATTGCTTCGAATAGTCTTTCACATGTATGTATTTCGAATAGTGTGTTACAAACCAGTATCACAACGGTTCTCTGATAGGTACTATAGACTATGGTTCTCTTTTTGCTTTCTTTGAAACCGATAGGTACCGAGGACTAGGAGTATGAAATCTGCAAAGACGAAAACGGCTAACCTTAAGTTGAAGTCTTTCACATGTATGTATTTCGAATAGTGTGTTAATTGCTTCTGACTACTGTACCAAATCTTAGAGTAATTGCTTCCATTTCAAAAAAAGTTATGTTTAGATGATGAAATGCAGACTGTACTGTGATGGAGTTCTGTTGTTATAGGTGAGATTTGTTCTGTCATTTAGAATGAGAAGATGGGGCACATTTGTTGCTTCAGATATGTTATTTTGAAGCCAACTTTCAGTATTTTTGTTTCATGAACTTACTCTGATATGAATCATATGATTCACAAGCGACTTCGAGAATCTTACAGTTCCTTTTCTCATGTTACTTGCAAAGTTAGTAGACAATGGGCTCGAAATCTGAAGCATATCCTTACTGTTGTTTATACACTTTTCTTTCTTCTTCTTAGCTTGCATATCCATGCATTTCCTGATTGTCTTGAACTTCTTTCGGAACTTTAGTAAAAACTGTAACATCCTTAAAACCAACAGAGAATAAGTAATTTATGTCTATGTATTCCGGCATTATTCAAACATTACAAAAATCTCACTTAACTGTGTTCCCATCACCGTCGACCGATTGTCCATTGGATGGCCAGATTCGAGCACTAAAATAAGAACTTGATAAGCAACACATAAACAAAATTTACAGAAACCTAACACTAATTCAGAATTCAGAACTTGATATCACCAAATCAAAGACAAAAATTCAGAACCTCAAGATTTCCTGAATTTCACTTCTATTGACTAACCCACTTCAGAAATTAAAAAGCTTTGATTTAAACATAATGAAAGCCTACTTATTACTACCATCTAGTCCTCTAAAATTTTGTATACTTGTTCCATTGTAAGCGTCTCATTCACCCCTCTTACACCTAATTCTTCTCTGCAGTGGTTGTTCATCATATACCTCCTTGAAAACATCAACTTCTCTAATCTTTTTGTTCTCAACCTGACCATCTTTAATACTAGTATGTAACTTTTCATTTTCCACATCTTTTTTTCTTCATCATCCCATAGATCAGTTTTCTAGAATATTTTCACTCCCACTCCCACTCCCACTCCCACTCCCACTCCCACTCCCATAATCCTCCTCTTCATCATTCTCTTTCTTTCCTTTGTTTTTTTTTTTTAGTTTCTCTAATACTACGAATCTCATTAACATTATCAGTTTTTTTAGCCATGATGATGCCTGTGGAATTTACAGTAATCGATTTCTTTAACTTCTTCTTTTCTGCATCTTCCAACGCCTACTTTATTTACACAGCGGTCTAATGTGAATTGATTGTGTGATGTGAGTGTAATAGGATTTGACTTGTGTGTTGTTTATCATGGATTTGTGGAACTCTTGTTGGACTCACACATAGCGGACCCTATTGAACTCACACAAAATGAAAACCGTTGAGAATATAACATAGGGATTGGAAGATGCAGAAAAATAAACACTTGTAAGAATTGATTACGGTAAAGTACATATGCATGGTCATGCAGCTAAAGATATTGATAACAAATATTCTAGACATACAACATTTTAGACAACACTAAAACAACCTGGTTTGATTGGGGGCCAGACATTTTAATTGGGGGCCAAGCACTAGAGGACAAAAAAGGTCACCCAAACCTAATTTGGGTTACCCTTTATAAAAATTCTTTCTAAATGCCTAAAATAGCCTTGAGTGATTAGTATTAATCTTAAATAATTAGTGATAATCTTACTTAATTAGAGTTTTAAATTTTTTAAAAATTTTTAACTATCCATGTGTATGAAAAATCGCTGAGATCATGGATAATTTTTTTTTTTTTTTGCCCAGATCCGTATGAAAAATCGTCATGGTATTGAAGTAGTTTATTGACGACTCTAAACAGTCGTTAATGTTTAGACTGTTTCGGTGACGATTCTGAACAGTCGTTATTTTTATAAAAGAGTCGTTATATGACTGTTGTAAACAGTCGTTAATGTTTCGACAGTTTTAGTGACGACTCTAAACAGTCGTTATTCTTATAAAAGAGTCGTTATCTTCTTCGAAGAGTCATTAATGGCGGAAATATACGACAGTTTGGAGTCGTCATATAAAGATCAATTCCCTGACGACCCTTTGAAAGGGTCGTTATTGTTTTTATTATGTGAATGACGACCCTTAAAGTCGTTATTTTCTTAGAAGCGTCGTTAATTAGGGTCGTTAAATAGGGTCGTTAAGTGATAAAAAAAAATAGTAAAGGGTAAAACAGTCTTTTCAACATCGGATTAATACGCCCCTCAAAAAATTGGGGTGGAAATAAAATATCATGGCCCCCAATTAAAAGGTCTGGCCCCCAATTAAACCAGGTAAAACAACCCTCTCACATAACTTCTAATTGTAGGGCCCAAAAGTGGACCCCCTGCTAACTTCATGTGAGGAGGTTGTTTTAGTGTTGTCTAAAACGTTGTACGTCTAGAACCACTCGATTGATAAAGAGATTAGTAGTTCTAAAGTAAGTAAAAACAAATGAGAAAGAAAAGGATGAAAAGGAGGATTATGAGACCGTGAGTGAGAATATGAATAATCTAGGTGATGTAGTTAATTACTACTAGTATTGACAATGTAAAAGATGGTCAGATTTAGAAGATAAAGATTGGAGGAGTTGATGTTTTGAAGGAGGTAAATGATGAATAGCCACCGAAGAGGAAGTGATGCTATTCTATGCGCTTCTTCGAGGTAGGTCATTACCTCGAGGCTTTAGACGATGCTGTGCAGGTTTGAAGTGTCACTCTTCCACATGTTTAGTTCGTGCATCATACTTTGCAGTTGCCTTTTATGATCAGTTTTAGTTGGGATATATAATGAACTTCACTAAACTATGAAGTTGCTCACTTTGGTTTCTTCAGTTCTACACATCACGTTTTTTGTTTCTTCAAACTATAAGCTTCACAATGTAGGAAAAATATGTTAATTACTACTGGCAACTGTACCAAGTACTAGAGTAATTGCTTCCATTTCAAAAAAAAAGTTATGTTTGGGTCATCATCAAATGCAGACTGTTCTATGATGGATTTCTGCTGTTATGTTATAGGTGAGATTTGTCGTGTCATTTAACACATATGTTGCTTCAGATATCTTAATTTGAAGCCAACTTTCTATGTCTTTGTTTCATGAACTTACTCTGATAAGATTCACGGGTGACTATAGCGTGTCAGTTTCAACATTAAATCAGAATTTTGGGCAAATATGTTTATCTTTGTTCAATCATCAGTTGAGTTTCAAAATTTCAACTTCATTCTATATATCTTTAAGCACTAATACCTACGTAGGAAAACTGTAAGCAACTCGATTGGTATTCCAGATTTTATAAGTAGGCCATATGAGCATCTTACCTTTCTTTTTCTCATGTAACATGCGGAGCTGGTAGACAATGGGCTCGAAATTTTGAAACATTCCCCTACTGTTGTTTTTATAATTTGCAGGGTGTAAGAAGGGAAGTGGGGAAACATGCAAAGGTATTAAACCAGATTTCAGAAAAGCAGAACTATTCCATCTCTTACCAGAGCAAAGATGGTCTTATTATGGAATCAAATTCAAAAGCATCAACATCATCATCCCCCTTAGACTCAAAGTCTCCTGTTCCTTCATTATCCGTAGCTGAAAATTGTTGTACGACATCAGACCCTCCATTACTCAGAACAGGAAAGGTGAACAATGGATTCAATTCAATTCCATCTAGCTTAACAGATTATGATAACGAAACTTCGGATGAACCTAATTTCAGCAATAACCCAAGCAAGTTAAAAGAAACAGTTGGTCACACAGAGATGGAAGTTGCAGCTGGAGCTTTTCTAGGTTTTCTTGTTGGCTTAGCTGTGTATACTACATTGTAAATGAGATAGTTTCAGAATACTATAAATGGATTCAAAGCTGCATTGTATGTACCATTTTTTGATTCAAAAGTGCATTATATGTACCATTTTTTTGCAACATTCTTGCATTGATAGACTCAGATTTGTAATGCATGTACTATTTGTCTGCAAAATTATTGCACTGATCAAATGTAATTTTTTGTAATACCTTTTAGGTTGGCAGCATTGAAATAGATGTCATCTTATACAGTAAGAAATCCCTTGAATTTTTTTTTTGTCCTATCTATCCTGATCATGTCTTAAAGCTAGCTATAAATTGCCCTGTTTAATTTGGGTGCAGTTTTCAACTGGTCATTAGAGGTTTTATTCCAAGACATCCCCACAGTTTCCAACCACTATTATGGAGACTAAAATTAAAGCTGGTCAAAAACTTTTTGACCAGAAAAAATTTGACTTCCATGAAAAAAGACAAAAAAAAAGAGATGATTATGCATTGTTATATAGAAGTTTTATTGTATTATATAGAAGCTTATGATTATGCCCAGATTTTCTAATATAGAAATTCTACCGTGTGGTATAGAAGTTTTACTGTATTATACTGAAATGTACTCCCTCTCTTTTTGGAAAAGAGATACTTTCGCTTTTCCATTTTAGCTTAAAAATAGGCCAAATTGAAAAAAATAAAAGTATCTCTTTTTCAGAAACGGAGGGAATATATTTTTCCTGATTTGTGTCATTGTAACCGTTAAGATGAACGCACGTATTATGTCCACATTATAAAAGTTTTGATGTATTTTACTAAAATGTATATTCTCTCTTATTTTTGTCCCAGTAATTAAGACAACCACACTTATTACAGATTTGAATTATAATTAACTTTGTCAATACAAGAGAAATGCTAAATTAAACATTGATTTCAATCATGATTTCTCCGCCAAAACACTTGAACGCAATCAATTCACAAGATTTTTATCACATTCTTCACTGCTCAATTCAAGAATGTTCTCAAATTAGGTGACATTTCTATTAAATTTTTCAATTCAACATTTACAAATATATTCAGTATTCCGCTTAGTTTTTCAGAATTCTTTATATAACAAAAAATAATAGACGTGGTTACAATATATTTTTAATTTTCTATTAAACACTGAATTGTATATCAGTATACAGCATTACCAAGTTGAAAGACCAACTTAAAAGAAGCAGTTGGTCACACTAAGAAGTTGTAGCTGGGGCTTTACTATATACCGCATTGTAAGTTGGACTAGTTTCAGAATATTATTGATTGGTTCAAAACTGCAGTATATGTACCATGTATCTGCAATGTTCTTGCAAATTGTAATATTAGGTACTTTGTCCGTAATAATCCTGTATTGATCAAGTGTAATTTTTTGTAATATCCATTGAGTTCAAAGCATTGAAATAGATGTCATTTGCTTTGTATGTATTTTACTTCTATAGTTGGTAAATTTTGCAATAAACTTGCCCTGCTTGAACTCTCTTTGTCCTATTCCTGACCTAGTCTTTAAGCTAGCTATGAAATACTCCTTGTTTTAATTTGGGTGCAGTTTCCAACTCAGGTCATTAGATTTTCTGTTCCAAGACATTTCCCCGGTTCCCAACCAGTATTATGGAGACTAATCCTAAAGCTGGTCAAATACTTTTTGACCAACTAAAGATCGACTTTCCACATAAGAAAAACAATAAAAATGAGTTATCACAATAAAATTTCTGTATTAAAATACTCTATAAGGGAATAAACTCCATATATGATTAAAAACTTCTAGTCCCAACTTAGCTTAATCTAAGTAAAAATCACCTCTATATAGAAATAAACTGTATCATATATAGGTTATTCTGAGAATAATTTTGTACAATCCCAATGTTATTATGAAATAAAGGTTTTATTGTATCACATCTAGGTTTTTATATAGAAGTTCCACTGTATTTTATTGAAATGTAGATTCTTCTTTGTTTCTGTCGCTGTAACCGTTAATACGACCACATTTATTACATATTTGAATTATAATTAACTTTGATAACACAAGAGAAACGCTTAATTCAAACATTGACTGCAACCATGGTTTCTCCGCCAAAACACTGAACTACAATCAATCCAGAAGATTTTCATAACGTTCTTCACAACTGAATTCAGGCAGGTTCCCAAATCAGGACTCTTTAATTAAATTTTTCATTCAACATTCATAAATATCTTCGTTTTTTTCGCTCAATTTGTTAGAAATCCTCAAATTACAGAAAGAAAAAATACGCATATTACACAATATCTTTGAAATTTTTATTAATCCTTAACTTGTATGCATAGGATTACCAAAGCTAAAAGACCATAATAAATTGCATTTTTATTTTTTTTTATGAATCCTTTGACTCTAGACAAGAAAGTAGAATTCAGAGGGTAAAATACATAGAAACTAGAGCAAGAGAGAGAGGTAAAAAGAAATCTTAAGCAATTGGTATTGGATACTCGTTAATAACAATGCTAGGTTGCCAAATGGATTCAACTCTCTTGTCACCCTATAAATTTATAGTTTCACCTACATCTGAGACACAGACAAAGAAACAGAAAAAAAAATCTTAAAGAGGGAGAGACAAAGAGAGTCTAAAGAAGAAGAAGGGAAGATGGAACGTGGTAATGGCCATGGTATTGGTAGTGGTGGTGGTTTCCATGGTTATCAGAAGCTTGCTAAGTCAAACTCTACTGGTATGTAACAATCTCTCTCAAAAACTGCAATGGATTTGCTTCAAATACTCCGTTTTCGCTCTGTTTTTGATCCGTTTACACTGCATGAGCTACACTTTTAGTTGTGTTTACTGTCAATGATTCAATGGAGATGATATCACATGATTCTAGGGTTATTAGACAAAACCCTTACAGATTTTACTGACATGCATTCAAATCTTATGGAAGATTTGATAAGAACCCTCTAGTTTGATTAGATTTGGGATTTGGTTTAATTTGTTAATAAGGATATTGTAATGTAGCCATTTCTATTGAAGAACTCCAACAGATCTTGCTATTTTTTTGTATTGAAATGTGGATTTTTTGATGTGATAATGCCTAGGGACAATGCTGTCAAACGAGATTGATGTCAACTCGACCTGCACTGTACGAGAACAGGATCGATACATGCCGATTGCAAATGTGATTAGGATTATGCGCAAGGTTCTACCAAGCCATGCAAAGATATCTGATGATGCTAAGGAAACAATCCAAGAATGTGTCTCTGAATACATCAGTTTCATAACAAGTGAAGCGAATGACCGTTGCCAGAAGGAACAGCGGAAGACGATCACCGCTGAGGATGTTTTATGGGCTATGAACAAATTGGGTTTTGATGAGTACATTGAACCACTCAATCTTTACCTTCAACGTTATCGTGAGTTTGAAGGTGAACGTGGGTCGATTCGAGGTGATTCGTTGGTGAAACGCGGCGGGATAGATTTATCCCAGTTCACAAATGGTTATGGGCATGCTGCTGCATTTCATATGGCAGCTGCACATCATTTTCATCAGGCTGGGTTCTATGCTGCTGGACCACCACAATTGCCTGGTGGAGGATCGGTGTCGGAAGCAGCTAGTGATTATTTGAGAGATGGGTCACCTGGTGTTAACTCTGGTCATCAATCTACACCTGCCATGTCTGCTGCTTTTGAACCTTATGCACCTTACAAGTGATGAGGAAAATAAAGTAGCACATTTAATAGAATATAGGCTATGGTAGGGTGGGGAAGTTGTTTGATGCCACCTGAGGTTAAAACTTGTCGACATTCCAACTTATGGACTTAAAAAATCGGTAAGCAATTATAGATGTGGGTTTGAGGTTTGCCTTAAGTAAACAGGGATGGTGTTATTTAGTTTTCCGTAATTAATTTGCATTTGCTTTTGGTATGGCTTATTAGTGTTGGTTATCTTATGCCTGGTTGCAATTGCATTTCCTATTTTGCGTGGTATCCTACTCATTCATTTATAATTCGTAATTTTACCATTTATGATTTTTTTTCCCCTTCTTTTTAACACACCTTATGGCTTATGTTTCTCACATAATCAACATGACTGGATAAAGGAAACAAGCATACACCTAATGCAAACAACATCAATTTATCAATTAAGACCAGAGAAAACAACAACAGTAGCAAGACACGCCCAATAACAACACCACACGAGTACTTGACGTAGTCGGGTCCAGATCCTCTCTACGCATGAGTCCCTGTCCCTGTCCCTCTGTCCCCACCAATCATAGAGCGACACTTATCCAATGAAAATTTATTTAATACGAAAAATAAAAACAGAATAGGAAAACAAATATTATTTCCTAAACTGAAATCAAAGGCTTTATACGTTCATCTTACTTCGTTTCACCATCGAAAGAGTTAGATTTGTGACCCTGCTTGCTCATCCTGAAACAGTATTTTATGTTAAATTTGATTGCAGGTGATTGTTGCTGCTGGTGGGATGTACTTGGAGGTATTTAACAGAGGAGTGATTCCACTTGCATAAAGTAAGCAACCAACCCTACTTGGATGGTATCTATCTCCAAGTTCACCATTTTTTTTTTCTTTTTTTCTTTTTAACGAAAGAGGTTATATTAATCAAGAAGGATAAACACAGCCAAAGAACAAAGCTTCCCATACTACATATGTAACACAAACTCCTAGTTCAATAAAATCAAATTTACACTCGAGGCTTTAAACTCCTCCATTTTAGCCATCCAAAGAACAAAACCACCCATTCCTCACAGTTTTGTGTCTAGCACCAAATGGGTGACCATTCCTTTTCCTCCACAAATGCCGGAAAACAGCATCATGCATCCCCTCCCATAATCCAGACTATCGTAAAAGCAAAAGGGAAAATGAAGAGATAATTACCCCAAGTTCACTATTAACATGTTTACCACAAACGGGGAAATGAAAACACGATTACCTCACTAGAATGATCATACTCGGATGCTGCGAAGAACCCAAGCGTGTTCATGGAATCCCTTTTCGTAAATGCTTATGCTGCATCCAAGTGAAATATATTACATGTTTTAGCATTGAAACAAATTGTAAATATGAAGGAAGTAAATTTAGACAAGTGACAAATGTGACTTAACCAAATTGTTGGATATTTTTAATAACATAGATAATAAAACGGTTTTTTCGTTTTTTGGTTTGCCGCTACGATGGGGAGCGTCATGTGCCCAATAAATGCAATTGATTTTTGTTGGAGATGAAAAGACATCTCCAAAGGGTGTGATGGTTCACAAGAGACACATCCATTCCCATTAGACACTATTGGTGTCTTTTGAGAATGAAGAGGCATCTCCAATAGGCATGAGTCCCTATAAGTAGTGATGATTTATTTCCATTCAACTATGGAAAAACACATCAAAAAAATCTCTTTCTCTCTAAGCATCTTCAGAAACAAAATACCGTGTGTTCTTGGTTGGGTCAAGGGAGTACAACTCTTGAACCCAACAACGTTGTTAGGGCTTCATTTCAAAGATTCTAAGATATTGGATTAATGTCTCACAACTGTGTAGACAATTTCTTTCATTGAGTATTTATATAAGTTACAGAAGAAGTATCCAAAACCTAATCTAACTGATAGAACGAGTTCACGAGTTACAAGACTTGGTACAATAATGGAAGTATTCAAAACCTAATCTTGGCACAAGTTACAAGACTTGGTACAATAACATGGAATACATACGACTCGGATTACATCAGACTTGGACTAAACTCACTAAACTCCTAAATACATGGATTGCAGGTGCAGCTCGTGCCATCACAACTGCTGGACCTACACACGACTTATATACACGTTTAATACCCCCCCTCAAGTTGGAGCATGGGGAGAGTCTGGACAAATGCCCAACTTGCTTGCAAGACGTCGAAAATGATCCACTCAAGTGGCTTGGTAAAGATCCGCCAAGCGTGCCATGAGACGGAATATGCGGTGGTTTAATAAGACCCGAGAAAGAAGTTTTTCACGGACAAAGTAACAATCGATTTCGATGTGTTTTGTTCGTTCATGAAAAATCGGATTTTCATAGATATGAATAGCGACTTGATTATCGCAATAAACCTGAATGGGTTTCGGAATATTGATGCGAAGATCGGTGAACAAATAGTGTAACCATTGCGGTTTAGATGTGAGCTTGGCGAGAGCTTAGATATTCTCCTCAATGCCAGAAGATTGTGATACTGATTGGTTGTTTCTTGGATTTTCAAGAAAGAGGACTATTTCCCAACATAGTAAAATACCCCCGTGGTTGATCGGCGAGTAGTAGGACATCACCTTGCCCAATCGTAATCGGTATATCCCGCAAGAGATAAAGTACTAGTGGCAGAAAGGAAGATGCCATGACTAACAGTACCTTTAAGATAACGAACTACACGATGAGCAACATCCAACTGACCAGAACACGGTTCTTTGCATAAATTGACTCAAGTAATTAACAGAATAAGTAATGTCAGGACGAGTTACTTGAAGATAAAGAAGTCGACCAATTAGACGACGATAAATACTAGGATCAGGTAGAGGATCACCCGAAGATGGAAGAAGTTTGAGATGTTGTTCCATTGGAGATGGAGCAACCTTAGAACCTAAAAGACCAGAATCCTTAACAATGTCAAGAATGTATTTGCGTTGACAAAGAAAAATACCTTTGGGAGAGCGAGATACTTCAATTCCCAAGAAATATTGGAGACGACCAAGATTCTTTAAAGAAAATTGAGCTTCTAGTTTACGTTTGAGATCATGTATAGCTGAATCGCTTGTACCTGTTATAATAATATCGTCAACGTAAACCAAAACATATATAGATACTGACCCAGAATGAAAAGTGAAGAGAGAATAGTCAGCACGTGATTGAATGAAACCTTCATTAAGTAAGGCTGCCGAAAATTTGGCAAACCATTGGCGAGAGGCCTGCTTAAGTCCATATAAAGACTTATTGAGTTTGTAAACACGATTATCTCCCTTTTTCTGAAATCCGGGAGGAATTTTCATATAAATATCTTCTTGAAGATCACCTTGTAAAAAAGCATTATTGACATCAAGTTGATGAAGAGACCAATTATGAACAGCAGCTATTGATAGTAAAACACGGACATAAACTAGTTTAGCAACGGGAGCAAAAGTGTCATGGTAATCAATACCTTCTTGTTGTGTGTAGCCTTTTGCCACAAGACGAGCCTTATGGCGTTCAATTGTCCCATCAGGTCAGTATTTGATTTTGAATACCCACTTGCATCCAACGGCGGTCTTACCGGAGGTAGAGTAGTAGGAGTGAAAGTATCATTGTTACGAAGTGCGGTATGCTCCTTGATAATGGCATCACGCCAAGCGGAAGTTTGATGGCTTAAAATAACGTGCGTGGCTCATCATTAGCAATGACAGGGGAAAGAAAAGCACGATGTTGCGGAGTAAATTGATCAAAAGAAATGAAATTTGTAAGAGGGTAAGGAGACTGAGATGTACATTGTTTGGCAGAGCATATATAGTCCTTCAAATGATTTGGACGGTGATGCGCTCTGGTCGACCTGCGTAATTCAACAGTAGGTATAGTGGCAGGAGGTACAAGGGATGGGTCGGGCGTCGAAGTATTAGGAGGCAACGGTAACGAAAAGCTGCGGTGTTTGAATTAGGTGACGCAACAGCCTCGGGTGGCTGACGAATGAGTATGGATTGAGGTGATGGATATTTTGAGAGCTTGTCGTAGGCACAACAGCGAAGAGGGCACATGTGCAGTTGTTGGAGAGCTGAAAATAGGAATATCATCAAAACAAAATTCCTCTTGAGGTGCAGGTTTAAAAAAATCTGAAGTAGAAACTTTTGCATCCTGAAAAGGAAAAACAGTTTCGTGAAAAACAACATCACGAGAAACAAAGGTTGATTTTGTATCGAGATCTAATACAATAAAACCTTTATGATTGTATGGGTAACCAAGAAACAAACCGGTTTAGCACGAGGATCAAATTTGTTAGTAATTTTAGTATTTCGAGCATAGCATAAACATCCAAAACTCGAAGATTGCGATAGTTAGGAGGAGTACCTAACAAAACTTCATGTGGAGACCGCTTTGAGAGAAGAGGAGTTGGCATCTTATTAATGAGATAAGCTGCGTGTGAGCACACATTCACCCCAATAGGTTATCGGCAAATTAAGCGAAAACGAAGAGCTCGTGCAACGATTAAAGATGACGATGTTTCCTTTCAACAATGCCATTCTCATGTGGAGTATGAACACGCTGCGCCGATGGTGGATACCATTATCATCCATCCAAGTCCGAAATCGGTAGAAAAGAAATTCAGACCCGTTATCGAGTTGAATACGCTCGTAGAATTGGTAAATAAGGCAGTGGATTACCTGTAGAGATAGTGACCAGTTTCTGAGAGTATTGAGTGATAACATGACGTGAGAAAAATTTAATAAATTTGCTAGTTTCTCCCTTGGTGTGCATAAGATATATCCAAGTACAACGAGAAAAATCATCAACAATGGTGAGAAAATATCTTGCACCAAATGAAAGATGGTGTGAAAAAGGGACCCATATGTCACAATGTATAAGTTCAAAACACTTCGTAGAAGAAATATGATTTTTATTAAAAGGTAAACGAGTTTGTTTTGCCATCGGGCATACATCGCAAGAAACCCGAAAAATTAGACTGAATATAATCATTCGAACTACATAAAAATTTAAAACGTTCTAAGCTAGGATGCCCAAGTCGATAGTGCCAAATGTCGAATGGCGTCTTATTGAAAAGAACTTTATGCGATGTTGCTGGGGATGTAGAAACTCGGAGTTGATAAAGGCCTCCAGAGATCACTACGACCAATCACTTTGTTCGTGAGCGAGTGTCCCGAAAAGCAAAAGGAATTGTGTGTAAGAATGACAACACAATTTAAGGAACGAGTCAATTGGCTCACGGAAAGGAGATTAAATTTAAAATCAGGGATGTGATGCACATTGGATAGTTTCAAAGTTGGGGAAAATACAACTTCACCAATGTGTTTGACCGTAGATAAAGTGCCGTCGGGCAATTGCATTTGTATTAGAGTACTGACAGGATTATAAGAAGTAAAATACGATAAAGAGTTGCATATGTGGTGAGTTGCACCACTGTCAACATACCAAGGTTCAGGGAAAGAAATGTTAAAAAGCTTACCAGTGAAATTCACACGCGGTTCTACAGGTGATGTTTCTCCTGGAGTATTGATAAGGGCAAGCAAACGAGCATATTGGTCAGCTGAAAAGACAGGCATAGCAGTAGATTGCATAGGATGAGAATCCTGAGAGACAGCCATGGTGTTTGCAGCAACAGCAGTGGTCGAAGATGATGATGGAGGGAAGCCATGAAGTCGGTAGCAACGATCTCGAACATGTCCATGACGATTGCGTGTCGCAATGGGGTCTCCCGCCGTTTGTTTTGACCGGTAGCGGTCGGTTAGCGAAGACGATGCGGGTAATCGATTTGTGTTCGTAGCGGTGACTCAATCTGGGCAAAGGGCTTGCGGTGATATGTTGTTTGTTCTTCCTCTGTGCACCATGTTGAAAATGCGGAGAGCAGTGGGAAAAGGATCCATCATTAGGATCTGACTTCTGAGGTTTGAAAAACGGTCATGTAAGCCCTGGAGAAATTCCATTGATCTTTCACGTTCAAACCGCTCAAGGAGAGATTTGCCAGCGCCACAAATACACACTTCGGTAGCAGCAACAAGAGAATCATATTGATCCCACAAAGTTTTAATCTTTGTGTAATACAGAGATACAGACATCGATTCTTGTCGAATAGCAGCTATAGCAGATTTAAGACGAAAAAGAATGGGTGCGTTAGATATGCAGAATCTCACCGGAGATCTTTCCAGATGGCATGAGAAGATGGAGCATAGAGACAACTAGCCTAATGTCGGTGACGGGAATTCAGCAACCGGTGCCGAGGTCATCACATCTCTTCCAACATTGATATTGCAATGCATCCTTTGGAGGCGGCAAAGAACCATCCACGAAACCAAGCTTGCCTTTAGCATTCAGGGATTTGGTTATTCCCCTAACCCAGGAACCATAGTTATCTCCCTACAAGAGAGGAGAAGAGAGAACTGTTGCAGGGTTATCACTTGGGTGAATAATGTAAGGATCTAGAGTTCGACTATTCCCTGAAGGATTAGCTTGAGTTTCAGGATTTGACTGAGTTTCATGGTTTGATTGAGTTTCATGATTTTAATGAGTTGGAGATGAAGGAGGTGATGGATCGGAAGTATTCACCATTGTGAGAGGAATCAAAGTTTGATAAGCGGAAGGAAAAAAAAATAGGTCCTAGGATGGATCAAGATGATACCATCAAAGATTCTAAGATATTGGATTAATGTCTCACAACTGTGTATACAATTTCTTTCATTGAGTATTTATATAAGTTACAGAAGAAGTATTCAAAACCTAATCTAACTGATAGAACGAGTTCACAGGGAAGTTACAAGACTTGGTACAATAACAGAAGTATTCAAAACCTAATCTAACTGATAGAACGAGTTCACAGGGAAGTTACAAGACTTGGTACAATAACATGGAATACATACGACTCGGATTACATCAGACTTGGACTAAACTCACTAAACTCCTAAATACATGGATTGCAGGTGCAGCTCGTTCCATCACAACTGCTGGACCTACACACGACTTATATACACGTCTAATATCATTGTATCCTGAAGGTAATATTTCGCTGACCAATTGTACTCGCCAATTATTTGGGAATGGTCGAAATAATTGCTGAAAAGAATCGTAAGGCCTTGAAGCTTGTGATACAACATTCTTTTCAATCTCTGTTTTCATCCTCTTGTACCCAAATTTCCAACAGTTTTCAGCAATTACTCGCGACAGTGGGGTGAACAATTCCGAAATTTAAGAACGTCTTCTACGAAGAGTCTTCAAGAAATAATGGAGAGTTGGGATTATTTTTTTTATTCTTTTTCTTCTGAAATAGTACTCTGGATACGATAGAGGCGTGGATGAGTACCAATTTGGGCTCTTACCGTATTTCCAGAAATTGGGCCTTATATAGAAACCAACAACATGATCAATGATCAGTTGTCGCTGAAATTTGAAGAAAGGTCATTTGGGGTTTCGTTTGCAACCACAAGAGGAGAAACTACGATGGATTGATATATCGGTACATCAATTGGATAAAAGAAGTTAAGGATGATCGATGGAACGTCATTCTCATATGAAATTTTAGATAAGTATCTAACTTTTGTGTTCCTATAGTCTCAAATGATTTGGTTAATAAGTTTTCTGATTAGCGGTGGTCAGAACAAATGCATATGATTGTAGTCATTTGCATCCATTCAAATTTGAGCACTGCCCGTAATAATCCTTGCGTATAACCTATTGGCATAAATGATCCTTTGATGGTGTGTCAAACCAGATGAATACAAAGAGACGTAACTCTTGTCAACATATCTGTAATTGTTTTTTGCATGTGGATTGATTTTAGGCTGCATCTTGAAGATACGCAACTCTTGTCAAGAGATACGTTCTTTGGTCCTTTTAACAAACATGTTTTTTGTGTTGCTGTTGAGGAAATATAACTTTTAGCCTTAATTTGTGGGATCCAAATCAATTGGTGTGTGGATACCAAAAGGGAAAAATATCGTTTGGTCCTTTTTTAGGTGGGCCCATGTCTGTTTAGTCCTTTGGTCAAACGCCTTTACTCTTTGGTCCATAATTATTTAAAAATATTTAAATAGACAAAAATACCCTTCCGTGTTTTTTTTTTGTAGGAGTTCTTCCGTGCTAAAAAAAACAGACTTCATTCTCAAGAATGAAGTCCATACAAAAAACTAAAAGCAGACTTCATTCCCGGAATGAAGTCCATACAAAAGCTAAAAACGCAGACTTCATTCCCGGAATGAAGTCCATACAAAAAAGCTAAAAAAACAGACTTCATTCCCAGGAATGAAGTCCATACAAAAAGCTAAAAAAACAGACTTCATTCCATAAATGAAGTCCATATAAAACATATACAAAACCAGACTTCATTTCTGGAATGAAGTCCATATAAAAACCTAAGAAATACAGACTTCATTTATGGAATGAAGTCCATATAAAAACATATACAAAACAGACTTCATTTCTGGAATGAAGTCCATATAAAAACCTAAGAAATACAGACTTCATTTATGGAATGAAGTCCATATAAAAACATATACAAAACAGACTTCATTCCATAAATGAAGTCCATATAAAACATATACAAAATAGACTTCATTTCTGGAATGAAGTCCATATAAAAACCTAAGAAATACAGACTTCATTTATGGAATGAAGTCCATATAAAACATATACAAAACAGACTTCATTTCTGGAATGAAGTCCATATAAAAACCTAAGAAATACAGACTTCATTTATGGAATGAAGTCCATATAAAAACCTAAGAAAAACAGACTTCATTCCCAGGAATGAAGTCCATATAAAACTAAGAAAAACATGACTTCATTTCTGAATGAAGTCCATATAAAAACTTAAGAAAAATGACTTCATTCCCTAATGAAGTCCATATAAAAATAGACTTCATTTCGGAATGAAGTCCATATAAAACATCAACAACATCATCTTCATCTTCTTCGACGTCTTCAATAGCAGCAACAACATCATATTCATCATATTCATCTCATTTTCTTCGATGTTTTCAACACCAGCAGCAAACAACAACAAAGATCTTCGTCGTCGTCTTCAACACCAGCAACAACATCTTCATCTTCAACATCTTCATCTTCTTCGTCGTCGTCTTCAACACCAGCTGAAGAATAACAACATATCACAGATCTAGATTTGAAAACAGATCAAGAAATTATAGAGAATAGAGAAAAAGAAACATACCAACAATAGCAACAATGATCATATTCATCGTCTACAGATCAAGAAACATATGTAACATCAAAAACAAAATCAAAAACAACAGCAGCAGAAAATCGCCGCCATCGTTTTCTTATTCTTCTTCATCACCGTCTTCAACAACAACATCAAAAACGGCAGCAGGACATCGTCGTCATCGGTTTCTTCTTCTTCTTCATCATAAAGCATCATCTTCTTCGTCGGCAAAATAAAAAAAACAAATTTAAAGAAAAAGAAAAAAATGGAGAGAAGAAACTAGATCTAAAAACATTAGAGAGAGAAAGTAAATCTGAGAATGATTTATTCTCTCCTACTTTTTGAATATATATATGGTCCTTATCCAAAAGGGTATTTCTGCCACTACAGGGTGACATTTACATCATCCATGACATCAGCGTAGGACCAAATGATAATTTTTAGGACCAAACTATAATTTATATTACCAAATAGGACCAAACAGACAATTGACTGGGTCAATTGGACTAGACTCTCTCTAATATATTATTCCTAGGACCAATTGGTATTTCCTACATACCAAAAAGGATTACTGCTACGGAAACTCCATGGAATCAGATAAGTACTATCCCTTTTCTGTTTTTTTTTTTTTGATATCATGTCATATCTATTTCTTCCATGTATTGATTCTTCTACTGGAACCATGTCTATCATAAAATGACGTTTACCAAAACAGACCGTCGTATCTTTTCAAATGGTAAAGAGGGACAAACGTCACCCATGTTGTGTCTCTAGAAAAGAACTGTACTGAAGTTCTTGTAATGGACGTATCTGTTTAATGATTGCATACTAGTGCAACTGAATGGTGGATAGACAGTGAGTTAGTAATTTGACTTAATAAAATTGGTATATACTAGCATTTCTGGTAAGTACGAAAACTTTTGGCTTCCGTTGTGTTCAGAAAGCATTGGTCAATTTTTGTGATTGATTTTCCCAGTTGGATTAAACCGGACTACTTGTGTATTTCGTGTGATAGTACGCCTAGCCTAGTTGTCTTGAAACAGTCATTATATTGGCCAAAGAGAACCAAATCCAAGAGAATAGTAAGCCTACGTATGTTGGATTTGAAGATTTCTTTCGAGAAATTGTGGGGCATTTGGCAGGACCTGGTACTTATACTTGACACAAATAAAAGAAGTGTTGAATAACACTTTTGGTCGCGTGACAATAGAGGAGTATTGTCATGAATGCTCTAAGATTAGAGAACCAATAGAGATCACCAATGATTGTTGAGACTACAATATTTGGTATGGGTATAATTCTTGCTGTAGGAATTATAAATTTAGAAGTTATGAAATCATCAATAATGTTGAGAAACATTTAGATGTGAACATAATTCTTGCATTAAGAATTATACGGATCCAAATCTGGAAATTGGCATGTCTTAAATGACATCGAAAGGAAAGTGGAATACCGGTGAATGTGTAACATATTGGAAGATTGGGTGTGCGACCAAATATCCAACGATGTTATGATATTACCGATGCATAAATTATGAACATTTGCATTACAAAATGTAAAATGTTAAAATAAACATTGTTTATGTTTTTGGGTATAAATTTGTAGAAGATTGGGCATGAGTAGATGAGTTACTCATCGTAATAATGTGCTTGTTGAAATAGCAAGTAAGTTTGCCTACAAATTTTCTATGCCTCTAGTGTATGCAAGTCTATAATGACTTCTTGTGAATTAACCGTAAATGTTAATTAGGATCACTAGAGAAGTTACAATTATTTTGTAAAATCAAAGAGGAACAGTTTTAATAATGTTTTCAGAATTGATTGCATGGGTAGATGCAATTAATGAGGAGGAATGGATTAGAACCTAACTTGTAGAGATCCCATTTTTGGAAGAAGCCATCTCAAGCAGTCTTGATTAATTGTAAATCAGGCTATGATCTATAACGTCTCTAACAAAGACTTATAATGAAAAGTCAAGACATACAAGTCTTGTACATTGAACGGTAAGTCATTACTCAAGAAAGGAGTAATTGCAGTTAGCCATTAAAATGGAGAAAAACTTGGCAGACTTATCATGAAGAGTCTCCCAAAGGAATTGTTTACAATGAAGTATACAGAAATGAGACTAAGGTCCGTGAATGAAGTTCGATCACCTATAGCAGAAACCCAACCTATGTTTTGAAAAAGATAAACAAGGTTCAATGTGGTACCAACAAGTTATGGAAGTGATTATGGTGCACTAAGTAAAACTTCTCATTTCTGTTTAGTGCAGGTTCTGCAAGAAAAAAAAAGGGATGGATGAAAATCTTTAATAAATCTTAACTTTTATCATAAGGTGTCTCGCAGAAACACCTTCAAAACTTACCTATATGAGTATGGAAATCATGCCGTTTCCTAAGAGAAAAAAAGACCGTTCTCTGAGAGACTCATGAATACAGGATAAGCACATGGCCATGAATGTGCTGGCTACAGAACACACAATCTCAGGAATCAGTATGTGTTGAGATTCCGGTTTTATCAAATGGGGTACTTGGTTCAAGACTGGTTTCACCACTGAACCCCGATAAGGCTTTGATTTTCTTACACTAAGTGAAGGTTCAAATCCAAAAGATACCTATCATTTATGTGTTTATTTCTACGAAGATGCTTATTTCCCAACTAAGCGTGAACTACGTTGGCTTGATCCCACTCGGGTACGTAGGCAATCACTTAGGTGATGCAACCACTCTGATTTAAAAGTTTTTTACTTTTCTTTTAATGTTTTTTTTTTTTTTTTTTTTTTTTGGTTATTGAAATTAGGGGGAGATTTTTGGATATTTTCAATAACATAGATAATAAAATGGTTTTTCATTTTTTGGTTTGCCACTACGATGGGGAGCGTCCTGTGCCGAATAGATGCAATGGATTTTTGTTGGAGATGAAAACACATCTCCAAAGGGTGGGATGGTTCACAAGAGACACATCCATTCCCATTAGACACTATTGGTGTCTTTTGAGAATGAAGAGGCATCTCCAATTGGCATGAGTCCCCTATAAGTAGTGATGATTTATTTCCATTCAACTATGGAAAAACACATCAAAAAAATCTATTTCTATCTAAGCATCTTCATAAACAAAATAGTGTGTGTTCTTGGTTGGGTCAAGGGAGTACAACTCTTGAACCCAACAACGTTGTTAGGGCTTCATTGTATCCTGAAGGCAATATTTCGTTGACTAATTGTAATCGCCAATTATTTGGGATTGGTCTAAATAATTGCTGAAAAGAATCGTAAGGCCTTGAAGCTTGTGATAGAACATTCTTTTCAATCTTTGTTTTCATCCTCTTGTACCCAAATTTCCAACACAAATTTATAGGGTATTGAATACAACTTGACTGCTACTTAGACTTGCTGATGCTATGAGTAATATCCTATAGTGCCAGTTCTCCAAACTTCAATAACAAACACAACAAATTGGCTCATTTTCTACCATGGAATCAAATAGTTGATCAAATATTTATCTAGTAAAACAAGGGACATCCAAAAATCATAAGAACAGTCGAGGTGATAACAAAGAAAGGGAAGAAGGGGATGAATTTTCTCGATAATTCGAGGGAAAAATATTGGACTCTCTCAAATATGTAAGAGACTTTTTATATATTTAGCATTAAACCATTAAAGTAACTCTTTATTTCTAATATGCCCATAAAATACTTAGGAATATGTCCTTTTTTTTATTGGTAATCACGATTTAAACCTTTTTTTTGCTTTAATCCCGAAATCACCCTTGACAAAAACCTTCGTTGACCTTGACTCAGTGCCGGCCACCAAACCAGATGCTCCGGTTCATCAAAGATGAGGGTGTTATCTGATCATCCAGAGGTTCTGGTGGGAGCAGAAATGAAATTATAGATATTCAAGAAGACAACACTTACTAATTCATATTATTGGTTTGTGGCTCTTGAAAGAAAATTTGTGGATTCATTATTTTGTATTACCTTTGTGATATTAATGTCGGAATTTTGGTAAATAAAATTTTATTGTTATGGTTCATCGTTATGCCAATCGATTCATAAGTAAATTCACAAAGTCATTCCATCATAGAAAACACTTGCATCAGTACCCTAATAAAGCCAAATCGATAACATAAAACACTTGCGTCAGCAAGATGACATCAGAAGACAATTACCAGTTAACCTATTGAGTAGCTTTGAGGCACAGGAGGCCAGAGAGATCAACCCCAATAGCTCAAAGAAGAAAAGAGGAAGTGAGGGCATGAACAATCACTTAGCATCTCATGGACCAGGAACTGGAGATACTAAAGAACCAAAAATGGAGAGCCAAATCCTTGGTACAATGCAAAATTTGAAAAGGTACCCCTAAACTTCCTACTACTGCATGAATTCCTCATATTCCTACCAAATCTGATAATCCTTAGTAGGTACAAAATATACTCTAAATTGGCACAAATAATGCACTATCAGGAAAAACTAGATTATCCAATAGTCTCTTACTTTTGGGAGTTTGTCATTATCTTGTCTTGGAACTGCCAAGAGTTAGGCCAAAAAAAGAACTCAAGATTATCTGAAAGACCTTATGGATTATGAGAATCCAGATTTAATCTTTCTTTTGGAGACAAAGCAACAAGACAAGAAAATGCATAAAATCCTTGAAACTCAAAATGTTCAAAACTACTGGCTTGTCCCTCCTAGAGGACAAGCAGGTGAGATGGCTTTGATTTGGAAAAATAATATGAAAGTGAACATACAAAACCACAAACACAACATTATTGATTCCATGATCACTGATAATACTACTCAAAAGAATTACTTGGTAACTGCCTTCTATGGTAGCCCCTCAAGTAAAATAGAATCTTGGAAACATATAAGAAAAATAGCAGATAAAATAAGCATCCCTTGGATGATTATTGGAGACCTGAATGTGGTCCTGACAAATGAGGAAAAAAGGGCTAAGGCCTTTTGATAAAAATGAGGCTGATACTTTCAATGATGTCATTTATTGTATGAGATTACAAGATATTGGATTCACAGGTTACCCTTTCACTTGGTGTAATCAAAGAATAGATAATACTAGAGTGGGGGAAAGGCTTGATAGAGCCCTATGCAATGATGAATGGATTGAGCTTTTCCCACAATCCAACTTATTCCACTTAGTTGCAAGGGGCTCAGATCATTGCCCTATCATTCTAAAAACAAACCCTGGATGGAAAGATGGAGCTTACCCATTCAAATATTTTGGAGGATGGATGGAACATCCAGACTGCAAAAGATTAATTATGGAAGCATGGGATTCCACTCAAAATGGATCTGCTAGTTACTTCATTGCAAAAAACTTATACAAGATCAAAAATGTTTTAAAAAAATGGAACAAAAATATTTTTGGAAACATCAAAAACATAATTGATACCATAAAAAAGAAGATTGAAACTCTATCAAATGACACCAATAGATGCCCAATTACTATCAAAAGACTAGAGGAAACTCTAAGTCAATGGAAAGACATTGAAGAGGATTTTTGGAAGACAAAAAGTAGAAACAACACTATAAATTTGGGAGATAGGAACACCACCTTCCTTCATAATTCTGCCAGAACAAGATATAGGAGAAACAGGGTGGACACCATCAAAGGAAAAGATGGAATATAGCTGAATGATAGAACTACCATAGCAAACTGTTTCACTAAACATTTTAGAGACATTTCTACCACCTCCAATCCCACTCTCAACATGGAAAGGATTAATCTAATTCCAACTGTTGTTAGTGAAGAGGATAACAAAAAGCTCAGTGAAATTCCTTTGCCTGAGGAAATCAAAAATGCTCTTTTGACATGGATGGAAACACGGCTCCAGGCCCAGATGGTTTCACCCCAAAGAAAATTCAAGATAATTGGGAAACCATTGGACCTGACCTTATCAAAATGGTACAACATTTTTTTTTAACATTGGCCTCATGCTCAAGGAAATGAACTCTACCTTCATTTATCTCATCCCTAAAGTTCAATTCCCTAGCTCCCTATGGACTTTAGACCAATAGCATTATGTAATAACACATATAAAGTTATCTCTAAGCTCATGGCAAAGAGAATGAAACCTCTTCTCCATAACATTATCTCCCCATACCAATCTGCATTCATTCGTGGAAGACAGATACATGATAACACTATGGTAGCCCATGAAATAACCCATAATATGAGGGTTAGAAGAGACACTCAGGGCTGGATGAGGTTAAAAATTGACATGTCAAAGGCTTTTGACAGTGTAGAATGGGACTTCCTCATTGCTTCTCACTAAAAGAGCTTCTCCTAAAATTAGTGTAACCTAATTTAGCAATGTATATCAACCACCAACCTAGAAATAATGCTAAATGGAGTTCCTTGTGATTTCTTTGAACCCACAAAAGTATTGACACAGGGAGATCCTCTATCTCCTACATCTTCATCTTGTGCATGGAAGTGATGTCTAGAACACTTCTAGATGCTTAGAACAAAGGAAAAATTCATGGAATAAAAATTGTCAAAAAATCTCCTCCATTGAGCCACCTCCTAGTTGCTGATGATTGTATAATCTTCTGCAAAGCAAATAAGGAAGAAGCTCATAACATTCTTCAAATTTTTGAAATGTTCAGCTCTTGCTCTGGTAAAATGTTAGACTTAGCGAAGTCTGGGATATTCTTTAGTAAAAACACAACCAGGGAAATGGTTCATGATATCACAAGCTTTATGAAAATTGAACCAATACCTCTCATGACAAATACTTGGGATCCCCTCTTTTCACAAACAAATCTAAAGTGAAGTCCTTTTATCCTGTCATTGTGACCCTAAAAAGAAGGTTAAATGGATGGAAAGGCAAAACCATTAATCTAGCTAGGAAAATGGTCCTGATAAAGCATGTAACTTCTACTTTGGCTAACTACCAAATGATTACCTTTAAAATACCTAAAACTAGCATTAAGGAAATGAACAACATACAAAGATACTTCCTCTGGGAAAATGAAGAAGGAAAGAATAAAGGCATTTATCCAAAAGCTTGGATAGTTGTCTGTAAAGACAAAGAGGAGGGGGGATTAGCCTTTATGAACGTTGAAAAATTCAATAATGAAATAATATTAATATAAGATGGAGGATGATGCAACATCCTAATACCTTAGGTGCTCAAGTAATGCAGGCTAAATACTACCCAGAGGAGGACATTATGCATATGCCCACAAAACCAAAACCCACTGACTCATGGTTTTGGGAAGGAATTCTATCTGGTGTTGAAAATATTCAAAATTTGAGCACTTGGAAAGTTGGTAGAGGAGACAAAATACATATATGGTTAGATAAATGGGTCCTCAACCAAAAGGAACCTCTAATAAAACCTCCAAACTGTAATGAAAGATACAGAGAGTAAATGATAAAATGATCAATAACTCTCAATAGAATGAGGAAATCATACATGAGCTCTTCAATGATGAAACAACATATAACATTTTCCACACCGAGATAAATAGAAATCAGGAGGATAAAGTAATCTGGCCTCTTACAAGAGATGGGAAGTTCACAGTCAAAACTGACCTTGATATGGAGGCTTGTTCAACTATTCGCTTGTGTTTGTCGAGGGAAATTACTCATAATTTTTCGGGTGAAACTTCGGCAAAGGATTTTTGGGAGAAATTAGAGAAGCTCTACTTACAAAAGGACTTGACTTCGGAACTCTACTTGAAGCGTCGACTCCATGCCTTTCGGATGGCTTCAGGTAAATCTTTAGTAGATCATATTAATGAGTTTAATATGATAAAATCTGATTTATCCAATATCAATGTTAATATCTCGGATACGGATAAATCTATGATATTACTATATTCTTTACCTCCGTCATATGAAACTTTTATGGATTATTTGTTAAGTGGGAAAACCGAAGGAGATAATAAATTGGTTTTCAATGATGTGGTTTCAGCTTTACAAGCCAAAGCTATGAGAAAAAGAAAGAAAGAGTTTGACGATGAAGTTGAGGGCTTCTTTGTTGATGGAGGTAAAAATGGTAATAAGAAGTCGAAGTCGAAGAATCATTCCAATTTCAAAAGGAACGACATCGAGTGTTATTATTGTCATAAACCCGGTCATATAAGAGTTGATTGTCCTAAGCTAAAAGCAAAGTATTTGAAACATAATAGAAAATCAAATTCTAAGGATGTTGTTGCTTCAATTGCGGAAGGCAGTGAAGTTTAGGTGGAGCCAATGTGTGGTTTTGATCAGGAGGTGTTAACCGTTACATCAAAGAGTTATCTCAATGATGGTTGGATGCTCGATTCCGGTGCTTCGTACCATATGTGTCCCACTAGGGAATGTTTCACCACTTATAGAGAGATGAACGGTGGTACTATTTTGATGGGTAACTCTAATACCTGCAAAACAGTTGGAGTTTGTCCAGTACGGGTTCGTTCGCATGGTGTTACTACAACACTTTCAGAGGTTAGACATGTTCCTGATTTGAGAAAGAGTTTGATTTCGTTGGGAGTACTTGAATCTTTAGGATACAAGTACATTGCAGAATATGGATTCTTGAAGGTATACTATGGTAGTAGTTTGAAGATGACCGGTGAAAGACATGGTAACTTATATTTCTTACAAGGAGATATAATTTGTGGTGGAGCTATGGTTTCTCAATCAGTTTATGAGAAACATGTGGAGTCAACACGTTTGTGGCATATGCGGCTTGGGCATATGAGTGAGAATGGCTTGTCTGTGTTGAGCAGTAAAGGTTTACTTGGAGGAGAAAAGACATGTAAGCTTGATTTTTGTGAGCATTGCATTGTTGGGAAACAATGTAGAAGCAGTTTTGGTACCGCTGTGCACCACACACAGGGTATGTTAGATTACATCCATTCGGATGTTTGGGGTCCCTCTCGTACAGTTTCTAAGGGAGGTGCTAGGTGGTTTGTGACCTTTATCGATGACTTTTCGCGGAGAGTTTGGCTTTACACCATGAAGCAGAAAAATGAAGTCACCGAGGTATTTAAGATGTGGAAGACCATGGAGGAGAAACAAATTGGTCATGTGGTCAAGAAGATACGTTCCGATAATGATGGTGAATGCACTGAAGACCCATTAAAAGAATTTTGTGAGGAACAAGGTATCGCTAGACACTTCACAGTAAAAGGTACACCACAGCAAAATGGAGTAGTGGAGTGAATGAATCGCACACTACTTGAGAGAGCACGGTGCATGTTGTCAAACGCAGGTTTGGAAAAAATTTGGTGGGCTGAAGCAGTTAATACGGCGTGCTATTTAGTGAATCGATCACCATCAACAGCCATTCAGTGTAAGTCACCTATGGAAATTTGAACCGGTAATCCTGTAAATTATTCAAATTTGAAGGTGTTCGGTTGCCCGGCTTATTTTCACGTCATAGAAGATAAGTTAGGTGTTAGAGCTAAGAAAGCAATTTTCTTAGGTTATCCAGAAGGTGTGAAGGGGTATCGTTTATGGTGCCCAGACTTGCAAAAGTTTGTGATCAGTCGTGATGTGACCTTCAATAAGAAAGCTATGCTTGATTCAAAGAAGTTCACAGGTTGGGACTCTCAAATTGAAAAGGAGAGTACTAGGGCTATTGATGACGATTCGATGCAGGTGGAGCAAATAGCTCCTTATTCATTTATTACACAAGAAGAAGAAGTTCAAAATGAACAAGTAGAAGATGAAGATGAGGTTCCCATCGAGGAACCCATTCGGCAACAAACTGAGATTATCCCGTCTTTGGCATCTCAGCGTGAGAGACGTCAAATTAGTGCACCTATTCGATATGGTTATGAGGATAGTGTTTCTCATGCATTATCCATTTTCGAAGATGAGCCGTTTACCTTCAAGGAGGCGATGAGTGATACTCATGCCGCTGAGTGGAAAACTGCTATGGATGAGGAGATGGAGTCTCTTCATAAGAATCACACTTGGGAACTAGTTAAGTTGACCAAGGGTAAAAATAAGATCGAGTGCAAGTGGGTCTATACCGTAAAGGAAGGAACTCCAGACTCTAAGGGTATCGTTCGTGGTGTACGATATAAGGCAAGGTTAGTGGCTAAAGGATATGCACAAAGGGAAGGTGTGGATTACAATGAATTTTTCTCTCCGGTTGTTAAGAACACTTCCATCCGAATCCTTCTAGCATTTGTGGTGCAGTTTGATTTAGAGCTCGAGCAACTAGATGTCAAGACTGCCTTCTTGCATGGTGATATGGAGGAGGACATTTATATGTCACAGCCCATTGGTTTTGAGGTTGCCGGTAAAGAAGATTATGTGTGTCGACTTCGAAGTCACCGTACGGTTAAAACAATCTCCAAGACAAGTGGTATCCGAAGTTTGATACATTTATGTTGCAGCAAAAAAGTACACTCGTAGTAAGTACGATCAATTTGTGTACTTTAAGAAGCTCCGAGATGGGAGTTTTGTTTATCTCTTACTCTATGTTGATAACATGCTTATAGCTGCAAAGGGCAAGTCAGAAATTGATGCTTTGAAGAAGCAATTAAGTTCAAGTTTGAGATGAAAGATCTGGGTTCAGCTAAGAAGATATTGGGCATGGAAATTACTCGAGATAGATCAAAGGGGAAGCTATGTCTTACTCAAAAATCTTATCTTGAGAAAATTGTTTGTCACTAAGAGAATGCAAAATTCTAAAGCTATTAGTCTTCCATTGCCACCAAGTGTTAAGTTGTCAAACTAGTTAAGTCCTACTACTACGAGGAAGAAGAGTTTATGTTAAAGGTTCCCTATGCTAATGCGGTAGGTTCTTTGATGTATGCTATGGTTTGTACCGTCCGTATATCTCTCAAGCGGTTGGATTAGTTAGCCGGTATATGTCTAATCACGGGAGAGAACATTGGTACGCGGTTAAGGGAATTTTGCGATATCTTCAAGGAACTCTAGATGTTGGTTTAGTGTTTCAAAAGGAGCAGAGTTTGAAGGTCTGTGGATTTGTTGATTCGAATTATCTTGTGATCCAGATAAATGTCTCTCTACTTCGGGTATTGTTTTACTCGAGCGGAGGACCCGTTTGTTTGAGGTCTATGTTACGCCGGTTGTTGCTTTGTCTACTACGAGGCGGAGTATATTGGCCATGAATGCAGAGGCTGTTAAGGAAGTATTATGGCTTCAAGGTCTAGTTGGAGACTTGGGGATTGTGCAAAGGAATGTCATTGTGTATTGTGACAGTCAAAGCGCAATCCATCTTGCAAAGAACCAAGTCTACCATGCGCGCAACAAGCATATTGATGTCCGTTATCATAAAATTCGAGAAGTGATTGATAATGGAAAAGTTCTTCTATTCAAGATTGGTACTGAAGATAATCCATCAGATATGTTGACGAAAATCGTTCCGAAGGTCAAGACTCCTCTGAGTCAACTATCCAGTTTGCATCATAAAGTCCCTCAAGGACAGCAAGATACCTTTCATAAATCAAATAAAAGGTAATAGAGTATTTTAGGTACCATAATACTCTACTAAGTGCATCCCAATGCTCTTGCTATGGACTACAAGTATATCTACTTAACTTACTCACAATATAAGCAATGTCTGGACTCTTACAGTTCATTAAATTCATCAGATATCGTATAAATCTTGAGTATTCAAGTTAAGATACTCCATTTTCCTTATTTTTCTTGAGTCTACAAGAAGAATCGTATGAAGTACAAGCAGGCTTACAATCAGACTGATTGTATCTCTTAAGCACAAATTTAACATACTGAGAATGACTAAGACTATAAATGCTTGATTATCTTTTAATCCTCATACCTAAGATTACATCAAAAATCCTTAGTCTTTCAAGTCAACGTTCTCATTCAGTGCAAGGTTTTAGTGGAATTAATCACATCTATGTTTGTATCAAGTATACACATATCATCAACATATAAGCATACAATCACACATGCATCCTTAACAAGTTACTTATAAATATACTTGTCAGATTCATTAACTTAAATCCACTACACATTATCTCATGATCAAATTTTCCATGTCACTGTTTACGTGCTTATTTGAAAACCATACAAAGATTTGTTCAACTTACAAACTTTGTCTTCATAACCTTTCACTACAAAATCCTCAGGTTGGTCTATGAAAATTTCTTTATCTAATTCATGGTTTTAGGAAAGCTGTCTTAACATCCATCTGATGCATCTCCAAGTTGTTTATGGCAGCAATATCAATTAGCATCTCAACAGAAGTAATTCTCGTCACAAGTGAATAAGAATCAAGGAAATTTACACCTTCTTTTAGTTTATAGCCTTTAGCTACCAACTTAGCCTAATATTTTTCCACAGTTCCATATATCTAACGTTTCAACTCATTTACATCCCATGGTCTTACTCCCTAGAGGTAAACTAGCAAGCTCCCAAGTCTCGGTTCCGAAATGACCGAGTCCATTTCACTAAATGAAGCTTCTTACCAGAATTGGGTTTCAATAGATGTTATGGATTCTTTACAAGTCCGGAGCTCGAGTTAAGCTAGGCTTATTAAGAAGTCTCTATAAGAAGTCTTTTTAATCTTTTACTTCTCCTAGGATCAACTCTAATTCATCTTCCTTAAAGATAAGTTCTGACTATTTGAGAATAAATCTAGGGGATCAACATCACATCTCTAATGAGGTACATGATTAAGAATAAACATGTTCAAATAACTCAGCATCCAAAGATTCCATAAAAGTATTCACACCAAAGTCAAAAAAAGAAGAACTCACAACCAAAAACTATATGCAGTAGGGTACTCAGGATATCTTATCTATACACCCCACACTTTGACTTATGCATAAGAAGGTTGTCTATCTTTCATAAACATATGGAGTTTTATCTAATCCTTTAAAGGTTACTCTATTCAGGATATAACAAAATCAGAGGACGACCTCCCCCCCACAAGTTGGCGGTTAATCCTTTAATCAATATGGCATAAATCATCTCCTTAATGGTTCTGTTCTTACGATCAACTATACCATTAGACTACGGTGAATAAGGAGGTGTGATCTCATCAATAATGCCATCTAACGAGTAAAGTTCTCTTATATGAATTTCATACTTGCCATCATGTTCAGACCTAACCCTTTTAGTGGTAACATATACTTTTCTTTCAATTTCAAGTTTATACTCTTAAGGCTTCTAACGCATCATCCTTACCCCTAAGTAAGTATACAAGATAGTACCTCGTACAATCATCTATGAAAGTTATAAAAACACCTTTTACCACCTTAGTTTGGGTTGATTTCATGTCAACTAGGTCTAACTGAATTAATTCTAAGGGCTTAGAATTACTCTGAGCAATTTTGCTAAAAGGTTTTATAGCATATTTTGATTCTACGAATATTTAACTTTTGTGTTCAATATCCAAACTAAATTTGGGTATGCAGCCTACGCTTCCCAGTTTATGCATTGACTTATAATTTTACGGTTCCAAGTCTATCATGCAAAACATTCAAAGACACACAAAATAAAGCATAAGAATTAACTATGTTCACTTCATCAGATTTTCCTTTAAGATTATATAGACCCTAAATCCTATAATTGTTGCCTAAAAAATCATTGCCCTTAGTTATAACAAGTTTTCCACATTTAATTAAGATCTTCAATCTTTTACCATCTTCAAGAGAACAAGATACAAGATTCTTGCATATGCTTGGAACATGAAAACTTCATTCGTTGTGAGAATATTACAGATATGAGCTTATGCTCGACCTTTCCCTTTTATGCAACCTCTGTCGCAGGTGAATTACTCATATAGAGTTTCTCGACATCTCCTATCCTCTGATAGGAGGTGAATAGGTCTATGTTTCAACAAACATGCTTGGTGGCTCCAAAGTCCACCTACTGGTCTCTCACATTAGTTATTAGAATAACTTCCGACATCATTCCACTGAACTCATACTAGTTTGATTCAACTAAATTAGCATTAACTATCTACTAATTAAGGTTTTTATGTTGCCTACAATTTACTGCCGTATGGCTAGGATTTTACACACATAAAAATCACCCTTAATTAAAGTAATGCTAGATTCAGGTTTATGAAACATACCTTTCTTAAGAGACTACACTTAGAGTTGCGTTTGATGATCCAACCTTTGTCAGCTTTGGAAAAATTGGGTTCATCCACATGCGCCTGTTAGCCATGTCCCTTTCCAGTTTCATGTCATAATCTTCGTTTATACTCTGACTACGGAGATGGTAATTTCACAATCACCTAATACACCACATCTCACAAACCTTAGTTCCGAATCGGAAAATAAAATATGAGTTTTGAAGATAATATCTAGATTTAGAAACTTCGTTTGAACAACCATATCAAAAAACTCATGGTTACCCCCATAAAAACACTTTAGTTAACAACAAATTTCGTCCCATCAGAATTTTCCAGGAACGTTTCTCTGTTTTGTAAAATATCAAAAAAATACTTTTACAACTCCAAAAATTTTGAAATTTTACGTGGGTAACTATCAGGATGTCTAGTACGTTGTGTCAAAAGGGTTCATCGAAATTCCTTATAGGTTGAGAGATAAATTCGAAACTCTACATCTGACCAAAAATTCGTTTTCTGTTTTTTCACTCCATAATTAACATCCATGATTCACAAACCAATCAACCATTCTTGATTATTACAAATTATAATGTCTTAAGATTGTTGGGTGCAATAATCAAAAACAAGGAAAAAATCAAATAAGCAAAAGTTATTGATACTTAGATCCTTTATAGAGGAAGTGATTGATTTGATGAAACGGACGAGCTCCCCAAATCTCCGCAACAGTAACAAGGCAAAACTTTGGAAAAACAGAGTGAGTCACGTGTTCAACACGTTGCCCTTAAGACATTAGCGCCCGGATACACTCAAGAGTGATGCTATAGCCCTCACAGGACGGATATCTCCAGGATAAAACACCCTAATACACCTACTACTAGCATATGTAGTAGATGCTCAACTTGAGCTTGGCAACTCCGAAAAAACCGTTAAGGAAAATCACGAACGCTTAAAAAAAACGCTAAAAAATATTTTCCCTTAGGGGTCCCTCTAAAATATAGAGCAACCCCTTTCCCATAAATTTTTACAAAAGTAGTGAATTTGTTTATATAATGGAACAAAACAACTTAAGAAGAATAACTCCCCGATGTGGGACTAAAAAGCTTATATAGTCTCTTAAAACAACTAAAAAGTGGAAACTCCACGATGTGGGACTAATAATTTTTCATTCACAAAAGAAAACAATAAATTATAATTTTATTAAAACCTTAAAAATCCTTTTTTAATAATTGTTTTCCAACACAAAATACACATCAAGCTTGATTGAGCTACAAAACAAACAAACAAGTAGCAACATCTTATTACCCAACTATATCTATTTCGGGTTAGAGAGATATGGTTAAAGATTTCTTTCTTGACATCCACATATATAATTCTAATGCTGCATGTATCTTGTGCGAGAGAATAATGTTTTCAATTTTAAGTTCAACAAGGATAGGAAACCGAAAATGCTATTTGAACAGCCATCTAACAGCTGAATGACAAATGATTTCATCGTGGCGGTGATTGTTAATCATCTTCTATCTTCTCTCGATCATGCTTCAAAGGAAAAGAAAAATCTTCTCTCGATCATTTTCTTTCCCAACATAAAACTTTTCTACTCCATTTTATATCCACAAAATCTCAAGCTTGTTAAAAACAATGAATCAAACTGATTTCTACCGTCTTCCTCTTTCTTGTGTGGTGGTGAATTTTTGCCTCAAACATATCAAACTTCAAACGGAAATTAGGGCAAACTTTTGCTAACCCTTAATCTGTTCAAAAATCTTTCAATTGTGGTTGATAAACGTTTAATTAGATGGATCCACACTGAATTGATTTGTTGTATTGAGACTCTATTGCATAAGTTATTATTCTTTACTGAATAGCATTTGGTTGGTTGAGTTAAGAAATCAGAAAGGTTAACAGGAGAGGATGGTTAATCATTCAAAAAGAGATAGCTTTAATAATGGCTGAACTTGAATTTCATGAAAAGCTTAATTTTCTCAATACCTCTACGAGAAATATCTGGATAGGAAACCAAGCTCCGGATAAACTTGCAAAGAAAGCAAAAATTTTTTTTTTTTTTTTTATATCAAACTTGGATTTCTAGTTGGACAAGATTTTTTATCTCCTTTTCTAGATTTGGACTCTAACACAATCAGGCATAAAAATAAACCGACAGCAACTAATACAATTATTTTTCCTGCTTTTCTAGTTAAGCCTTGTAATTGATGGTAGTTCTACTTCTGGGCAAGTTTAAATGACCATCTCTTACGGACTTCCTAGTTCCTTTGTATTTCAAGGGATGCCTTTTCACCCTTAATTCCACTTCAGTAAAGAAAACATAAGCATTTGGTTAGGGTACAACCGTAGTAGTAGATCTTCAAACAGCCATCTAGTTTCTATTCAGTCTCACTGTCATTTGGTAGATGCCACCCGAGGTTGAAACTTGTCGACATTCTTATTAACCGACTGGAAAACGGCCAGTGAGCTATAAGTCTATAATAAAATTTGAACGGAAGAAGTAAACAGGGATGGTGGTGTGGTTCTTTAGTTTTCTAGTAGTTGCGGGTTTCATGCTTGTTGGTCATCTGCCTAGTTGCAGTTCCATTTCCAGTTTTGTATGGGATCTTAAAAAACTCATCGTTCGTTCGTAATTCGTAATTTGAACACTTATAACTCGTTTTGAATTAATAACCTCGACAAAGGAAACAAGCATACGACACGGAAAGAAATTACAAGACCCAGAAACGTATTAGAGTACAAACAACTGATAACCCAAACAAGACCCACAAAAACAATAGTAGCAAGACACTCTAAATAACAACACCACGGTACACCAGTTTTTGACAGAGACAACTTAAACAGACTTCATGATCACACTACACAGAAGATTCAATAATGCACCGTAGCTAGTCGAAGCAATAAGTACCCATGCCATGATCGAATTACACAATACTGATTAACCTCTCTTTGCCTCCCTCGTCTTACAGGTAACCTTAACTTGAATAAGGCAAGTATTGTGTTTCAGATATCCATTTGCGCGGTCATGGAGGTCTGTAAGAGCTATGAATTTCGAAATACCCTGGCCACTAGATCCTTCTTGGAATTGGTGTTCTAGTACTGCAAAAACCAAAAGATTATTCAGGTTGCAATAGTGTAATTAATTAACTGAATTCGGGTACGTACATATGTAGCAGATAATGTACAGACCTGGGCCTGTTTCGTTCTTTTTCTTATCAGTTTGACTCTTCACCACGAAACTGAACTTCGCGAATGCGGATTGGCTCTTGTCCTCAGGGACGAGGTAAATGGATAAATGATCATAAGTTCTACTGTCTCCCTTCGGGTATACTTTCACTCTCCTATAAATATGAAAGCCATGATAATCAACCAAAAGCAGAAATCAAGAAATAAAAAGAAAAATTAGTAGTTGGAAGATGAGTTATACCATTTCAGTTTCCCCACAGAGAAGACATCAGATTTATGCTTACAATCAAGCTTTGAGAAGTCATTAATCTTCAATTGGAACTCGACAGTTGTGTAAGAACCAGTTATTTCAGATGACATTTTTCAGTAAAGATTGATGGAAGCAAAAGATAGAAATGTTTTGGTTGAAGTACAATTGTAGCATAGGGGTAGGGTATTTATAAGCTTTTTTTCCTCTTCTTCTTTTTAATACGTAAGAGCAACTGCAGTGTTGCGATCAAAACCAAAGACTAAAGAGCAAAAAAAAAAACCAAATTTTGGGTTTAGTAGGTGTTCAAACACTACGGGGAAGGAATAAAATTGGTGGGACGCAATTTCTTTTTTTTTTTTTTTTTTTTATTATTCAGGTGTAACTTTGAGTTACGCCCCAATCAGGCGTAACTCTTTGTTGCGCCCCAATTTTTTTTTTTTTTTTTTGTCTTTTATCGTCAGGCAGAGTTATAAATTACGCCTGTTCGGGCGTAACTTAAAGTTACGCCCGACTAAAACCAAACTAAAGACTATATTTGGTCTGGTTTTCAGTTTTAGTCTGGTCTTTGACCTTTACTCCCTCTCCACTGCGTCTGCTGTTTGATCTTTACTCTGGTTTTTAGTCCCCACTGTGGATGCTCTAAGGTAATCCATCGTAGTCAACTGCAATATGTACTAATCAGCGTTCAACTGGATGGGTGGTGACACGGAGGGAGTACAACATAGTGGATATGTTGGAGAAAATGAGTTTTAATTAAATGGTTTTATGGTCTTGGTGGGGTTTGATCTAATGACCTAAGGGTCTAAGGATACTCACTCATTTTTGGGTGAATGAAGTGGAACCTTTAGTCCCATATTGTGGAAAACTAAAGAGGAGCTCCACTATATAATCATACACTTATGTATGAATTGTAAAACGTGGGTGGAGCGGGTGGGCAAAAAATTGTTGGAATCTTGCCATAATGAACATCACGTTAGATGTATCAAAAATAATATGTAAAGAACTAATGCGAAACAACTCTACCGAAATAACTTGACGAGGGAAAAATCACATGTTCAACAAGTTGTCCTTAACACATTAGTTCGTAGGTATACTCGAGTTGAGTAATGCTAAACCCCACACAGCGATGTAACAATGGGAATCAACGATGTAGAAAGACCACAAAAGTTTAACGGAAAGGATTTTAAGAGATGGCAATCCAAGATGTTGTTTTATCTGAGCCATCATGAACTGGACTATGTACTGGTTCCACGTGATGACTTGTACAATGCTGAAAATTTGACTGAGGAGGAGGTCAATATTAACACGAGGTCTAATTTTCTGGCTAAAAATCATATCATGAATGGTTTGGAAGATGCGATGTATGATTTTTACAATGCTAAAGAGAACTTGACTGTTTATGAGTTGTGGACTGCGTTAGAAGCAAAGTACCAAGCAGAGACTGCAGGAAGCAAGAAATTTATGGTGGCAAAGTTCAACAAATCATTAACGAGATTCTTGCTGAAGGTATGGTTATTGATGAGACTTTTCAAGTGTCTGCGGTGATTGAGAAGTTACCATCTTCTTGGTCGGAGTACAAGAAAAAGCGGAGGCGTGAAACTGGCGAGATCAATATGGTTAAATTGGGAAAGAAGATTCAAGTGGAAGAAATGTTGTGCACCAAAGACAAGAACGTGTCATCAGCAAGGGACATGTCTAACAAAGCTCATATGTCTGAACATAAGCCATCCAAAGCTGGAAAAGGTGACAACAACAATAGCAACTCGAAGCATGGACCTAACAAGAAAGGTACGTTTAGTAAACCAAAATCTAGCATTATTAAAATTAAGGGTCCTTGTTGGGTGTATGGAAATACTGGTCATATGGCGAGTTCACTCGTAGACAACGTAAGGATAAGAAGAATAATGCTAACTTGGTTGAGAAAAGAAAAGACGAAGTTTTCACTGTGGTGTCCGGGTTAATCTCGATGACCAATGTGATGGATTGGTGGGTAGACTCGGAGCTACCAAACATGTTTGTGGGAACAGAGACCTGTTCACCTCCTACCAAAGGGTAGGGAAAGGCGAGAAACTTTACATGGGTAACTCATCTGCATCAGAGGTTGCAGGAAAAGGAAAGGTCGGTCTGAAGCTCACATCTGGAAAGACTCTCACATTGAATGAAATTCTTCATGTTCCAGACATCTGCAAAAATCTTGTTTCTTGTTCTGTTTTAGATGATAAGGTTTTAAAGTTACAATTGAGTCTGGAAAAGTTATAGTAACTAAGGGCAATGATTATGTGGGTAAGGGTTATAAGACTGGGGGTTTATAACTAAGGTTATAAACTCAATGTAATGTTCTGAATTGAAATTGAATGATTCTTCTGCTTATATGTGTGTGTCATTGAATGTTTGGCATGGTAGACTTGGTCATGTTAACTATAAATCAATGCATAAATTGTCTAGCATAGGCATATTTGCGTAGAATCTAAGCATGCTAAGAAATCATTCAATAAGAATGTCCAGAGAAACTCTAAACCCTTAGACTTAATCCACTCAGACCTAGTTGATATGAAGTCAGTTCAAACAAGAGGTGGTAAGAAATGGTTTATTACTTTTATAGATGATAGTATGAAGTACTGCCATGTTTACTTACTTAGAGGGAAGGACGATGCCTTAGAAACCTTTAAGATATATAAAAGTGAAGTCGAAAACCAGTTGAATACTACCATTAAAACTATTAGGTCTGACCCTGGTGGTGATTACAAAATTCCTATAGGAGATTTATGTGAAGAACATGGCATAATACATGAGGTTACCCCTCCTTATTCACCTCAATCCAATGGAGTAGTTGAACGTAAGAACCGTACGTACCCTTAAGGATATGATGAATGCCATGTTGATTAGTTCAGGATTACCTTCGAATTTGTGGGGGAGGCTATCCTCTCCGCCAATTACATCTTAGACACAGAGTACCCTTTAAAGGATCAGATAAAACTCCATATGAGTTATGGAAAGGTAGACAACCATCTTATGATTACTTCAAAGTGTGTGGGTGCTTGTCTAAGGTGGGCATCCCTCCTCCTAAGAAAAATAAGATAGGACCCAAAACCGTTGACTGTTTTTTTTATAGGGTATCCTGAGCATTCGAGTGCTCATAGGTTTATGGTTGTGAGTTCTGAAATTTCTGACATAGGGTTGAATACTATCATGGAGTCTAGGGATGCTAAGTTTTTTGAGAATGTTTTCCTTTGAAACGTGATTCTCGAAAGAGATGTTTAAACGATCCCCTAGATGTGCCTTCAACTAGTCAGTTATTACCATTAGAGGAAGATGAACCAGAAGTATAACCTAGAAGAGGTAAAAGGGTTAGAACTGAAAAAACCTATCCTGGTTGCATTACATACCTAGCCGAGTCTGATCCTCAGACTTATAGAGAAGCCATGACTTGTCCAGAAGCTCCTTGGTGGAAAGAAGCTTCCATTAATGAAATAGATTCCATTCAAGAAAACGGTACTTTTGAACTTGTAGATTTACCTCTAGGGTGTAACTCCATAGGTTGTAAATGGATTTTCAAGAGAAAACGTAATATAAATGGAACAATTGAAAAATACAAGGCTAGGTTGGTAGCTAAAGGCTACAGACAAATAGAAGGTATAGATTTCTTCGACACCTATTCGCCAGTGAGTATAATTAGCTCCATTAGGATGTTAATTGCTATAGATTCTGTCCATAATCTAGAGATACATCAAATGGATGTAAAGACAGCATTTCTTAATGGTGAGTTAGATGAAGAAATTTATATGGAACAACCTGAGGGCTTTGTTGTTAAAGGTTGTGAAAAGAAAGTTTGTAAACTGGTTAAATCTTTGTATGAATTGAAACAAGCACCTAAACAGTGGCATGAGAAATTTTATCATGTGATGATTTCTAGTGGTTTTAGAATTAATGAATCTGATAAGTGTGTTTATACTAAACTTGTCAAGGATGCCTGTGTGATTGTATGCTTGTATGTTGATGATATGCCTGTGTGATATGCTTATATTAGGTACAAACATGGATGTTATTAATTCCACTATGAAACTACTGAACGAGAACTTTGACATGAAAGACTTAGGCCCCGCTAATGTCATATTAGGGATGAAGATTAGAAAAACTTCTAATGGCTATAGTCTGAGTCAGTCTCATTATGTTGATTCCATACTTAAGAAATATAATCAGTTTAACTGTAAACCTGTGTGTACTCCGTATGATTCTAAGTGTAATCTCACGAAGAATAAGGGTGTAGGAGTTAACCAACTTGAATACTCGAGAGTCATAGGAAGACTGATGTATTTGATGAATTGTACGAGACCAGAAATTGCTTATGTTGTGAGTAGGTTAAGCAGGTATACTTGTAATCCAGGACAGATACATTGGGATGCACTTATTAGAGTGCTGAGGTACTTAAAGTTCACAATGACTTTTTGTTTGAATTACGAAGGGTATCCGGCCGTCCTTGAGAGGTTTTGCGATGCAAACTGGATAACAGGCTCATAGGAGTCTAAGTCTACAAGTGGATATGTATTCACTCTAGCAGGTGCGTATGTATCTTGGAATAGTTCCAAACAGACATGTATAGCTCGTTCCACTATGGAGTCGGAGTTTATTGCATTAGATAAAGCAGGAGAGGAGGCCGAATGGCTAAGAAACTTTTTAGAAGATATTCCTCTGCATAGGCCTGTGCCAGCTATATCTATATATTGTGATAGAAAATCTGCGATAGGTAGAGCTAAGAATAGCTTCTACAATGGAAAGTCTATACATATGCGTAGAAGACATGATTCCTTGAAAATATTAATCTCAACAGACGTTATTTCCATAGATTGGACAAGGTCCAAGGGTAATATCGCGGACCCTTTGATGAAAGGTTTGTCCAAGGAGATAGTTAGTAAAGCATCGAGGGGGATGGGGCTTAGGCTCAATAATTAAACTTGTCATGAAGGATACTCAACCTTGCTGACTGGAGATTCCAAGATCAAGGTTTCGAATGAGAAAACTAATTCATGGTGAGTAAAGGTAAACACTATCAGAGAATTTCATTCTTTGTCCCTTCCCTATGGTGTTGATGTGATAGTGTGACTGCATGTGGAGGATGACTTTTAAATAAGTCTTAATGAGTTCCATAGTTTCAATTTAAGATTGAAGTGGGGTGTAGCAGTAAACACTCTTGATGGAACTCACCAATCTGAATGTGGAAGTGGGGCCGCTTCCTTTGAGAATTGAGCCAATTCTCTAGAGCATTCTAAGAAACAGGATATGTCCAGGGCCAAATTGGACAAAACGGCACAAACTTAGCAATACCAGGAGAATATCATGTGTGGTTGTTTTCGCGAATTACACCAACGCTATCAGTTCAAGACTAGGTTCACTGTTTAGCTAGTAGTTCCGGTAACTTCTCACTAAGTAAGGGTTCAAGACCTCATGGACACCTTTGCCTAAATGGTATTCTCCTTACTCTGATTTTTTCGTTTTCCAAGATTTTTATGTTTTCTTGGTGTGGTTTGATCAAATGATTCCATTTTTGGGTGAATGGGGAACCTTGTTGGAGAAAATACATATATTCATACCCATGTATGAATTGTAAAACGTGCAAAAATACATATTTTTACCCATGCGATATGCGCCTATGCCATGCACCAAGTCCCTTTTTCTACACGGATTTATTTTTGGGCGAATTTTTCTTTAGGAAATTAATTCCAAAATTATTTCTTAAGAGTTTTATTTTTGGGTAAATTCCTTTTACGTATTTTACTTGTTTTTGAAGAAAACCAAAACCTAACTTGATTTGCAAGTATTTCATCCTATAAATACAACTCGAAAATCTGTTTTCAATACACTGAAAAATTCTTCTTTTATTCTAGGGTTTCTCCATACGTTTTTACATCCATCCCTGTTGCTGAGTTCGTAGAGAGGGTAACTTGCGTTGTGCTAACTCAAGTTATATCGGGCAGTCTTATCCTGGACACATCTTCGCTGTGAGGGGTTTAGCATTACTCAACTCGAGTATACCCGCGAACTAATGTGTTAAGGACAACTTGTTGAACCTGTGATTCTTCCATCGTCAAGTTATTTCGGTAGAGTTGTTTCGCATTAGTTTTTTACATATTATTTTTGATACATCTAACGTGTTGTTCATTGTTGCAAGATTCCAACAGGATATACAGTCCACGACTACATTGTTCACCGGCGGTTAGTTTTGGATTTACGAGTTGATCATGGTTTACATTCCTTCAAATTTGATTCATATACTACTATTTCATCTAAATGTACTCATTGTGCGGTTCAGAAGAAGAATCATCAATGGTGTGATAGTTAATTTACTGTCTTCAACTATCTTCAGGACCAATAACTTTTGTACCAGTAATGATTGTCGCTGTGCGCCTGCACTTTTTCACCACTAGGAAGCTGCTTATCCTTTCAGAATTGGTTTCCAAGAACAAATTCGAACTTATCGTTATCTATACATGTGCACTAGGAAAAGCTTCAACGAATAGTTTCTACTTTATTTGCAGATAATTGACCACCACTAATGAGTATTTATCCATTCGATAGGCTGAAGTCAGATTATATAGTGGCAAAAGGCAGTGTCGACTGACTGTTTAAGTAAAATAGGTTCTTGTTATTCCTTTGTAAGTTTCTCAAGCAAATTAATGTTCATTGCCTTTTACTTTATATTTCATGCATGGGTGAGCCCAATTGGGTTCTTCCTTATCAGCGAAGAATATCTGTTGTTGTATTTGTTTGGTTTTCTGTCATTTTTAAGAAAGAGTTGTACCCAAGCCAAGCCAACTGTTGGATATATACTCTCTACCAAAGTGATAAAGCAACTCATGCAGATACCCGGATAGTTTCTTTAATTTATGTAGTCTTCCATATATGACTGTGTGTACCAGGTCTTGGCATCATTTAGACAAAGAAATGGTTAAAGATTCCTTCCTACCAAAGTGATAAAGCAACTAGCTTCATCTTATTATACTGAACTATATTTTAGGGTTATAGATATGGTTAAAGATTCCTTCCTTGACATCCACATAATTCTAATGCTGCGCAAAACGCCAAATGTCTAAACTTGACTATATTGTGTACATTGAATACTTAATATCCAAATAGCAATGAAGCATGATGTACGAAGACCTGACAGTGAATTGAGATGTCACGAAGCAAATGCGAAAACAGCTTGAAGCTTCTTTTGATTGGCATCAGCGTTGCATCACTTGGTTTGTATGTGAACTGAGTTTCAATGACTTCCAATCACTTGGTATTTTCCAAACCACAAGTTGTACAATTCACTATTCAGTACACATTGCAGGTCAAGGTTAAGTGCCCTTCTTATACTTACATGGGCACCGTGCCAATGGTACTTTAAATTACGAGTGAAAAATGTTTTCAATATTAAGTTCAAGAAATGTCTTCGGATTATGCCTTTTCACCCATAATTCCACGTCAGTAAAGAAAACATAAGCATTTGGTTAGGATAGAACCGTTCATGTCATTTGTAGCGGCACTGTAGATGTGCATCTCTAGTAGGCAGGCCAAGCTGTATCGTTTGGGGTTTGGCTGTGGTCAAATTTTAATGGAAGCAGTAAACCGGGGTGGTAGTATGGTTCTTTAGTTTTCTATTAATATGCATTTGCTTTTCTTTTTCCTAGTTATTGTAGGACATTTCTAGGTTACCTTTCAGTGATCGAGTGTGCCTCTTTATCTCTCATTGTTTGCATAAGAATGTTAATGAATGCTACATAAGCTGAAGGTAAGGTCATTCGAGAAAAGGACTGGACAGAACTACAAAGCAGAAAGAGCAATTAATTGCTTCGGTCAGAGCAATTATCCAAATAAAACTGATGATGTCTGGGGACTGGGGAAATCGGATAACACCTTTAATTACTACATAATCAATATAACATATTATAAGTATTATTATCCGACAAACGAAACAATCTTATTATATCAAGGCAAGAAAAGCCACAAAGAAGGTGCAAGACACTACAACCCAGAAACATATTAGATACATACAACAGCATCTGAAAACCCAAAGAAGAGAACTGCAAAAACAATTTTATTATATCAAGGCAAGAAATGCCACAAAGAAGGTGCAAGAACTAAACCCACATAGGCACAACAACATCTGAATATCCAAAGAAGAGAACTGCAAAAACAACACTAGGCACTCCACATTAACAACATCACACCAGTACTGGACAGAGACAGTACCCTAAAATGACTTCATGATCACATGCATAAAAGCTTCAATAACTGTAGATATCGAAGCAACAAGTATCCATGATCGAAATACAAAATACAGATTAAGCTCTCGCCTCCCTCGTCCGAAAAGTAACCTTAATTTCTATAGTAACAGTATCGTGTTGCACATAGTGGGTATGGAGGTCGTTTAAATACAATCAAATGAGATGATTTCATTAATGATACAAATTAGGTTGTGCCTTATTCATCTACTTCCTTTCTAGTTGAGTATTGATCGAACCTGGTGGTCTCTCCATCTTCCTTTGTGGACCACGGCCTTAACTACACTTCCACCAAGTGTAATTGCAACACCTTAGTTTATGGTGTACCCCATTCTAAGGATTTCTAACATTGCAGGAACATTTGCAGCTGGTATGTGTGATCTTGTCACATTACCGATATTAGTGCACTTTCTGAAATCGATTATTCTATGTCACTTCACATTTACATTTGTGGATTACAAGAATCAATATGAGACACAGTGGGAACACACCACGACAATTCCTGCTGTTCCCTTAGAAAATACTTTTTCTTATCTCCCCCTAAAGATGGGAAGACTGTCTCATTAAAATGACAACTAGCAAATCTAGCGGTAAGAGATCTCCTGCTAAAGGTTTTAACATGCAGGTAATTGTTGGGAGTAAATATCCAACATAACTACTTAATTAATCGTTTTCGTGACCCATCATTGTACAATGTGGACTCGTAATGGCACATATATTGTGCAACCAAAAATGCGTAAGAACATGAATGTCAGGATTATATCCAATTACCAACTGGTACCCAGAAAAGGTTGACTAGTATTGGGTTCTAAACCGAATTTAAGTATAGGTCTGTTTAATACTGCATATCCCCAAGCAGTTAAAGGTAGGTTTGTACGCATAACCATGCCATCTGTAGCCTTTGCGAGACCATGAGGTATAGGATGCTCTGCATTGATCCTATTAAATATGCAATAACCATCAAGTCCTTTTGATGTACACTAGATAGCAATTACAAGGGGTGGTGAGCCCTTACATGTATAATATGTGCTAGTAGTTTTCCAAACACAAAACTTCTTGGGAACTATAACTAGTTCAAAATGTCAAAAAATCCACGAGCCATAAGTCACTTTAATGGTCCGCATTCTGCATGGATAATTTTCCAAATATCACCTTGTTTTCTTTGTAATATGGATTGTTTACCATTTGCATCTTAGGATGGTCTAAGATCATGTTTTTGTTGAAGGATTTGTAAAATGAGTGATATGATTTCTGTAATGGGAAGGGGGGGTTGTGCGTCTAGAACTTTACGAGCAAAACAAGAACGGAGTCATTCCGAGTTCGTATGAAGAAGTTACGAGCAAAACAAGAACTTGAAGCATAGAAGGGCAAAGTGTTATTGACACCCCAAACGTAGGTTAAGGGGTAGTCTTTCCATTAAGGGGTAACGGAGGAGTACTAAATAGAGCCACTGGGTGGCCCTTATCCAAGTCACCTTGTCAATAACCAAATCCGCATAAACAGCCTACTTAGGTCGAGGTTTCTCGGACAACTAGTTTGTCTTTCATTAATACAACACCAAATTGAGCCGAGGAGAGGCTGGTACCAAGTACTCAACACCTAAGAAGCCATGGACCAAGAGATCAAGATTACGAAGTCCAATGGGAAGATGGGTACGAACTCGTGATAGTTTTGGGTCTGCTATGGCAGCAACAAGTTAGAGAAGATTATAGAAGAATGGGTTCAAGCAAATGGGTGAATCGTGAGAAGGTTCCGTTGTGCAACCCCTTGCTCTTGCTTCGAGGACATGGACGCCGCTTCGACGCAGATTCTTAGCGCTCCATCACCTCATATTGCGGATCTCGATGTGGTACTCGGTTTCGTGTCACCCGAGTCCTACTTTATATTCAAGTACTCAAGGAGATCCAGGATTTGATTGGGTTAGATTAAGAGCTATCAAATGTGTGTTGAATGTATACCGTCACAATGAAGGATCTGTTTCACCTCCTCAATTCACCACCTTTTGGCACACAAGGTGTTTGAACAAAGGCCTCGATCTTTGCACTTGAAGTTGGTGGACTGTTGGTGTTGAGAATTGCAAGTTGAAGAGAGAATGCTGGTGGTGGTACTGTAAATGGGACTGTAATGTGATGGGAGTAATGATTATGTTGCAGCTGTATTTGTAGCTGTGGTTTTGTCCTAGCCTGAGGCTGTGCAGGGAAGTTCAGATGTGCTAGTGACAATGAGAAGCTGCCAACAAAACAAGGAGAAGTTGAACGAGAGAAAGCCAGTGATAGCTACAGCTGGAACTGGTGGTTGTGGTCTCAACAGGAGAGCTGGAAATGGTTTGGCAGCTCGGTACCTAAAGTCAAGGCAGGCAATGCGGCTACGAGAATGGTGGTTCAGATTTGATGGATATAAGCTGCAGGGTAATTGTTGAAGCTGCAGGAGGTGGTGCTGGCATGATGCAGCGAACTGAGATGATAGTAAGCTGATGTCGGCTCAGGGAGAGAATGGTGGTCTTTTGATGTGCAACCCGCAATGGACTCGAGGCAATGATGGTGTCGTGGTGGTAATGGCTAGGCCAAAGTAGAGATGGAGCTGTTGGTACAGTGGTATTGGAGCACGAGACAGATTCGATTATTATCGCGTAGCCGCTATTCGTGGTAGCTATGGAGTCGATGCTATCAATGGAGCTCGAACCCCATGGGGCGATGATTGCAGGTCAGCTAAATGATCTGGTGTTACTGCAATGTAGAGAAGGAATGAAGCTGGTGATATGCTGTTGTTGTAGAGAAACTGATGCAGAGAGCCTGAGATGTTAGTAAAGTGATGGCATTAATGATTCGAGTAAGGAAGCTACAACAATATGAAGATGCTAAGGTGTATATGGAGTTACAGGCTAAGTTGGTTGCTGGGTTGTGAAAATGGGTCTGGTATGCTGCAAGACTCAGGAACTAGCGATACTTGCAGATCAAACTAAGAAGAAGAACAAAGACCGAAATGTAGTTGGTGATAACAATTTGTCATGCGAGATGGAGTTGTGCTAGAGTGTGGTGGTTTCGAATCGAGTGCAAATCGAAATGGAGTGGTGCAGATGGAAGGTTGCCGTGAATTGAGTTGCAAGGAATGAACCGAATTGGCGGTGATGGAATAAAGCCTAGCAGAGATATCAATGGAAGGCAGCTGCACTGTGAACTGGACAGATTGAATGAACCGAATTGGCCGAAATTGGGAATCGATGGCTGCCAAATCGGCTTGGTGGTTTGCGTAATGGAAGCGATGCAGCTTCGCTTGATTTGTCTTTGAGAAGGGTGTGCACATGAGCTGGAGTATTATGGTGCAATGGACTGTGGAAGTGCAGGGTTGAGTTAGGATAAATGGCTCGACAATTTGGTGGCTCAAGGCGATATTACATGGTGTCATTGAGCCGTGTTTGTCTCGCAATGAAGAGAAGAACAATGGACAGGGAGCCGGGTACCGCAAGCAACTAAATCAGTGGTGTTAGTGCTATTGCTATGCCACAGAGCTGAAATGAGGGACAAGTGGTGTTAAATGGCCCGAGATTTGCAGTCGTGGGAATGGAATGAGAGCTGCAAAATTGTCGAAAAACAGAGTAGAAATGGCGCGCACGGTGAGCATAGTTCCGGAGCTGGATTTCGAGGTTAAAGTGTCGATCGTAATATTTCAAGAATCGCGAGGGGGTTATGAGTTGGATGCAAGAATTGATGGCCGGACATATGAGCTACGGACCATGCTTTTGGGTACGTTTTCGTAAGAACAAGAAATTGGTGTAGGTGGTATTTTGTGAATGTTTGAATTGCGAGAGAAATGGAGTTGAGCTTAGGGAGTGTGCACTTGCCTGGTGACGTCTTCCAGTACTTCAAGTGATCGGAGAAAATTTTCCGGTGACGGATTCCGGCGACCGGATTCCGGCGATGACGTCAGCAAATCCGGCGACCCAGTTTTTGACCCAAAAATTCCAGAGACTTATTTTCACACATGGGCTTGGTGGACGAATTTGAGACGGGTTTGTAGAAGACTTGACCTACTTTTGGGTATCCTTTTGGGAGAGGCATATAAATAGAACTTTTTCTCTAAACCTAGATATATCTCCATTAGGGAGACTTCTACTTGTTGTCTAGGGTTTCACATGATAGTTTTCTTCTTTGCTTTCTATGATGATTTCCAAAAACACAAGTAACTAAGTTTTTATTATTGGTTGAAGATGTAGTTGGATTTTGCAACCAAGTTATGATTTTTATGAATTAGTTTTCTCTCAATATTATCGTTTGATTTCTACGGGTTATAATAATTGCATGATTGAAGTATTGCAATATGATTGAATGTTTGTTTAGTCGAGTCTAGAATTGATTGAACTCACATCCATATCTATAGCTATTTTAGGGTTTTCATCGAGCGATAACCTTGAATACGAGTAAAGCATGATATGATTCTAGGTTGTAGTGATACATCCTCGTAGTCATATGTAGAAATTGACCTTTGTTCGAATTGTTTGCGCAATGTATTACAATTGCATTGATTAGCCTATTTCTGAAACTTAATGCTCCTAGGAATTGAACTTGATTAGCGCAAGGCGTTAGGTAGATTTCACATACGCAGCTTTCTAATGTGTGTGTTGATGACTTAAGAAATTTGCATGAGTATTCTTGCAATAAGGTATTCTATGGCTTTTGATGATAGCGAGATTAAATACGAATTCTATTCATATATTCATAAACTTGTTTACAATTGAAGATGAAACCTTTATCCAATATTTTCACATCCTTGATTTGCATACTTTATTTGCTTTTTGTTTATTTTTATTTACATAATCAGAAATTCTTCCGGTGTTTTATATAGGAAACCATAACAATTTGACAACCTAGACCTCTCTCAGGATCGATCCTTTCTTGCCCTTGCTATATGTATATTTTGAGTAGTAAGAAAGTGTAATTATATTTGTGTCGCTTACGACAGCGGTCAGTGGGCCAAAGGCATAGCGGCTTGGAAATATAGCTTGCGACACGTGTTGGCATGTGCCAATGGCACGTGCGGCCATGTTGACCTAGTTGCAAGTCTTGCGAGCCTAGGGCGCTATAATTGGCGTGGACCAAAGGCATAACGGCTTGGAAATATGGCTTGCGACACATGTTGGCATGTGCCAATGGCACGTGCGGCCATGTTGACCTAGTTGCAAGTCTTGCAAGCCTAGGGAGCTATATTTGGCGTGGGCCAAAGGCATAGCGGCTTGGAAATATGGCTTGCGACACGTGCGGCCATGTTGACCTAGTTGCAAGTCTTGCGAGCCTAGGGCGCTGTATTTGGCGTGGGCCAAAGGCATAGCGGCTTGGAAATATGGCTTGCGACACGTGTTGGCATGTGCCAATGGCACGTGCGGCCATGTTGACCTAGTTGCAAGTCTTGCGAGCCTAGGGCGCTATATTTGGCGTGGGGCCAAAGGCATAGCGGCTTGGAAATATGGCTTGCGACACGTGCGGCCATGTTGACCTAGTTGCAAGTCTTGCGAGCCTAGGGCGCTAGATTTGGCGTGGGCCAAAGGCATACGGCTTGGAAATATGGCTTGCGACACGTGTTGGCATGTGCCAATGGCACGTGCGGCCATGTTGACCTAGTTGCAAGTCTTGCAAGCCTAGGGCGCTATATTTGGCGTGGGCCAAAGGCATAGCGGCGGGGAAATATGGCTTCGACACGTGTTGGCATGTGCCAATGGCACTTGCGGCCATGTTGACCTAGTTGCAAGTCTTGCAAGCCTAGGGCGCTATATTTGGCGTGGGCCAAAGGCATAGCGACTTGGAAATATGGCTTGCGATACGTGTTGGCATGTGCCAATGGCACGCATGCCCATGTTGTCCTAGTTGCAAGTCTTGTAAGCCTAGTGCGCTATATTTGGCGTGGGCCAAAGGCATAGCGGTTTGGAAATATGGCTTGCGACACGTGTTGGCATGTGCCAATGGCACGTGCGGCCATGTTGACCTAGTTGCAAGTCTTGCAAGCCTAGGGCGCTATATTTGGCGTGGCCAAAGATATAGCGGCTTGGAAATATGGCTTGCGACACGTTTTGTCATGTGCCAATGGTACGTGCGGCCATGTTGACCTAGTTGCAAGTCTTGCAAGCCTAGGGCGCTATATTTGGCGTGGGCCAAAGGCATAGCGACTTGGAAATATGGCTTGCGATACGTGTTGGCATGTGCCAATGGCACGTACGGCCATGTTGACCTAGTTGCAAGTCTTGCAAGCCTAGTGGCGCTATATCTGGCCTGGGCCAAAGGCATAGCGGCTTGGAAATTTGGCATTGATGCATTGGTGCGCACAGGTGCGGCTTGGTTTGGCATTGTTGCCATGGTGCGTAGGGTGCGGCTTGGTTTGGCATTGCTGCCATGGTGCGCAGTATGCGGCTTGGTTTGGCATTGTTGCCATGGTGCGCAGATGCGGCTTGGTTTGGCGTTGTTTGCCATGGTGCGCAGTGGTGCGGCTTGGTTTGGCATTGCTTTGCCATGGTGCGCGAGGTGCGGCTTGGTTTGGCATTGTTGCCATGGTGCGCAGATGCGCTTGGTTTGGCATTGTTGCCATGCCAGGTGCGGCTTGGTTTGGCATTCGGCGCCATGGTGCGCGGGTGCGGCTTGGTTTGGCATTGTCGCCATGGTGCGCAGGGTGCGGCTTGGTTTGGCATTGTTGCCATGGTGCGCAGTATGTGGCTTGGTTTGGCATTGCTGCCATGGTGCGCAGGGTGCGGCTTGGTTTGGCATTGTTGCCATGGTGCGCAGTGTGCGGCTTGGTTTTGGAATTAGGGTTCTGTGTTGAAAACCCTAATATGGTATTTTTGAAAAAATACCCCTATTAATTATTTACACCTGGGTTAAATGCTCTTAGTTAATGTGTTGCGGGTAACACTAGGTCATGGGGTTTTACGATTTTACCCTTGTCAAAAAACCAACATCAACATTAAGTCTCCTGCTTAGCTCGGAACAGGGGCTTTGTTGCGAGGTAAGCATAAGATGGTGACAAACTATTAACAGCAAACCGTAAAGAAAATTGAAGGAGACTTGTCTCGACCTTTTATAAATAGGATTTGGAATCCTTGCCTCTCGGTAGTTTTGCACAAGTCGAGGCCGGCACAATTGGTGGGCCCGATGCAAATTAGGCGACGTTGGGAAGTTGGCGTGAGTTGGGAAACCGAGCGGGCTAGGCTGGTGGGACCGGCGCAAATCGTAGAAGCCGTGCGTGCCTCGCAGTTGGCGCAATTGGTGGGGCCGGTGCAGCTTGGGCGACGTTGGGTGTTGGGGCATGAGTTGGGAAGCTGAGTGTGCTAGCCGGGTGGGACCGGACAAGAAAGTGTGGAAGTCTTGCGTGCTTGCGGGCGTGACTTGTGCGACCATTGGGAGGTCGGCGCAATTGGTGGGGCCGTGCAACTTGGAAGCCGTGCTTGCAGGCGTGACTTATGTAAATAAAGAGGGAGCAAACGTTTCTTCAGACATCAAAGTTTCCTTATTTTGCTTTTCTTCACGTGCGGCTTCCATTAGGGCATCATCCATGCCAAAAATCTGGAAGCATTATGTCTTTCATTGCTCCCTTTCCCATTTTAAGGTTCTGTATTCATATCCAATGCGAATGTATCGTCTCCCTTGTTTGAGAAGGGGTTCTTCCTGTTGATTCCCCTTTTCCTTTGCTTTGACGGTGCGTTTTCTTCTTCTTTTTGTTCACGCCATCCTATTTTTATATGTGTGTAAACAGGACGGAATTTGATCATCTTTCCATTTCTTGCAAGCATGATGGGATCTTCCAGAGACGGCCGTGCTTTTAACCTTTTGGAAAAGGACTTCTAATCGGTGGGAGATCGATCTTCTTCTCTTGAGGAGGTATTGGTTGGGGTTGAATCTTTGTTCCATGAAGCTAACGAAATTATTAAGGACCTCCCTTCCATCTATCCTCACGAAGAACAGGTGCATGTTCGGACTCTCTTGGGTTCAGTGGACGCGGAGGAGAACGCCATGATTCTTGATTTTGATGTGAATGAATCAAAAAACTTCCTTCGAAGTGTCGATGAGAAAACTTTCGAAGGAGTATATGATAGAAGCGAGACAGCCTTTGAAGTTGATGTCAAAGGTGTTATTGATCATACCGGATGGGTCATGGTGGCGTATGCTGGAATAGTTGTCGGGGAGGACACCAACTCGTCTGGCTGTGGTCGCTTTCGGATGGGATGTTGAGGTTGCCGCTGCTAAAACCGCTGAATGGAACCTTTGTTGCCCGAAGGATTGCTGGGGGAAATGCTTGAAGATAGCTTTGCCCGAAGGGACTTGCGCTCCATCCTTCGAGGGCTAGTTCCTCCTTTTGTTTTTCTGTTAGCTGCTTAGTTCCCTGATGTTTTTTCCTTCCTTTTTTTTTTTTGTAAACACATCTTTCCCTTCTTCTTCATCGCAAAACCTTTTGCTTCATATATATATTTTTGAAAGGAGTTGTGGTATGATGGCTCTGCAATGGTTTTCTGGGTTCTTCTGATGTATTTCTCCGATATCTGAAGGATTCGCTCTGGAAGAGATATATTTATTTTATTTTTTATTTTTTTGACAAAAGGGGAGATCTCCAGGGAAAAATACAAACGGTGTATTCATCCTGGGAAGTACAAACTATTAAGAGGAATGATTCAAAGGAAGTACCGAAAAGGGGAGTGATTGGGAAATACAAAGATTTTAGGGATTGATTCCTTGAGCCATCGCGAGTGAACTATCACGCCTTCAGTGTGTCGGTATTGATGAGCTTGCAATATCCTCCCAAAAGGGTATCCGCAACTGTGCACAGCTCGCCTTCACCTTCCTCGGGCAAATCCATCTTTACTGTCATCCTCCCAACTTGAAACGAGCTTTCCTTAACCATTACATCTCCGATTGAAAACGGGTTCAGACGTCGTGTAACCATTTGATCCTTGGCTTCGTTGGTTTTGCTAGAAGCTTCCAAGCTTCTTGCAAAGTGTTCGAATGGTCTATCTCCCCATTCACATTTTTTGACAAAGCGTTCGTGCTTTTGCTTTGTTGTCGAGCACCCATAAGCTGTTGCGCCGAGTCCCCATGACTATCACGAGAATGGGGAAGAAAAGGCCTGTTGCGGTAAGAGGTTGCTCGGTCGAAACGACTTACTTGCATTTGAAAATCATGGGCTAGCGCCAACGGGTCCTCCCCGGACGCTTGGGTTCCTTTAATAACTCGTTGATGTGATAACCCGTGGGACGATTTGTTGGGAATACCTTCGGGCAGGGATGTCGGCAGAGTGTACGTCCGGTTTTTGCTTTGTTGTCGAGCACCCATAAGCGTCCCAAAATCATGTCATGATCTAGTTCTTTGACAATGTGGAACTTGTTGTGCGTTATAGCGCCTCCCATCTCGATCTCTAGGTTGATGTAGCCATGCGCGTTCAAAGCCTCTCCTCTCAAGCTCTTAATCACAGACGGGAAATAGGTAGCGTCTTGTTTTGTAAATCCGGATGCCTTTAGTGTCTTGAAAGTGATGATGTTGTGGTCAGAGGTCGTGTCGATAAGCGTGTCATCAAATTCATTACCTCTTAAACGGGACGTGGTCAGCAGTCCCCAGTTCTCCGCTTCGCTTGTTTGGGAAGCTTGGGCCCTTGGCGTGGATTCCGAGGGGAAAAAAAAAACCGTTTGCCGGATACAACACGATTGAGAGCTGCGAAAATATCTTGGCGCTGAACCTTGGAAGATAGAGAATTTCGCATACATGTCGCATCATGGATTGTACATAGTCTCGTGTACGGAGTCCCCCGGAGGAACCACGCTTTCTTATTGGGAGTGGGTCTCGATGCACTCTTCCGTCTCCTAGTTGGAGTTCTCCTGCTTCTATCCTTTCTTTGAAAATATGCTTTAGTCCATTTGCAATCGCTAGTCGGGTGGTGAACGAACCCGTGGTAATGGCGATGTTTGGGGTTTGCCATCTCGGCCTCGGTTGGTGGACGTCCGAGCGGTGGCAATCGATGACATCATCTTGAACCCGGGCTTCTAGGAGGTCAATCACCTCCTCGATGGGGAATGGGAAATCAAGGATATTTCCTTCGGCCTCACGATGCTGCACGCAGTTTTTAGTGGCGATCTTCCGTTGCGAGGGCTCCCGTTGCGCCGGCGCTTCACGTTTCGGGTGGCTCGTAGTTGCGTTTCCTCTTTCGTTCACTATGTTCACGGAGGATGAGCCGGCATTAAATTGCTTGCCGATGAGGCGCCTACTCCCGCGAGTTTCACGTGCGTCTTCGCCCGAGTTGGCCTAGTCCTTTCCCGGAATGCCGGTGTTGTTGTTGCAGATCGTCCGCGGCCTCATGGAGTTCGGAGAATGTTTGGAAACGCAAGTTTTCTAGCGGGCGCGGTAGATTGGGACCATACCGTTGATGCATGCATTTACCAATTGTTGCTCGATCACGTTTGGGTCGTGACAATCGAGTGCTTGAACCTCGAACCTTTGACGAAATCATTCGGATGTTCGTTATCCCACCGGGTACATTCTCCCCGAGGTCCGAAAAGGTAACTTGTTCGGACACGAAGAAATACTTCCCCGTAAAAACGCGTGACCATGCTACTCCGGTTGGGAATGCTTTGTTCGGGTAGGATGTTTGTTGTACCATGTATACGCCTTCCTAAGTGATTTTGAAAATTCCCTTAAACGAAGAACGTGATTATATTCATGTTCACCCAAGGATTCCGAGAAACGAGAAACATGTTCGCGTGCATTCCCTAGACCATCGTACAGGGGTAAATTGAGGGGGAGAGTACCCCCTTGGGAGAGGGATTCTCTGTATTTCGGATGGGTAAGGGGGTTGGTGATGATGTACATCGAACCCATCATGCTATATTCGGTCGCGTAGGAGTTGTTCCAAATATTCTCTCGTGACGAAGTTTGGTGGTTGATTTCTCTCCAACGGGACTCTAGTGCGAGTTTCTTCATCCGTGGAGGCGTGCCCCCGCCGAGGTGCCGGCGTCGTGGTTGTTGGAGATGCTTCTAGGCGTCTCGGGGATGCGACTCACGGGGTAGTCGCTCCGTCGTGGTTTTGAGAAAGGTGAGCACCTCCTTTTGTGTTGAAACCATGTCTCTGCCCTGGCTCGCGAGCGTCTCCCGTCGTTCCCATCAAATCGGTGATGGTGACGTAAGGGCGACTCCCTATGGTCCCTCCGGGGTCGCGGTGGCGGCCCTAGCTCTGGTGACTGGGGGCGTGACACCTGAAGAGGTATTCTCGTTGCCGTGATTAGAGGGTTGTGCAGAGACGCTAGAGGAGGCAGCGGCTCTGGCCCTGGTGATAGGCGGTGTTACACTTAAGGGAGTGCATTCGATGTTGTTGTTGTCAGCTGGTAAAGTAACAACATTATGGGGAGAGACGCCAACATCAGGGATGCGTTACGCGCCGATGTTCTCGCAGCCGCTCCGGATCCGAGTTCCACCATGTTGGGATTCGACGTTCGGAAAACGAAATCGGGAGTTGGAGTTGGTATTGTAGTCGATAGATCAATCCTCCCGCCGTGGTCGCCAATTGTTTATGGGTAAAAATCGTTTCACCGATTTCCTGTAATTTCGGTAGGTGAGTGAGAAACTGGTTCAAACCCTAAACAAATGTGCTTTGCACGTGAGCACTTTATGGATTCGAGAAATCAATCTGTACAAGTCCGGCCTAAACCAAGAAATGGCCGTTCCAGACTTGCTTCGGTCACAAAGTGGAGGAGAAGGGTTGATTTGGGGAGGGAAGCAAAGAAAGGTGTTGAGACCGAGAATAGTTCCGGGAGAGTAGTATCTCGACTTGTATCGTAAAGTGAAAGCTTAGGAAGCTTGCAAGAGGTGGAAGCTTTTGGGAGAGCTTGCAAAGTTCCCTTTCTGAGAGTGTAGTATTTTTCTCCTGACCGAGACTTGTTTTCTGGTGGAAATAGGTAAGACCTATTTATACAAGTCGAGATTGAAACGTACCACGGCCTCATGAAGGAAGAGAGTAAAGGGTGAAATAATGGGAGGAGGTGGTAACCGCATGGTTTAATGGGTGAAAACGTTTTTCACCTTATTTCCTCTTTTATTTGACCGCTTTATTCCTTTCCACGCTTTCTTAATGTGAGCGTAGTGTACGTGATGATCTTTGTGACCGCCAAACCAAAACCCTAAAGAAGCATCCCCGGTTGTGTTGATGTCTCGAGTGTTGGTTGCATCTTGAGTGCAAGTGGCGCTGCTAGTGGCGCGTGTGGCATGTGCCAATGGCATGTGCGAAATGCCTTGGTGGTAGGTTGCACGGTTTGCAAGTTAAGTTACCGGCGTGTGGGTTTGGCATATGCCAATGGCATGTGCGGAATGCCTTGGTGGTAGGTTGCACGGTTTGCAAGTTAGGCTACCAAATGTGTGTTTTGGCATGTGCCAACGGCATGTGCGGAATGCCTTGGTGGTAGGTTGCACGGTTTGCGAGTTAGGCTACCAGCGTGTGGGTTTGGCATGTGCCAATGGCATGTGCGGAATGCCTTGGTGGTAGGTTGCACGGTTTGCGAGTTAGGCTACCAGCGAGCATGTTGGCATGTGCCAATGGCACGTACGGCCATGTTGACCTAGTTGCAAGTCTTGCGAGCCTAGGCGCCGTATTTGGCGTGGGCCAAAGGCATAGCGGCTTGGAAATATGGCCTGCGACACGTGTTGGCATGTGCCAATGGCACGTGCGGCCATGTTGACCTAGTTGCAAGTCTTGCGAGCCTAGGGCGCTATATTTGGCGTGGGCCAAAGGCATAGCGGCTTGGAAATATGGCTTGCGACACGTGTTGGCATGTGCCAATGGCACGTGCGGCCATGTTGACCTAATTGCAAGTCTTGCAAGCCTAGGGCACTATATTTGGCGTGGGCCAAAGGCATAACGGCTTGGAAATATGGCTTGCGACACGTGTTGGCATGTGCCAATGGCACGTGCGGCCATGTTGACCTAGTTGCAAGACTTGCAAGCCTAGGGCGCTATATTTGGCGTGGGCCAAAGGCATAGCGACTTGGAAATATGGCTTGCGATACGTGTTTGCATGTGCCAATGGCACGTGCGGCCATGTTGACCTAGTTGCAAGTCTTGTAAGCCTAGGGCGCTATATTTGGCGTGGGCCAAAGGCATAACGGCTTGGAAATATGGCTTGCGACACGTGTTGGCATGTGCCAATGGCACGTGCGGCCATGTTGACCTAGTTGCAAGTCTTGCAAGCCTAGGGCGCTATATTTGGCGTGGGCCAAAGGCATAGCGGCTTGGAAATATGGCTTGCGACACGTGTTGGCATGTGCCAATGGTACGTGCGGCCATGTTGACCTAGTTGCAAGTCTTGCAAGCCTAGGGCGCTATATTTGGCGTGGGCCAAAGGCATGGCGACTTGGAAATATGGCTTGCGATACGTGTTGGCATGTGCCAATGGCACGTGCGGCCATGTTGACCTAGTTGCAAGTCTTGCAAGCCTAGGGCGCTATATTTGGCGTGGGCCAAAGGCATAGCGGCTTGGAAATTTGGCATTGATGCCATGGTGCGCAGGGTGCGGCTTGGTTTGGCATTGCTGCCATGGTGCGCAGGGTGCGGCTTGGTTTGGCATTGCTGCCATGGTGCGCAGTATGCGGCTTGGTTTGGCATTGTTGCCATGGTGCGCAGTATACGGCTTGGTTTGGCATTGCTGCATGGTGCGCAGGGTGCGGCTTGGTTTGGCATTGCTGCAATGGTGCGCAGGGTGCGGCTTGGTTTGGCATTGTTGCCATGGTGCGTGATATGCGGCTTGGTTTGGCATTTGTGCCATGGTGCGCGAGGTGCGGCTTGGTTTGGCATTCTTTGCCATGGTGCGCGAGGTGCGGCTTGGTTTGGCATTGCTTTGCCATGGTGCGCATGGTGCGGCTTGGTTTGGCATTGTTGCCATAGTGTGCAGTATGTGGCTTGGTTTGGCATTCTTTGCCATGGTGCGCAGGGTGCGGCTTGGTTTGGCATTGTTGCCATGGTGCGCATGCAGGCTTGGTTTTGGAATTAGGGTTTTGTGTTGAAAACCCTAATCTGGTATTTTGATAAAATACCCCTATTAATTATTTACACCTGGGTTAAATGCTCTTAGTTAATGTGTTGCGGGTAACACTAGGTCATGGGGTTTTACGATTTTACCCCTTGTCTAAAAACCACCATCAAAACCTGTATGAGTCACTTCCTAACATTTCATCGTCAGAGTCAATATGGATTCAATATGGACTCAATAAATTTTCTAAGAATATGCTTCCTTCCATATTCATTAAAGACAATAAAAGATGCAACCAATGCATTCTCATCACTGTGAGTTTCCATATATATGATATCCACTTGCATGGGTTTCTTTGGAATTTAACAAGGTGTGATTACCTCTCGGTACATATAAAGCTTTTGTGACTTTTAATCTTTGTTTCCTCTTGGAAATAAAGTTTGAGCAGTGCTTCGCTCGATGATCCGATCATCGTAGTCACAATAAATTATAAGGAATTAGGTAAATAACTAGTGTATATTCCTTAAGTTTGTGGAAGAAAAAACCACTATCAGTTAGACATCGAGTCTTTTTTCGGAGAGATTTAATAAGTGGTGTGGCCTTATTACGTAAGAAAAGAGTATTTATCTCAAGTATTTTAGAGTGTTACGATTCATGTGGATGAAATGCACATGATGATCCTTATACCTCAAGTGCTTTAGAGTATTTTGTCTCGTGTTAACGATTTACTTTTCATTCCATAAGTAAAGACAGTGGATCTTGTTCAATTGAATGAGATAATCAAATTTGGGTAAGTCTATTGGTAAGGTAAAGTTGTTCTTTCCATTAAAGTTGATGTCTACAGTTACATGACGTTCCTCCAACTCTTTCACATGTTCTAGTATACCAATATTGGTATGCTTTAGCACGTCTAACCCTCTTTTCTTCGAGGTTCTTTCCATATTTATCCTTGGCACAGTTACCTCATGTCGATAAAATTTCTTTATCCCAATGTATACATTGTTGTTTAATATAATCTCACATGCCTCTCAACCACTTAAATCGGGTTGAATAACTTACTAAAGACCGTGAATCTCTTGTGAACATACTTCAGCATCTACTGTTACTTTAATATAATTGATGAAGTTGAAAAGGTAATAATGGAAAGATTTTTCTAACTCATGTCACCTTTTGTAAAGCCCTTATAGACACAAATTCCTTATATATCATAGGATCCTTAATGGCGCTCAAGTACTTCTGAGCCCAAAAGGTCAAATTCTAATCGAGTTGGTTTAGTCAAAACCAGGTAAACGGTTTGGTCAAGGCTCGTTCCATAGGGTTGAATAGGTCATGGTTAACAAGTTCACATGTATGGTCCATTACATATTTAGTACTCAGGCCAATTGATAATAAACTTGAAACTATTATCATAGAGGCCAAAATATATTGTTAACCCTAAAATCATAAATTTCATCGTCCAACTGTAGTGATCAGAAACAAAATGTAAGCATGTCCGATGATCATTAAATTTCTATAGTAGATTTATAATGATGTTTACACAAACCGAATAAAATTTTAAAGAATCCAACCGCTAGGTAAAAGATATTCATGATGCCGTATGACTGTTCCAATTAATGTTTCTGTGGACACAACATGAAATATCACGTACTTTAGAGTACTTCCCATGGTTGGATATTTATGAAATTTTTACAGTTTGTCAATAAGGAAAAAAGTAAAACATACTAAAAATACGAAAACATCCAACACTAACGTTTTTTTCTGAGAATAGACAGTTTCATTAAAATCGGGTTTTGGAGATTGCATCATATTCGGATTTGATTGAAATTTTTATAGACTATGGTTCAAACATATTCAAATGTCGTGAAAAATCTAACGGTGAAATCCCTGACAATCATATATTCGTGGAACCCTAGAAAATACTATGAAAATGAAAATTTTTTGTTAAAAAGAAATACCTGGTAACACATCCATAATATTATACCTTGCAATTTTAGGGGCGACCCCAAAAGAATTAGGGGCGACACAAAATGACAAAAAAGGTCACCCAAACCTAAAACAAAGCCACCCCCTTATCTCAATTTTTTTGAAATGGCAAATATGCCCTCCATAATCGGTAGTTAAGTCTACAATAGGGAGAAATTTGTTATATAGAGGAGATTCCATTTTTATATGATTGAGAATTTCCACAATCGGTAGTTTCATGATGTTTATTGCCTCCCGATTATGGTAATAGCCCCAAATTCGAAATTTTCAAAAACCAATAGGAATTTTAGATTTCTCTATTTCCACAATCGGTAGTTTCATGATGTTGATTTCCTACCGATTGTACAATCAGTAGTTTCATGATGTTTATTGCCTCCCGATTATGGTAGTAGCCCCAAATTCGAAATTTTCAAAAACCAATAGGAATTTTAGATTTCTCTATTTCCACAATCGGTAGTTTCATGATGTTTATTGCCTGCCGATTGTACAATCGGTAGTTTCATAATGTTTATTTCCTTCCGATTATGGTCGTAGCCCCAAATTTAATTATTTCAAAAACCAAGACTAGGAAGAAAAGAACATAGTCACAATCGGTAGATAATTTTTTTTTTCTAAACTACCAATTATGAAGGGACATATTTGTATTTTCAACCTATTTTGTCATTTTGTGTCGCCCTTAATTCTTTTGGGGTCGCCCCTAAAAATGCCAGGATATTATAACCATAATATCAAAACCACGCTAAATCGCTAATCTTTAAGAAGTAATCCATCACAGTCTTTGAAACGATTAAAAAAATTTACACATTGATAGAGTCGTGCTGATAACGTGTTAAAAGAGAAATATAGAGAGATCTTATTCATTAGATATCAATATAGTATAACAAGGAATAAGCCTCTATTTAGGATTTATTTTAGGGTTTGTTTTCTTATCTTCCAAGTCATGTAGCCTATAAATAGGCCTTTGCATTCAACGATAAATATTACAATCACCACCGTATTTCACCGTTAGAAAAAAAAAAAAAAAAACGTAGTGCAGCTAAAAACGGCCGTTGGATTTCATCGTCAACAAGTTCTGCTTTGAGATATTTTCTATCGCTGGTAATTTTGACATCAAAGTTTCTGTTAGTCTTGCATTAAGTCTTTCCAAGTTTTGCACCAGCACTTATCACCAATCGCTATCATTAGCTGTTCATCAAGTTAGTTGCATATTTTTGTCCCGTTCTTTATTTGTTTCTTACAGCATCTTCACGATATTCCAATCATCTGAAACCAAAATCCCATCTAAGAAGTTTCCCACTTATACCATCTTAGTGCATTCCCTTCACGATATTTAGTGCAGTACTATTAGACTTAAAACAGATTTATATCGAGAATTTTTCGCTTGTCTTTGGGATCTTAGCGAATCAGCTGAGAGTATTTTTTTTTGCAGTCTATTTATTGGATTTATTTATCAAATTCTGGGAGCAATGGTAGAGGAAGGACAAAAGGTTACACTGAATGTGTATGATTTAAGTCAAGGACTTGCTCGTCAACTCTCTACAACTTTTTTAGGCAGAGCTATCGAAGGAATCTGGCACACAGGTATAGTTGTTTTTGGGAGTGAATACTACTTTGGGGGAGGTATACAACATTCTCCTGTTGGAACCACCCCGTATGGAAAACCTATCAAGGTGGTAGATCTGGGTGTCACCCATGTGCCTAAGGAGATTTTTGAAGAGTATTTACAGGATATCAGTCCTCGGTATACAGCTGAAACCTACAATTTGCTCAGACACAATTGCAATAACTTCAGTAATGAGGTTGCCCAATTTTTAGTGGGCACCAACATACCCGACTACATAGTGGAGCTACCTAATGATGTTTTGAGTAGCCCTATGGGTGCTATGATATTACCCATGATACAACAACTAGAGACAACATTGAGATCGGGTGCTGTTCCCCAAGTCCCTCAGTTCAGACCTACTTCCTCAGGTCATCAGCCTTCTCATTCAGTCCCAACACCTGCCACGCCAGCAAAAGAAATAGCTAATCGTACGGGTAATCTACTGGGTTCTGATGGGAAGGCATCTACCGTAGAAGTTCCAGAGAAGAAAAAGACAAACAGTGGTGGGGATCCTCTTGGGGATGCAAGATTGAAGGTGCAGGAGGAAATAACTGCTGAGTTCGCAGCGATCATGGCATCCGGAACAATACGCGCAAGTGAGGCAGCTGCACTTGCCACCAGAAGAGTAGTGGAGAGACACGGACTAGAAAATAATGCTTCAATGGGAAGCGTTGAATAGTATTTTTTTTTTTTATGCATTTGGTCTTGGGCGATAACGAATCTGATGTGGTAACTGAAAATTATAGTAATGAATAGACGTCTATAGCACTCATCACGCCTCTCACTGATTTTGTTATTTAGTTAAGCCATTCATCTCTCTTTCATCCTGTATTCCTTTCACTTCTTTGCATACTAACCCTAGCACATCCACTTCGTATTATTTATTTATTTTTAATTTTTTTTTTTGATGGTGTTTGGAATAATCGCAAAGCAACTTGTAATTCTTAAATAAGGTATTAGGGCTACCACTGGTTAATCAACTACGTATGATGGATTAGCGCTACAAGGTATTTTCCATAAACTCTATTCGTATATTATTGTGTGATAATCATGAAGTTCAACGATCCTAAATTAAGTGTCTATAAAATTAAATTTTATAGTTGGCATCTAGAGCTTGTGTTTAGAACTCATGATCGTCCGTTAATCATATGCAATAATAAAATAAAATTGGATTTGATATTTTTTTTCCCTTCTGTGAACATAATCGTTCTTATGGAATTGCATTAATTTTCGCATCTAACTATCTTGACCCATATCATGCTCACACTTCATGTTCATGTGTGATTTTTTTATTATCTCATCAAAATCAAATCAGTTGAAAATTATGGTATAATGTACAATTTAAGATCCTATGGCCATTATCACTTATGATTTTCTTTTATACTTTTATATTACTCTCTCTTAATTTTGGAAGAAAATATGTTTCAACATTAATGACCTACTTAATTTTGGAGGAAAATATATTTAATTTAATGCTAATGTCCTACCCTTTATTTTATGTAAATAAATTAACATTTTTTTTGCTTAATGAGTTTATTTTTGGCCTGATGATTTTATTTTTGGCATGTAAATAATAGAATATAATCATTGTAAGAATATTATTTTTAAATAATGGCATATAATGAGCATATGAGGTAATAATGAACGTAATAATGATGATAAATGAAATGGAATAATGTCGACATCATGTAGTCATAAACATGCATAATTGTTCCACTAAAGTCCATATATTCTACTTGCCTTGTATGTGAAAGGGAGATAAATTGGAGATATGATATAAACGAGGAAATATTTATCTTTCTTTATAATAAGAGACCCCCAAATCGCCACATGTTAACGCCATAATCAATCTTGAATTTGGTGAAGCCATCTCAGCGAAATCATTCCATGTCATTGCAAATTCAGCGCCATGTCATCAGATTTAACAATTAAAAGACACGCCTGTTCACATCTACAGTCAGATATCGAGAACAATATTCTTAGATGCACCTTTTAAAAATATTCCTACTTCCCAAGTGACATATCCCTTTGAAAATCCGGTAAAGACGCATCCCCTATTGGTTATTTTTGGAATACCATAAATTTCTGAGATAATGGATTTGCTCCATTTGGAAAAATACGACTCTTAGCTGGGAGGGACGAGTCCCTAGAGAAAGAAACGTTTCGCTCTATATTTCGCAGTGTCACGACTCTTCGCTTAGATAACCATATATATTCACCATAACATCTCTCGAAATCATCAAAACGAAATTTTAATATTTAATAACAACGGAGTTGGCGAGTGAACAACAACGTTTGCTGCAAACTTCGTGGTCAAGTTCTGAAATATACATGTGCACTTCGGAATCCGTCCATCTTGCAACCTACTATACGAGTAAGAACCTTCCCAATATTATTTTTTCTTCCCATCTAGGTAATAACCTTATTCGCAATTGTTTCTTGATTTCTTCCCATCAATGATATAACTGCATATTCTTGCATCATCTGTAGATCAACCTGGACATGTCAAATCATCATAATAGTAATTGCTAGGAGATGTTTTGAAAGGGGGCAATTGCAATTATTGGATAAGGATTCAGTCAATAATTAACCAAGATGTTAATGAAAATGGCCGGCTTGCGAATCTGTTTAACATGGCAAAAGCGAGATGTGTTTGAAGATTCCAAATTGGTGCAAAGGTAATACTAAGAGTTATTGGAACCAAGGGCAAATATTGGTGTCACCTGAACACAATGTTCGGAAATATTGAGAATGGATACAAAGATATAGGTTTGAAAAAGCTAATTTGGTGTCAACCATAATATTAAGAATTGTTGGAAACAGGGAAAAGACGTGGATAAATATTACCCTGACTCACCATTTATAGTTGCATATCCCGTGAGATGAAGGCAATTGAAGGCAAAAGTCCGATTCCTTATTGGAAGAAACAATTGAAGGCAATACCAAACTAATCAAACGAATTTGTGGCCTTTTCCCTTTGATAATTTCTTTTTTTTCTCGCATCGTAATATTTAGAGAATTACTGCCCAAAATTCTCCTACAAATGTAAAAAATACTAGGACCTTTTATGTCATGGGAAGACAAGGCGATAGCGAGGAGAAACATGTACGGTAGAGGCTGCCACAAAGTATGTTACATTGCAGAGCACCCGATTAGCAAAAGGAAAGAAATAAATATCTATTGAAATTTAGCATTGGCACATTTTTTTATTTGTGTGTTTGGGTTCGTATTTTTATTCTTAATATGTGTCCTTGGAAAACCAACAATAGGGAGCAACGAGAAAGAAAAAGTATGTATCCGGACGACAAGAAATCGAACCCGAAGCAAAAACCAACAAGAAAGGACAAGAATTTACAGAGAATGAAAGGAAGAAGATGGAAGAAAAAGTGTCCCAGCCAACTATTACTACTCATTTATTCGGTTTATTCGGTGTGTCGTAGTGCTTCCTTCGAACAGTGACAATAACTTCAACATCGTCACGTACGAGTAAAATGTACAGGGTAAAGGTTCAACAAATGGAGTTCATATCATTTCACAAAGGTGGAATCTAAAAAGAACATAATTAATTAACTCCACATGTTTGTGAAGGGTTCCAAACTTCCAATGCCAAACCCCATGGATGGTACGTTTCTTTTACAAGTCTGATTCAAGGATTAATTAGTCATTAGTCATTAAAGTACAACATGATATTCACCCACCGACGCTAAAAGGGACTTATTGGTGTTTACTTCGGCTTGGTTATTTAACGGTTTGCGAAGCTAATATTATTATCGGAATGTTTAGAAGAATGTTTTAAACGATATATTTCTTACTGATTGCCCTTCACAAAGCAGATTTTCAGAGACTGCACATAAATATATCTTCCACTTATGTTATCATCCGGTGCGTATGCACCGGGTTAGAGGCTTGTTAGGAATTATATCTTTATGGCATGAATATTTTCATCACTTGAATGGTTATTAAGACATTAAAAATTGGAAACATTAATATTTTCTTTTGGCATGTATACGTGTTAGTTACTATTAAGATAATGAGACAATATTAATTTTTAAAACTAATGAAACCAATTTTTATTGTAAATTAATTTACACTTCCGCCTTATCGAAACAATAAATGAATTTTTTAATTGGTTTTCATTATAAATTTTATGATCAAACCATTTTCCGACACCATTAAATTTGTGTGTGCATTATGATATGGTTTGTGTGCTTGTGCGTTATGGTATAGTTTCTCTCACGTTATTGTTTTTTCTTTGAATTTTATGAGATTATACTTAAAATTATTATGGGACTCTTTAGTTATCACCACAGTGATGCTAGAGTGTTATATCTCAATATAATCATAATATTATTATAAGCATGTATTTGCAAACCGTCAAGTGTAGGTTTTGCAGTTATTGACATCATGTGATAATGGCATTATTTTAATTGATTGGCTATCACCACAGTGATGTCAAATCACTTTTGGCCATGATCACAATTTTTTCAAATGCTTGTAATATTGATTTTCTTAAATATATTAGAATAGAATTTACCCACAGGAAATTGGAGTTCATCTATTTAAGAAAACACTGACTGATATGATTGTTGATCATACATTATGGATATTAACTGATTTGAATCTTGAGGGTGTCTTGTGTCATTATGTTTCACTTTTCTCCCAATGTTGATGATAATTTTAATTGTACATATAAAATTATTGTGCTTAAGATTCTTAGGTCATAATTCTTTAGTTATCACCACAGTGATACTAGAGTGTTTTATCTTAGCAATAATAATAATTTTATTGTAAGCACGAATACGCCAAGCCCTAAAGGCAAGGTTTAGTAGTTATTATGGCATTATTTGAGTTGTTTGGCTATCACCACAATGATGTCAAATAATTTTTCCAGTCATAATCGTCATCATGTCAAGTGCTTATAATATTTTTTTTCTTAAATGTATTAGAACAATAATTACCCACAGGTAATTTGAGTTCACATGTTTAAGATAACATTGAAGTGTACAATATCTGATCATACATTATGGTAATTAAATAATTGGAACATGATTTTACATTATTTCTTATAAGTGCATAAAAGAAAATTTACATAAATTAACTCATTATCGAGTTGAGTAACCTATTATGAATTTTTCATATTTTCATGAATATTTTTTTATTATGTTGTCCAAAACTTATTGCATCCTCTATGTAATTGAGGTTTTATTTTTGATAAATTTATCCATATTTCTGAAAATGATATTCATTGACTATTTAACACCTTTCATATTAATTCATCATATATCCGTTATTTATCATGATCTTTAAGTTTGTATCATATTTAAATGAGCGATGCATCAAAGAATTTTTCTTCAATGAAATTTCATTATTGAATTATATTTATAGACTTGCTTCATGCTCGATTTGGTTTAAGAAAAAGTTCATTATGTTTGGATATTTTTCGATTATAGGGTGTTGATATTTTTTCACAATTTATGTATGGCATGCTTTTGAATAAATGTTCGTGATTGATGTTTTTAGGGTTACTCATTATTGTTTATAAGCGACTAAATTTATGATCAAATCAAGTATGTCCATATCATTGAGTGGGACTGTGCAATATCACAAGAAAAGTTAGTGTGATATTTGCAAATGTACATGTTTGTTGGATAGTTTAGTTATCACCACAGTGATGCTATGCTCTTATCTGGTAAGTGTTGTATATTTTGAGTCCTTTCAGTTTGATTTAACGATTAGAACAATGCTGCTCACAAGTAGTTTTGGTTCACAAATTTAAACAAGCATTAAGGTTATCTAAATGTTTCATATACATGTGAAATAATAGCCACCCACAAGTGACTACAACTCACATTATATTAATTTGAAACTACTTAGAATTATTGGAGTTTGTTAATACATTTTAGGACGTGAGTTGCCCACAGGTGATTCTAGTTGTGGTATTGAACAAACATAATGTTGTATGTATGAGAAGGTAAAATATGTACTAATATTTTTCATGTCTCACATTGTTCCTTGATAAGGTTTTACCCATAGGAGAATCTTATTGAAGGTATAAAACTATTGTAAGCTTAATTGTCATTTATCTCTAATATAAATTTTAGCTTTTGTTCTTATTAATTATTGATTATGATTATTTTGTAGACTTTTAATGGTCCATTTTTGGAAGATAAAATTGTTTATCACCTGATGATTTTTCGCGTTACTGTGTACATCTATCAATTGCATTATGAATCTCAATCCGTGGATATTTTCTCGAACATTCATTATTGAAATTGAGAGGCAATTGTAGAGAAAGCGAAAATCATAAAGTCTGATAAAGGTGGTGAATATTGTGAAAGGTATGACAAAACAGGATAATATCCTAAATCTTTTACATAGTATCTCCAAAATTTTGGATTTGTTGCTCAATACACAAGGCTAACTTATCCTTGGCATAATGGTGTATAACAAAAGGCAAAATCATACTTTTATGAAAATAGTTGGAAGTGTGATGAGTTATGCATAATGACCACATATCAGTGAATGTATGTTCTTTCAACAACTATGTAATTTAAATAGATTTCCAAGTAAAGCAGTTTCAAAGACACACTTTGGACTAGAATGGTTGGAAACCTAGTTTAAATCACCTTTAAGTTATGGTTGTTCAGTTGGAGGTGAGGGCTTACATTCCAAAGAATGAAAATTGGATTTGGAAACTATTATTGGTTCATTGGTTTTCCTAAATGATCCAAATGGTATTCTTTAATGTTCTAACCGTAGTATGAGACTTATTGAAAAGAAAATATAAATTCGTTAATGATGGCATAATCAGTGGGAGTACGTGGATATATTTGTTCAAGAAATCATGATAATAATCCCTTTATTTAAGATTTCTACAGATATTGTGAATCTTCTCATTATCACAATGTTAGATAATGAAAGACCACAAATTACTGACCCAATACTCCATCATATAACTACTTCCAATAAAGATTTGTTTTTTGATAACAACATGAACTAGCATCAAGAAGGTCTCAACAGAGATTGAAAGAAAGTTATTCATGTCGTTTCAGTGATTTTCTTACAAGAATTTATTACATTTTGATATGGAATGGCAAAGACTCGGTTTTCGGTTCATAAATATTATGTGTAATAATTTTGATTAATAGATTGATGCTATTGAGCAAAAAAAAAATCATTGGTTGAAATTCAAGTCTCGGATATTGTTTAATTGTTTGAAAGACACAAATCAGTTGTATGAAAGTGGGTCTTTCTGACCTAACACGACTGTAATAGCAATGTTAAACGGTATAATGCAAGACTTATTGCCAAAGATTTTACTCTAAAACGATGCATTGATTATATATAAGTTTTTCTCTCGTGTCAAAGGAAGACTTATTCAGAGTTATCATAGTATTATTAGTAACTCGGTATGACCAAAGAGTTTCATTAACTAAATGTTAAATGGCCTTTATTAATGATAAAGTATAAAGAAAAATACGCATGTTAATATGAAGGCCTTGCCTTATAATGATAGGAACACGTAGTCTGCAAAACTTAAGAATCAAAGTATGAAATTAAGCAAACTTCTTGAATATTGTGTATCTAAAAATTCAACAAGACCATTAACGTTATCTGGTTTTATATGAATTTATTATTGATCAATGCATATACCTCAAGATCAGTGGTAGAAGTTCATACTCTTGGTATTTTATGTTAATACTTACTACATACGAGTAGTGATCTTGACTTTATGCATATCTCTTATGATTCAAAATAAAGGATGTCAATGAAGCTTACCATGTGATAGTCACATATCGTATGTATTACTAAAGCCCTCATGTAAAGCGTATATCGAATATTCGAAGAATTTTTTGAGATAATAACATACATAGCAAATTTTGTTTCATATCGAAATGAAGATATAAATTTAATCTTCATTATGTCTCTGAAATGGAACATATAACGAGTTGTTGGTATGTTAGCATATAACTATGGAATCGAAGAACAAATTATGCCGAAGCTATCAAGATTTTGAGATACTTATCTTGACTTATATCTCACAATTAGTTACTCAACCTAATTAGAGTTGATTGGGTTTTCAGACTACAATTTTTCTGGATGTGCGGATTCTATAAAGGAAGAATCCCTTAAGATTAGCTCCAAAATTGAGTTTGAATATGATCGCGAGACTTAGAGATTTAAGTTTGTCTCTATATTGCTGAAATTTATGGTCTTAACTTCATGAGATTAAAGCACAATATGAATGCAAAGGGAACAAAACACATGAACCTTGAGTATCCATATGTGAATTATGAATTTCAGAATAATAAGTTTTTTATTTACCGTTAAGCACAATTATTTTTGCAAATGCACTTACCGAACAGTTACCTTTTAAGACCTCTTAAGAAAAATGTAAATCGTAGGTATGTGGATGAATGAATGTTAGGTCTATGGATATATTTCTGCATCAATGTTTAGTATACACTTATGTTGACGGATGAATGTTAACAGAAATAGTCTTTCGTTTGAAGACATCACTGGACCATTATGATACTCCTCTTAAAGGCCTAGTTAAGTAAGTTGTTTATGTTGTGGTACATGGAAGGGAACATGTTGATAAAAATACACCGTGCAACCGCTATGACTCGCATGAGTAGCTTGTTTAATCAAGGTATTACGTCAACCACTAATGTATTATATTTAGCAATTACGCGCGCCTTATGAATCCTATAGTTAACCATTACTAGATAATCACATGGACCAGTGGGAGAATGTAAGATAATTTTTTATGAGATTAATTATCTTTATTGAGCCCATGTGAGAATCTTGGTCATAACTAGGATATTGCTAAATATCTATAACTTGGTTTATATAAGGAGTCAGATTCATTGGAGCGTAAATAAAAGAAATGAAAATTTTAAAAACCGCAGGACTGTCTTTTTCATGTGAATTTCCGTTTTGATAATAATTTTTTTTCCACCCTGCAAAAATTATTGTTTGTGAAAACTGTGATTTTTTTTGTTAATCTAGTTGGAATCTTAATCGTTAAATAGGGTAGAGAGACGACATTTTTTTTTTTTCGTATAAGTACCCATTGAGCCAGCTGGGCTCGAGATTCTGTTTTATCAAAAATTAGGCTTAGGAAGTAGGAACCAACTAGAATGAGAAGGCAACTTATCTCCCCATCCCATAGCCTGGCTCGATCTCCCCCATCCCACAAAGCTTGGCCTGTACCCTGGTGTCTTAACCCTTAAGGAGTGTGACTGCACCAGAACTCCAATATTAGTGATCAAAACTATAAGTCTTGATTTCTAGTCTACTATAGCTAAGTCTCGGACTAGGATAGAAAGTGTAGTTGAGCTCCAAAACTCCATGGCAATCATCATACAAGACGAAGAGCTACTCAAGGAACTAGTGGAACTTCATCGACTAAAAGGTATGTGGAGACTTGAACTTATCTATCACTCAAAAGTCTATCTACTCTATCTCCTATCTTGAGACAAAAGTTGTTTTGCTATATAGACTTTGATTATACACATTTGCTATTTCGAGCCGAGTTTATCTCGCCTATTTATTTCTCGAAATATGTGTTGGTAAGCTTTCTCTTTGACCAATTTCATCTTTACCTAGTGACGAAAGTCATGTTATGTTTCAATCACTTTGAAAATGTCTTTGACGAAAAATAGTTTGTGAATAACAACTATATAACGTCCTCTAAGAATGTTTCAATGATTGAAATGAGAGTTTAGATTATATAACCATTGTTAGATATAAGCATTGTGTGGAAACGCATACATGTATAAGTCCTTATTCCTTGAAACGAAGTATGCTTACTTTGTTGATCAGGAAAACCGGAACAACAGTCTGCGAACTGTCGTAGGTTTTCATCCCGAGAAAATCTGCTGGAGTTTGTAAACTTCTTCCAGGAACTTAAGTCCGCGAACTTAGTCTGCGTACTTGAGTTGGTTATTTCTAAAGACGATTATTTGTGAACTTATACTTATATAGACTAAGGAATGCAATTTGAAAACCGTGGCTATAAAGTTCATGAATCGATTCGAGTGAATCAAATCGTTTTTGCTTCGATTGTGTCTTGTATACTTCTATAAGATCTAAGAAATTGAACAACTGTCTAACTAGTTCATTTGAGTCATTTGAACTAGTTATGGTGAAAAAAAATATGGTTGATATGAAAGTGCTCATATGGATAACCATTTGGTTAACTATTGTTGAACCAACAAATGTACATGTTTGGGTACCCGCCATTTCTTGGTTTATGCGGTTACACAAACCTAGAAACGTGCATTTCATTTGTGTGTAACAAGCTAAGTTTTCGATCCAACGGTTGAAAGATATTAGCTTGAATCTAATCATTTCATTTGTGTTTTGATCTAATTAGCTGAATATTGAATATTGAATGCTTTGTTACTAAGCTAACATTTATTGCAAACCCTGATTTGAAAGACTATATAAGGGAGAACTCTAGCAACTGGGAAACCTAATCCCCACACCTCTTGTGTGATACTAGTTGTATAACTAGAGTCGATTCTCCTTTAACCTTAGGTTTCTATCGAGACCCTGTAGGTTAACGACTTGAAGACTTTATTGGGATTATAAAGCTAGACCGATACTACTTTCTTGTAGTTGTGTGATCTGATCTTGTTGTTTCTATCGTATTGACTACAATGGGTAACGATTGGCTTGAGATTGATAACTCCGATAGGCAGAATATAAAAGTAGTCACAAACATCTTCGTCTCATCGTTTGTGATTCTACAATATCTTCTTTCGTCGCGTCAATTAAGATTATTGTGAGGTGATTGATAATACTAGGTTTGTTCTTAGGGGATATAAGTCTGGGTTATCAATTGGTTCCTGTTCACCTTGATTTATCAAAAGACGGAACAAAACTCTTAGGTATTTCTTTGGGAGACAGATTTATCTATTACCGTAGACTTTTCTGTGTGATACAAATTTGTTTATTAAAGTCTTCGACTTTGGGTCGTAGCAATTCTTAGTTGTGGGTGAGAACACCTAAAGGAATGAAGTGTGTATAACCTGCTGGGATCAGAGACGTAAGGAGTGCAACTTTACCTTGGATCAGTGTGAGATTGATTGGGGTTCAACTACAGTCCAGACCGAAGTAAGTTTGTAATAGGTTAGTGTCTGTACCAGATTAATACAGTGTGTGTTCAATCTGGACTAGGTCCCGGGGTTTTTCTGCGGTTTCCTCGTTAACAAAATTCTGGTGTCTGTGTTATTTCTATTCCGCATTATATTTTGTTATATAATTGAAATATCACAGGTTATGTGTTAAGTTCAATCAATTAGAATATCCAACCTTTGGTTGTTGATTTACATTGATTGACACTTGGATATTGGTCTTTGGTACCATCCAAGTTATCTCTCTTATATTTAATTGGACTCGCAGATTTCTATTTGCTTGAGTAAGAATTAAATCGAGAGATCAAGATAATATAACTTTTTGATATACTTTATTAAGATTGAGTCTAGTTTATTCTCTTAAAAGTATATTGGAGTTAGTCCATACAGATTGCTAATCGAAATATTGGGTGTGGTTGTTGTACCCCCGCTTTTTTAATTGGTATCAGAGCAGGAAAACACTTTAAACCTGATAAGTTTGTGTTTGTTCGGTCCTTAGAAATTGTCCCATGGGAAATTTCTTTAGAAAACTTGCTCTCGGCATCTGTAACGCACGCCATAAATCCTTAAAGATTGTTCGAAGATTATTATGGATAAAACCTCCGGTCTCTCATGATAATCTAAAAAGGAAAATTTAGATGATGAGAAACAATCTAAAGGAAAAAATAAAAAGAAGGAAAGATTGAGGAAACGTTCGTTATACTCAAAGATATGGACCGTCACTAGATTAACTCTTAATCTCTTTGAGGAATACTATCATAATGGATCAATTGACAAAGATCTATTCAGAGCTTTTGAAAGCGTTTTTAGATTCTTAGAAAAACTTAATTCTGTTAAGTTTAAGAATCAACCCGATAAAAGTTTTGTACATGTAAAATTATTGAATAATAATGTACGGACTAAAAATCGGAAGAATCTTCTTTCTAGTCATCTAAAAAGGAAGATAGAAAGCTCTGACAACCCTGATTATCATCATTACTTTGATTATACACTGGAACTATTCACAAATATCAACCAGAAATGCTGCATGAGGATCTCTCTGCACATCATGACTCTTGGTAAAATGCCTGGCACTACCCCATTTGTATATATCTTGAGATGTGGGAAGAAATGGTTTGATTTGTGTACAGTTGGGTTAATTTTGAGTAAGCTTTCTACTGCATCCGGTTCATCTCACAAATTGTGTTGTCACGGAATGCACAACATTGATGTGCGTACATCAAAGGAAATCCCACATTCCTTTTGTTGGTCACGGTTCATAAACGGGTCCAAGCCCATTAATGAGCCTATAAAGATGAAGTACGCGGACCTTATTCTTCCTCCCATCAGTCGGCGTTCGTCAACTTTCTAAGAAAATGTGTTATTAAAAAACGTGGATATTTTATTATATGCATTTTCCCACATGGCATTTTATTAATTCCCCCTTTTTTTTATTTGATGGGAATTAATGATGCCTGCACCACCTCATGAATTCCTAAAGCGGATTTCAGAAAAAAACATATCATAAACTTTAATAATTAAAGAGACTCCACTTGATGAGAAATTAGCTATGGCCTTATGAAAAAGAGCAATGAAATATGAGGTGATTAGCATACAGCTATCATGTTAAAATTTGTCGACCTAAATTTAAGGACGAATTAGCAACGGTCTTGGTTGATGACAATGGACAATATACATTACTTAGATTTATTTATTTTTGAAGCATATATACAGTACTTAGATGTAGAAGAGCCGATAAAACTAAAAAGGAAAAGTACTAGAAGAGGAGAGATTCAAGCTTGGTAAATTTAAGAAAATAAACTGGGTACCAATAAATAAATAGTCAAATCAACCAATGGTCCAGAACTCCTGATACTAAACCTTAATTGGGTAACAAAGTCCAGTCCAGGATGACAAAGTACAAATAGCTAAAAAACAAACAGACACTAACTAGTGGGCATTCCCACTTAAAAACAAACAAACAGACAGCGAAGTCGCACAACTTAAAACAGTCGGGTGCTACCAGCAACAGGTTCAATGAGTGATCAATCCAGCCCCAAGAAAACCAAAGAACGAACAAGCTTTATTCGAGATCATGATGGGCACTCTCGTACCTGTAGTTGTAGGCATTGCGTCCCTTAAATAAGCCGTCATTCTTATGGTAGACTTTTACACTTCCATTTGTCAAGACATCGCGCTGAGTGTACGAGAAGGGTATATCACATGAAGCCCGTGTCGCCATTAGACTCACCTTGACGCTACTCATAGGAGGCACAGTTACTGTATACTCAGACCCCATTTCAAGTTTATCTTCATTTGTTCCTCCCCATTGATACGAAGTTTTAAACTCGTATGTAGTCTCAACCTTGGCCTCCGCCACTAATGGGACACCTACGCTTAAGCTAGTCTTGATGCTCAGTCCAAACGAGACGCTTGCGGTCCATTCCCTAGTATATGTTTCTGTATGGTTGAGATTCAATTTAACCGTGTCAGGATGTAATTGTTTTTTGTTCCTGGCCTCTTCACTCGCAAGTGCAACAACATGCTCGTCGTAAATCTTTGCATCAGTAAGGTGATAAATGACGTTATCGATAGTCCTTGACAAAACGGGCTCCTCGATGACCATGCGAGAACCCTCCTCCACGTAGTTTTTGTCGGTGGCGAGGGAGTTGCTATTGCCCGACGTTGTCACTCTCCTGCAGAAAAAGTTGTCTGCCAAACATCGAAGAGCAACTGTTTCGTCGTCAAGTTTGGTAGGTATAAATACAGTGTTGATGTGGTGGTCCTCCGTGGGATCCCCATTTGCAAATATCCACCACGAATTATTATCACGCCTCCAATAATTGCCATATTTGATACTCTTGAGGCGGATGCCTCCGTCGCGACTTGGAGACACCTCATATTCAAAATCTGGAGAGTTATCGACATCATGGTTATAATCCATAAAGTGCCGGCCTCCATCGACCCTGAGATGCTTTCCGTTGTCGCCCTTGATCCTGATAAGGTCTGGCAACACCACAATAGATTGCCAGTCAAGGATGGTAAACAGATCCCTCTGGTCAGTGAGTTGTGAATTGCTTATTAAATTTAAGCAACCATTGGTATGGTCGGTTCCCAAAAAGAAGGCGACATAGTATCTGGTGTGGACATGGAGGAGCCGGACGATCTTGTTGCTTTCAGAGTCCTTGTAAACCGGCTGGAAGAGCGTGCAGCACTGGCTAGATTGATCCTCCTCAGGTTTGGCGGCCGTGGCAGTGATCCAGCTGTTGGGGCCCTCCGTGTTTGCCCAGAACTTGTTATTGTGTAGGGATCTGATGTGTACTAGTCCTTTTCCGGTGGTAGCCGGGACCACCTCGAACCTTGTCTCAAGCCCGTAACTGTAAGCTTCATCAAACCGGAGGGCATCAGCTACAGTTGGATTGGCTTTTTCGTAGTGCAAGTATCTGTGGTTGAAGTTTGATTGGACAATGATAAACTTGGGAAGTGGTTGTGCCATGATTGATGGGGTGCTAGTGTTCATCTTTCCTTACAATGGATGGATATCTCAAGCTAAGAATTTTCTTTCTTTCTTGTTTTTGATTCTTAAGGATGCATCCAGCAACCTCCTTAAATATTATGTTAAAGTGGATCTTTATCGTATTGTTTATGTATTGATCAACGACCTCAATGGAAGACTCACTATTATTACCAGGAACAATCGGGTTGGGTCCTATAATAATGACTCATTATTAGTGGAATAAACAAGTATGTTTGTCTTGCTGGATCCAGGAATCCTGACTCTATTCTTTGTATTTTCCTCTCAACTGATCTATTTTTATTTTTTTTAAAGATTATACGTACCGCTCCTTGAGAACCAAGAGACATTTAGACATGGTGGTGATATGCCAAGACCTATTCTCTATATGGAAGACATGTAGTTGGAAGTATAACCACTTTTGAAGTCGTACCTTAGTCTTATTTTTATGTAGGCACTAACGCGTTAAGGGGAATCCATCGTTCGACATTCTTACCTACCCCTCATTTTTGAGTAATCCTATATGGACCGCCAAAGTAATGCACATAAAAACTGTTGGCACAAGAAATTAGTGGGCACTGGAGTTCGACGCTCAAGACTGGACAGAGCTCTTACAAATTCAGAATGGGTGATTCACTTCCCAGATGCAAAACTTATACATCTTCCCCAGCTAGGTTCAGATTACTGCCCCATTATGCTGAACTCTACTCATATTGATGCTGACAGAAAACGTAACTGGAAATATTTCCAATGTTACGAAAGGGATGAAACATTAAAATCTGAAGTGGAGGCAGCAAGGAATCATCAGATTAATGGATCTTATGCTTATAAATTGTCCAAAATACTAATCATTACTAGAAAGTATGTCTCAAAATGGAACAGGGAGAAATTTGGGAATATACAAAGTAATATCTTCCTATTGCATCAGCAAATCGAAGCTATTCAACAAGGTAGTCAAGACGGCAACGCTACAACACAAGTACAGCAGTTAGAGATTCGGGTTGAACATTGGCATGAAATAAAGAATGAGTTTGGGGGCAAAAATCTAGAGATGAATACTATTTGGATAGGGATAGAAATACAAAGCATCACCATGCTACTGCCAACAAAAGGAGATCAAGGAATAATATTTCAGCGTTAAAAGATGAAAATGGAACCTGGTGTACTTCTAGAGTGGAATTGAAGAATTCGCTATGAAGTTATTATGGCAACCCGTCGTTTATGGGTAAAAATCGTTTTCTCGCCGATTTCGGTAAATTCGGTAGGTGAGTGAGAAACTGGTTCAAACCCTAAACAAATGCTGCACGTGAGCACTTTATAGATTCGAGAGATCAATACGTACAAGTCCGGCCTAAACCAAGAAATGGCCGTTCCCGGACTTGCTTCGGTCACAAAGTGGAGGAGAAGGGTTGATTTGGGGACGGAAGCAAAGAAAGGTGTTGAGGAGAGTAGTATCTCGACTTGTATCGAAAGTGAAAGCTTAGGAAGCTTGCAAGAGATGAAAGCTTTTGGGAGAGCTTGCAAAGTTGCCTTTCGAGAGTGTAAGTGTAGTATATTTCTCCGACCGAGACTTGTTGTCCGGTGGAAATAGGTAAGACCTATTTATACAAGTCGAGATTGAAACGTACCCTGGCCTCATGAAGGAAGAGAGTAAAGGGTGAAATAATGGGAGGAGGTGGTAACCGCATGGTTTAATGGGCGAAAACGTTTTTCACCATTATTTCCTCTTTTATTTGACCGCTTTATTCCTTTTCGCGCTTTCTTAATGTGAGCGTAGTGTACGCTGCATGCTGTGACCGCCAAACCAAAACCCTAAAGAAGCATCCCCGGTTTGTGTCGATGTCTCGAGTGTTGGTTGCATCTTGAGTGCAAGTGGCGCCGCTAGTGGCGCGTGTGGCATGTGCCAATGGCATGTGCGGAATGCCTTGGTGGTAGGTTGCACGGTTTGCAAGTTAGGTTACCGGCGTGTGTGTTTGGCATGTGCCAATGGCATGTGCGGAATGCCTTGGTGGTAGGTTGCACGGTTTGCAAGTCAGGCTACCAGCGTGTGTGTTTGGCATGTGCCGACGGCATGTGCGGCCATGTTGACCTAGTTGCAAGTCTTGCAAACCTAGGGCGCTATGTTTGGCGTGGGCCAAAGGCATAGCGGCTTGGAAATATGGCTTGCGACACATGTTGGCATGTGCCAATGGCACGTACGGCCATGTTGACCTAGTTGCAAGTCTTGCAAGCCTAGGGCGCTATGTTTGGCGTGGGCCAAAGGCATAGCGGCTTGGAAGTATGGCTTCCGACACGTGTTGGCATGTGCGAATAGGCACGTGCGGCCATGTTGACCTAGTTGCAAGTCTTGCAAGCCTAGGGCGCTATGTTTGGCGTGGGCCAAAGGCATAGCGGCTTAGAAATATGGCTTGCGGCACGTGTTGGCATGTGCCAATGACACGTGCGGCCATGTTGACCTAGTTGCAAGTCTTGCAAACCTAGGGCGCTATGTTTGGCGTGGGCCAAAGGCATAGCGGCTTAGAAATATGGCTTCCGACACGTGTTGGCATGTGCCAATGGCACGTGCGGCCATGTTGACCTAGTTGCAAGTCTTGCAAACCTAGGGCGCTATGTTTAGCGTTGGCCAAAGGCAAAGCGGCTTAGAAATATGGCTTGCGGCACGTGTTGGCATGTGCCAATGGCACGTGCGGCCATGTTGACCTAGTTGCAAGTCTTGCAAACCTAGGGCGCTATGTTGGGCGTGGGCCAAAGGCATAGCGGGTTAGAAATATGGCTTGAGGCACGTGTTGGCATGTGCCAATGGCACGGGCGGCCATGTTGACCTAGTTGCAAGTCTTGCAAACCTAGGGCGCTATGTTGGGCGTGGGCTAAAGGCATAGCGACTTTGGAAATATGGCTTGCGACACGTGTTGGCATGTGCCAATGGCACGTGCAGCCATGTTGACCTAGTTGCAAGTGTTGCAAGCCTAGGGCGTTATATTTGGCGTGGGCCAAAGGCATAGCAGCTTGGAAATATGGCTTGCGACACGTGTTGGCATGTGCCAATGGCACGTGCGGCCATGTTGACCTAGTTGCAAGTCTTGCAAGCCTAGGGCGCTATATTTGGCGTGGGCCAAGGGCGTAGCGGCTTTGGAAATATGGCTTGCGACACGTGTTGGCATGTGCCAATGGCACGTGCAACCATGTTGACCTAGTTGCAAGTCTTCCAAGCCTAGGCGCTATAATTGGCGTGGGCCAAAGGCATAGCGGCTTGGAGATTTGGCATTGTTGCCATGGTGCGCAGTATGCGGCTTGGTTTGGCATTGCTGCCATGGTGCGCAATATGCGGCTTGGTTTGGCATTGTTGCCATGGTGCGCAGGGTGCGGCTTGATTTGGCATTGTTGCCATGGTGCGCAGGGTGCGGCTTGGTTTGGCATTGTTGCCATGGTGCGCAGTATGCGGCTTGGTTTGGTATTGTTGCCATGGTGCGCAGGGTGCGGCTTGGTTTGGCATTGTTGCCATGGTGCTCAGGGTGCGGCTTGATTTGGCATTGTTGCCATGGTGCGCAGATATGCGGCTTGGTTTGGCATTGTTGCCATGGTGCGCAGTGCGGCTTGATTTGGCATTGTTGCCATGGTGCGCGGGTGCGGCTTGGTTTGGCATTGTTGCCATGGTGCGCGCAGATGCGGCTTGGTTTGGCATTGTTGCCATGGTGCGCAGTGTGCGGCTTGGTTTTGGCATTGTTGCCATGGTGCGCGTGGTGCGGCTTGATTTGGCATTGTTGCCATGGTGCGCAGTATACGGCTTGGTTTGGCATTGTTGCCATGGTGCGCAAAGATGTGGCTTGGTTTGGCATTGCTTGCCATGGTGCGCAGGTGCGGCTTGGTTTTGGAATTAGGGTTCTCAGGTTGAAAATCCTAATCTGGTATTTTGAAAAAATACCCTATTAATTATTTACACCGAGTTAAATGCTCTTAGTTAATGTGTTGCGGGTAACACTAGGTCATGGGGTTTTACGATTTTACCCTTTGTCTAAAAACCACCATCAACATTAAGTCCCCTGCTTAGCTCGGAACAGGGGCTTTGTTGCGAGGTAAGCATAAGATGGTGACAAACTATTAACAACAAACCGTAAAGAAAATTGAAGGAGGCTTGTCTGACCTTTTATAAATAGGATTTGGAATCCTTGCCTCTGGTAGTTTTGCACAAGTCAGGAGGCTGGCACAATTGGTGGGCCCGATGCAGCTTAGGCGACGCTGGGAAGTTGGCGTGAGTTGGGAAACTGAGTGGGCTAGCTGGTGGGACCGGCGCAAAGTGTAGAAGCCGTGCGTGCCTGCAGGTTGGCGCAATTGGTGGGGCCGGTGCAGCCTGGGCGACGTTGGGTGTTGGCATGAGTTGGGAAGCTGAGTGTGCTAGCTGGTGGGACCGGCGCAAAGTGTAGAAGCCGTGCGTGCCTGCAGGTTGGCGCAATTGGTGGGGCCGGTGCAGCCTGGGCGACGTTGGGTGTTGGCATGAGTTGGGAAGCTGAGTGTGCTAGCGGGTGGGACCTGGCGCAAAGTGTGGAAGTCTTGCGTGCTTGCAGGGCGTGACTTGTGCGACCATTGGGAGGTCGGCGCAAATTGGTGGGGCAGTGCAACTTGGAAGCCGTGCTTGCGTGCGTGATTTATGTAAATAAAGAGGGAGTAGACGTTTCTTCACCAAAGAAAGTTTCCTTATTTTGCTTTCCTTCACGTGCGGCTTCCATTAGGGCATCATCCATGCCAAAAAATCTGGAAGCATTATGTCTTTCATTGCTCCCTTTCCTTTTTAAAGGTTCCGTATTCATATCCAACGCGAATGTATCGTCTCCCTTGTTTGAGAAGGGGTTCTTCCTGTTGATTCCCCTTTTCCTTTGCTTTGCCTGCGTTTTCTTCTTCTTCTTTTTTTTTTTTTTTTTTTTTTTTTTTTTGTTCTCGCCATCCTCTTTTTATATGCGTGTAGACAGGATGGAATTTGATCATCTTTCCATTTCTTGCAGTGTATGATGGGATCTTCCAGAGACGGCCGTGCCTTTAACCTTTTGGAAAAGGACTTCAGAATCGGTGGAGATCGATCTTCTTCTCTTGAGGAGGTATTGGTTGGGGTTGAATCTTTGTTCCATGAAGCTAACGAAATTATTAAGGACCTCCCTTCCTTCTATCCTCACGAAGAACAGGTGCATGTTCGGACTCTCTTGGGTTCAGTGGACGCGGAGGAGAACGCCATGATTCTTGATTTTGATGTGGATGAATCAAAAAACTTCCTCGAAACGTCGATGAAAAAAACTTTTGAAGGAGTATATATGATAGAAGCGAGACAAACCTTTGAAGTTGATGCCAAAGGTGTTATTGATGATACCGGGGGTCATGGTGGCGTATCTTTGGAATAGTTGTCGGGGAGGACACTGCTGCTTGCCGCTTGTGGTCTGCTTCGGGATGGGATGTTGAGGTTGCCGCCGCTAAAACCTCTCGAATGGAACCTTTGTTGCCCGAAGGATTGTTGGGGGAAATGCTTGAAGATAGCTTTGCCCGAAGGGACTTGCGCTCCATCCTTCGAGGGCTAGTTCCTCCTTTTGTTTTTCTGTTAGCTGCTTAGTTCCCTGATGTTTTTCCCTTTTTTTTTTTTTAACACATCTTTCCCTTCTTCTTCATCAAAACCTTTGCTTCATATATATATATATTTTTGAAAGGGGTTGTGGTATGATGGCTCTGCAATGGTTTTCTGGGTTCTTCTGATGTATTTCTCTGATATCTGAAGGATTCGCTCGGAAGAGATATATTTATTTTATTTTTATTTTTATTTTTTTTGACAAAAGGGGAGATCTCCAGGGAAAAATACAAACGGTGTATTCATCCTGGGGAAGTACAGCTATTAAGAGGAATGATTCAAAGGAAGTACCGAAAAGGGGAGTGATTGGGAAATACAGCATTTTAGGGATTGGATTCCTTGAGCCATCGCGAGTGAACTATCACGCCTTCAGGTGTCGGTATTGATGAGCTTGCAATATCCTCCCAAAAGGGTATCCGCAACTGTGCACAAACTCGCCTTCACCTTCCTCGCAAATATGTCTTTCTTGTCATCCTCCTGACTTGAAACGAGCTTTCCTTAACCACTACATCTCCGATTGAAAACGGGTTCGTACGTCGTGTAACCATTTGAGCCTTGGCTTCGTTGGTTTCGCTAGAAGCTTCCAAGCTTCTTGCAAAGTGTTCGAATGGTCCAGACTCCCCATTCACATTTTTTGACAAACGTTCAGTGCCGGGTTGTTGCGCCTCGAGTCCCCATGACAGAATGGGGAAGAAAAGGTCGGTTGCAGAAAAGGTTGCTCGGTCAGACTTACTTGCATTTGAAAATCATGGGCTAGCGCCAACGGGTCCTCTTCGGACGCTTGGGTTCCTTTAATAGCTCGTTGATGTGATAACCCGTGGGACGATTTGTTGGGAATCCCTTTGGGCAGGGATGTCGGCAGAGGGTGTACGCCCAGTTTTGCTTTGTTGTCGAGCGCCCATAAGCGTCCCAAAATCATGTCATGATCTAGTTCTTTGACAATGTAGAACTTGCTGTGCGTTATAGCGTCTCCCATCTCGATCTCTAGGTTGATGTAGCCATGCGCGTTCAAAGCCTCTCCTCTCAAGCTCTTAATCACAGACGGGAAATAGGTAGCGTCTTGTTTTGTAAATCCTTTTGCCTTTAGTGTCTTGAAAGTGATGATATTGTGGTCAGAGGTCGTGTCGATGAGCGTGTCGTCAAATTCAGTACCTCTTAAACGGGACGTGGTCAGCAGTCCCCAGTTCTCCGCTTCGCTTGTTGATGCGTGTCGTAGGTGCAATCAAATTAATTCAAAATTTCCACTCAATTAAAAATAATATAATGGAAGTCAAGTTCGTTCCCACGAGGAGCAAGAGATCTTAGTTGTAAAAGTTGTCACGAAAGGGGGGTGTAAAAAGCAAAATAAAAATAAAGAAAGCAATTAAAATCGAAAGTTGAAAGATGAAAACAATAAGAGAGAGAAGATCAAGGAATCCTTCTTCGTTAAAACAATGAATCAAGTTATGTTCTATTCTACTTGTTATTAGTCACAAATTATCACCAACCGTAGGTAAAGCAGCTAGCTCAAATGCTAAACCCCTAAATCCCTTATATCACCGGGACACGGAAGTTCTCGCCACCGGATTCTAATCACCAAGCCACCTAGAATTAGCTCAACCTAGATGTAACTTGGCTCATGCATTAGGTTTTGTGAATTTCTTAGGTTGATATTAGTAGTTAGACTCTTAGCTCAAGGTCTACTTGCTAACGTTGTTTCTACACACGATTGCTCCACGGAATCCCTACGCAAGGTCTCGTGTTTGCTACTTATGTAAAGAGTCAAAGAACGATTACTTATCCCCTAACTTTCACTAGCTTTAGATCGAATTAACAAATCAATTTAGTTGGCCACCCAAACAATCTATCAATCAATCATGAATGTCTTTAAGATCACTCCTATTAGTAAAAACAAGCGATAATTATGTGAAAAACTTCAAGATAGAATTTGAAAACAAAAACTCAAATCATGTTAAGAACTAGAATTCATCCTCAATCAAAAAGAAATTTAGCTACTCATGTTTTTGAAATTCACACAAATAATAATAATTAAAAGAAGAAGTTTCAAATTCACACAAGTAATTAAAAAGAAAAATCTTAGAAAAAGCAAGTAAAAACACAAGTGATGTGTGTGTAGAGAGGTGTGTAGAAGTTGTAGAAAACTTCTCTATTTATAGGCTTCAATATTCTCCATATCTTCTAAGGATTAGAATCCTTTTCCTTTTGCAATTCAATTTCCAAATCAAGCTTTTCTCAACTCTTCCACCTTCTCTTTCCAAATTTGAGTCCAATTCTCCATCCAATTCCTAGCCCAAGTCTTCATACCCATGAGAGAAGTCCATAGAAAATTCTGGAATTTTGTTCGCGGAAAAGCGGGATTATGGCCGGAATTTGGCGGAAACGTCGCCGGGCCACCGAAAATTTCTCGCCGTCGGGAGAATATTCGACGGAATATTCCGTCCGGTCCTCCGTTAGGACTAACGGTCAAACGGGTCAACCGTCAGTCAACATTAGTCAACAAATAAGGTAGAAGAGAGTCGACCAATGAGTCACTGGTCTGACTCGGTCTTAGTCGGGTGAGTCACCGAGTCAACTCGGAGTCGAACCGAGTCGGTGATCCACTCGATCCAGGACCGGAGTCACTTGCCAGGCCATACTTGTTGCAGCGCCATCCTTGTGCATCATAGCTGCATTGCCAGCCATCATGGCCCTGGCTACCAAAGTATCACTATTTCAATTCCTCCTCCCTGAACCATAACTGCTTCCCTGTATTGCCTTTTCCAAGCCATTCAACACCATTGCCAATAATTCACTCCATCTGCCAGCTCTGCCAGTGCAATACCAGCCCTGCAACTCACCTCGAGGCCATTGCAATCTTCACTTCAACAACTGCAACAAAGCCACATTAGGCCCATTATCTCAGCATTTCCAACTCCACATACATATGCATACCAACATTGCACCTTCTCTACAATGCAAGACTCATCTTCACCAATTCTGCAATCATTACAAGACCACCAGAGCATAGTCTGCCTCAGTTACATTGCAATTCAACCCCAAAAGCTCAGCTGCTCCTGCAATCTGTAGTTGAACCACCAATAACCTTGCCATGCCATTCAGTTTACCATCACAGTCCCATTGCCACCAGCTTTCTTCAACATCTTTTCCACAGCTGCACCTGCATTATGGCACCAGCACAGACTCAACTAACTCCATTGCTGCCTTCAAACACCAACATCATACTTATTACCCTGAGCTCAATCTAAACAACAACATCGATTTCATCTCCACCTCAAACCTCAGTTCTTGCACATCAGTCCCATTTAGCCATCTCCTGCCTTCAGATAACATCCATCTACTTGAGTCATTATTACAACTCACAAAGAAGAGCACCACAGAGCCCAATCGCCAATTTCTCACAAAAAACTCACCAATTCCCTTTCAACACCAACTCCACACTCACTTCAGGCCCGGCCATTTCCATCTCGATCCCCGCAACCACTACCATGTCACTTTGCTCAAGAACTCAATCTGCGAGTTCACTCAGCTTAACAGGCTCAGCTCATGACTCCACCAGACCATGACAGCCAATTCCTCCACCAATGCTCCCTTGTAGTCAGCTCTGCACTCACCATTTACAAACCACAAGACCCATCTCTTCACTGTCCTTTCTTCATTCTCGATTTGATTCAACAACCACAAATCTCAGCTTCAATTTCTTATTCGAATTAGCAACATCATGATTTCTCTCTGCGTCATCTTCTTCCCTGTCACCCATCGATCTCAAATTCGTAGCAAACCCAAGGCGTGAGATCGAGCTCTGTTCTTCTCAACCGAAACCCAGACTTCAATCACTATCTCGTCCCTGTTGTTCAACATCGAGCTCAACAACGGCAAAGCAGCTTCTCGATCTTAAATCCATTACCACCAACACCTGCTCAATCGCTTTCAGCCAGCGTACTCATCTCTGTTGTGTTCTTGATTCAATTATCAGCCTTAAACCATCATCTTTCTAACTCAATTTCATCTTCTCTATGAGCTCGTCTTTATTTCATCTCCCATTTATAACACCAGCTCAAGAACGAGCTCGATTTCCCCTTCAATTTCTGGTTCCATGGCTGCCACAACTCTCTGTTCTTGATTTCAGACAAACCCTAACTTTTAATCTCTCAATTTCTCGAACAAATTAGTAAACCATGCCATGGTGCTTCTCTCGAACAAGGAAATTTCTTCCCAATTTCAGATGTGAAATAATTGATGCCTCTCAAATTTAGGGTTGTAAATGATTGAGGTGGATTAAAACGCCCAGGGATAAGACCACCCCAGTTTGGGTGTTAATAACACATATATTCTGGATAAGGGCTACCCAGTGATGACAACCCCTTAACCATAGCTGGGCCTGGCTTTAGTACTCCTTCGAAAGAGAGTTGCCCCTTAACCTTGGCTAGACTCCAGATAACAATCGCCTGTGAAATGACCTTTTTGCCCTTTTTGCTCAAATAGAGTAATTTCTTATTCTTTTCCTCCGTGCGACTCCAAAGTAGCTACAAGACTCAAAACAAGCGTAAAATACATAATTTACAAGAAAAATAGCAAAGAAAGCATAAACTACTAGATAGTAAATTAGGTGTATTCTACACCTATCAAATTCCCCCACACTTAGACTTTGCTAGTCCTCGAGCAAATCAAACTAAAAACTCACAACTTCAAAGCGTTCAAGCGTCACAAGCATCCAAAGAGTTATGAGGACATAGAATTTCTGCATGCTAGTAATAAGAAGTTAGAAATACTAAAGAACATATTATCATTCTTAAATATTGAGTGAGAAATAACCACACCATAATGAGAGAATGCGTGTTTGAGAAACGATCAATAAGCATTTCGCCTCGACTTCTGCCTCACCAAATAGGATTTTATGATAATTGCACTCAAAAAGACAGCTTTTTTATGGGTCACACATGTGTGCAGGTAGGAATGAAGAGAGAAATCCTGCAACACGTTGAATGGTGGGAAGGATAACTTCCGAAATTTTGAAAAAACCCACATCTTTTAATATTTTGAAAAACCATTTTTCTGACGATCTCTAAGAAAGGAAATCAACCATTATTATCGAGGATGAGATTACTTACTTACCTTCTCATCCGATTGCCAATTATGATAACACCACTCTCACGGCATCCAATAGAAACGTCTTCCGCTCCTCGTCTTGATCTTCTTAGTCTTCGGTTTCAATTATTGATGATAAACCCTTGAATTTCATAAATCCTTATAACTCTTTACCTTGAAATCCTTGTCGCTTGAAACTTCCTTATAAATTTTCCTTTCCCACGGCTCATTAAATAAAAATAAGAACAAATATTTCTCTTGTTTTTCTCTCTTTTTTTTTTTTCTTTTCATCTTCTTTTTTTTCTTTTTTTTTTTTTAATTTTTTTTTTTTTTTTTTTTTTTTTTTTCAAATACAAGAGAAATTAAATACAAAATAAACCATGGCCGTGGAAGAAGTATTTTACCGCTTGATTCTTCACAACTTGTATCATCTTGAAATCATAAACTTCAAAAATTCTCACCTTTTAAATTTCTTCGCTTTCATGAATAAGTCTTCATACTTGGATATAAAATTACCTTCTTGTATTGTAAGTCTTCAACATATATGTAAAATCCGCTCATTTGTATGTTGCTTTACTTGTATTTGAAATTTGCTCTTTTTCTCATTCCGTTGCTTGTAAACCTTAAACTTTTCCAACTTTCCTTGTAGATTTTGATGTCGCTCCTTGTTGATGATGAGTGTGTTTCTATGGATCCGTTGTTGTCGAGAGAGAGAATGGTGCTAACTGCAAATCGAACTACAAGAAGGAAGCTTTCATCCATGGACGTCACCCTCATGATTGACAAAATTAGCACTCAAGAGATCAAAGAGTAGTGCTTCTATTGGTGGGAGGTTGGGTAGCTCACCATTCTACCCGGAATTAACTTACGGTGACACACACTCAAAAGAAGCTCTTTAGTAGGTGGAAGATTTCTGGTCGGTGCCTCTCATGATATGAATACGGGTAGTCTCCACTAATGATTGATCAAAGAACTCTAATAACGCATTTCTCCTGCACCAAATTCGCATCACCGGCATGATTAAATCCATTATTTAACACTCAAACAAACAAGAAATCCGAATGTAGTTCTCTAACATTTCCAAGTTCAATTATGTCGGTCAAAATCTCTATGTAAACATACCTAGAAGTATGCTAGTGACTCTAAAATCTTTAAAAGTTGGAATTTTTATGTAAAACTCTTTTTTTTTTTTTTTTTTTTTTTTAAAACTTTTTTCATTTTTTTGTAATTTTTGTTTTAAAAACATGCTTAACCACTCCCCCACACTTAAACCTTACATTGTCCTCAATGTAATTGAATCCTCCTAGTAAAGTCAAGGTGGGAAATTCTAACATGATAAGAAACAAGAAAAAGAAATAACAAAAAGCAAAAGGATAAGAAATACAAAACCGATGGGTTGCCTCCCATTAAGCGCTTGTTTTAAAGTCGACGGCCCGACTTAGCTCTTGCGGCACATTACTCCTCCGGAGGGAGTGCATCTCCAAATGAAAGTTCATCCAAATTCACATAAGCGATGTTCTCATAGTATGGCTTCAACCTATGGCCGTTGACTTTGGAAACCGAATTGTCTCGAAGACTAGTAATTTCAACTGCACCATGAGGAAAAACATTAGTAACAACATATGGTCCAATCCAACGGGACCTTAACTTTCCAGGAAATAGTTTAAGACGAGAATGATATAAAAGGACTTTTTGTCCCACGATGAAACTTTTACGAGAAATCATCTTGTCATGAAAAAGCTTGGTCTTTTCCTTGTAAATACGGGCACTCTCGTAAGCATCATTGCGTATCTCCTCTAACTCATGTAATTGTAACTTCCTTTGTTTCCCCGCTTCATCATACTCCATGTTGAATTTCTTTATCGCCCAATAAGCCTTGTGTTCAAGTTCAACCGGAAGATGACAAGCCTTGCCATAAACCATCCTATATGGAGACATACCAATTGGTGTTTTATACGCCGTTCTATACGCCCAAAGTGCATCATTGAGCTTAAAGCTCCAATCTTTCCTCGTGGTATTTACCGTTTTCTCAAGAATGGACTTAATCTCACGATTCGAAATTTCCGCTTGTCCACTAGTTTGTGGATGATAAGGCGTACCAATTTTGTGTGTTATGTTGTACTTCTTGAGGAGAGCGTGGAAAGCCTTCTTGAAATGTGAGCCTCCATCGCTTATCACCACTCTTGGTGTTCCATGCCTATTGAAAATATTTTCCCTTACAAAATCACAAACAACTTGAGAGTCATTAGTCTTGGTGGCTCTAGCTTCCACCCATTTCGAAACATAATCAACGGCAAGAAGTATATAAAAATTCCCATTCGAATTGACAAAAGGGCCCATAAAATCAATACCCCACACATCAAAAATCTCAACGGTGAGAATTGGTGTGAGTGGCATTTGATTTCGAGCACCTAGATTGCCCGTTCGTTGACATCTATCACACGATTTACAAAAAACATATGAATCTTCAAACAAGGTGGGCCAATAAAATCCACTCTCGAGAACTTTGAGAGCGGTACGCTTAGATCCAAAGTGGCCACCACATGCAAAAGTGTGGCAAAAGGAGAGAATGGATTGAAATTCGGAATTAGGCACGCACCTTCGCATTATTTGATCAACGCCATATTTCCATAAGTATGGTTCATCCCACACATATTGCTTAGCGACCTTCTTAAGTTTCATCTTTTGGAAGTTAGACATTGTACTAGGTACTTTCCTTGTCACCAAGTAATTCACTATATCCGCATACCAAGGTGTTGATTCGTCCATGGAGAAAAGTTGTTCGTCTGGAAAGCGGTCATGTAATGGAAGTTCCTCTTGAGACATCACAAGTCTACTAAGATGATCCGCAACGGTATTCTCCACACCCCTCTTATCACGAATTTCTATGTCGAACTCTTGTAACAATAAGATCCACCGTATTAATCTTGGCTTAGCTTCTTTCTTCTTTATTAAGTGTCTTAGTGCGGCATGATCGGAATACACAATAACCTTTGTACCCACCAAGTATGATCGAAATTTTTCCAACGCAAAAACTATAGCCAATAACTCCTTTTCCGTGGTAGAATAATTGATTTGTGCATCATTAAGGGTCCTAGATGCATAATAGATAACATGGGACAACTTGTCCACCCTTTGACCCAAAACGGCTCCAACCGCATAATCACTAGCATCACACATTAATTCAAATGGAAGATTCCAATCCGGTGATTTGATAATCGGCGCACTTGTCAACATCTCCTTTAATTTGTCAAAAGCATCCTCGCATTCCTTGTTGAAGTTGAAAGGTACCTCCTTTTGTAATAACTTGCACATCGGCATGGAGATTTTGGAGAAATCCTTGATAAACCGCCTATAGAAACCTGCATGACCAAGAAAAGAACGGATTTCCCTCACCGAAGTGGGATATTGTAAGTTTCTTATTAAATCTATCTTTGACTTGTCCACTTCGAGCCCTCGAGAGGACACAATGTGACCAAGTACTATGCCGTGGTTTACCATAAAGTGACATTTCTCCCAATTAAGGACAAGGTTTGTGTCTATGCATCGTTTAAGAATTAGTTCAAGGTTATTTAAACAACCATCAAAAGAATTGCCATAAACACTAAAGTCATCCATAAATACCTCGATGATGCGCTCCACATAAACCGAGAATATACTCACCATGCATCTTTGAAAAGTAGCCGGCGCATTGCAAAGGCCGAACGGCATCCGTCTATATGCAAACGTTCCAAACGGACAAGTGAAAGTGGTCTTCTCTTGGTCCTCCGGTGCAATAACAATTTGATTGTATCCCGAATAACCATCCAAAAAGCAATAATAAGAATGCCCCGCTAACCGCTCCAACATTTGATCAATGAAAGGTAAAGGAAAGTGATCCTTTCGGGTTGCGGAATTAAGCTTTCGATAATCAATGCACACTCTCCAACCGGTTTGAACTCTTGTAGGAACAAGTTCATCATCTTGATTGCGAACAACCGTAACTCCGGATTTCTTTGGTACCACTTGAACCGGACTAACCCACTTGCTATCGGAAATTGGGTAGATTACCCCCACACTTAGCAATTTGAGTATCTCTTTTTTCACAACCTCCATCATGGGAGGATTTAGCCGACGTTGAGCATCACGTACGGGCTTCACGTTTTCTTCCATTAGAATCCTATGCATGCACATGGATGGACTAATGCCTTTGATGTCCGCAATTGTCCACCCAATAGCCGTTTTGTGCTCTTTCAAGACTCTAAGCAAACGGTCTTCTTGTACTGGTGTGAGGTTCTTAGAAATAATCACCGGAAGCTCATCTCCATCTCCCAAGAAAGCATACTTCAAATGGTCCGGAAGTGGCTTCAATTCTAGCTTGGGCGCCTTCACAATAGATGGTACAAGTATTTCATCATTCATGGGTAAAGAAATATATGAAACATCACCCTTTTTAGCTTCTCGCAATGTCGCCAAAGCACCACACATCTCCACCAATTCCTTGGAGATTTCAACATCCAAGTTAGACAAGCCATGGACGTCCAATTCAATGCTCTTTTGCAACACCACATCAAGTTCATCCTCTCGGTTCAATTCCACCATTTGTTGCGCTAATGAATCAACCACATCAATGGAGTAAACGGAATGCACATCACTTGGGTAACGTATGGCTTCAAATATGTTAAAGTGTATTATCTCCTTGTCGAATTCCATAGTGAGTGTACCCTTATCAACATCAATCTTCGTCTTTGCGGTCTTCATGAATGGCCTCCCAAGAAGTAAAGAAGTAGATGATCGGTTCTCATTGTTGTCCATATCCACCACAAAGAAGTCCACCGGAAAAATAAGATCATTTACTTGCACTAGCACGTCTTCTACAAGCCCCTTAGGATATATGTTAGACTTGTTTGCCAATTGGATAATAACTCTTGTCTCTTTCAAAGGTCCAAGATTCAAGGAGTCATATATTTCGGCCGACATCACACTAATGGAAGCCCCCAAGTCAAGTAAAGCATGTTCAAACCTTTGTTTACCAATAGTAATTGGCACCGTGAAACCACCGGGATCCGTGCACTTTGTAGGCATCTTCTTCAATAGCATAGCCGACGCACTCTCGCCAACTTTAGTAATTTCATTATCAAGCAACCTATCCTTCTTGATGCATAATTCCTTCATGAACTTGGCATACCTTGGAATTGTCTTGATAGCCTCAATGAATGGTATATTGATTTCAATCTTCTTGAAGATATCCATAAGTGCCTTGTCTTGAGCTTCTTTCTTGGATTTAGCAAAACGACTAGGAAAAGGAGGTGGAGTAGTGAAAGTAGAAACCGGTTCCTTGGATTGGTCGTTTGGTGTGGATTTCTCCTTTGGTGCGGTTTCCTCCTTGTCATTGACTACCTCTTCACTAACTTCCTCATGATAACTTGGACCCTCCACTTGCCTTCCACTTCTTAAAGTAACCGCATTAACATTCTCTCTTGGATTCACAAATGGTTGTGAAGGAAGTGTTGTGGATGCTTGCGATTTCAATAAATTCACATCGGTCGCCAATTGTCCCATTTGAGTTTGTAAATCCTTGATAGCAGAATCGGTCTTTTGTTGATTTTGTTGAAACAATGACGTAATACCTTGCATCATGACATTAAGCTTATCATCAATTGAAGATCCTTGTTCTTTCACTTGAGGTTGGAATTGTTGATAACCACCTTGTTGTTGAGGTTGGAAACGTGATTGTTGAAAACCACCTTGTTGTGCATATGGATTAGGAGCCGCCGCTTGCCTTGTTTGCATAACTAAAGTTGGGATGATCCTTCCAACCGGGATTATAGGTATTGGAGTATGGATCGTACCTTGGCCTTTGATTTGGATATAAAGCATTCACTTGTTCGGTCTCACCATCCGAATAATTACCGCGGCCATCCTTTGCATCATAATCTCCATGTTACTTATTCTTTGATCAAGATGTGATGACGAATCACTAACTTCATGCACTCGCCTAACCATTGGTTCATCCCTCGTGTAGAATTGTTGCGAGTTTGCCGCCATACTTTCAATCAACTCTCTAGCTTCGGTCAAAGTCTTGTTCATTAGTGCACCACCACCCGCGGCGTCAAGAAGAGACCTATCACTTGAGTGGAGAGCTTCATAGAAGTATTGGAGTATCATAACATCACTAAATTGATGGTGTGGACAGCTTGCCACCAACCTCTTGTATCGCTCCCAACATTCATACAATGATTCTCCCACTTGTTGTTTCAATCCACAAATCTCCTTGCGAATTTGAGTAGCTTTGGATGCGGGAAAATATCTCTCGAGGAAAAGTTTCTTCATACCATTCCATGTTGTGATACTTCCGGAAGGCAAATAATATAACCATTCCTTAGCATTACCCGCCAAAGAAAACGGGAAGCTTTCAACATTGCTCCATCCGCATTAGTCTCCGGTGGAAGCATAGCCATAACTATGGTGTAAAAGTCCATAAGATGTTTGTTTGGGTCCTCATTCACCATGCCATGGAACTTTGGTAACTCTCTAATCAACCCCGGCTTGATCTCGAAGGTTGAGTTAGTTTGGATACACCATTGTTGTGTATCAAGCTTGTGAGAAGCTAGGTCCTTGAGTGTACGATCGAGCCATTGTTTCTTCCTCTTTGTCCGAATAACTTGATGAAGAAGGAGAAAGTGGAGTGTTAATCGCACGAATGAAATCCTTTAGTTGAGTGCCGGATCGAAGACGTATTGGACTCGGTCTACTCCCTTTTAGCATTCACCAAAGGTATAACACACAAACAAGATTCTCACAAACTAAGTTAGATACGGTAAAGAATCTAACAAAGCAAGAATAAAAATAAAAACAACTAAAAAATCGCCCGTTGCTCCCCAAGAATGGCGCCAAAATTTGATGCGTGTCGTAGGTGCAATCAAATTAATTCAAAATTTCCACTCAATTAAAAATAATATAATGGAAGTCAAGTTCGTTCCCGCGAGGAGCAAGAGATCTTAGTTGTAAAAGTTGTCACGAAAGAGAAGTGTAAAAAGCAAAATAAAAATAAAGAAAGCAATTAAAATCGAAAGTTGAAAGATGAAAACAATAAGAGAGAGAAGATCAAGGAATCCTTCTTCGTTACGAAACAATGAATCAAGTTATGTTCTATTCTACTTGTTATTAGTCACAAATTATCACCAACCGTAGGTAAAGCAGCTAGCTCAGTGCTAAACCCCTAAATCCCTTATATCACCGGACACGGAAGTTCTCGCCTCTGGATTCTAATCACCAAGCCACCTAGAATTAGCTCAACCTAGATGTAACTTGGCTCATGCATTAGGTTTTGTGAATTTCTTAGGTTGATATTAGTAGTTAGACTCTTAGCTCAAGGTCTACTTGCTAACGTTGTTTCTACACACGATTGCTCCACGGAATCCCTCCGCAAGGTCTCGTGTTTGCTACTTATGTAAAGAGTCAAAGAACGATTACTTATCCCCTAACTTTCACTAGCTTTAGATCGAATTAACAAATCAATTTAGTTGGCCACCCAAACAATCTATCAATCAATCATGAATGTCTTTAAGATCACTCCTATTAGTAAAAACAAGCGATAATTATGTGAAAAACTTCAAGATAGAATTTGAAAACAAAAACTCAAATCATGTTAAGAACTAGGAATTCATCCTCAATCAAAAAGAAATTTAGCTACTCATGTTTTTGAAATTCACACAAATAATAATAATTAAAAGAAGAAGTTTCAAATTCACACAAGTAATTAAAAAGAAAAATCTTAGAAAAAGCAAGTAAAAACACAAGTGATGTGTGTGTAGAGAGGTGTGTAGAAGTTGTAGAAAACTTCTCTATTTATAGGCTTCAATATTCTCCATATCTTCTAAGGATTAGAATCCTTTTCCTTTTGCAATTCAATTTCCAAATCAAGCTTTTCTCAACTCTTCCACCTTCTCTTTCCAAATTTGAGTCCAATTCTCCATCCAATTCCTAGCCCAAGTCTTCATACCCATGAGAGAAGTCCATAGAAAATTCTGGAATTTTGTTCGCCGGTAAAACTGGGATTATGGCCGGAATTTGGCCGGAAAACGTCGCCGCCGGCCACCTGAAAATTTCTGCCGTCGGGAGAATATTCGACGGAATATTCCGTCCGGTCCTCCGTTAGGACTAACGGTCAAACGGGTCAACCGTCAGTCAACAGTTAGTCAACAGTCAAGGTAGAAGAGAGTCAGCCAATGAGTCAGCTGATCTGACTCGGTCTTAGTCGGCTGAGTCACTGAGTCAACTCGGAGTCAGAACCGAGTCAGTGATCCAGCTCAGTCCAGACCAGGTCACTTGCCAGGCCATACTTGTTGCAGCGCCATCCTTGTGCATCATAGCTGCATTGCCAGCCATCATGGCCCTGGCTACCAAAGCATCACTATTTCAATTCCTCCTCCCTGAACCATAACTGCTTCCCTGTATTGCCTTTTCCAAGCCATTCAACACCATTGCCAATAATTCACTCCATCTGCCACTTTCTGCCCGATGCAATACCAAACCACAACTCGGTTCGAGCCATTGCAATCTTCACTTCAACAAGCGCAACAAAGCCACATTAGGCCCATTATCTCAGCATTTCCAACTCCACATACATATGCATACCAACATTGCACCTTCTCTACAATGCAAGACTCATCTTCACCAATTAACGCAATCATTACAAGACCACGGGCATAGTCTGCCTCAGTTACATTGCAATTCAACCCCAAAAGCTCAGCTGCTCCTGCAATCTGTAGTTGAACCACCAATAACCTTGCCATGCCATTCAGTTTACCATCACAGTCCCATTGCCACCAGCTTTCTTCAACATCTTTTCCACAGCTGCACCTGCATTATGGCACCAGCACAGACTCAACTAACTCCATTGCTGCCTTCAAACACCAACATCATACTTATTACCCTGAGCTCAATCTAAACAACAACATCGATTTCATCTCCACCTCAAACCTCAGTTCTTGCACATCAGTCCCATTTAGCCATCTCCTGCCTTCAGATAACATCCATCTACTTGAGCTGTTACTACAACTCACAGCAAGAGCACCACAGAGCCCAATCTGCCAATTTCTCACAGCAAAACTCACCAATTCCCTTTCAACACCAACTCCACAGCTCACTTCAGGCCTGGCCATTTCCATCTCAGTCCTGCAACCACTACCATGTCACTTTGCTCAGCAACTCAATCTGCAGTTCACTCGGCAAGGCTCGGCTCATGACTCCACCCCGGACCATGACATCCAATTCCTCCACCAATGCTCCCTTGTAGTCAGCTCTGCACTCACCATTTACAAACCACAAGACCCATCTCTTCACTGTCCTTTCTTCATTCTCGATTTGATTCAACAACCACAAATCTTATTCGAATTAGCAACATCATGATTTCTCTCTGCGTCATCTTCTTCCCTGTCACCCATCGATCTCAAATTCGTAGCAAACCCAAGGCAGCAGCATCGAGCTCTGTTCTTCTCAACCGAAACCCAGACTTCAATCACTATCTCGTCCCTGTTGTTCAACATCGAGCTCAACAACGGCAAAGCAGCTTCTCGATCTTAAATCCATTACCACCAACACCTGCTCAATCGCTTTCAGCCAGCGTACTCATCTCTGTTGTGTTCTTGATTCAATTATCAGCCTTAAACCATCATCTTTCTAACTCAATTTCATCTTCTCTATGAGCTCGTCTTTATTTCATCTCCCATTTATAACACCAGCTCAAGAACGAGCTCGATTTCCCCTTCAATTTCTGGTTCCATGGCTGCCACAACTCTCTGTTCTTGATTTCAGACAAACCCTAACTTTTAATCTCTCAATTTCTCGAACAAATTAGCAGCGGCCATGGCTGCTTCTCTCAGACAAGGAAATTTCTTCCCAATTTCAGATGTGAAATAATTGATGCCTCTCAAATTTAGGGTTGTAAATGATTGAGGTGGATTAAAACGCCCAGGGATAAGACCACCCCAGTTTGGGTGTTAATAACACATATATTCGGATAAGGGCTACCCAGTGATGACAACCCCTTAACCATAGCTGGGCCTGGCTTTAGTACTCCTTCGAAAGAGAGTTGCCCCTTAACCTTGGCTAGACTCCAGATAACAATCGCTTTGAAATGACCTTTTTGCCCTTTTTGCTCAAATAGAGTAATTTCTTATTCTTTTCCTCCGTGCGACTCCAAAGTAGCTACAAGACTCAAAACAAGCGTAAAATACATAATTTACAAGAAAAATAGCAAAGAAAGCATAAACTACTAGATAGTAAATTAGGTGTATTCTACACCTATCACTTGTTTGGGAAGCTTGAGCCCTTGGCGTGGATTCCGAGGGTAGAAAAAGCCGTTTTCCGGATACAACACGATTGAGAGCTGCGAAAATATCTTGGCGCTAAACCTTGGAGAGATAGAGAATTTCTCATATATGTCGCATCATGGATTGCACAGTCTCGTGCACGGAGTCCCCAGAGGAACCGCAGTTTCTTATTGGGAGTGGGTCTCGATGCACTCTTTCGTCTCCTAGTTGGATTTCCCCTGCTTATATCCTTTCCTTGAAAATATGCTTTAATCTGTTGCAATCGCTAGTCGGGTGGTGAACGAACCTGTGGTAATGGCAGTATTTGGGGTTTGCCATCTCAGCCTCAGTTGGTGGACGTCTAGGCGGTGGCAGTCTCTATGACATCATCTTGAACCCGGGCTTCTAGAGGTCAATCACCTCCTCGATGGGGAATGGGAAATCAAGGATATTTCCTTCGGCCTCACGATGCTGCACGGGAGTTTTAGTGGCGATCTTCCGTTGCGGGCTCCGTTGCGCCGGCGCTTCACGTTTCGGCTGGTGGCTCGTAGTTGCGGCTTTCCTTTTTTCCTCTTTCGTTCACTATGTTCACGGAGGATGAGCCGGCATTAAATTGTTTGCTGATGAGGCGCCTACTCCCGCGAGTTTCACGTGCGTCTTCAGTTCGAGTTGGCCTAGTCCTTTCTAGTAATGCTGGTGTTGTTGTTGCAGATCGTCTGGCGGCCTCATGGAGTTCGGAGAATGTTTGGAAATGCAAGTTTTCTAGCGGGGCGCGTAAAGATCGGGACCATACCATTGATGCATGCGTTTACCAATTGTTGCTCGGTCACATTTGGGTCGTGACAATGATCAGTGCTTGAACCACGAACCTTTTGACGAAATCATTCGGATGTTCGTTATCCCACCGGTACATTCTCCCGAGGTCTCAAAAGGTAACTTGTTCGGACATGAAGAAATACTTCCTGCTTAAACGCGGTGACCATGCTACTCCGGTTGGGAATGCTTGTTCGGTGGGATCTTTGTTGTACCATGTATACCCCCTTCCTAAGTGATTTTGAAAATTCCCTTAAACGAAGAACGTGATTATATTCATGTTCACCCAAGGATTCCGGAAACGAGAAACATGTTCGCGTGCATTCCCGCACTACCATCGTACGGGGTAAATTGAGGGGAAGAGTACCCCATTGGGAGAGGATTCTCCCGTATTTCGGACGGGTAAGGGTTGGTGATGATGTACATCGAACTCATCATGCTTGATTTGGTCACGTGGGAGTTGTTCCAAATCTTCTCTCGTGACGAAATTTGGTGGTTGATTTCTCTCCAACGGGACTCTAGTGCGAGTTTCTTCATCCGTGGAGGCGTGCCTGCCGAGGTGCCGGCGTCGGGGTTGTTGGAGATGCTTCTAGGCATCTTCGGAGGATGCGACTCACGGGGTAGTCGCTCTGTCGGGGTTTTGAGAAAGGTGAGCACCTCCTTTTGTGTTGAAACCATGTCATGTCTCCTGGCTCAGCGAGCGTCTCTGTCGTTCCATCAAATCGGCGATGGTGACGTAAGGGTGACTTCCTCTGGTCCCTTCGGTCTCTCGTCCCGTCGGCGGGGTAATTGGAGCCTTAGTTGTCGGAGGCGCCATGCTTTGGAAGAAGCATTGGGGTCGCGGTGCCGCCCTAGCCCCAGTGACCGGGGGCGTGACACCCGAAGATATATTCTCGTTGCCGTGATTAGAGGGTTGTGCGAGACGCTAGATGAGGCGGCTCTCGCCCCGGTGATAGGCGGTGTTACACTTAAGGAGTGCATTCGATGTTGCTTGTTGTCACCGGGTGAAGTAACAATGTTATGGGGGGAGACGCCAACATCAGGGATGCGTTCTGCGTTGATGTTCTAGGCAGCCGCTCAAGATCTGAGTTCCACCATGTTGGGATTTGACGTTCGGAAAACGAAATCAGGAGTTGGAGTTGATATTGTGGCCGATAGATCAATCCTCCCGCTGTGGTCGCCAATTGTTTATGGGTAAAAATCGTTTCGGCCGATTTCGGTAAATTCGGTAGGTGAGTGAGAAACTGGTTCAAACCCTAAACAAATATGCCGCACGTGAGCACTTTATAGATTCGAGAGATCAATCTGTACAAGTCCGACCTAAACCAAGAAATGGCCGTTCCGGACTTGCTTCGGTCACAAAGTGGAGGAGAAAGGTTGATTTGGGGAGGGAAGCAAAGAAAGGTGTTGAGGAGAGTAATATCTCGACTTGTATCGAAAAGTGAAAGCTTAGGAAGCTTGCAAGAGATGAAAGCTTTTTGGGAGACCTTGCAAAGTTTCCTTTACGAGAGTGTAAGTGTAGTATATTTCTCCCGACCGAGACTTGTTGTCCGGTGGAAATAGGTAAGACCTATTTATACAAGTCGAGATTGAAACGTACCCTGGCCTCATGAAGGAAGAGAGTAAAGGGTGAAATAATGGGAGGAGGTGGTAACCGCATGGTTTAATGGGCGAAAACGTTTTTCACCATTATTTCCTCTTTTATTTGACCGCTTTATTCCTTTTCACGCTTTCTTAATGTGAGCGTAGTGTACGCCGCATCTTTATGACCGCTAAGCCAAAACCCTAAAGAAGCATCCCCGTTTGTGTCGATGTCTCGAGTGTTGGTTGCATCTTGAGTGCAAGTGGCGCTGCTAGTGGCGTGTGTGGCATGTGCCAATGGCATGTGCGAATGCCTTGGTGGTAGGTTGCACGGTTTTGCAAGTCGGCTACCGGCGTGTGTGTTTGGCATGTGCTTGAACCGGCATGTGCGGCCATGTTGACCTAGTTGCAAGTCTTGCAAGCCTAGGGCGCTATGTTTGGCGTGGGCCAAAGGCATAGCGGCTTGGAAGTATGGCTTGCGACACGTGTTGGCATGTGCCAATGGCACGTGCGGCCATGTTGACCTAGTTGCAAGTCTTGCAAGCCTAGGGCGCTATGTTTGGCGTGGGCCAAAGGCATAGCGGCTTGGAAGTATGGCTTATGACAAGTGTTGGCATGTGCCAATGGCACGTGCGGACATGTTGACCTAGTTGCAAGTCTTGCAAAGCTAGGGCGCTATGTTTGGCGTGGTCCAAAGGCAAAGCGGCTTGGAAATATGGCTTGCGGCACGTGTTGGCATGTGCCAATGGCACATGCGGCCGTGTTGACCTAGTTGCAAGTCTTGCAAACCTAGGGCGCTATGTTGGGCGTGGGCCAAAGGCATAGCGGCTTAGAAATTTGGCTTGCGAGACGTGTTGGCATGTGCCAATGGCACGTGCGGCCATGTTGACCTAGTTGCAAGTCTTGCAAACCTAGGGCGCTATGTTTGGCGTGGGCCAAAGGCATAGCGGCATAGAAATATGGCTTGCGGCACGTGTTGGCATGTGCCAATGGCACGTGCGGCCATGTTGACCTAGTTGCAAGTCTTGCAAACCTAGGGCGCTATGTTTGGCGTGGGCCAAAGGCATAGCGGCTTAGAAATATGGCTTGCGGCACGTGTTGGCATGTGCCAATGGCACGTGCGGCCATGTTGACCTAGTTGCAAGTCTTGCAAACCTAGGGCGCTATGTTTGGCGTGGGCCAAAGGCATAGCGGCTTAGAAATATGGCTTGCGGCACGTGTTGTCATGTGCCAATGGCACGTGCGGCCATGTTGACCTAGTTTCAAGTCTTGCAAACTTAGGGCGCTATGTTGGGCGTGGGCCAAAGGCATAGCGACTTTGGAAATATGGCTTGCAACACGTGTTGGCATGTGCCAATGGCACGTGTAGCCATGTTGACCTAGTTGCAAGTCTTGCAAACCTAGGGCGCTATGTTGGGCGTGGGCCAAAGGCATAGCGGCTTAGAAATATGGCTTGCGGCACGTGTTGGCATGTGCCAATGGCACGTGCGGCCATGTTGACTTAGTTGCAAGTCTTGCAAACCTAGGGCACTATGTTTGGCATGGGCCAAAGGCATGGCGGCTTAGAAATATGGCTTGCGGCACGTGTTGGCATGTGACAATGGCACGTGCGGCCATGTTGACCTAGTTGCAAGTCTTGCAAACCTAGGGCGCTATGTTTTGCGTGGGCCAAAGGCATAGCGGCTTAGAAATATGGCTTGCGGCATGTGTTGGCATGTGCCAATGGCACGTGCAGCCATGATGACCTAGTTGCAAGTCTTGCAAGCCTAGGGCGCTATAATTGGCGTGGCCAAAGGCATAGCGGCTTGGAGATTTGGCATTGTTGCCATGGTGCGCGGTGGTGCGGCTTGGTTTGGCATTGCTTTGCCATGGTGCGCGATATGCGGCTTGGTTTGGCATTGTTGCCATGGTGCGCAGGGTGCGGCTTGATTTGGCATTGTTGCCATGGTGCGTAGGGTGCGGCTTGGTTTGGCATTGTTGCCATGGTGCGCAGTATGCGGCTTGGTTTGGTATTGTTGCCATGGTGCGCAGTCATGGGCTTGGTTTGGCATTGTTGCCATGGTGCGCGAGGTGCGGCTTGATTTGGCATTGTTGCCATGGTGCGATATCACGGCTTTGGCATTGTTGCCATGGTGCGCGTCTTGCGGCTTGATTTGGCATTGTTGCCATGGTGCGCAGTAGTGCGACTTGGTTTGGCATTGTTGCCATGGTGCGCAGATGCGGCTTGGTTTGGCATTGTTGCCATGGTGCGCGTGTGTGCGGCTTGGTTTTGGCATTGTTGCCATGGTGCTTGGTGTGCTTGATTTGGCATTGTTGCCCAGTGCCTGATATCGGCTTGGTTTGGCATTGTTGCCATGGTGCTGTATGCGGCTTGGTTTGGCATTCTTTGCCATGGTCTTGCGAGGGTGCGGCTTGGTTTTGGAATTAGGGGTTACGTGTTGAAAACCCTAATCTGGTATTTTGAAAAAATACCCCTATTAATTATTTACACTTGAGTTAAATGCTCTTAGTTAATGTGTTGCGGGTAACACTAGGTCATGGGGTTTCTGATTTTACCCTTTGTTTAAAAACCACCATCAACACCGCATACCACAAAGAAACCCGAGAAAAAATGATCAGATCTTACAGTGCATACCTCAATCTATCACACATGAAGATTGAAGATTGGAGAATCCCTACATATGCTGAGGATAAGTTGATCTGGAAACTCACAAAAAATGGGGTGTTCACGTTGAAATCAGCTTATAAAAAGATTTATGAAACCAGTCTGGGCACTATGCAGATCTCTCCAATAATCCAGTATTCTAATATTCGTTGGAAGACCTTCCGGAACATTCAAACTTGGCCGAGAATCAAACACTTTTTTTGGAAGTGCTTAATTGATATTTTTCAAACCAAAGAAGGACTGTCAAGGGCATGTCATTACATTAATAAACAGTGCCCCCTCTGCAACCAATATGAAGAAAGTACCATACATGTTTTATTCTTCTGTTCTTTCTCAAGGGCAGTGTGGATGCTCGTTCCTGGTGGATCTTCAGTCCTAACTGGTGGATATACTACAGTGGCAGAAATCTTTGAAAGCTGGTTGCAGGCAGATCAGCAGAATTTGCCTAGTGGATGGTTGAATATGGCTATGGTGGTCACTTGGACAATCTCGAATACAAGATGTGATGTGCACTTTCAAAACCTGAAGATCGAGCCGCAATCTGTAGCAAAAAAAGCTATGAGCTTTTCTTAATATTTGGAAAACCTATATAGCAGCAAACAACACCACAGCTATACAGTCCAGCCTTCTTTGCATATTGAGCATTCATGGAAACCACCAGACTTTCCCTTTATAAAAATCAATTGTGATGCTTCCTATGACTTAAACAGTGGATTAACAGGAATCGCTCTTATTCTTCGTGATGGTGCAGGAAATTGGAGAGGCGGCCTATCAAAATGCTATGCAGGAGTGACAAACTCTGAAAAGGAGAAATGTCTTGCTTTTCTGGATGTTGTTAGCTGGTGTGAAGAAATGCAACTCTCTCAAATCATTGTAGAGACTGACCTGAGAGGAATTGAACGCTACATCAACCATGCCGCTCCAGTTATATCTTGGGAAAGCGAAACAATTTTGTTGGATGCGAATGAGAAATTGAAAACTTTCGGTAGATGGACATGTTCTTTTGTCCCTAGAAAATGTAATAAAACAGGTGACAAACTTGCTAAATATACAGAGACAACCACGGTTTCCGTGGTTTGGCTAGATAGTCCCCCTGACTTTTTAGAGTCTTATTTATTGTCAGACAATTGTTCAGTTTCAAGCTAATACAATCCTTCCTTTGCATAAAAAAAAAAAACAAACAAACAAAAAAAAAAAAAAAAAAAAAATTAGTGGGCCCCACCTACTAGAAAAAAGCTAGGTTGCACAGACACGACGCGGATGCGGACACTATAAAATTTTCAAAAAAACTAGGACGCTGACACGTATATGCATATTTTATTTATTTATTATTTATATATACAATTATGTATTTATACAACAAAGTCAATTGTTTCGATCCTAAAAATTAGAAAATAATGCTGCGTGCGTATAAGGTTACACTCAAGAATTGTGGTTGAATTTTGTAGAAAAAGAGAGGAACACTTCCCTAGTGATTTATTGCTTTAGCACATTGGTTCGATTTTTTGTTGTGAACCTGACCGCATAACATAAATGAAAAAAATAAAATACATGGTCAAAACCCAATGGAGGAACTGGAACTCTGAGTTGGGAGGGGCTTGAACTGTATTACCAGGCTTAAGCATGTTTTTAAATCATCTTTCTCAGTAGGGTGAGCATGGTCCGGATTATGCTAATATCATCCGATATATGATACTCCCTCCGTTATTAAATAATAGGCTAGTTTCGTGTACAAATTATACATGAAACCAGCCTATTATTTAAGAACGGTGGGAGTACATTTTGTTATCCGTATCCGCATCCACAATCCAACATCTTATAGATGGATTGAATGTGGATGCTCTAATGAATTTAATTCATAATTAATATTTTAAATAATAAAAATACTGAATTTAATATCCGTATGAAAATTATTCCCGTGCCGACAACAAAAATAATGATATACGAAAATAACAAAAATAATTCGAATTCCCATATAATCTACACAACTATTTGATTCTACTGAGGCTGTAAGTTTAATTGTTATATTCTAGCTTTACTAAAATGTGATTGCTTCATGTGTCTATTTACTTTTGTATTATTTGTCAATGTAATACACAAATTAAATGAAAATAATCTTTTTTTATTAATTATTTGCATTTTTGTACTTGCATGTGGGGCTTGAACTTTCTTAAGAAAAAAAAAAGGGGGGGCGACACTGAAAAGCTTTAAATTAGAGGTGTAAATTGGGTCGTGCCAACAGGAATACAGCCCAACACAATACTTAAAATTTAAACACAACCCGTCGCGACATGTGACTTAGCCCAACACATTAATTTTGTGGATTGTGCTGGGCTAGCCTAATCGGCACAGCGACATGACACATCATGCGGCACGGCTAAGCAGTAGCACAGCACAACACAACACGCTAAGAAAGCACGTCATAATATGTATAAAACACTACGAAATTCATCACATTTTGGATATATTTCATAAGAGATTGTTTGCCGAAAAAAAACTTAAACAATGACCAAGGTAGTCAATATCGGTTGTATCGGACGATATTATAGGATTTTATCGTGTATTGGAAAAAACCTTTATGATATCTAAAATATCGGCGATTCGAGGAATGAATGATAAAATCTCTCATATCGACGGGTACAAACCGATATATCGGGTTCACCGATACACTGATAATACCGGTAAGAGTAATTTGGTAGAATAAATTATTTCGATCTGAAAATTTTAAACAAAACCCTTCCTCTTAATCATCTTTTTCCACAATATACTTGAAAACTTAATCGATTCGAGTAAAGAAATTCCCAACTATTTCGTTTTTTTTTCAATGTGTAACTAGATAAGACGACAGCAAAAATGAAGGGGGATTATTGGGAATAGATAGTGGAATGGAATAGAATTTGTACTCTGAAACTTTTGATCTTGAAAATTAATGCATATGGCGCCAATTTTTTAGAATGAAACATTTATAAATATTTAAAGTACTAGTCTTAATGACGTATCACCGGTAAAACCGATATAATCATTTGTATAGGTGTATCGGACCCAGCTGATACGATACCGATACATGACCAAAAGGGAAAAATATGACCCAAAAAAAGGACGTCTATGTCCCAGCACACGACTGCATGATGAGGAATGCAGTAGGAACATTTTTGGACTGCACTAATATTGCTTTCGAAATATTGACCACTCAACTAGACTCAACAACACTCTAGACTATTTAGTCAACGGTCAATAGAACGTTTTTTGAGTGTCTAGTAGGAGTACACCCGCATACTTGGGTCAGTCAACTGCATAGTCAATGGTACGTTTGCGGTAGGAAACAGGACTGAATGAGTCCTTTTTTGACCAAAACAATTGTTGAAAGTCTACCTTGGAGGGCAAAATAAGTATAAAACGGTTGCTAAAAATCCAAAATGTTACTTTTGGAATTTCTGATCATGAACTGTAAGTGCGAGAATTCCACCATTTTTTAAGTCCTTTCCCGGCCAACAACACATTTCACAATAGTCTTTATTCTAACTAATTTTTAACATTTAATCGTTGTTATATTAACTTATTTTTATAACAACTCATAGAATTTCTAAACATTTAAAAAATACTACTTTGAAAAACACAAAATAAATGTGTCTGACCCAGCACAGTTCGGAACAACACGTTTATATTTCCGGCACAACATAACACCACATCATCTAGCACCACACAACACGACATGTCTTAATCTCCGGCCAGCAGAATACGGCACACAACACGTGCCTTTATGGACTGGGTTGTGTTGGGCCGACACGATTTACGCCTCTACTTCAAACTAAAAGTCGTCGCTGCTCCAAAATTGACGAAATATAAATTATTATTATTCTTTCTTAATGTAACACTAATATGTGTAAAATGCTTCTAACATATTATCGGCAACCTATTTGCCATATTGGATACACTCAGGCAGATCCGTCGGTTGCGATTTGGCAACACCTCATATTCAAAATCTGGAGAATCGTCATAAAAATTGTAATACATAAACGGATAAACCCGTCTCCATAGACCTTGGCTTGAGGTGCTTTCCATTGTTTCCTTTGACCCGATAAGGTTGGGAAATAACACCACCAGTTAAGGATTGTAAACAGATCTCCCTGGTCGGTGAGTTGTGAATTGCTACATAATTTAAGAAACCATTGCCAGACAATGGGAGGTAATTTAGCTTACAATGATCATGTTAAAATTGGTTGCACTTAAATTTAAAAAGAAATCAGCTATGGCTTTGATTGATGATGGACAATAATAGAATAAGAAGAGAAGAGATTCGAGAAGTGGTAAATTTCAGAAAATAAACTAACTAATTAATACTCCAGGATACCAAATTACAAATAGCTCAAAAACAAAAAACACATCAGTGGACACTCAGTCAATGGTTGACGGGTACGAAGATCCGAAAAATCCTTTAGGAGAACATTCGGATTCCACAAATAAAGATAAAGAAGGGTATCAAAGCTCCATCGAGCTTCCCTCGTCTCTATTTAGCTTACTTTAACTCAGATTGATTCCAGAGGGTTCTGCTTAAATTGTAACGAATTCCCTTTCGAAGGATTAGAAGCTGGTTTAGAAACAATCTAAGTGGAGCCATCATGCTTTTTGTTTGCTAGAAATCAGTAGGTTTGTTGTGGTCGAGTCAGCCTTGTTTGTGCTTGAGTAGAATTCCCTTGCAGTTAGGATGTCAAACTGGTATTATAATAGCCATCACAATGAATATGAATATCCAACTGAACAATATGGACATCACTCTTTTTATGACCAGAGTGTGAATAGTGGTTGGGAACGCCAACCTTTTGAAGGTTATGGGTCATACCATGGTGAGCCCAATTACTATTCGCACACCCATCAATCATATGAGCAAAACAATTCATCTATTTCTCTAGAAGAGGCTTTCAAGAATCATTCCTTATTTATGAAGGAAACCTTTAATATTACAAACGATTCCCCAGAGCAGTCAACTAGGATGTCTCTAGAAGAGTCTCTCAAGCAATTTACTGAGAATACAAATAGGATTGTGGAAAAACTTGCTCATGATAGTCTTAATTTCCAATATAGTGTTTCCAATAATACCCTTGAAAATAAGGATAGTCATTTGCATAATCAGGATAACGAGGTTAGAATTGGTAACACTACATGTTTAGATGGGGTTCAACCATTTTCATGCTATTATGATGATTATGATGAGGATAGTGCTGATGAAGAATCTGAAATATGTAGGCATAGTGATCAGGAATTTTTTACTCTTATTGAGCTTTATAATGATAATATTATTTCTAGTTCAAATCCAAATAATTTTAATAATTATTCACCTATTCAAAAGGACGAGGATTTGACTAGAGATACTGTTTTAGACGATGTAGAATTTCCTTTTTACGAAGTCGATGATACTTTTGAGGAACGAGTTTATTCTGAGAATATTGTTTTAGAGTCTATAACGATTTAGAAACATTAGTCTTAGACAAAGAAGATGAACTCGTAGAGCTTTTAAATTTGAGTGAGGATGCATCACCTGAGTACAACCTACAAGAAGCAATTCACCATTTTGAGGATTCTGATGATCTAGAAATTAGGGAAATTATATCTAGTCTATTTAGAGACACCCAAAACTCTAGTTTGGGGGTGACTATCATTCTCCTTATGCCTCACCTTTAGCTCTTACAGAGATCCCACACTTGGGACTTGACATATGTTCCTCAACCATTCTAAAAGATTATCTTCATACACTTTTTCCTGAACCTAGTTGTGTCCATAAAGAAGTTCAATTGTTAGAAACCCATCCTCTGGTTGATGTGGTTAACCCAGGCTATGATACCACGATTGACTTTGTTTTTCCACCAAAAACCTTCCTTCCAATTGTGTGAACATATAAGTTTCAGATGTGTCAATTATTAAGTTTTGAGACTAAACCTAATTACTTTATGAGATTAGGGTCGACACATTTGCTTAAGAATGACCACTACTGTGGTCAACCTGTGTGAGTCAATTCTGATTGACTTAGAGAATCCCCATTATTCAGGTTATTGTTATGTGCTTCTAAGTTCTTAATTGAGTATTTCCAGACTCTAGAACCTGATCTTCAGGATCCTTCCTTTGAGGAAATCCAGCCGATGAAAATTTTTTATCTGGACCCTTTTATAGATCCTGAACTCGAACCACAACTAGATGTAGTTATCTTAAACAAAAAGATAGATAAGGGTGTGTTGGATATCTTCCTGGTCTGTTGCAGTTTCATCTTCTTGTGGTTAGCACTTTTTGATCCAGATGACCCGTAGTTATTCCTAATTTTTGCTATATGATTCTTCGAGGTGACTAAATCTCTTCCATTGTCTAGTCAAGACTTTAAACTTAGCACTTCTTGGGAGGTAGCCTAATATTCATGCGACACGGTAATATATTTCCTTATCTCTTTTGCTTCAAATGGTAACAGTTTCTCCTTGTTCATGTTTTTAATTTCATCTTTAGAACATTGAGGACAATGTTAGATTTAAGTTTGGGGGTATGGGAGAAACTTTTTAGTTTCAATAAATAAACTCCAGAGCCTAGAAATTTATGCTTATGAAGGATGGCACTAACCAATCTAAGTGGATGGAAGCATCTTGGTTGTAGGAGTTGAGGAACCAATCTAATTAGATGGAAACATCTAAAGAGTCTATTCATAAAAGCACAGAGCTCAGGTGTTAGAAAAAAAATATTATAGTTTCGTCATATCTCGTGATGGAAACATCGAAAGAATCCTGATCACTTCTTTTTTTTCTTTTTACCTTTGCTAGGGTGAAATAGAGTGACTGAGATACTATAAAAAAAATAAAAAAAAAAAAAAAAAAAAAAATGAAATATAAAATAAAATAAAAAATAATTGAGACCAGACCATCAGACCAACCGGAATAAATTCAATAAAGTCGACCACTGGTACCCTTGTACATGCCAGCTGAGTTGACCTAGAGTTAGGATTATCGACCACTGGTTCCCTTGTATATGCCAGTGTGTTGATATTAGTCCAGATCAGTATCTCAGTCCATTATGATAGGTTCACCTTAGTCAACATCATCTACGTTTTTCTCTCTACATCCATCTTCTTAATCTATCCATGTGATTGGTTGACTCCGGATTATGATGTCTAGAAACTATCTGAGTAGAGATCTGTCACTTATATATGAATTTTAGTATGCTTGAGTGCAAACTCGTGTACAACAATTGGAATTTCGTGTCAAGGTACTTCCTCTTGTAGTCAACAAGTATGCCAACCAAGGAGATTCTTTAGTGCCTTCCAAGGTTCTGCGTAGATAGCTAGGGTCTGGAGTAAAGGTTTTGTGGGTACATCTCTGGTAAACCCTCGGAGACATCACTCCGCCGCTAGGGCCACCTAGCGGTTTAACGGCTTGCTGCACGTGCTAAGTGTAGTCATTTTATTTTGTAGAATAAATTTGCTCGAGGACTAGCAAATAATAAGTTTGGGGGCATTTGATAGAGACATTTTTGTGTCTAATTTGATCTCAATACTATATATTGTTGGCACTCGATTTTGTACTTATTATGGTGTTTTATGTGTGTGTAGGTATTTTTGGGGAATAAACATTTTTGGAAAATTCGGCTCGAAAAAGTGTTAAAAGGCACCCCTGAGGACACGTGTTATTCGAACTCTCAATGTAGGATAAGGGGCACCTCAATTACTCATGGGCACCCACAGGATATTCGCACCCAAGCAGCTGGATAAAGGGCAACCTCATCTCCTTCGTTTGAAAATGAATTTTGGCGGGAAAAAGAATTCTTTGACTGGCAAAATTAGGAATGAAAATTTGAAGCAGTTTTAAGGAGATTCAATGGCTGAGATTCTTTGGGAAGTATTTATTTGGCGTAACAGGTGTGGTATGATTGTCTGTTTGGATTGAAATTGGCTAGATAATCCACGAGACGAAAACAGGGAAGTCCGTGGTTATTTCAAGGGATTGTACGTGTTTTTCTGTGCATGGCGTGATATGGAAGTGTGATTGGCTACATCTGAGGCGTGTATATGACGATTTGTAACGTGCTGGAAGAAGATTAACGCGTGTTGAAGATAAAAATGGAAAATATTTGTGTTTTTTGCATCAAAGAATAAAGGCGATTAATGAAGATATCCTGGAGATTTTGGAACCCTGTCGTGTTTAAATAGGTTCTTTGGGTGCATATAGAAGGGGATGGATAGATAGGGGTTAGAAGAGAGCAACAAAGTGAGTAATCACGAGTTGCGGGGGAGAAGTTTCTCTTGCTGCCGAAGAGATGAATATGAAGAACATTATGATGTCAAGAACAGTCGTTGTCTAGTGTCGTATATTTCAAGTTCTGTAACAGTTCGTTAGTAACGCATATCTTCATTTCGCAACACCTGCTTTGTTTACAGCGAGTTTGTAACGCCTAACCATCGTTGCGAATTCGCTGCTTTTATTATTTTCTCCATTTTCACCTTTGTAAGCACTTTTTGAGCAATAAAAAATTCTTTTGAGAGTGTCTACAATATGAGGAGTTAAAACCATCACCGGGATAATGGAGGAAGCCAAATTTCACGAATGCGGTAATTATATTAATTCTTTTTATGACTAATTGCACAGTTATTTAATTTAATTATGATTATCATTGAATAGTTGTCATTTCAATTGATGGGTTATGTTTGCTTAAATGTTTTGATATCCCATACTTTAGATTTACAACCATTACTTTCGAAATCTATTTTAGTCAATGAATTAGAGTCAATGAAACTTTATATTTTGAGTTATTATTGTTTAAAATTGGTATTTGAACTGCATGAAATTGAAGTCTGGTGGAATCCCGAGTCCCGATCATCTCTTCATCTTGTCAACTTTTGTATATATATTTTCTTTTTTTAGTATTTTCCATTATTTAACCCTAAAATCAATCTCATCGAGTCCGAGTGAACGACAACCTTTCTTACCACTATCTAAAATTCGATCAGGTAGAGATTCTTAGGAACCTAGTGGAGGTTTTCTAGCAAGGCTATTTGAGAGAACTACGGTCGGGTTTGATTCCTATTGAGGATACGTAGGCCGCCAGTGATGGTTCAATCGATGTTGGAAGATGGAGTTGATTTTATCTACTGATCATCTCATGCATGAATGCGAGATCTGAGGTGGAGAATTTTTGGTAGGTCGGTCAAGGTCTAGATTAGGAAATCTATTTGGTTAAGGAAACCAAGTACTTGTGTCCTAAGTATAGCAGCTTAGATAAGTTAGGAAACCCTATACTTGTAGGAAAGTAATCCTTGTTAAGGAATGTGTCCATTCCTATTGATGTGTATAAATAGCCATAGAGAGAACAAGAGAAAAACACATCAGAACTAAGTACGCGTTCTCTTCTTCTCTGCTTGAGATTTGTATACTCCAACCTATACAGTGATATATAAAATTGTTATTCCTTCCCGAGGATTCAACCTCGTTAAATACTTGTTCTTCTTGTGTGTGTGTGTGATTATGTTCTTGGCGATAATGAGATACCTCGTAGTAGTGCAAACCCAACGCTTCTGCAGGCTTTGGCGCAACAATTGGTATCAGAGCGATCCAATTGTCCCAACAATTGGTATCAGAGCAAGGAGACGCTTTTGGATACGGATACTCGAATTGCAGTTGAAGTGAAGGTATTTTTTTGAAGATTGCTTGAGGTAATTCTCGAAGGCTCTGTTTTTTATCTATATTTGGTTATTTGATTGGAATCCATTTCGACGTGCAAGTATATGTGGTTGAAGTTTGATTGGATAATGATAAACTTGGGAAGTGGTTGTCCCATGATAGATGGATGGATAGTTGCTTCTTTTCCTAGCTATAGATAGATATATCTCGAGCTAGAAATTTCTTTCTTTCTTGTTTGTTTTCTTGGTTGTTTTTTCTTTTGTTTCTCCAAGGATGTGTACATTATACCTCTTTAAATATTATATGTTCAAGTGGATCTTTATTGAATCATGACCTGAATAGAAGACTAACAACTACGGAGTACTAATTAAGAATTAATTATTGGGTCCTATAATGACTCATTAGTGGATTATTTAGTTTATCTTTGTCTTGGATTATTTAGTTTATCTTTGTCTTGGATTATTTGTTTAATTCATGAATACCGCCGGATTACTTTCGTTGTTCTGTCTGTTTGTATTAGTCTTAGTCATTTCTTTGTATTTTCCTCTCTACTTGCTTTAGTTTATCTTTGTCTTGTATTATTTGTTAGATCCATGAATCCTGCCGGATTACTTTCGTTATTCTGTCTGTTTGTATCAAGTCATTTCTTTATATTTTCCTCTCTACTTGCTGTTCAGAAATATGATTAGTTTGGTTGAGCGGTTTGAGGTGGAATACTGTCATCGTTTAATTGATCTAATTTTCTTCTAATAAATATATTTAGACGGTGAGTTGCATAGATATCTAAAACGAATCTATCGTCGGATGTTCTACACCGCCCACTAATTTTTTTATTGAATTTATTTTTGAATTTTGTTAAATGGAGAGCAAAAAGAATTTAAGGAGAGCAGAAATCGTATTCAACTCAATATCTAGGACCGATTCCAATTATTCTCCCGAGCTGGACTATATTAGCCTCAATCGAGCACAAACTTTTTGTAAGCTTCCAAAGTCAAAAAGGAATTTGTAACGTGTGACCTATCGTTCTTATTTCACCACCACCACTACTGCGATCATGTTATTACGACTGTGATCTTTTTGTTGATGATAGAAAGATTTGAAATCAGGTTCAGAATTTGTAATTAGTTCTTTCCAAGTTGTTTAGCTTATTAGAAGATTGTGATCTTTTTGTTGATGATAATCGGTCTTTCTATTTAAGCTCATTAAAAAAAAAAAATCTTCCATTGATTTTTCTGTCGATCGAAATGTAGGATCGAGCAAGAGAGCTAGAGGAGAGCACACGCGAAAGCAATAAAACGACTACATTGATAATCAGTTTGGTGTACATTCTCTCATGGCTTAATAGCCTACTTATAGTCTCACAAACTTGACGATCACTCAAAGGACTTTCCTAATAAACACAAACTTTAAATAAAGCACACATTCCTAACATAAACCAAACTCTAAAATAGAACTCTTCTAGAACTCTCTAGAACTCAAAGAACCTTGCTTCTCAAGTAAGCTCGTCTTCCAAATATGACACGCTGTGTCAAATGAACATGTTGATCCAACATGACTGCGTCAACTGCTGTAGTTGATCCATTCGGAATGGATCAACAACCCTTGTTGATCCACGAACCAAATCCATATCTTGGTTTAACTTCCAACATCCTCCCTTAAACCAAAATATCATTCAACGAGAATTCCGTAACCCTCTTCTACTCCTCATCTTATTCCATTGATTGACGTTTAGTACGTCCTTGTCTTTTCTCATTTTCCATTCCTCTTCTTCCATAGATAAACGTTAACACGTTCTTGTCTTTTCTCATTCTTCTTCAAAGAAACCACCAAACAAACCCTTACTCCTTGATACTCGATTATAGCTTGTCCCAAACTTCATGATCTCAACGGAATTTCGTCAATCAAACTCAAACTCAAATAAAAAACAAAGCACAAATAGAAAACTAACTAAAAAACGAAACACATATAGCAAACCAACTAAAACGAAGCAATCTTCTAATTTTGCTTAACAAAGAATCTTCAAACACTCTTCACATTCTTCTTCATCGCAAATGGAACACAAACCTTAACAAGCTAGAAACACCTCGTTGTGCTCTATACAACTTGCTAATCAAACACAAAAACCAAATTCTTTTAACTCATGATTGAGTATTGTAGCTCACCTTCAACTTTCTTCACTGAGCATTGTAGCTCAAACTCAACACTTGTTTACCTACTTCACTCGCAGGATTTCCACTCAACACTTCAAATTCCACCCTGGAATTTCTTCACTTCTCTAGCCAAATCCCCACTGGGATTGCTTCACACAACTCTAGCCAAATCCCCAATGGTATTGCTTCACTCAACTTGTAGACTTTACTCGCCTACAATCTTGTTTCACGCTCACAACCTTGTGACGTCTCAAACTCAACAACTCATAGGTATTAACCTCATTTTGTTGTCTTCTCACACATCACCCTTGGTGATTACTTCTCTTACTTCACAACCTCACTGTTGTTTCTTCTTTGCTTCTTTGTTCCAGTCACGCTATTGTTACGAAACCTTCACACTTCTTTTCTTTTTCAAGATTCTCTCACAATCTTTCCCTTGTTACGCTTCTGCCAAAAGCAATAACTAACACAAAGTCTGCCACACTTTGTAGGACTTCCAAGTTTCTCTCACAAACTCTTCAACCACACTTCAATCTTCCAACATGTTTGAGCTTAAACTCCTACCATCCTCCCTTAAGCTCAAACATCACCACCCAACTTTCTTTGTCATCCTAAGCTTTTGAATTCGATCACCTTAATCAAACTGTACTAGTCCTGACTGCAATACCAGCTTTGATCCTCTATCAAACTGTACCAATCCTATGACTACAATACCAACTTTGATCCTTTCGTCTTTTTCGAATCTATTACTTAACCCTTCGAATCAACCACTCACCCAAAGCTTTCTCACCTTTCAAAAATCAACCAATGCTCTGCCACAACAACCCTTGCTTTCTACCTCAACAATCATCAAATCTGCTTTCTGCAACGCCTCTGCTAGCAAATTGTCACACTTCTTTACTATTATAAAACCTTTTGTCATGCTTACATTACACTTTCATCTCGTTACGCTTCAGAACAATCTTTAGTAACGCTTAACAACGGTGACATCCTTTTGTCACGCAATTGCTCATCCATCTGTGATTCTCCAAAGAATCGTTAGCCTTTGTAACACCTATCACATAATGTGATAATCTTCCAATAACACTTTTTTTTTTTTTTTTTTTTACGAACCAACAATATCAGTTCTTACCAGATTTTAGGGTTGTGAAATCCCAAAACTCCAGGAAACGTTGCACCATGACTCTGTCAGCAACAATCTTAATATAGCTGATTTCACGTCCATCAGCTCTTCCCAGTTCTCACGGACTTGAACCAAGTTACCGTAACCCCAAAGGTTTATCAATCGTTTACGACAGTAACCTTGTCTAGCTTGGAACCAAACTCGATCTCAAACACAACAGCTTCAAACTCTTTTGACCAAACCCTCAACAATACCATCAGGACCACGTGCATAACGTCCGATTCATCTTCTTCTTTCTTGACATTTAGCTCAGCCATAAAATCTCTTCTCTGCAACTTCATCAACAATCTACGTGATCATCACCTTTCACGGCATAAAAATCTCGGCGATTCTGACACCACACGCAATCAACCTTCATGTACGAGACCATCATCGGCTCCATTAACCTTCATCGGTCATCATTGTAGCTCAGTTCTCAGCTCGAGTACTTTCTTTTTCAACCTCACCATCGAACCTTCTCTGCAACATCAATGGTAGCAGACTCCATGACTTTCTTCGTCTTCAACGCAGACTTTGATAACCCTAACCCAAACGACTCAGTTAACTCATCTCAGTTCTCTACTCATATCAACAGAAATCACCACCTTCCATCAAAGGAATTCAATGGAATCAAGCTAGTTTCAGTCCCTGATTCACCAACTGAGATACATCTCTTCAGCTCAACTACGTACAACAGTACGACTTTGACAAGTCTTCTTTCGCAGCCTTCTCGTTCAGGTTAATTAGTCACAACGTCAATCTTCTTTCGCAGCCTTCTTGTTCTGGAAAAACTCAACTACGTACATCAGCAACATTAATGACTCTCTTCTTCACGTAAAACTCCAAACTATTTATTGCAACACCAAACAACGATTTTCTCTTAAACCCTACAACGAAAAACAATAGAATTTCTATAACTCTTTCTCCTTCTCCTCTCCCTTCCTCTCACCTTGCTCTGATACCACATGTAGGATCGAGCAAGAGAGAGGAGAGCACACGCGAAAGCAATAAAACGACTACATTGATAATCAGTTTGGTGTACATTCTCTCATGGCTTAATAGCCTACTTATAGTCTCACAAACTTGACGATCACTCAAAGGACTTTCCTAATAAACACAAACTCTAAATAAAGCACACATTCCTAACATAAACCAAACTCTAAAATAGAACTCTTCTATAACTCTCTAGAACTCAAAGCACCTTGCTTCTCAAGTAAGCTCGTCTTCCAAATATGACACGCTGTGTCAACTGAACATGTTGATCCAACATGACTGCGTCAACTGCAGTAGTTGATCAATTCGGAATATCTTGGTTTAACTTCCAACACGAAAGATTCTTCTAAGTCCCATCTAAGGGTGATTAAAAATGATAGAAAAGATGAATGATATTTGAAGATCTTTGAAAAAAAAATTTTTTTTTTACCAGCAAGATCTTCGAAAGCCTTACGAAGATAATATGAATCATCTGGTGGAACAAAAACTAAAACTAAAACGCAGGCAATGGAACCATGACAACACACAAAAACGACAATTCTGATGACCAACTGATAGTATGAATTATCTGTTTGATCAAAAATCCTAACCGGAGTATGAAATTTCTATTATATAGAGAGCTTGTTCAACTATGGATCGTTCAACCAAAAAAATAATGGAGGACGCTGGCAGTATTGGCGGCACTAGCAGTGTTGAGATAAGGGTGCTCTAAGATTAGGTCAAATGATTTTCTAAGTGTGCAAAGATACCGTGTGTTAGTAAGGTTAATTTAGTCCGACTCGTAGGGATAGTTAGAATCGCTCCTAGTTATTGAGTTGAATACGTTTTTTGCTCTTCTCGGATCCCTTTTTGCTCTCCCTCTAACAAAAATCTTTGTTTTTCTAGGACTAATTAATTTTAGTGGAAATTTCTAAGTAACCCAAGTTTGAACCCTCTCTCTTCCATAAACCCATCAATAAGATAATATATATGTCTAGCCCAAAATATAAGATATGCGGTTAAGATTAGTAGTTTTAGATTGAATTTATATTTTTAAACTTCCTACATGAGTCATGACTAAATTAACCTTTATCCATTACATAAGAAAAATAAAAAAAATAAAATCATTAATGAGGAATTTAATCTTATGACCCTGAAAATTATGGGTCTTACTCTTTTGGCCCCAGGGTTATTTAATAAAATTTGCAAATTATTCCAGTGGCCCTAGAATATTATAAAAATTATGATTATCAAAGTAACCTCCCATGGTATTGGTGTGTGCATAGTTTCTACACATTATTAGTGTGTGCATATCTTCTGCACATATTGAATAGTGGGAAAATTTTCAGTATGAATCAAGTTTTTTTGGTATTGATGTATACCAGACGACAAACGTGCTTGATTACAGAAATCGGTGTGCATATTGCATGCACACTCGTTACAGAAATCAGAGCGCATATTGCCTGCACACTATAAAATATGACAAAATTTAAAAAATTATTTAAAGAAATCATCAGCTTGACATGATGAAAGAGCTTTACTATAAACGATACCAGAAAAATGCTACAAACAAAATAACTTTCAGTTCATTTGTGCAGAATATCTGCACTTTAAAAAACTATCAAAAAATGTAATCTGAACATATTCTCATCTAATGTTTGATGCTTGTTACTGAAAATGACGCAGGGTAGCATAGAAAAGATAATTACAAACACTCGAGCAAATGCGTGAGCTTGACTAGCCAAAACATTCACGCTTGATCCACGGGTACATTCTTTCTACACAAGAAAAATCAAGTAATTAAAAAAATATTTTAAGATTACTTGAAGTCCAGTTGATCCAGTAGCTCACAAGCCCGTGATGCAATTAGTTAGCCATGAAACGGAATACAACTAAGACACAATTAGTTATGCATATATAAAATCTTAATGTCTAAAGTTTCTGGTTTTCGAAACCACTAATATATGCCAAATCCCTCTGTGTAGAAAATATCCACACTATTTATTGGTATGTGCAGAAAATATCCACAGTTTACTCTATGTAGTAAATACTCGTAAGATTGCACAAAATGAACTTATGGATATTTTCTGCATAAAATATCAAGAAACTCAATTGGATTCAAAGAATTGATTATTGAATGTGTGCATATTTTCTACACAAAGGTCGGAAAACAAAAATTATTGGATGCGTGCATATCTTCTCCACACGGATTGAAACATGCATATTTTCTGCAGAGACTGAATTGGTACATATTTTGATGCTTGTTGCAGACTAATACAGCGGGAAAAAAAAAGAGCATGGTAGCATAGAAAGACGAATTACATACGCTCGACCAAATCCAAAGGAAATGATAGATGTTGAAAAATAACCAATAAGTCTGTTCTTAATACAACCTATTAAGTTAATCCCGAACCACAATATATAATTGGTAAAGCCATTTATTTATTTCTCATCACAATTTAATATCTAGCTCATTCATTAGGAGGGGGAAATCAATTTAACTAAAACATTCTACATAACTTATGAACCCATTCAATTTATCATACTTGATAAAGGTTCCTCCAAAAACACCCGAATATGCACCTAAATTTAATTAATCTTGCACCAACTGAGTTCTATACAAGCATTTAGTTAATTGCCTTATTACGCATTTGAGATTTGCACCATGGAAACTACTAAATAGTGCATGTAATGACTCAGAACAACATCAAAAAAATCTGAACTGATATACAAAACTTAAATCTGACACAATTATTAACACAATTCCAGATGTATACAAAAATTCAATCCAAATTACGAAACACAGAAACATCCCCCGGAATCCCTATACAACCTCAAGCATTCTCGTACAATTTTGTAAACTATAGCATGATAATAAGTTTCAGTCAAATTAAACAACTAAACCAATTTGAGTAAGTTTCATATTTACTGGTAATTTCGATCGTGCATAAAGTATGCATACAAATTCTTTGGTACATAAAGCCTGCACACGAATTCAGTCTTGGATAAAGTCTTCCCGCAAATTCTTTGCACATAATGTTCTTTATGTTTCACGTTTTCCTAATCAAAGCAAAATTTGTGCGTTTTTAAGCAGCAATAACAACCAAGAAAGCTTGAATAAGATGACGTCTAGCGGAATCTGTTTTGATCTTGTATATTTTCACAATCGGTAGATAACTGATGTTCATTATTTACCGATTGTGATAGCCCCCCAAATCTAGATAATTTTCTCAAAACTGACGGAATTTTGAATTTCTCTATTCTCAAATCGGTAGAAAAGTGATGTTCATTATCTACTTATTCTGATAATCGCCCCAAATCTAATTTTCTCAAAACAAATGGAATTTTGAATTTCTCTATTTTCACAACCGATAGATAAGTGATATTCATTATCTACTGATTGTGGTAGTCTCCCCAAATATAATTTTCTCAAAACTAATGAAATTTTGAATTTCTCTATTTTCACAATCAGCAGATAAGTGATGTTCATTATCAACCGATTGTGATAGTCGTCTCAAATATAATTTTCTTAAAACTAATGGAATTTTGAATTTTTCTATTTTCACAATCGATAGATTAAGTGATGTTCATTATCTACCGATTGTGTTTTATTTTTAGTACAGAAAAATTGTATTTTTTGAATCAAGAATAATCGGTAGATAATTAACTATTTTACCTACCGATTATGGTTGATGTTCTCAATTTCTTAAGAACATCAACCATAATTGGTGGATAAAATCAACTTTATACCTAACGATTATGTTTCTACAACTGTAAATCCTAGAAAAATTTCCAATTAAGTTTTTTGTTTCAAGCATGCAAATCCTAATTTTGGATCACAACTACTATCATTTACCCGTTTTGTTTGTTTAACTCGATTTTTTTTTCAGTGTTCTAAGTTTCAACTTTAAGGTAATGATTCTGGATCTTAATTTTTAACAGTCAATCCTTAAATTTGTTTAATCGACGATCTTTGGTTCAATACTAAACCAATGCTGGAGAAGAACACACTCATAATCGGTTTCTAAAACCAATACTAAATCACCGATTGTAAAAGGGAATTTTGGAATTTTTGTATCCCATGACCACATCTATGAGTTGGAAATAAGAAAATCGCCACTAGTTTTTTTTGGTTACCCCTAAAAATGCTAGGTTTATAATCTTTGTATGGTCGTACATGTCAAATCTGTTGTCATGTCAGTGTATAAGTTAATCTACCATAATATTCAATTAGTGCGGAGCTTCACCAACTCACCCACTAATTTGATTTATATATTTTCCTCCTCCTAAGGTTGAGTTTGGTAATGCTTATTTTTTTCAAAAGCACTTTTAAAACCTATATATGTCAATAAATTTTGAAGTTGGTGTTTGGTAAAAAAAAACTAAAGTGCTTTTTATCCAAAGCACTTCCAAAATTCCTCAATTTTTAAAAGCTGGGGAGGAGGAGCTTTTAATAACTACAAAAGCATAAGCTGTGGTCCCACATAAATTTAATACTTGATTATCTTTTTTATCCCTACTTTATTTTATAAATGATAAAAGTTACCCTTAAATTTATATACAATCAATTTTTTACTATTTCTTATATTGTATTCTTTCAATATTATTATTTTTTATTATTTCGAACTATATTTTATACCATTTATTTAATTTGTCAACAGTAGAAATAAAAACAAATATTAAACAATTACTTAATTTTAGTTTCATTGTTTGCTTGAATAATTACTTAGTTTGTCAACAGGAAAAATAAAAACAAATATTAAATAATTACTTAATTGTTAAGTAAAATAATTTCTTAGAGCATCTCCAACAGTGGGTGCTAAAAATCCTATGTGGAATTTTTATTTAGATCCTTATTTATGGGGTCATATGTATGTGGCAAAAATAATAATGCTTTGCTCATGAACCATCTCCAATAGTATGGGGTTTTATTTTTAAAATTTGTTGTTTTGGATAATGATAAAATTGATTCCCCCTTTCCTATTGGTTCATAACAATTTATTTAAAAATTAAAAAATTAAAATAGAGTTAAAATATAGTTAAAATAATGATGTGGAGGTCATTCCCAAGGTCTAAATAAGACCTTATCCACGACCTTCATATTTATTTTAACACCCTTCCTATTTTCTATGAACAACGGTTGGAGATGAATTTAATGTAAATGAGGGTCTAAAATCCTATATGTCATGAAAAAATAAAACCTCCACCCTCTGTTGGAGATGCTCTTAACAATCATAATGATAATGGTAATTAGTATGAACATTAATATTATATAGTAAAAAAATTAATTATTTTTAAACCCAATAAAATTGAATAAAATTACCATGAGTGATATGTCTGTTTTTTTCATTTGTTACAACAACAATGGTTGAATCTGAAATTTTACCAAACACATTTTGATTGCTTATTTAATCAGCTTCAACTTTAATTAATATTTTACCAAACATTTAACTGCTTTTTTCTCACAGCACAGCACAACAGAAAGTGCTTTTACAAAAACTGCAGCAATACCAAACTAAGCCTAATACAAGGACTAATTTTTGTTGTTTAATGTTGGATTCGTTTTCCTTCCTGCAAAGTTTTGTTTGTTTGGTACTTTTTGAATCATTTGTTAGATCGAGCAGGAATCAATTCAACAACCAAATATAACTGTTATTCATTTCTTTACAATTTCCTCTCTTGCTATTTGCTATTTAGAATAAAAAATGATTAATCCACCGTGAGCTGGGCAACGGGATAATCTCACATGACACACTCATGATGGGCCCCACCCCAACTGTAACAGACCGCCCCTGCTCAGCTCTAGTGGGTCCACCGTGACTGTGTCACGTGGGATTATCTCCGGTGCCCAGCCCACGGTGGGCATAGCATTACTCATTTAGAATCTAAAGGTTGGAATAATTTGCTTGAGTGGTGGGAAGTGGAACCACACCTTAAGTCGTACTTCGGTCTTTGTTTATATGTATACCACCGCTCACGAACTCTTTATACGTCAAGAAGCAGTCGTCCATTAACGTACGAGTGGCAGACCAAGAAAAACAAAAAGGTAAACCAAATCTCCCTAAATAAAATAATTTGCTTGAGTGGAATAATTTAGGATTTAAATTATTTATTAGAATTTAAAAGTTGGAATAATTTGCTTGAGTGGTCGGAAGTGGAACCACTTCTTAAGTCGTACCTCGGTCTTTTTTTATATATATACCACCGCTCACGAACTCTTTAATTCTTTATAGGTCAAGAGACGGTCGTCCATTAACGTACGAGTGGCAGACCTGAGACCAAGAAAAAGAAAAAGGTATATATACAAAATCTTGGTAAATGATTAGCTATCATATTGCTAGATGGGAAAATTTCTTCAAGTTAATTCAAAATATTTTCATAAGTATTAGAGTTATTTATTGATTTGGTGTTTAGAAAATGTGGGAATTAATCCTAGTAATTAGGGGTGTTAGGAGTTTAATGTAAATCGAAGTTCATTTTAACATGAAGTAAAAATGGGTTATATTTAAAGTATATGGAATATTTAACAAAAACCAACGCCTGGCACAGTGGTTTGGGGTACGCTCAGGGGAACGGTCAACATTCATGACCGAACGAGTCAAACTCTGACCGAGTCAACTCACGAACCCAACGGACGAATTATCCGGATTCACGAATAATTCGCCGATTATTCGGCTAGCTTATGTTGCACGCGTATTAGGTTCGGAGTTAGGTGTGGACGCGTACAATTCGCGAAAAGTATCGATTCAGAATAGTTCGCGAATTATTCGGCGAATTGCTAACTAGCTAGGGTACACATTAAGGGATATTTAAGGTTTCCTTTTCATTCCTGCGTAGGCATGTTTCTTTGGCACTAGATTTATTATCGAATCATATCAACAACCTTTAATGTTCTTTTTCATTTCTTTATAATTTATCTCTCCTGCTACTTGCTATAAAAATAAAGATTAATTTGCTCGGGTAGTTGGAAGGATAACCACTTTTTAACTTTAGTCTTATTTTTATGTAGGCACTAATAGAGGTGTAAAACGTGCCGGCCCGGCACAGCCCGACACACGAAGTCGCGTGCTTCACGTGTCATGTGCCGTGCTGTGCTGTGCCAACGATTTAAACGTGTTGTGTCGTGCTGTGCTTTACTAGCCAAAAGCTAGGCACAAAGACAGCTCACGGGCACAAAGACACGAATAAACGTGTCGTGGCTGTGTCGTGGTCGGCACACGTGCTATAAACAATTTGAAATCACTTAATGTATACAGTAAGTCGGACATTATCACAAAAATTTAATTAGACAACATATCATTTGAAATTATTTCAAGTAAAATTAACAAGTTTATTCAATAAAAATAAAATGCCCATCAAATATAAAATTGGATTATTGTGATGTAAATTAATGTTCTAGTTAAATATAGGTGACGATATTATAACAACGATATTGAAATATATTTTCTAAATATTAGGTATTATATGTGTTGTTATAAATAAGCCAACATAAAATGTTAAAAACTAGCTAGAATAGTGACTCTTTTGTGAAATATACAAAAAAATGTGATGTATTATGCCTTATTATATGGTATATTTGTACATGTTATGACGCGCTCTCTTAACGTCTTTGTCTTTGGGCTGGGCCACGTGCTTATCCGTGCCGCGTGTTGTCTTTGTGCTATCGCGTACCAATTATACAAACCCAAAGACGTCCCATTTAACTAACGTGTTGTGCCGTCTTGGACTAAGTCACGTCTTTGGGCTGGGCTATGCTCAAATTTTAGCGTCTTTGTCTTTGGCTGGTCGTGTCGGCACAGCCCAATTTATACCTCTAGGCACTAACTCGTCAAGGGGAATCTGTCGTCGGATATTCTTACCAACCCACTCATTTTTGAGTAATCCTATATGTACAGCGAAAGTGAAGCACATAAAAACTGTTCGCACACAAAATAGGAGAATATTTGTAGGTTGCTTATGAGTGTACGGTTTCTACGTGGTTCATGTTCCCCGGTTCAACAAGATTTTTGGTTGAATTTTGTAGAAAAAGAGAATAACACTTCCCTCTTGATTTATGGCTTTTGCACATTGGTTCGATTTTGTGTTGTGAACCTGATCGCTGGATATAAACTAGAAAGTAAAAAACATCGTCAAAACCCAATGGAGGAACTAGAACTTTAAGTTGGGAGGAGCTTGATCTGTATTCCCAGGCTTAAGCATGTTTTTTAATTATCTTTCTAAGTAGGGGTGAGCATGGTCCGGATTGGACCAACGTTAACCTCGTCCAATACAAGATACATTTTATTATGTGCATCCGCATCCGCATCCTCATCCAATCCAGCATTTAATGAATTCATGGATGGACGAATTGAATGTGGATGCTCTAATGGACTTTTTTTACAATTAATATTTTAAATAAAGATATACAAAAATAACAAAAATAATTTGAATTCTCATAAAATCTACGCAACTATTTGATTCCACTGATGTTGTAAGTTTAATTGCTATATTCAAGCTTTACAGAAATGTGATTGCTTCATGTGTCTAGTTACGTATGTATTATTTATCCTGGCTTGATTGGGGTATACCCAAACTAATTGGGGTATACCCAAATTTAAATGGACATGTGCCCTTACTAAGGGGAGGCCAAAACGTGGTAAAGTTACTTTAATACCCCTACACTAATTAACCTAAAACTAAACCGTAAACTTAAAAACTAAAAACTGATTAACCAAAAACCCTCTCCTCTTCTCTTTCATTCTTCTTCTCTAAACCCTCTCCTCTTCTCTTTCATTCCAAAAACTTAAAATCAACCAAAATTTTCAATTTTGATTTTCTACAAAAAATGGTTGATTCTAAACGATCCAAAGAAGAAGAGAGATTCAACTGGTAACATGAAAAGATCCAAATCGAGGGAAAAGGTAAGGGAAAGGTTGGAACGAGTAAACCCAAGAATGCAATCCTTGAAGATGCTGAAAAGAAACCCCTAAAGGCGAAAAGAAGATTGTAAGTGATTTATAAACTCAAACCCATTATTGTTTTGTTGTATATGATTCTTAGATTAGGTTAGAAATCGAAAATTATGATTTTCATTTTTTTTTTGGCAAGGTCGATAGTTGAACAACACGCCGACCATTTGTATTTTCAAAGCGCCGGCATGGTCTCGGGGATGAATAACATGCCGACTTTTCATCGTGAGCCATGGCGATCACACAATAACCAGGCCGGCGAGGGTATAATAACCTACAATGCCAAGGTTATATTTGGTCTCGTGGTTTTAGACTTGTACCAAGACGACGTTAGGCATCTTTAAACCTTAATTTCCTAAGTTATTAGTCGACATCTTTCATAAATAGGACCATTCCTGGCCAGTTTATTCGTCAAGAAGGTAGTTGGTTAACACCTTCCCGACTCTCCGTAGTCAAAGATGTTTAGTTTATCGGACTTTGCCTAGCCAGTGGAAGAAGATCAACAAAGTGTTGTGTTGTTTGTTTTCATATATCTTATTTGTGCATTGTTTAGGTTCCCCGGAAATAAAAGAAGAACTACCTTGTCTTGTTAACAATGCGTAAGAGCTATTTGAATATTTGGACACAATTTATCCCAATTTAGAAGAACCTAAAGATGAAACCAAGAGAATTGCCCGTTTAGAAAGTTATGTTTGATGGGTAAGGAAAATCCAGAAGAATTTCTAAGGTTTATGAACAGTCCTAGAAATCCCCTCAACTATGAAGAATGCACATCATCAGAGGAGGAAGAAGAGGAGGTTGATCCAAGAACTTTTTTCAGGGCATGTGACTTTTCTGGAGTGAACCCCTATTACAATGAGGATGGTGACTACATAGGTCCAGGGAGTGAAGGGGAAGGGAAAAGCAAAAGGCGATGCCTAAGAAAAAAAAAAGCTAGTGATGGGGAGGAAGATAACAACAATGAGAAGGATCCTTGAAATTCTTAAAGTTTATTATGTTTACTTGCTTTAGAAACTTTATTGTGGTTTGAACTATTACATTATGTTTTGAACTCTTAGATTGTGGTTTTAGTGTTGTTTAACTTATTTTAATTTTCGTTTTAGTTGCTTTAGAAGTTACTATTTTGTTTATGCGTTTTTTAGACAAAGTACTTGAGGCCGGCATGGTATGAAATCTATACCTTGCCGACCTAAATGTTAGTTGCACCTTTAGGTACAAAGTACAACCCATTGAATGCTCAACTAGCTAGAAATTTCAAAATCAAGATATTAGGTATGTTGTTATTATAAAAGCATTCCCAACTTCATCTTCAACCTTGCATAAAGAATGGAAGTTTCACCACCAAATATTTGTAGTCTTTGTACACTAAGTTGTCATTTTGCAAGCGATTGTCCCTTTGAAGGAAGCAAATGCACCATCAAGGTTGTAAGGATTCTTATTTCTCATGAAAGCCGCAATAAGAGGTGTATATCACCGTATGCTTCAAAATGCACTTGTTGTGGGTTTTTCTATTGGATAGATGAGCGTGTAGCTCATATGAAAGATGAAGTTGCTAAAATCAACCTTCTACCATGCACAGATCCATGTTGCGACGGTAAGATGAAGCTAATTACCTCTCCTAAGAAATTGTGTACCGGAAAAAGATACTATCTATGTTCCAAATGTGTTAGGGTAAAGTTTTTAACGTTTGTATGCTTTAATTAAGGTTTGTATCCGATATATAGTCGGCATTTTCCTAAATTAGAAGGATGCCTACACCATCATAGTCGGCATTATCCTATATTAAAAGCTTTCCGATCATTGTTCTGTCGGCATGGATATTATAATACACCTTACCGCTTTATAGAAAATAACATTCATGAACAATTTTTGAGGGAGTTCTTAGCCGGCATGGTTCTCCTCAATAAAAATGCCGGCGCAATAAAAGCCGGCAACCTCGCAAAACCAGGACCGTGTCGGCTTAATAGTAAAAAACATCCAGGGAACAATTTTTTAAGGAGTTCCTAGGCGCATGGTAAATTTCATAAATATTGCCGGCGTAGAAAGCGCCGGCAGATTGGCGAAAGCCAGACCTTGCCGGCCATATCAGGCAGCTTTTTCCTGTACTGTCATGCATTGCGGCCGGCAGTCTGACGAAATAATACCGTGCCGACCCTAGGATAGCCTATAGGGTTTGGTAATAAATATGATGCCGACCAAATCGAATACACCCAAAAAACACATCCATTTCATTCATTTGTAGCACTCCAAAGTACATTACACAAAACACGCATGCGATTACAAAAGTACTCCATTTGTAGCACTCCAAAGGACATTTAGTCCCCCAATCATCCTCAAAATCCTTCAAGTTTAACTCATATCTTCCCACACTCATCGACCAAACCACCTTATCCCACGCTTTCATGAATAACCCAAACTTAATCTCACCTTCTTTCCATTCTTCGTCTTCTTTCTCTTTCTTCTTCTCTAGCTTCTCTTTAGTTAGTTTGCTAAGACGTTCATCTTCCTCTTTTTCACGTTTAGTTCCTTTCTTTGCTTTCGGTTTTTGGATATGACTTCTTGTTTATGGGTGAAAATCGTTTCTGCCGATTTTGGTAAGTTCGGTAGGTGAGTGAGAAACTGGTTCAAACCCTAAACAAATGTGCTGCACGTGAGCACTTTATAGATTCGAGAGATCAATCTGTACAAGTCCGGCCTAAACCAAGAAATGGCCATTCCAGACTTGCTTCGGTCACAAAGTGGAGGAGAAGGGTTGATTTGGGGAGGGAAGCAAAGAAAGGTGTTGAGACCAGAATAATTCTGGGAGAGTAGTATCTCGACTTGTATCAGAAAGTAGAATCTTAGGAAGCTTGCAAGAGATGAAAGCTTTTGGGAGAGCTTGCAAAGTTGCATTTCTGAGAGTGTAGTATTTTTCTCCCCGACCGAGACTTGTTATCTACGGTGGAAATAGGTGAGACCTATTTATACAAGTCGGGATTGAAACGTTACCACTGGCCTCATGAAGGAAGAGAGTAAAGGGTGAAATAATGAGAGGAGGTGGTAACCGCACGGTGTTTATGGGTGAAAACGTTTTCACCATTATTTCCTCATTTATTTGACCGCTTTATTCCTTTTCACGCTTTCTTAATGTGAGCGTAGTGTACGCCGCAGCCGTGACCGACCAAACCAAAACCCTGGAAAGCATCCCCGCTTTGTGTTGATATCTCGAGTGTTGGTTGCACCTTGAGTGCAAGTGGCGCTGCTAGTGGCGCGTGTGGCATGTGCCATTGGCATGTGCGGAATGCCCTTGTTGCGGGTTGTACTTGAGCGCAGTGGCAATGCAGTGTCGTTAGTGGCGTGCGTGGCATGTGCCAATTACATGTGCGGAATGCCTTGGTGGTAGGTTGTACGTTGAGTGTAAGTGGCAATGCCAGAGCTGCTGGTGGCGTGTGTGGCATGTGCCAATGGCATGTGCGGAATGCCTTGGTGGTAGGTTGCACGGTTTGCAAGTTAGGCTACCAGCGTGTGTATTTGGCATGTGCCAATGGCATGCGTGGCCGTTAGGGCCGTGGCCTTGGTAGGAAAAGCTACCAGCGAGCATGTTGGCATGTGCCAATGGCATGCGTGGCCGTTAGGGCCGTGGACTTGGTAGGAAAAGCTACCAGCGAGCATGTTGGCATGTGCCAATGGCATGCGTGGCGTTAGGTCCATGGCCTTGGTAGGAAATGCTACCCGCGAGCATGTTGGCATGTGCCAATGGCATGCGTGGCCGTTAGGGCCGTGGCCTTGGTAGGAAAAGCTACCAGCGAGCATGTTGGCATGTGCCAATGGCATGCGTGGCCGTTAGGCCGTGGCCTTGGTAGGAAAAGCTACCCGGCGAGCATGTTGGCATGTGCCAATGGCATGCGTGGCCGACTTGGCCTAGGTTGTATGGTTTGCAAGCATAGGGCGCTATATTTGGCATGCGCCAATGGCATAGCGGCTTGGAAATATGGATTTTGGTACGTGTTGGCATGTGCTAGTGGTACGTACGGCCATGTTGACCTAGTTGCACGTTTTGCAAGCCTAGGGCGCTATATTTGGTATAGCGGCTTGGAAATATGTCTTGTGGTACGTGTTGGCATTTGCCAATGGCACGTACGGCCATGTTGACCTAGTTGCACGTTTTGCAAGCCTAGGGCGCTATATTTGGCATGTGCCAATGGCATAGCGGCTTAGTTTGGCATGGTTGCCAATGAGTGCGATATGTAGTTTGGTTTTGGCGTCGCGCCGCCATGGTGCGCTTGATGTCTGCGGCTTGGTTTTAGCGTTATTGCCATGGTGCGCAGTGTGCGGCTTGGTTTGGCATTGTTGCCATGGTGCGCAGTGTGCGGCTTGGTTTGGAATTGTTGCCATGGTGCGCAGGCTGCGGCTTGGTTTGGCATTGTTGCCATGGTGCGCAGTGTGCGGCTTGGTTTGGCATTGTTGCCATGATGCGCAGTGTGCGGCTTGGTTTGGCATTAGGGTTCTGTGTTGAAAACCCTAATCTGGTATTTTGAAAAAATACCCCTATTAATTATTTACACCTGAGTTAAATGCTCTTAGTTAATGTGTTGCGGGTAACACTAGGTCATGGGGTTTTACGATTTTACCCCTTGTTTAAAAACCACCATCAACATTAAGTCCCCTGCTTAGCTTGGAACAGTGGCTTTGTTGCGAGGTAAGCATAAGATGGTGACAGACTATCAACAGCAAACCATAAATAGAATTGAGGAGGCTTGTCTGACCTATTTGGAATCCTTGCCTCTGGTAGTTTTGCACAAATCGGGAGGCTGGCACAATTGGTGGGGCCGGTGCAACTTGGGCGACGTTGGGAAGTTGGCGTGAGTTGGGAAACTGAGCGTGCTAGCTGGTGGGACCGGCGCAATGTAGAAGTTGTGCATGCTTGCAGGCGTGACTTGGGCGGTCATAGGGAAGTCGACGCAATTGGTGGGGCCGGTGCAACTTGGGCGACGTTGGGAAGTTGGCGTGAGTTGGGAAACTGATTGTGCTAGCTGGTGGGACCAGCGCAAGGTGTGGAAGTTGTGCGTGCTTGCTGGCGTGACCAATGTAAACAAGGAGGAGTTTCTTCGTATAGCAAAGTTTCCTTATCTTGCTTTCCTTCACGTGCGGCTTCAATTAGGGCATTATTCATGCTAAAATCTGAAGCGTTATGTCCCTCATTGCTTCCTTTCCATTTTTAAGATTTCGTATTTATACCCAAAAATAATTGCATCGTCTCCTCGTTTGAGAAAAGGTTTTCTTGTTGGATTTCTCTCTTTGTCATGTCACGCAGATTCAATCATCTTCTAACCACCATCGTGGTCTCCTGGATGAAGGCGCGAGGTCCGACTCTTGCATGAGCATCCCAACAAATGTTATTCGGGTTAAGAAAATCATACTGGTATGTTTTCTTCTTCTTTAGCGACCGACGTACACTTTAACGCTTTGTTGTATAAATGGAAAATTTTCCTTTTGTGCGGAGATATCCCGTTGGAGCATGCGTCGTTGTTATCGACGGATGACCTAATTGTTCCCCTTCCTTCAAGTCCGACCTTGTTGACTCGCTGCCGACTTGGAGGACGCCGATTTAGGTCTCTCTTGTCATGAATACCCTTCCGCAGTTTGTCGTTTGGGACTCGTATGAGGTGTCTCTCCTCCAATTATCGGAATGTTGGTGGTTTCTCAGTACGGAAGGAATTCGTGGCCCTTTATACGAGGATATGGAAGACATACGGCCATATTGCTACCAGGAGCGTGGTGAAGTGCTGTTCGTCCGCTTTGGTTTCCGTAGTGAACTCTCTTTTACCAATGATTGCTTTGAGATGGAGAATGTGTCCATTCATGCTTCAGCTGGAGTTAGCCATTCAAAAGTGGGAGAATATGGTGTCCACCGTGAATTCTTGGAGTTTAACGTTAGAGAGTTGCGGCATCGCCTCAATATTGTGAAGGTCGACAAGGCCGGTATTCTTCTTTGGTGTGATTCACGCCACGAAAGCCATCTTTGGAAGAGGAGGAAGTTTTGGCCCCCAGAGTCTCGGAGGATTGAAGAGTTAACTCGAGATTTGCAGTAGGGACCGAAAGATATCATGGCCGATTGAAGATGATATTTTGTAGAGAATATAATTTACTAGATGGGCTTTTCTGATTTGCATTATGAGATTTAAAGGCTCCTCTTTCTCTTTTTTTTTTTTTTTTTAAGAAATAAAGAGATCCTGTTAATCTGTTGGATTGTATTGAAATTCGATAACTGGTAAGAAAGAAAAGTAAAAGCAGAGAGAGTTCCTGGACGTTCACACTTTTGATGTAGCATGTTGCAGGGAAATGATTAGGCGTAGTAAGCCTTAAGCCATTTTCCGTTGATGACCGCCTCTAGCTTTCCCCCATCTTCTTTGATAATCTTGTAGTAACCACTGTTATATGCTTTAGTGATTATGTACGGCCTTTCCCATTTGGGAGAAAACTTCGGTGCCGATGCATCTTGCTGGATGTGTTTGGCGGATTTTAGCACTGATCTCCTTCCTTGAAAACCCTGGTTTTACATGGCTGTGTACGCCCGAAATCCTGTTTCTATATGCTTGTGCATGTTCCTCTGCGGATCTTCACGGAGTCCAGTATCTAGTTCGCACATTCGGCATTGAGTGATTCGGCTTCATTCCCACCGGGGTCCGCTCGTGCGGCAATTAAGCGACGGGATCTTGATTTCTGCTGGGAGGATCGCGTCTGTACCATAGACGAGGGAGTAAGGAGACGTGCCGGTGGAGCTTCTAGGAGATGTTCTGTATGCCCGAGAGCCATTGGCAATTGCTCATGCCGGATGCGGGATTGTCGTGTATCTTATTACCGTGAGTATTCGGATCGAGTCTTGTTGGTACTTTCTGGCACTTGCCCATTTCCCTGGGGATAATAGATGGTAGAGAAGACTTGTTTGCTTACGTACCTCTCAAGTAGTTCCCGCACTTGCTTGTTAGCAAAGGCGTGCCGTTGTCGGTGATGACGTGTTTAGGTACGCCAAAAACGGCCCGTATGATGTGCTCCTTGATGAATGCCGCGATTGTGGCTCCGGTGGTTCCTTACAAATGACAGCTTCAACCCACTTGGTAAAGTACTTGGTCATGGTTATTATGTACTCATGTTGTTTTGAGGATGGTGGGTTGATCTTCCCAATGATGTCGAGTCCCCCAGACTATAAAAGGGCCACGGCTACTTATCGCGTCAAGGGTGTTGGAGGCGCGTGGATGAGGTTTCCGTGAATCGGCATTCTCGGCATTTCTGAAAGTAGCCGCGTCGTCTTCCATGGTCGGCCAATGGTACCTCTCGTGTATCTGCAGAATAGTTTATGTTTCCCTTGGTGTTCGCCTTCATGCATTTCTCTTAACATAACCGGGATTTACATATCGCTCAAACACCTCAATGACTTCCCCCGAAACTCTTGCGATATAAAACCCCATCATGGAACACGAATCTTTTGGACTTCGTCTTAGCTTGGACGCATCCTCTTTGTTAGTAGGAAGAATGCCATCACGAAGGAAAACAATGTATGGCTCCCGCCGATCCCGATGTGACTGATGTTGAGGACTCCGTCGACATGGGGGTGCACGGCAATTTGGACACGCTTTATGGAGTAATCGGTATTGGGTTTCCATCTCCGGCCAATAGTATCCAAGTCGTTGTAAACGACGGTAGAGGGTTACTACTGATGTTATTCCACAGACTTCGGTATGAACATGTTCAAGTCGTTGTTGTGCTTCCTCTTTCCCGAGACACCTTGACAGAGAGTTATCACGGTTTTCGTGATCTGAGAACACCTTGAAGCATAAAGAAATTTCGCAAAGTCTTGAGGTCGACCTTCCCTTGGAAAAATGAGTTGTTGAGTTCTTGAATGATAGGAGTTCTCCAGTCATCGTCTTCGGCTTTCTCGGGTTGTGAAAGCCACGTTGAAGCTTATGGTTCGCCGTTTCTTGTCGGGGTTTCCTCGGCTCCTTGAATCAGTATCTTTGAGGCTAGTGTAGCTAAGCGATCGGCATGCTTGTTCTTTTCTACGGCCGACATGTGTGACGGTTGCTTCGGCGAAATAATTTAGTAGTTTTTGTGCTTATTTTGTATGGTGCTAGCGTTAGTTCTTTCAATGCATAGATCCGTTTACGGTTGATGAGTAATTTGGAATCTCCTCTTATCTCCAAACGCGTGGCTCCGGCTTGTTTAGCTAGTGATAGTCCAATGAGGAAGGCTTCGTATTCAGTGAGTTATTGGTGCATGAAAAGTCTAGCTTGAAAGAGTGCGAAGACTTATCCAGCAGGAGATACTAGTACAACACCCGCTCCTCAGGTATTAGTCTTTGGGGTGGAAGAGCCGTCGAAGAAACAGTAGCCATGTTTCTTCTTTGACTAAAAAGATATCTGGAAGGTCTCCGGAGATCTTCTCGTAACTCTGCGATGTTTTCTCCACAGGAATCTTTGCTAACGTCTGCAACAGCTTTGTCCTTTTATGGCCCTTGGGAAACGCACGTTATGTCGAACCACGACAGTTGCAGGAGCCATTTAGCCGGCCTCCCTATCGGTGCGAGTTTCGAGAGAGAAACTTTACAGGGTATGATTTGGATACTAGCACCACCGTAATGGAGATGAGGTAGTGCTTGAACTTCTGGATGGAATAAATCAGTGCTAAACACGCCTTTTCCGCTTTGGGGTATCTGAGTTCAGCGTCTCTCAACGTCCGACTGAAATAGTATATGGGGTATTCCATTCCTTTATCGTCTTCTTGTGCGAGGAGAGCTCCAATGGCAGTATTGCTAAAGGCTGTGTAGAGACATAGTGGTTTCCCTCGCATGGGAGGCTTCATGACGGTTGGGGAGGACAGTATTTGCTGGATCTTCTGGTACGCTTTTTGTTGAGACGTAGTCCATGCGAAGTCGCTCCTTTTTTAGCGAGAGGTAAACGTAGTGGTGGTGTGCCCCGTGTTTATGGGTAAAAATCATTTCTGCTGATTTCGGTAATTTCGGTAGGTGAGTGAGAAACTGGTTCAAACCCTAAACAAATGTGCTGCACGTGAGCACTTTATAGATTCGAGAGATCAATCTGTACAAGTCCGGCCTAAACCAAGAAATGGCCGTTCCAGACTTGCTTCGGATGGGTAAGGGGTTTGGTGATGATGTACATCCAACTCATCATGCTTGATTCGGTCGCGTAGGAGTTGTTCCAAATCTTCTCTCGTGACGAAGTTGGGTGGTTGATTTCTCTCCAACGGGATTCTAGTGCGAGTTTCTTCATCCATGGAGGCGTGCCCTGCCGAGGTGCCGGCGTCGGGGTTGTTGGAGGTGCTTCTAGGCGGCTCTGAAGGATGCGACTCACGGGGTAGTCGCTCTGTCAGGGTTTTGAGAAAGGTGAGCACCTCTTTCTGTGTTGAAACCATGTCTGTCTGGGCTCTAGCGAGCGTATCCTGTCGTTCCATCAAATCGGCGATGGTGACGTAAGGACGACTTCCTCTGGTTCCTCCGGTCTCTCGTCCCGTCGGCGGGTAATTGGAGCCTTAGTTGTCGGAGGCGCCATCTTTGGAAAAAGCATTCGGGGTCGTGGCGGCGGACCTAGCTCCGGTGGACTGGGGCGTGACACCCGAAGAGATATTCTAGTTGCAGTGATTAGAGGGTTGTGCAAAGATGCTAGAGGAGGCGGCGCTCTGGCCCCAGTGATAGGAGGTGTTACACTTAAGGGAGTGCACTCGATGTTGCTTGTTGTCGGCCGGTGAAGTAACAACGTTATAGGAGAGACGCCAACATCGGGGGATGTGTTCTGTATTTAGTGTTCTCGGCAGCCGTTCCGGATCGAGTTCCACCATGTTGGGATTTGACGTTCGGAAACGAAATCGTTGAGTTGGAGTTGGTATTGTAGCCGATAGATCAATCCTCCCACTGTGGTCGCCAATTGTTTATGGGTAAAAATCGTTTTGCCGATTTCGATAATTTCGGTAGGTGGTGAGAAACTGGTTCAAACCCTAAACAAATGTGTTTACATGAGCACATTATAGATTCGAGAGATCAATCTGTACAAGTCCTAAACTAAACCAAGAAATGGCCGTTCCAGACTTGCTTCGGTCACAAAGTGGAGGAGAAGGGTTGATTTGGGGAGGGAAGCAAAGAAAGGTGTTGAGGAGAGTAGTATCTCGACTTGTATCGAAAGTGAAAGCTTAGGAAGCTTGCAAGAGATGAAAGCTTTTGGGAGAGCTTGCAAAGTTGCCTTTCGAGAGTGTAGTATTTTTCTCCTGACCGAGACTTGTTGTCGGTGGAAATAGGTAAGACCTATTTATACAAGTCGAGATTGAAACGTACCCCCCGGCCTCATGAAGGAAGAGAGTAAAGGGTGAAATAATGGGAGGAGGTGGTAACCGCATGGTGTTAATGGGTGAAAACGTTTTTCACCATTATTTCCTCTTTTATTTGACCGCTTTATTCCTTTTCACGCTTTCTTAATGTGAGCGTAGAGTACGCTGCATGATGTGACCGCCAAACCAAAACCCTAAAAAAGCATCCCCAGTTTGTGTTGATGTCTCGAGTGTTGGTTGCATCTTGGGTGCAAGTGGTGCTGCTAGGGACGCATGTGGCATGTGCCAATGGCATGTGCGGAATGCCTTCGTTGCGAGTTGCACCGTGAGCGTAAGTGGTAATGCCAGAGCTTCTAGTGGCGTGTGTGGCATGTGCCAACGGCATGTGCGAAATGCCTTGGTGGTAGGTTGCACGGTTTGCAAGTTAGGCTACCCGCGTGTGTGTTTGGCATGTGCCAATGGCATGTGCGGAATGCCTTGGTGGTAGGTTGCACCGGTTTGCAAGTTAGGCTACCAAGCGTGTGTGTTTGTCATGTGCCAATGGCATGTCTTTGAATGCCTTGGTGGTAGGTTGCACGGTTTGCAAGTTAGGCTACCGGCAGCATGTTGGCATGTGCCAATGGCACGTACGGCCATGTTGACCTAGTCGCAAGTCTTGCGAGCCTAGGGCGCTATATTTGGCGTGGGCCAATGGCATAGCGGCTTGAAACATGGCTTGAGATACGTGTTGGCATGTGCCAATGGCACGTCGGCCATGTTGACCTAGTTGCAAGTCTTGCAAGCCTAGGGCGCTATATTTGGCGTGGGCCAAAGACATAGCGGCTTGGAAATATGGCTTGCGATACGTGTTGGCATGTGCCAATGGCACGTCGGCCATGTTGACCTAGTTGCAAGTCTTGCAAGCCTAGGGCGCTATATTTGGCGTGGGCCAAAGGCATAGCGGCTTGGAAATATGGCTTGCGATACGTGTTGGCATGTGCCAATGGCACGTACGGCCATGTTGACCTAGTTGCAAGTCTTGCAAGCCTAGGGCGCTATATCGGCGTGGGCCAAAGGCATAGCGGCTTGGAAATATGGCTTGCGATACGTGTTGGCATGTGCCAATGGCACGTACGGCCATGTTGACCTAGTTGCAAGTCTTGCAAGCCTAGGGCGCTATATTTGGCGTGGGCAAAGGCATAGCGGCTTGGAAATATGGCTTGCGATCGTGTTGGCATGTGCCAATGGCACGTACGGCCATGTTGACCTAGTTGCAAGTCTTGCAAGCCTAGGGCGCTATATTTGGCGTGGGCCAAAGGCATAGCGGCTTGGAAATATGGCTTGCGATACGTGTTGGCATGTGCCAATGGCACGTGCGGTCATGTTGACCTAGTTGCAAGTCTTGCAAGCCTGAGGCGCTATATTTGGCGTGGGCAAAAGGCATACGGCTTGGAAATATGGCTTGCGATACGTGTTGGCATGTGCCAATGGCACGTACGGCCATGTTGACCTAGTTGCAAGTCTTGCAAGCCTAGGGCGCTATATTTGGCGTGGGCCAAAGGCATAGCGGCTTGGAAATATGGCTTATGATACGTGTTGGCATGTGACAATGGCACATACGGCCATGTTGACCTAGTTGCAAGTCTTGCAAGCCTAGGGCGCTACATTTGGCGTGGGCCAAAGGCATAGCGGCTTGGAAATATGGCCTGCGATATGTGTTGGCATGTGCCAATGGCACGTACGGCCATGTTGACCTAGTTGCAAGTCTTGCAAGCCTAGGGCGCTATATTTGGCGTGGGCCAAAGGCATAGCGGCTTGGAAATATGGCTCTGCGATACGTGTTGGCATGTGCCAATGGCACGTGTCGGCCATGTTGACCTAGTTGCAAGTTTTGCAAGCCTAGGGCGCTATATTTGGCTTGGGCCAAAGGCATAAGCGGCTTGGAAATATGGCTCTGCGATCGTGTTGGCATGTTCCAATGGCACGTGACGGCCATGTTGACCTGTTGCAAGTCTTGCAAGCCTAGGGCGCTATATTTGGCGTGGGCCAAAGGCATAGCGGCTTGGCATTGTTGCCATGGTGCGCAGGGTACGGCTTGGTTTGGCATTGTTGCCATGGTGCGCATGGTGCGGCTTGGTTTGGCATTGTTGCCATGGCGCGCAGTATGCGGCCTGGTTTGGCATTGTTGCCATGGTGCGCAGGGTGCGGCTTGGTTTGGCATTGTTGCCATGGTGCGCAGGGTTTGGCTTTGTTTGGAATTGTTGCCATGGTGCGCAGTATGCGGCTTGGTTTTGGCATTGTTGCCATGGTGCGCGATATGCGGCTTGGTTTGGCATTATTTGCCATGGTGCGCAAATATGCGGCTTGGTTTTGGAATTAGGGTTACGTGTTGAAAAACCCTGTCAGTATTTTGAAAAAATACCCCTATTAATTATTTACACCTGAGTTAAATGCTCTTAGTTAATGTGATGCGGGCAACACTAGGTCATGGGGATTTACAATTTTACCCCTTGTTTAAAGACCACCATCAACACCCCGGTATGAAGCGACGAATGTAGTTTACCTTTCCCATGAAACTCTGGAGCTCCTTTACGGTTCGCGGCGGCGGCATCATGAGGATAGCTTGCGTTTGACCGATCAACTTTTTTTCTGCTTGGCCGTTACTTGGAATCCCAAGAATTTCCCAGAAGAGACACCAAAGCGCATTTCAAAGGATTCATCTTCAATTTGTATTCGCGGCATCTTTCGAACACTTGCGGCGTTAACTGGATGATCCGCTCGAGTCTTCGATTTAACCACCACATCATCTACGTAATCTTCGACTTGCTTGTGCATCATATCGTGGAAGATGGTAGTCATGGCGCGTTGGTAAGTAGCGCCAGCGTTCTTGGACCGAAAGGCATTACGGTGTAATAGAAGTTTCCGAGAGGGTTTGGGAAAGTCGTGTTTTACTCGCATCGTGCTCATACATCTTTATCTGGTTGTGGCCGCTATATCCATACATGAAAGAGAACATACCATGTCCACTGGTAGCGTCTACCAGCATGTCGATGTTAGGTAGCGGGAAATCGTCTTTAGGGCAGCATTTGTTCAGATCTCTGAAATCGACACAACATCTGATCTGACCATTCTTCTTTTTAACGGGAATAATATTGGCCAACCAAGTAGGATGGTGAATAGGCTTGACAAAACCAGCGACTAGTAATTTTTGAACCTCCGCCTTGATTTGTTCTTCTATGTCGTGTCTGAATTGTCTTGGAGGCTGCTTGACTGGTTTGGATCCGGGTATCACGTGCAGATTGTGGGTGACCAGTTTTACATCCAAGCCAGGCATTTCTTCGTAAGTCCACGCGAAGACGTCCTGGTATTCTTTGAGTAGGTGTTTATGGGTAAAAATCGTTTCTGCTGATTTCGGTAATTGCGGTAGGTGAGTGAGAAACTGGTTCAAACCCTAAACAAATGTGCTGCACGTGAGAACTTTATAGATTCAAGAGATCAATCTGTACAAGTCCGGCGTAAACCAAGAAATGGCCGTTCGGACTTGCTTCGGTCACAAAGTGGAGGAGAGAGGGTTGATTTGGGGAGGGAAGCAAAGAAAGGTGTTGAGGAGAGTAGTATCTCGACTTGTATCGAAAAGTGAAAGCTTAGGAAGCTCGCAAGAGATGAAAGCTTTTTGGGAGAGCTTGCAAAGTTGCCTTTACGAGAGTGTAGTATTTTCTCTGACCAGAGACTTGTTGTCACGGTGGAAATAGGTAAGACCTATTTATACAAATCGAGATTGAAACGTACCACAGCCTCATGAAGGAAGAGAGTAAAGGGTGAAATAATGGGAGGAGGTGGTAACATGTGGTTTAATGGGTGAAAATGTTTTTCACCATTATTTCCTCTTTTATTTGACCGCTTTATTCCTTTTCACGCTTTCTTAATGTGAGCGTAGTGTCTGCCCCCGCATCTTTGTGACCGCAAACCAAAACCCTAAAAGCATCCCCCAGGTTTGTGTTGATGTCTCGAGTGTTGGTTGCATCTTGAGTGCAAGTGGCGCTGCTAGTGGCGCGTGTGGCATGTGCCAATGGCATGTGCGGAATGCCTTGGTGGTAGGTTGCACGGTTTGCAAGTTAGGATACCAGCGTGTGTGTTTTGCATGTGCCAATGGCATGTGCGGAATGCCTTGGTGGTAGGTTGCACGGTTTGCAAGTTAGGCTACCAGCGTGTGTGTTTGGCATCTGCCAATGGCATATGCGGAATGCCTTGGTGGTAGATCGCACGGTTTGCAAGTTAAGCTACCAGCGTGTGTGTTTGGCATGTGCCAATGGCATGTGCGGAATGCCTTGGTGGTAGGTTGCACGGTTTGCAAGTTAGGCTACCAGCGTGTGTGTTTGACATGTGCCAATGGAATGTGTGGTAGGTCGCACAGTTTGCAAGTTAGGCTACCAGCGTGTGTGTTTGGCATGTGCCAATGGCATGTGCGGAATGCCTTGGTGGTAGGTTGCACGGTTTGCAAGTTAGGCTACCAGCGTGTGTGTTTGACATGTGCCAATGGAATGTGTGGTAGGTCGCACGGTTTGCAAGTTAGGCTACCAGCGTGTGTGTTTGGCATGTGCCAATGGCATATGCGGAATGCCTTGGTGGTAGGTCGCACGGTTTGCAAGTTAGGCTACCAGCGTGTGTGTTTTGGCATGTGCCAATGGCATGTGCGAATGCCTTGGTGGTAGGTCGCACGGTTTGCAAGTTAGGCTACCGGCGTGTGTGTTTGGCATGTGCCAATTGCATGTGCGGAATGTTGACCCTAGTTGCAAGTCTTGCGAGCCTAGGGCGCGCTATATTTGGCGTGGGCCAAAGGCATAGCGGCTTGAAAATATGGCTTGCGACACGTGTTGGCATGTGCCAGCGACACGTGCGACCATGTTGACCTAGTTGCAAGTCTTGCAAGCCTAGGGCGCTATATTTGGCGTGGGCCAAAGGCGTAGCGGCTTGGAAATATGGCTTGCGACACGTGTTGGCATGTGCCAATGGCACATGCGGCCATGTTGACCTAGTTGCAAGTCTTGCAAGCCTAGGGCGCTATATTTGGCGTGGGGACAAAGGCATAGCGGCTTGGAAATATGGCTTACGACACGTGTTGGCATGTGCCAATGGCACGTGCGGCCATGTTGACCTGGTTGCAAGTCTTGCAAGCCTAGGGCGCTATATTTGGCGTGGGCAAAGGCATAAGCGGCTTGGAAATATGGCTTGCGACACGTGTTGGCATGTGCCAATGGCACGTGCGGCCATGTTGACCTAGTTGCAAGTCTTGCAAGCCTAGGGCGCTATATTTGGCGTGGGGCCAAAGGCATAGCGGCTTGGAAATATGGCTTCGACACGTGTTGGCATGTGCCAATGGCACGTGCGGCCATGTTGACATAGTTGCAAGTCTTGCAAGCCCTAGGCGTTATATTTGGCGTGGGCCAAAGGCATAGCGGCTTGGAAATATGGCTTGCGACACGTGTTGTCATGTGCCAATGGCACGTGCGGCCATGTTGACCTAGTTGTAAGTCTTGCAAGCCTAGGGCGCTATATTTGGTGGGGGGCCAAAGGCAGAGCGGCTTGGAAATATGGCTTCGACACGTGTTGGCATGTGCCAATGGCCCGTGCGGCCATGTTGACCTAGTTGCAAGTCTTGCAAGCCTAGGGCGCTATATTTGGTGTGTGCCAATGGCATAGCGACTTGGAAATATGGCTTGCGTTACGTGTTGGCATGTGCCAATGGCACGTACTGCCATGTTGACCTAGTTGCAAGTCTTGCAAGCCTAGGGCGCTATATTTGGCATGTGCCAGTGGCATAGCGACTTGGAAATATGGCTTGCGGTACGTGTTGGCATGTGCCAATGGCACGTACGGCCATATTGACCTGGTTACAAGTCTTGCAAGCCTAGGGCGCTATATTTGGCATGTGCCAATGGCATAGCGGCTTGGAAATATGGCTTGTGGTACGTGTTGGCATGTGCCAATGGCACGTGCGGCCATGTTGACCTAGTTGCAAGTCTTGCAAGCCTAGGGCGCTATATTTGGCATGTGCCAATGGCATAGCGGCTTGGAAATATGGCTTGCAGTACGTGTTGGCATGTGCCAATGGCACGTCGGCCATGTTGACCTAGTTGCAAGTCTTGCAAGCCTAGGCGCTATATTTGGCATGTGCCAATGGCATAGCGGCCCAGGAAATATGGCTTGCGATACGTGTTGGCATGTGTCAATTGTACGTGCGGCCATGTTGACCTAGTTGCAGAGTCTTGCAAGCCTAGGGCGCTATATTTGGCGTGTGCCAATGGCATAGCGGCTTGGAAATATGGCTTCTTGAGTGCGTGTTGGCATGTGCCAATGGCACGTGCAGCCATGTTGACCCTGGTGCAAGTCTTGCAAGCCTAGGCGCTATATTTGGCATGTGCCAATGGCATAGCGGCTTGGAAATATGGCTTGCAGTACGCATTGGCATGTGCCAATGGCACGTACAGCCATGTTGACCTAGTTGCAAGTCTTGCAAGCCTAGGGCGCTATATTTGGCATGTGCCAATGGCATAGCGACTTGGAAATATGGCTTGCGGTACGTGTTGGCATGTGTCAATGGCACGTATGGCCATGTTGACCTAGTTGCTAGTCTTGCAAGCCTAGGGCGCTATATTTGGCGTGTGACAATGGCATAGCGGCTTGGTTTTGGCGTTATTGCCATGGTGCGCGATGTGTGCGGCTTTGTTTGGCATTGTTGCCATGGTGCGCGCGTATGCGGCTTGGTTTTAGCATTGTTGCCATGGTGCGCGATATCATGTTTAACATTGTTGCCATGGTGCAGCGATTATCACGGCTTAGTTTAAGCATTGTTGCCATGGTGCCATGTGCGGCTTGGTTTGGCATTGTTGCCATGGTGCGCGATGTGCGGCTTGGTTTGGCATTGCTGCCATGGCGCAAAGGTGTCGCTTGATTTGTCATTGTTGCCATGGCATCCAGTATGCGGCTTGGTTTGGCATTGTTGCCATGGTGCGCAGTGTGCGGCTTGGTTTTGGAATTAGGGTTCTGTGTTTGAAAACCCTAATCTGGTATTTTGAAAAAATACCCCTATTAATTATTTACACCTGAGTTAAATGCTCTTAGTTAATGTGTTGCGGGTAACACTAGGTCATGGGGTTTTATGATTTTACCCCTTGTTTAAAAACCACCATCAACATTAAGTCCCTTAACTCAGAGCAGGGGGGCTTTGTTGCGAGGTAAGCATAAGATGGTGACAAACTATTAACAAACAAACCGTAAAGAAAATTGAAGGAAGGAGGCTTGTGTCGGACCTTTTATAAATAGGATTTGGAATCCTGGCCTCACGGTAGTTTGCACAAATCGGGAGGCTGGCACAATTGGTGGGCCGGTGCAGCTTGGCGACGTTGGGAGTTAGGCGTGAGTTGGGAAACTGAGGTGTGCTAGCTGGTGGGACCGGCGCAAAGTGTGGAAGCCGTGTGTGCTTGGGTCAGGCGCAATTAGTGGGGGCCGGTGCAACAGGCGACGTTGGAAAGTTGGCGTGAGTTGGGAAGCTGATTGTGCTAGCTGGTGGGACCGGGCGCAAGGTAGGGAAGCTGTGCGTGCTTGCGACGTGACTTGGGCGGTCATTGGGAAGTTGGCGTGAGTTGGGAAAACGGCGTGCTAGGCTGGTGGAGCAGGCGCAAGGTAGGAAGGCCCAGCGTGCTGGCTTGGCGTGACTTGAGCGGTCATTGGGAAGTTGGCGTGAGTTGGGAAAGCCAGGCGTGCTAGGCTGGGTGGGACCGGCGCAAGGTAGGAAGCTGAGCGTGCTAGCTGGCGTAACGATGGGATCGGTGTGAACAAGGAGGAGTAGGTGTTTCTACGGATAGCAAAGTTTCCTTATTTTGCCTTTCCTTCACCGGCGGCCGATTAGGGCATCGTTCATGCCAAAAAAATCTGAAAGCGTTATGTCCCTCATTGCTTCCCTTTCCTTTTAAAGTTACGTATTCAAACCAAAAAACGCAAGCTGCATCATCTCCCTCGTTTGAGAAAAGAGTTCTTCTTGTTAAATTTCTCTCGGTATGTTTTCTTCTTCTTTGGCGGATTGTACACTTTACCAAACTTGTTGTATAAATGAAGAATTTCCCTTTTGTGCAGAGATATTCTGTTGGAGCATGCGTCACTGTTATCGACGAGGATGACCTAGTCGTTCCCCTTCCTTCGTGTTTATGGGTGAAAATCGTTTCTGCTGATTTCGGTAATTTCGGTGGGTGAGTGAGAAATTGATTCAAGCCCTAAACAAATGTGCTGCACGTGAGCACTTTATAGATTCGAGAGATCGATCTGTAAAGTCAAGGCCTAAACCAAGAAATGGCCGTTCCGGACTTGCTTGGTCACAAAGTGGAGGAGAAGGGTTTGATTTGGGGAGGAAGCAAAGAAAGGTGTTGAGGAGGTAGTATCTCGACTTGTATGTCGAGAAAGTGAAAGGTTAGGAAGCTTGCAGAGATAGAAGCTTTTGGGAGGCTTGCAAAGTTGCCTTTACGAGTGTAAGTGTAGTATATTTCTCACAGACCGAGACTTGTTGTGCGGTGAAATAGGTAAGACCTATTTATACAAGTCGAGATTGAAGCGTCTTAGTGGCCTCATGAAGGAAGAGTAAAGGGTGAAATAATGGGAGGAGGTGGTAACCGCATGGTTTAATGGCGAAAACGTTTTTTCACCATTATTTCCTCTTTTATTTGACCGCTTTATTCCTTTCACGCTTTCTTAATGTGAGCGTAAGTGTATTGCATGATGTGACCATTAAACCAAAACCCTAAAGCATCCCGGTTTGTGTCGATGTCTCGAGTGTTGGTTGCATCTTGAGTGCAAGTGGCGCTGCTAGTGGCGCGTGTGGCATGTGCCAATGGCATGTGCGGAATGCCTTGGTGGTAGGTTGCGGTTTGCAAATAAGGTTACCAGCGTGTGTGTTTGGCATGTGCCAATGGCATGTGCGGAATGCCTTGGTGGTAGGTTGCACGGTTTGCAAGTTAGGTTACCAGCATGTGTGTTTGGCATGTGCCAATGGCATGTGCGGAATGCCTTGGTGGTAGGTTGCATGGTTTGCAAGTTAGGCTACAAGCGTGTGTGTTTGGCATGTGCGGAATGCCTTGGTGGTAGGTTGCACGGTTTGCAAGTTAGGCTACCAGCGTGTGTGTTTGGCATGTGCCAATGGCGCGTCTTGACCATGTTGACCCTAGTTACAAGTCTTGCAAACCTAGGGCGCTATGTTTGGCGTGGGCCAAAGGCATAGCGGCTTCGGAAATATTCTTGCGGCACGTGTTGGCATGTGCCAATGGCACGTCGCGGCCATGTTGACCTAGTTGCAAGTCTTGCAAACTTAGGGCGCTATGTTGGGCGTGGGCCAAAGGCATAAGCGGCTTGGAAATATGGCTTGCGACACGTGTTGGCATGTGCCAATGGCACGTGCGGCCATGTTGACCTAGTTGCAAGTCTTGCAAACCTAAAGGGCGCTATGTTGGGCGTGGGCCAAAGGCATAGCGGCTTGGAAATATGGCTTGCGACACGTGTTGGCATGTGCCAATGGCACGTGCGGCCATGTTGACCTAGTTGCAAGTCTTGCAAACCTAGGGCGCAATGTTTGGCGTGGGCCAAAGGAATAGCGGCTCGGAAATATGGCTTGCGGCACGTGTTGTGTAACACCCCATGTTTTTAGCATGGCGCATGCTAAAAGATGCGCCATTTGCTTGTGATGAAGCTTCATCCAAAGCTTCCGCAGCGTGAAAAAGGTGGATTGGCTTAAGGCCAATACCGCGCCAAAAATGGCGCATTATGTTTGGCATTTGGCGGGGCCAATGTTGCATCATCATGATGCATTAGGCGATTAGGTAGGTGGGCTCGATCTTACAATGAAATCATTGTGCAATGCGCGAAGCTTGATCGTGAAGACGGGTGATGCGCAATCATTGTACGCAATCGTTGTGCGTAATCATTGTGCTGTGACGGAACAATTAATGCACAATCATTGTGCAGCGGAGCCAGGCAGAGTGGTGCACAATCATTGTGCAATAGAAGCGAGACTTTCGGCAATCATTGCGGTCCTTGAAAATTCATGGCATGGCCATGAATAGTGAAGCATGTCAATATGCTCCCCTTTTCATACTTGTAGAAATTCCATTAAGACATATATAGGGAGGGGTAGTTGGTTGAAGGTGCATATGCGGACTATGTACCAAGTAAGCTTCATAGCTTAGCCCAGGAAGAGCATAAATGATGCCTAAGGCTCATTTATAGTTGCGTAGCCTTCGAAGAGGGTATTTGATGCGTTGGCATCACTATGCCACAGGCGGACCCGATGATGCATAATCATTATGCATCTTGGCGGAATGGCCTATACGAACCAGGCCATTCCGTTTTTGCTAAACCACACCTTGCAAGCGATTTGGTTTAATTTTGTCCTTCGGCGGATGAACTACGGTGCGTGCTTGATCCCTTAGAGTAGGGGAAGGGTACGTAGGCAACCGCAATGAGTTGCGGCATTGTCGGTCCAGCACGTTGGCCCCTCATATCATCTAAGCTCGGTAGCTCGGCGCAGAATGATTGTGGCCAGACTTGATGAGGCTTAGTTGCATGCCCCGGTAGGTGGATGCTCATACTTCCTATCAAGTTATAAAAAGAGATGGTAAGCGGGGTAACGTGGGAAATGGCAAGGGCTTGGTGTGGCCTACGCTAAAGTCTAAGGCTTATGCCTGGACAAGACACGGCAATGTGACAGTTGCTCAGCTAGCTAGGAAATTCATTTATGAATTCCCTACATAAAAAATAAAACGAGGAGGGGGAAAAATGCATTGGCATTGGCCTTATGGCCTTAAACCCTTTTTGCGGGACAAGGGTAAGTTGGAGCAGTGTGGAAGCTAAGTTAGGCTGCGTCATGCTCCACGAGCATGCTTGCAAAGGCAATTGGACGTGCATTTGCCTAGCCTTGAGGCCGGATCGTAGCTTCATCATTGGCGCCTGCCAGGGGGATTACGGCTGCGGGACAGGCGCGCCAAAGGCGTGTTTCCGGTCCGTCGCTGATGGTATCGAGAAAGTTCGAGAAAACTCTAGGGACTTGTGCGGAGTGGACTCATTGGCGAGTATTTTCCTTGATGGAAACTTAAAGTTGGAGTAGGCGACTTGCGCGGGAAAAGAGTTTATGCTTCTGAGGCGATTGCTACTTTGCGAATCGAGTTGAGCTTGTATAAGTCTTTGTGAGTTTGCCCAGGCCTGCAGTGGCACCCGCTTCGAGCATCCGGGAAGGCCGTGCGGGGCGGTGGGTAGACAATGGGGCCCGATCATCCCCACACGTTGGCAGCCAAGGTGTGCGTTGTCGAGGCCGACTAGCATCCCACTTCACAGTGGCAACCCGGTAAATCCGTCGGGGACGGTGGCTTGCATCCAAGCGGCTGGCATTAGAGATTGGTCCTCACGGTGTTGCGTTGAGTTTTGCCTTGTCATTTGATGACATCTTTCAACTTGTGAACCTTAGGGATTCTGGGTGGTAGTATGGGATGCTATTCGGGGATACCTTGTCGAGATATCCTCTTGGCACTGGCCAATTGCGATTCTTGGTTTAGTTGTGGGCACTTTTGGATCCTGGCAGGTGGTATGGGACATGTGCTCGGAAGGTCTAAATTGTTGTTCATGACAACTTGAAGAAACCCGTGATTTACAGGCATCGGTATGGGACTTTTGCTCATGGAATCCAACTCGAAGAGATTGTCCACAATAGCTTTGGTTTTGAATTTAGGGACGAAATTCTTTGAAGGTGTGATAATGTAACACCCGTGTTTTTAGCATGGCGCATGCTAAAAAGATCGCCATTTGCTTGTGATGAAGCTTCATCCAAAGCTTCCATGGCGTGAAAAGGTGGATTGGCTTAAGGCCAATACCGCGCAAAAATAGCGCATTATGTTTGGCATTTGGCGAGGCCAATGTTGCATCATCATGATGCATTAGGCGATTAGGTAGGTGGGCTCGATCTTACGGCCCGAAATCATTGTGCAATAAGCGTTAGCGGTGATCGAAGGCCAAAGGTGCGCAATCATTTATGCGCAATCGTTGTGCGTAATCATTGTGCAACAGACGAGAACAATTGGTGCACAATCATTGTATGCGGACGGAGCAGAGTGGTGCACAATCATTGTGCAATAGACGGAGACTTCGGCAATCATTGCGGTCCTTCGGGAAATTCATAGCAACGGCCATGAATAGTGAAACATGTCAATATGCTCCCCTTTTCATACTTGTAGAAATTCCATTAAGACATATATAGGGAGGGTAGTTGGTTGAAGGTGCATATGCGGACTATGTACCAAGTAAGCTTCATAGCTTAGCCGGAAGAGCATAAATGATGCCTAAGGCTCATTTATAGTTGCGTAGCCTTTCGAAGAGGTATTTGATGCGTTGGCATCACTATGCCCTGTGGGACCCGATGATGCATAATCATTATGCATCTTGGCGGAATAGCCTATCTGAACCCGAGGCCATTCTGGGTTTTTGCTAGACCACGACCTTGCAAACGATTTAGTTTAATTTTCTGTCCCTTCGCGGATGAACTACGATGCTGTGCTTGATCCCTTAGAGTAGGGAAAGAGTGCGTAGGCAACCCTTGATGAGTTGCAGCATTGTCGGTCCGGCGTTGGCCCCTCATATCATCTAAGCTCGGTAGCTCGGCGCAAGAGATGATTGTGGCCAGGACTTGATGAGGCTTAGTTGCATGCCGATAGGTGGATGCTCATACTTCCTATCAAGTTATAAAGAGATGGTAAAGCGGGGTAACGTGGGAAATGGCAAGGGCTTGGTGTGGCCTACGCTAAAGTCTAAGGCTTATGCTGGACAAGACACGGCAATGTGACGGTTGCTCGGCTAGCTAGGAAATTCATTTATGAATTCCCTACATAAAGGTAAAGCCGAGGCGGGAAAAATGCATTGGCATTGGCCTTATGGCCTTAAACCCTTTTGCGGGACAAGGGTAAGTTGGAGCAGTGTGGAAGCTAAGTTAAGCTGCGTCATGCTCCACGAGCATGCTTGAGGCAATTGGACGTGCATTTGCCTAGCCTTGAGGCCGGATCGTAGCTTCATCATTGGCGCACCGAGGGATTACGGCCTGCGGGGCAACGCGCCAAAGGCGTAATTTTCCGGTCCCGTCACAGATGATAGTATCGAGAGAAAGTTCGAGAAAACTCTAGGGACTTGTGCGGAGTGGACTCATTGGCGAGTATTTTCCTTGATGGAAACTTAAAGTTGGAGAGTAGGCCAACCTGCTGCGGAAAGAGTTTGTAATCTGCAGGCGATTACTTTTGCGAATCGAGTTGAGCTTGTATAAGTCTTTGTGAGTTTGCCAGGCCTCTGTGGCACCCCCGCTTACGAGCATCCGGAAGGCCGTGCAGGACGGTGGGTGAACAATGGGACTGATCATCCCCACACGTTGGCACTGGCCAGGGTGTGCGTTGTCGAGGCCAGGCTAGCATCCCACTTACGAGTGGCAACCCGGTAAATCCGTCGGGGACGGTGGCTTGCATCCAACTGCACTGGCATTAGAGATTGGTCCTCACAGTGTTGCGTTGAGTTTTGCCTTGTCATTTCGATGACATCTTTCAACTTGTGAACCTTAGGGATTCTGGGTGGTAGTATGGGATGCTATTCGGGATACCTTGTCGAGATATCCTCTTGGCAGCTTTGGCCAATTGCGATTCTTGGTTTAGTTGTGGGCACTTTTGGATCCACAGGCGGGTGGTATGGGACATGTGCTCGGAAGGTCTAAATTGTTGTTCATGACAACTTGAAGAAACCCGTGATTTACGGCATACGGTATGGGACTTTTGCTCATGGAATCCAACTCAAGAGATTGTCCCAATAGCTTTGGTTTTGAATTTGAGGACGAAATTCTTTGAAGAGTGTGATAATGTAACACCCCGTGTTTTTAGCATGGCGCATGCTAAAGATCGCCATTGCTTGTGATGAAGCTTCATCCAAAGCTTAGCATGCGTGAAAAAGGTGGATTGGCTTAAGGCCAATCCCGCGCCAAAAATGGCGCATTATGTTTGGCATTTGGCCAAGGGCCAATGTTGCATCATCATGATGCATTAGGCGATTAGGTAGGTGGGCTCGATCTTACAGTAGAAATCATTGTGCAGTGCGAAGCATTCGAGAAAGGCCGGGTGATTGCGCAATCATTATGCATGTCGTTATGCGTAATCATTGTCTGCAACAGAACAATTGGTGCACAATCATTGTGCGTGAGCGGGCAGTGGTGCACAATCATTTGTGCAATAGAACGGAGACTCGGCAATCATTGCCGGTCCTTGGAAATTCATGGCAACGGCCATGAATAGTGAAGCATGTCAATATGCTCCCCTTTTCATACTTGTAGAAATTCCATTAAGACATATATAGGGAGGGGTAGTTGGTTGAAGGTGCATATGCGGACTATGTACCAAGTAAGCTTCATAGCTTAGCGGAAGAGCATAAATGATGCCTAAGGCTCATTTATAGTTAAGTAGCCTTTCGAAGAGGGTATTTGATGCGTTGGCATCACTATGCCACTGGCGCGAGACCCGATGATGCATAATCATTATGCATCTTGGCGGAATAGCCTATACGAACCAGGCCATTACCGTTTTGCTAGGCCACACCTTGCAAGCGATTTGGTTTAATTTTCTTGTCCCTTCGCGGATGAACTACGGTCTGTGCTTGATCCCTTAGAGTAGGGAAGGGTACGTAGGCAGCCCAATGAGTTGCGGCATTGTCGGTCCAGCACGTTGGCCCCTCAAATCATCTAAGCTCGGTAGCTCGACGCAAAGAGATGATTGTGGCCAGACTTGATGAGGCTTAGTTGCATGCCGGTGAGTGGATGCTCATACTTCCTATCAAGTTATAAAGAGATGGTAAGCGGGGTAACGTGGGAAATGGCAAGGGCTTGGTGTGGCCTACGCTAAAGTCTAAGGCTTATGCACTGACAAGACACGGCAATGTGATGATTGCTCGGCTAGCTAGGAAATTCATTTATGAATTCCTACATAAAATAAAGCCCAGAGACGCAGGAAAAATGCATTGGCATTGGCCTTATGGCCTTAAACCCTTTTGGGACAAGGGTAAGTTGGAACAGTGTGGAAGCTAAGTTAGGCTGCGTCATGCTCCACGAGCATGCTTGCAAGGGCAATTGGACGTGCATTTGCCTAGCCTTGAGGCCGGATCGTAGCTTCATCATTGGCGCACCGGGATTCGTGCCTGCGGACAGCGCGCCAAAGGCGTAATTTTCCGGTCCGTCCGAAGATGGTATCGAGAGAAAGTTCCGAGAAAACTCTAGGGACTTGTGCGGAGTGGACTCATTGGCGAGTATTTTCCTTGATGGAAACTTAAAGTTGGAGAGTAGGCCAACTTCTGCGCGGGAAAGAGTTTGTAAGCTATTGAGCCGTTACTTTGCGAATCGAGTTGAGCTTGTATAAGTCTTTGTGAGTTTGCCAGGCCTCATGGCACCCGCTTTCGAGCATCAGGAAGACCTGCAGGACGGTGGGTAGACAATGGGACTGATCATCCCCCACGTTGGCACCTGGCCAAGGGTGTGCGTTATCGAGCCCGGCTAGCATCCCACTTACGAGTGGCAACCCGGTAAATCCGTCAGGGACGGTGGCTTGCGACACGTGTTGGCATGTGCCAATGGCACGTGCGGCCATGTTGACCTAGTTGCAAGTCTTGCAAACCTAGGGCGCTATGTTTGGCATGGGCCAAAGGCATAGCGGATCGGAAATATGGCTTGCGACACGTGTTGGCATGTGCCAATGGCACGTGCGGCCATGTTGACCTAGTTGCAAGTCTTGCAAACCTAAGGCGCGCTATGTTGGGCGTGGGCCAAAGGCATAGCGGCTTGGAAATATGGCTTGCGACACGTGTTGGCATGTGCCAATGGCACGTGCGACCATGTTGACCTAGTTGCAAGTCTTGCAAACCTAGGGCGCTATGTTTAGCGTGGGCCAAAGGAATAGCGGCTCGGAAATATGGCTTGCGGCACGTGTTGGCATGTGCCAATGGCACGTGCGGCCATGTTGACCTAGTTGCAAGTCTTGCAAACCTAGGGCGTTATGTTGGCGTGGGCCAAAGGCATAGCGGCTTGGAAATATGGCTTGCGACACGTGTTGGCATGTGCCAATGGCACGTGCGGCCATGTTGACCTGGTTGCAAGTCTTGCAAACCTGGGCGCTATGTTTGGCGTGGGCCAAAGGCATAGCGGCTTGGAAATATGGCTTGCGACACGTGTTGGCATGTGCCAATGGCACGTGCGTCCATGTTGACCTAGTTGCAAGTCTTGCAAACCTAGGGCGCTATGTTGGGCGTGGGCCAAAGGCATAGCGGCTTGGAAATATGAGGCCAGTGGGCTGGCAAGGCGGGACCAACGCAAAGTGTAGAAGCCGTGCGTGCACACGCATGTTGGCGCAATTGGTGGGGCCGGTGCAGCTTGGGGCGACGTTGGGAAGTTGGCCTGAGTTGGGAAGGCCCGAGTGTGCTAGCTTGTGGGACCGTGCAAAGTGTAAAAGTCTTGCGTGCTTGCGGGCGTGACTTGTGCGACCATTGGGAGGTCGGCGCGATTGGTGGGGCCGGTGCAACTTGGAAGTCGTGCTTGCGGGCGTGACTTATGTAAATAAAGAGGGAGTAGGCGTTTCTTGAATGACAAAGTTTCCTTATTTTGCTTTCCTTCACGTGCGGCTTCAATTAGGGTATCATCCATGCCAAAAAAATCACAGGAAGCGTTATGTCCTTCATTGCTTCCTTTCACGTATTCATACCCAGCGCGAATGCATCGTCTCCCTTGTTTGAGAAAGGGTTCTTCTGTTGATTCCCCTTTTCCTTTTTGCTTTGCTTGGTACGTTTTCTTCTTCTTCTTTGTTCACGCTATCCTCTTTTTATATGTGTATAGACGAGGATGGAACTTGATCATCTTCCATTTTTGCGAGTGTATGATGGGACCTTCCGAGAGATGGCCGTGCCTTTAACTTTTCGGAAAAGGACTTGAATCGGCGGAGATCGATCTTCTTCTCTTGAGGAGGTATTGGTTGGGATTGAATCTTTGTTCCATGAAGCTAATGAAATTATAAAGGACCTCCCTCCCATCTATCCCCACGAAGAACAGTGCATGTTCGGACTCCCTTGGGTTCGGTGGACGCGGAGGAGAACGCCATGATTCTCGATTTTGATGTGGATGAATCAACAAACTTTCTTGAAGCGTCAATGAGAAAACTTTCGAAAGAGCATATGATAGGAGCGAGACAGCCTTTGAAGTTGATGCCAAAGGTGTTATTGACGATCTTGGGAGGTGTCATGGTGGCGTATCTTTGGAATAGTTGTCGGGGAGGACAACTGCTGCTGCTGTGGCTGCTTCTGGATGGGATGTTGAGGTTGCCATTGCTAAAACTGCTTTGAGTGGAACCTTTGTTGCCCGAAGGATTCTTTGGGGAAATGCTTCAAGATAGCTTTGCCCGAAGGACTTCGCTCCATCCTTCGAGGGCTAGTTCCTCCTTTTGTTTTTCGTATTAGTTGCTTGGTTCCACGATGTTTTTCCTTCTTCTTTTTTTTTTGTAAACACATCTTTCCCTTCTTCTTCATCGGTAAACCTTTTGCTTCATATATATATATTTTTGAAAGGGGTTTGTGGTATGATGGTTACTGCAATGGTTTTTGGTTATTAATGTATTTCTCACGATATCTCTGAAGGATTAAGCTCGGGAAGAGATATATTTATTTTATTTTTATTTTTATTTTTTGTGACAAAAGGGTAGATCTCTGGGAAAAAATACAAGCGGTGTATTCATCCTGGGAAGTACATCTATTAAGAGGAATGATTCAAAGGAAGTCTTGAAAAGGGGAGTGATTGGGAAATCTGCATTTTAGGGATTGGATTCCTTGAGCCATCGCAGTGAACTATCACGCCTTCGGGTGTGTCGGTATTGATGAGCTTGCAATATCCTCCCAAAAAGTATCCATGACAGTCAGCTCGCCTTCACCTTCCTCGGGCAAATCCATCTTTCTTGTCATCCTCCCAACTTGAAACGAGCTTTCCTTAACCACTACATCTCGATTGAAAACGGGTTCGGGCGTCGTGTAACCATTTGAGCCTTGGCTTCGTTGGTTTCGCTAGAAGCTTCCAAGCTTCTTGCAAAGTGTTCGAATGGTCCAGCTCCCCATTCACATTTTTTGGCAATGTTAAATGCCGGTTGTTGCGCCAGTCCCCATGTGAGAATGGGGAAGAAAAGGTCGGTTGCGAAAAGGTTGATCGGTCGGACTTACTTGCATTTGAAAATCATGGGCTAGCGCCAACGGGTCCTCTTCGGACGCTTGGGTTCCTTTAATAGCTCGTTGATGTGATAACCCGTGGGACGATTTGTTGGGAATACCTTGAGGCGGGGATGTCGGCGGAGGGTGTCGCCCGATTTTGCCTTGTTGTCGGCGCCCATAAAGCGTCCCAAAATCATGTCATGATCTAGTTTTTTGACAATGTGGAACTTGCTGTGCGTTATAGCGTCTCCCATCTCGATCTCTAGGTTGATGTAGCCATGCGCGTTCAAAGCCTCTCCTCTTTAGCTCTTAATCACAGACGGGAAATAGGTAGCGTCTTGCTTTGTAAAAATCCATTTGCCTTTAGTGTCTTGAAAGTGATGATGTTGTGGTCGAGAGGTCGTCGTGTCGATGAGCGTGTAGTCAAGTTCGATACCTCTTAAAAGGGACGTGGTCAGCGATCCCAGTTCTCCACTTCGCTTGTTTGGGAAGCTTGAGCCCTTGGCGTGGATTCCGAGGGAGAAAAAGCCGTTTGCCGGATACAACACGATTGAGAGCTGCGAAAATATCTTGGCACCAGAACCTTGGAGAGATAGAGAATTTCGCATATATGTCGCATCATGGATTGCAGTCTCGTGCACGGAGTCCCGGAGGAACCGCGTTTCTTGTGGGAGTGGGTCTCGATGCACTCTTTCGTCTCCTAGTTGGGTTCTCCTGCTTCTATCCTTTCCTTGAAAATATGCTTTAATCTGTTGCAATCGCTAGTCGGGTGGTGAAGCGAACTGTGGTAATGGAAGTATTTGGGGTTTGCCATCTCGGCCTCGGTTGGTGGGCGTCTAGGCGGTGGCGGTCGATGACATCATCTTGAACCCGGGCTTCCTAGGAGGTCAATCACCTCCTCGATGGGGAGTGGAAATCAAGGATATTTCCTTCGGCCTCACGATGTTGCACAAGAGTTTTTAGTGGCGATCTTAGTTGCGAGGCTCCGTTCTTGCCGGCGCTTCAAGTTTCGGTGGTGGCTCGTAGTTGCGGCTTTCCTTTTTCCTCTTTCGTTTACTATGTTCACGGAGGATGGCCCAGGCATTAAATTATTTGCTGATGAGGCGCCTACTCGCCGAGTTTCACGTGCGTCTTGATTCGAGTTGGCCTAGTCCTTTCCCGATAATCTTTAGTCTTTGTTGTTGCGAGATCGTGGCGACCTCATGGAGTTCGGAGAATGTTTGGAAGCGCAAGTTTTCTAGCGAGGCGCGGTAGATCGGGACCATACCATTGATGCATCGTTTACCAATTGTTGCTCGGTCACGTTTGGGTCGTGACAGTCGAGTGCTTGAACCACGAACCTTTGAGCGAAATCATTCGGATGTTCGTTATCAGTACATTCTCCCGAAGTGCAGAAAAGGTAACTTGTTGAGACACGAAGAAATACTTCGGTAAAACGCGGTGACCATGCTACTCCAGTTGGGAATGCTGTTCGGTGGGATCTTTGTTGTACCATGTATACGCCCTTAGGTAAGTGATTTTGAAAATTCCCTTAAGCGAAGAACGTGATTATATTCATGTTCACCCAAGGATTCGGGAAGCGAGAAACATGTTCGTGTGCATTCCCGGTACCATCATACGAGGGTAAATTAAGGGAAGAGTACCCCCTTGGGAGAGGGATTCTCTGTATTTCGGACGGGTAAGGGGGTTGGTGATGATGTACATCGAACTCATCATGCTTGATTCGGTCACGTATGAGTTGTTCCAAATCTTCTCTCGTGACGAAATTTGGTGGTTGATTTCTCTCCAATGGGACTCTAGTGCGAGTTTCTTCATCCGTGGAGGCGTGCCTGCCGAGGTGCCGGCGTCGGGGTTGTTGGAGATGCTTCTAGGCGTCTCTGGAGGATGCGACTCACGGGGTAGTCGCTCTGTCAGGGTTTTGAGAAAGGTGAGCACCTCCTTTTGTGTTGAAACCATGTCTGTCTGGGCTCTGGCGAGCGTCTCCTGTCGTTCCATCAAATCGGCGATGGTGACGTAAGGGCGACTTCCTCTGGTCCCTCCGGTCTCTCGTCCCGTCGGCGGGGTAATGGAGCCTTAGTTGTCGGAGGCGCCATCTTTGGAAAGAAGCATTCGGGGTCGCGGTGGCGGCCCTAGCCTAGTGGCTTGGGGCGTGACACACGAAGAGATATTCTCGTTGCCGTGATTAGAGGGTTGTGCAGAGACGCTAGAGGAGGCTCGGCTCAGTGATAGGCGGTGTTACACTTAAGGGAGTGCATTCGATGTTCTTGTTGTCCCGGGGTGAAGTAACAATGTTATGGGGGAGACGCCAACATCGGGGATGCGTTCTGCGTTGATTTTCTCGGCGACGCTCCCAGATCTGAGTTCCACCATGTTGGGATTTGACGTTCGGAAAAGCGAAATCGGGAGTTGGAGTTGATATTGTAGCCGATAGATCAATCCTCCGCTGTGGTCGTCAATTGTTTATGGGTGAAAATCGTTTACTGCTGATTTGGTAATTTCGGTGGGTGAGTGAGAAATTGATTCAAACCCTAAACAAATGTCTTTGCGTGAGCACTTTATAGATTCGAGAGATCGATCTGTACAAGTCGACCCTAAACCAAGAAATGGCCGTTCAGGACTTGCTTCGGTCACAAAGTGGAGGAATAGGGTTGATTTGGGGAGGGAAGCAAAGAAAGGTGTTGAGGAGAGTAGTATCTCGACTTATATCATAAAGTGAAAGCTTAGGAAGCTTGCAAGAGATAGAAGCTTTTGGGAGAGCTTTCAAAGTTGCCTTTCTGAGAGTGTAAGTGTAGTATATTTATCCTGACCGAGACTTGTTATGCGGTGAAATAGGTAAGACCTATTTATACAAGTCGAGATTGAAACGTATTACCCTGGCCTCATGAAGGAAGAGAGTAAAGGGTGAAATAATGGGAGGAGGTGGTAACCGCATGGTTTAATGGGCGAAAACGTTTTCACCATTATTTCCTCTTTTATTTGGCCGCTTTATTCCTTTTCACGCTTTCTTAATGTGAGCGTAGTGTACGGCGCATCTTTGTGACCGCCAAACCAAAACCCTAAAGAAGCATCCCCGATTTTTGTCGATGTCTCGAGTGTTGGTTGTATCTTGAGTGCAAGTGGCGGTGCTAGTGGCGCGTGTGGCATGTGCCAATGGCATGTGCGGAATGCCTTGGTGGTAGGTTGCACGGTTTGCAAGTTAGGTTACCGGCGTGTGTGTTTGGCATGTGCCAATGGCATGTGCGGAATTCATGGTGGTAGGTTGCACGGTTTGCAAGTTAGGTTACCGGCGTATGTGTTTGGCATGTGCCAATGGCATGTGCGGAATGCCTTGGTGGTAGGTTGCACGGTTTGCAAGTTAGGCTACCAGCGTGTGTGTTTGGCATGTGCGGAATGCCTTGGTGGTAGGTTGCACGGTTTGCAAGTTAGGCTACCAGCGTGTGTGTTTGGCATGTGCCAATGGCGCGTGCGGCCATGTTCACCTAGTTGCAAGTCTTGCAAACCTAGGGCGCTATGTTTGGCGTGAGCCAAAGGCATAGCGGCTCGGAAATATGGCTTGCGGCACGTGTTGGCATGTGCCAATGGCACGTGCGGCTATGTTGACCTAGTTGCAAGTCTTGCAAACCTAGGTCGCTATGTTGGGCGTGGGCCAAAGGCATAGCGGCTTGGAAATATGGCTTGCGACACGTGTTGGCATGTGCCAATGGCACGTGCGGCCATGTTGACCTAGTTGCAAGTCTTGCAAACCTAGGGCGCTATGTTGGGCGTGGGCCAAAGGCATAGCAACTTGGAAATATGGCTTGCGACACGTGTTGGCATGTGCCAATGGCACGTGCGGCCATGTTGACCTAGTTGCAAGTCTTGCAAACCTAGGGCACTATGTTTGGCGTGGGCCAAAGGCATAGAGGCTTGGAAATATGGCTTGCGGCACGTGTTGGCATGTGCCAATGGCATGTGCGGCCATGTTGACCTAGTTGCAAGTCTTGCAAACCTAGGGCGCTATGTTTTGGCGTGGGCCAAAGGCATAGCGGCTTGGAAATATAACTTACTGCACGTGTTGGCATGTGCCAATGGCACGTGCGGCCATGTTGACCTAGTTGCAAGTCTTGCAAACCTAGGGCGCAATGTTGGGCGTGGGCGAAAGGCATAGCGGCTTGGAAATATGGCTTGCGACACGTGTTGGCATGTGCCAATGGCACGTGCGGCCATGTTGACCTAGTTGCAAGTCTTGCAAACCTAGGGCGCTATGTTTGGCGTGGGCCAAAGGCATAGCGGCTCGGAAATATGGCTTGCGGCACGTGTTGGCATGTGCCAATGGCACGTGCGGCCATGTTGACCTGGTTGCAAGTCTTGCAAACCTAGGGCGCTATGTTGGACGTGGGCCAAAGGCATAGCGGCTTGGAAATATGGCTTGCGACACGTGTTGGCATGTGCCAATGGCACGTGCGGCCATGTTGACCTAGTTGCAGGTCTTGCAAACCTAGGGCGCTATGTTTGGCGTGGGCCAAAGGCATATCGGCTTGGAAATATGGCTTGCGACACGTGTTGGCATGTGCCAATGGCACGTGCGGCCATGTTGACCTAGTTGCAAGTCTTGCAAGCCTAGGGCGCTATGTTTGGCGTGGGCCAAAGGCATAGCGGCTTGGAAATATGGCTTGCGACACGTGTTGGCATGTGCCAATGGCACGTGCGGCCATGTTGACCTAGTTGCAAGTCTTGCAAGCCTAGGGCGCTATGTTGGGCGTGGGCCAAAGGCATAACGGCTTGGAATTTGGCGTTGTTGCCATGGTGCGCGAGGTGCGACTTGGTTTGGCATTGTTGCCATGGTGCGCGATATGCGGCTTGGTTTAGCATTGTTGCCATGGTGCGCGATATGCGGCTTGGTTTTAGCATTGTTGCCATGGTGCGCGATATCCAGGCTTGGTTTTAGCATTCTTTGCCATGGTCACCTTGATATGCGGCTTGGTTTAACATTGCTTGCCATGGTCGCGTGGTGCGGCTTGGTTTTGGAATTAGGGTTATGTGTTGAAAACCTAATGCGGTATTTTGAAAAAAATACCCCTATTAATTATTTACACCGAGTTAAATGCTCTTAGTTAATGTGTTGCGGGTAACACTAGGTCATGGGGTTTCTGATTTTACCCTTGTCTAAAAACCACCATCAACACTTGAATCCGTCCTTGTTGGATTGCTGCGAGACTTGGAGGACGGATTTAGGGATCTATCTTACGAAATGGGATGCATCGAGAAGTCCCCTGTCATACTTAGGTTTGATACGATGGAATGGATGAATACGTGAATGTAACCTTCAGGCGTGCTTTTGGAGTTTTCGGTACACATGTACGGATTCATGTTGAGAAATTCCCATGGCTCGTAAAACCTCGATAGTGATGATGTTGAAATCGGTAATAACTTTGGTTGAGGGGAGTGAAAGCATCTCCCATGTTTGGTAGTCCCCATGCATGACCTTTACTTTCATTATATCGCCTTGAATCCCCCCCACGGGATTTGATATAAGCCTATCATACTCTTACGGATGTGACAAGGGGATGCTCGAGAAATTACATGATGACATATTGGATAGTACGAGGCTCGGGATCCTCACGCGGCCTCGTAAAGTGTTGAAGGAGTCTTCAGACAGAGAGGTGATGATGTTCTTGTTGCGCACCCTTGAAGAGTAGAGGACCTTGTTGTGGGTACGGATTTTTGGTGGACTGTTCTTCGTAGCTTTGACAGTGAAGGGATCCGTGTATATCTTCCGTTCTCAAGTATGGTTTCGTGTTTCCATCTTTGTAGTAATTGCTTGCTACGGTGAAGCTCTGGATGGTATCAACGAATGAGGGGCAACGATTCTTGGTAGGAGATGTAATCGGGAGAAACTACATTGTCGTGGTAACAAAGTAGGTTGGCTGATATTCTATGGGCTTAAGTGGACGTAAAGGATTGGCTGGATGCGTGGCGAGCAAACTGATTCGTGATCACGAGTTTTGGCGAGAAGGATTAAAAGGTGTCCATGACTACGAAGATTGGTGGTCTGTGACTATGTTCCTTGATATGGGGAGTGTGGCGGCACGAACCTTTGCGATAGGAGTGGCATTGAAGCGAGCGTTGAAGCGAAGGCTGGCCGGAGAACGTTGATGCGTAGCTATACGGAAGAACGTTGATGCGGAGCTACTTACGGAAAGACGTTGATGCGGAGCTACTTCTAGAGAGAAATGACATCTTGCAACTCTCGAGCCTTGACGGCTACCATTTTGAAGTCGGAGGCCGCGTCACGTTCATCAAACTCGACATCCCTTAAGAGAAAAGAGGTTAGGAGTCCCGAGTTACATCTGTCGATCGTGCTTTCTAGGAGAGGTTGGGGTTTGGGAGCGGCTTCCACGGTGGAAACGCTTTTTGCTTTCTACGATGCGGTGCGATTGAGAGATGCAAATATGTCTTGATGCTATGCCTTGGAGAAATATAGAATCTCACATATCAAGTTTCATCATAGACCTGTACGACTTCGTGGGTGAAGTTCCAATTATGAGGGTCCCAGAAGCGGAAGAAGGGTCTCCGTGAACTCGGGAGAGTTGTTGATTTCCATTGCTTTCGATTTTGGAGAAGTCCTTCCTGATCTTCACGTGTGACGAGAATTGGATTGCTTATCCCCTTCTCACTGGGCGTTCAAGAGCAACGCGAGCCTCTTCATCTATAACGCGTCCTGCTTCGAAGTATCTTTTCGTCTTTTCATCGAATCAACAGTGCTAAAAGGAGGTCGGCTTCTTAGGATGTTCAGTATCTTGCCACGATGGTGGAGTAGCGTCTATGGTGACGGTTGGAGATTTCATGCTTGAAGAACCGTTGGGGTGGCGGAAGGCGGCTGCAGTTGGTGATCGTAAGTGTATCGTGCGGAGATGACACGGTTTTGATCACGAAGTCTGGAGCCATGGCGCTATTTCGAAGGGGCGAGAATGGTCTTTGGAAGGGCGCAAGATGTTAGCGGCTTGGAAGGATGCAAGCTGTTAGCACAAATTGTGGTATCATGGCCCGTGGCATGCGCGTGCGGCATGTGTGCAGTAGCCCAGCGTCGGCAGCGTTCACAAAGCGCTTGGAAAGCTGGCATCGCGTCGCAAGCGCATCGGTAAAGCGCATCTGGGAAACGCGTCTGGTAGGCGCTGGATCGTCTTGGAATGGGCGCTGACTTGGATTTCTTGGGTTGATAGATAAATGTTGGCTTTTGAGGATATTGGATTATTTCTGGGATGAATGGTTTTGATAATATAACTCTGATTATGTTTTGGGAAAGGAATATTGCTTTTATGAAAGTGTGTGCTAGCAATAGGCACAAGACGCAATAGTATGGCGGTTTTATTAAGAACCTAAAAAAGCAGATCGTATATCTTGCCCAATCTAAATTTACTCACTTGCAAACACGCCTCTCAAGTAAAAGGCGGCTTTCTTTGGTAACAAGGCGGCTTTCTTTGGTAGCATCTTGATTAGTCCCCAATTCTTTGGTAGCGTCTTGATCCCCAGTTTTCTGGTGTAGTTTTAACAACTGATAACCGGGTTGTCTGCGGCAGTTAGTCGGATGATCGCAAGTCCCCATCGCCGGTAGCATCTTCAACGAGTCCCGGTTTTCCAGTGTAGTTTTACAACTGGTAACCGGGTCGTCTGGCAGTTGAGTCGGATTGAGTCTCCTTCCCCTACCATCTTGACATCTGGGTCGAAGAACGAGATCGACAGTCTGACATTGTAGCCGATAGAAAAATCCTCCCGCTGTGGTCGCCAATTGTTTATGGGTAAAAATAGTTTTATGCGATTTCGGTAATTCATGGTAGGTGAGTGAGAACTGGTTCAAACCCTAAACAAATGTGCTGCACGTGAGCACTTTATAGATTCGAGAGATCAATCTGTACAAGTCCGGCCTAAACCAAGAAATGGACGTTCCAGACTTGCTTCGGTCACAAAATGGAGGAGAAGGGTTGATTTGGGGAGGAAGCAAAGAAAGGTGTTGAGGAGAGTAGTATCTCGACTTGTATCGAAAGTGAAAGCTTAGGAAGCTCGCAAGAGATGAAAGCTTTTGGGAGAGCTTGCAAAGTTGCCTTTCGAGAGTGTAGTATTTTCTCTCCGACCGAGACTTGTTGTCTGGTGGAAATAGGTAAGACCTATTTATACAAATCGAGATTAAAACGTACCCTGGCCTCATGAAGGAAGAGAGTAAAGGGTGAAATAATGGGAGGGAGGTGGTAACGCATGGTTTAATGGGTGAAAACCTTTTTCACCATTATTTCTCTTTTATTTGACCGCTTTATTCATTTTCACGCTTTCTTAATGTGGCGTAGTGTCTGTTTGCATCTTGTGATCATGAAACCAAAACCCCAAAAGAAGCATCCCCGGTTTGTGTTGATGTCTCGAGTGTTGGTTGCATCTTGAGTGCAAGTAAGCGCTGCTAGTGGTGCGTGTGGCGTGTGCCAATGGCATGTGCGGAATGCCTTGGTGGTAGGTTGCACGGTTTGCAAGTTAGGCTACCAGCGTGTGTGTTTGGCATGTGCCAATGGCATGTGCGGAATGCCTTGGTGGTAGGTTGCACGGTTTGCAAGTTAGGCTACCAGCGTGTGTGTTTGGCATGTGCGGAATGCCTTGGTGGTAGGTCGCACGGTTTGCAAGTTAGGCTACCAGCGTGTGTGTTTGGCATGTGCCAATGGCATGTGCGGAATGCCTTGGTGGTAGGTCGCACGTTTTACAAGTTAGGCTACCGGCGTGTGTGTTTGGCATGTGCCGGATGGCATGTGTGGTAGGTCGCACGGTTTGCAAGTTAGGCTACCGTGTGTGTTTGGCATGTGCCAATGGCATGTGCGGAATGCCTTGGTGGTAGGTCGCACGGTTTGCAAGTTAGGCTACCAGCGTGTGTGTTTGGCATGTGCCAATTGCATATGCGGAATGTTGACCTAGTTGCAAGTCTTGCAAGCCTAGGGCGCTATATTTGGCGTGGGCCAAAGGCATAGCGGCTAGGAAATATGGCTTGCGACACGTGTTGGCATGTGCCAATGGCACGTGCGGCCATGTTGACCTAGTTGCAAGTCTTGCAAGCCTAGGACGCTATATTTGGCGTGGGCCAAAGGCATAGCGGCTTGGAAATATGGCTTGCGACACGTGTTGGCATGTGCCAATGGCACGTCATGCGGCCATGTTGACCTAGTTGCAAGTCTTGCAAGCCTAGGGCGCCTATATTTGGCGTGGGGCAAAAGGCATAGCGGCTTGGAAATATGGCTTGCGACACGTGTTGGCATGTGCCAATGGCACGTGCGGCCATGTTGACCTAGTTGCAAGTCTTGCAAGCCTAGGGCGCTATATTTGGCGTGGGCCAAAGGCATAGCGGCTTGGAAATATGGCTTGTGACACGTGTTGGCATGTGCCAGAAGCACGTGCGGCCATGTTGACCTAGTTGCAAGTCTTGCAAGCCTAGGGCGCTATATTTGGCGTGGGGCCAAAGGCATAGCGGCTTGGAAATATGGCTTGCGACACGTGTTGGCATGTGCCAATGGCACGTGCGGCCATGTTGACCTAGTTGCAAGTCTTGCAAGCCTAGGGCGCTATATTTGGCGTGGGCCAAAGGCATGGCGGCTTGGAAATATGGCTTGCGACACGTGTTGGCATGTGCCAATGGCACGTGCGGCCATGTTGACCTAGTTGCAAGTCTTGCAAGCATAGGGCGCTATATTTGGCGTGGGCCAAAAGGCATAGCGGCTTGGAAATATGGCTTGCGACACGTGTTGGCATGTGCCAATGGCACGTGCGGCCATGTTGACCTTGTTGCAAGTCTTGCAAGCCTAGGGCGCTATATTTGGCGTGGGGCCAAAGGCATAGCGGCTTGGAAATATGGCTTGTGACACGTGTTGGCATGTGCCAATGGCACGTCGGCCATGTTGACCTAGTTGCAAAGTCTTGCAACCTAGGGAGCTATATTTGGCGTGGGGCCAAAGGCATAGCGGCTTGGAAATATGGCTTGCGACACGTGTTGGCATGTGCCAATGGCACGTGCGGCCATGTTGACCTGGTTGCAAGTCTTGCAAGCCTAGGCGCTATATTTAGCGTGGGCCAAAGGCATAGCGGCTTGGAAATATGACTTGCGACACGTGTTGGCATGTGCCAATAGCACGTGCGGCCATGTTGACCTAGTTGCAAGTCTTGCAAGCCTAGGCGCTATATTTGTCTTGGGGCCAAAGGCATAGCGGCTTGGAAATATGGCTTGCGACACGTGTTGGCATGTGCCAATGGCAGTGCTGCCATGTTGACCTAGTTACAAATCTTTGCAAGCATAGGGCGTTATATTTGGCGTGGGCCAAAGGCATAGCGGCTTGGAAATATGGCTTGCGATGCGTGTTGGCATGTGCCAATGGCACGTGCGGCCATGTTGACCTTGTTGCAAGTCTTTGCAAGCCTAGGCGCTATATTTGGCGTGGGGCCAAGGCATAGCGGCTTGGAAATATGGCTTGTGACACGTGTTGGCATGGGCCAATGGCACGTGCGGCCATGTTGACCTAGTTGCAAGTCTTGCAAGCCTAGGGAGCTATATTTAGCGTGGGCCAAAGGCATAGCGGCTTGGAAATATGGCTTGCGACACGTGTTGGCATGTGCCAATGGCACGTGCGGCCATGTTGACCTAGTTGCAAGTCTTGCAAGCATAGGGCGCTATATTTGGCGTGGGCCAAAGGCATAGCGGCTGGAAATATGGCTTGCGACACGTGTTGGCATGTGCCAATGGCACGTGCGGCCATGTTGACCTTGTTGCAAGTCTTGCAAGCCTAGGGCGCTATATTTGGCGTGGGGCCAAAGGCATAGCGGCTTGGAAATATGGCTTGTGACACGTGTTGGCATGTGCCAATGGCACGTGCGGCCATGTTGACCTAGTTGCAAGTCTTGCAAGCCTAGGGAGCTATATTTGGCGTGGGGCCAAAGGCATAGCGGCTTGGAAATATGGCTTGCGACACGTGTTGGCATGTGCCAATGGCACGTGCGGCCATGTTGACCTAGTTGCAAGTCTTGCAAGCCTAGGGCGCTATATTTGGCGTGGGCCAAAGGCATAGCGGCTGAAATATGACTTGCGACACGTGTTGGCATGTGCCAATGGCACGTGCTGCCATGTTGACCTAGTTGCAAGTCTTGCAAGCCTAGGCGCTATATTTGTCTTGGGGCCAAAGGCATAGCGGCTTGGAAATATGGCTTGCAACACGTGTTGGCATGTGCCAATGGCAGGTGCTGCCATGTTGACCTAGTTACAAGTCTTGCAAGCATAGGGCGCTATATTTGGCGTGGGCCAAAGGCATAGCGGCTTGGAAATATGGCTTGCGATACGTGTTGGCATGTGCCAATGGCACGTGCGGCCATGTTGACCTTGTTGCAAGTCTTGCAAGCCTAGGGCGCTATATTTGGCGTGGGGCCAAAGGCATAGCGGCTTGGAAATATGGCTTGTGACACGTGTTGGCATGTGCCAATGGCACGTGCGGCCATGTTGACCTAGTTACAAGTCTTGCAAGCACGGGAAACTATATTTGGCGTGGGGCCAAAGGCATAAGCGGCTTGGAAATATGGCTTGCGACACGTGTTGGCATGCCAATGGCACGTGCGGCCATGTTGACCTAGTTGCAAGTCTTGCAAGCCTAGGGCGCTATATTTGGCGTGGGCCAATGGCATAGCGGCTTGGAAATATGGCTTGCGGTACGTGTTGGCATGTGCCAATGGCACGTACGGCCATGTTGACCTAGTTGCAAGTCTTGCAAGCCTAGGGCGCTATATTTGGCATGTGCCAATGGCATAGCGACTTGGAAATATGGCTTCTTGGTACGTGTTGGCATGTCAATGGCACGTCTGCGGCCATGTTGACCCTAGTTACCGTCTTGCAAGCCTAGGCGCTATATTTGGCGTGTGCCAATGGCATAGCGGCTTGGAAATGTGGCTTGCGGCACGTGTTGGCATGTGCCAATGGCACATGCGGCCATGTTGACCTAGTTGCAAGTCTTGCAAGCCTGAAACTATATTTGGCATGTGCCAATGGCATAGCGGCTTGGAAATATGGCTTGCGATGCAGCGTTGGCATGTGCCAATGGCACGTCGGCCATGTTGACCTAGTTGCAAGTCTTGCAAGCCTAGGGCGCTATATTTGGCATGTGCCAATGGCATAGCGACTTGGAAATATGGCTTGCGGTGCGTGTTGGCATGTGTCAATAGCACGTATGGCCATGTTGACCTAGTTGCAAGTCTTGCAAGCCTAGGGCGCTATATTTGGCGTGTGCCAATGGCATAGCGGCTTGGTTTTAGCGTTGTTGCCATGGTGCGCGATGTGCGGCTTGGTTTGGCATTGTTGCCATGGTGCGCGATATGCGGCTTAGTTTAGCATTGTTGCCATGGTGTGATATGCGGCTTGGTTTGGCATTGTTGCCATGATGCGCATTATGCGGCTTGGTTTTGGCATTGTTGCCATGGTGCGCGATATGCGGCTTGGTTTGGCATTGTTGCCATGGTGCGCGATGTGCGGCTTGGTTTAGCATTGTTGCCATGGTGCGCGGTGTGCGGCTTGATTTGGCATTATTGCCATGGTGCGCATTGTGCGGCTTGGTTTGGCATTGCTGCCATGGCGCGGTGTGCGGCTTGATTTGGCATTGTTGCCATGGCGCGCGATGTCACGGCTTGGTTTGGCATTGTTTCCATGTTGCGCGATTGTGCGGCTTGGTTTTGGAATTAGGGTTACGTGTTTGAAAACCCTAATCGGTATTTTGAAAAAATACCCCTATTAATTATTTACACCGAGTTAAATGCTCTTAGTTAATGTGTTGCGGGTAACACTAGGTCATGGGGTTTTACGATTTTACCCCTTGTTTAAAAACCATCATCAACAGTAGGTCGACTAGCTTTGAGCGTTCCGCAGGATGTAGAGTCGAACTGATCAGGATGGGTCGCGGAAATTCCTCATTCCCTATATTGACATTTTCGAGTTTGTCGGTGGTTAAGTCGGTCCCATCTTGCTGCTTCTGAGGGGCGTATGGAACTTCCTTTTGGTCATTGTGAAGACATTCTTTGGGGCGGAGAGACCGGGTCTTGGTCTCCACCCTTTAATTGCTAACGCGGTGATAATGTGTGAGCTTTCCCCTTTTGCTTCGTTTTGCGGTAAGGGTGCACTCGTTTAGTGCGGGCACGGGTTACGCCGGTGGCGAGAGACCGGCGGGTCTTTCTTACGAGGAGATGGTGGAAGGACGGTCTCCTCTGCGGGGTATCTCCGGTTGTCGCCATCTCGGCGTGTCCATTTTGGTAGTAGAAAATCAGATCACTGGTCGCCACGCCTTTTGAACCTCCCTTGGCCCATGTGCTTCTACGCGATGGCTTGGTGCATAGGGGAAAGTGACGGGAATACGAACAACTTCTCCGTTCAATCATTTTCGGGCATTGGTGGTAGGTTGAAGGGGCGATTTTGAGATTGTGCGACCACGGCCTTCCCAGTATCATGTGGTAGTCGGTTCCTTTTCAATTACTTCAAACTTCACGCTTGATTGGATTGGCCCTCGCCCGGCTCCAAGTTGATGTAGCGTATGTGCTAGTTTGGTTGCCTTCAAAATGTCATCGTAGTGGGTTGTCGTGCGATCTCATTAGGTCGCACCCTGGCAGCTTTGAGTGTCTTGAGAGTGATGACATTGGAAGATGCACCCGTGTCAATGAGCGCTCTTCGAAACTCCATGTTCTTGACGAGAGCTTGTAACATGCAAGGCCGGTTATGACCGTCTTCTACCATCATGTCGTCATCGGTGAAAACAATCTGTTGGCGGATCTTAGGGATCCTTGGAGTCCCCGTGGGTGCGGAACTAGTGATGCGTTTAGTGCTATTCGGTTGATAGCAAGAGAATGTCTTTATTCATTTGGTCCTTGGAAAGGTGCGAAGAATTCACATAATTTTTCTACCAACATGGTCGCCTCTGGTCCGTGGCCTCCGGTCGATGTGAACGTTGATTTGAGAATGCTCATTCGGGATGTTAGTCCTGTTCTTGATCTTACGGAGAGCATGAATCACTTAGCCCCGATGTTAGATTGATGAGGAAGTTGAGTATGCTGTTAATCGCATCCTTCATTAGGTTCATGTTTTTGGCGTGGATCTCCTGAGCACGCATGAGGTCGACCAGTCTTGGGACCTCTTCATTGATGGTATTGCTTCCAGAGATTGAGGAGTTATCATGACCCTGAGCGGGATCACTGTTGTGGAGATCGCCTGATATCCGACCATGCTTGCGCGAAATTTGCGGATGGAAGCTAAATTTGATATTATAACCGAAAGATCAATTCTCTTTTGTGTACTTCAATTGTTTATGGGTGAAAATCGTTTACGATTTTGGTAAATTCGGTAGGTGAGTGAAACCTGGTTCAAACCCTAAACAAATGTCTTGCACGTGAGCACTTTATAGATTCGAGAGATCAATCTGTGCAAGTCCGGCCTAAACCAAGAAATGGCCGTTCGGACTTGCTTCGGTCACAAAGTGGAGGAGAAGGGTTGATTTGGGAGGAAGCAAAGAAAGGTGTTGAGACCGAATAATTCTGGGAGAGTAGTATCTCGACTTGTATCGGAAAATATAAGCTTGGGAAGCTTGCAAGAGATGAAAGCTTTTTGGGAGAGCTTGCAAGTTTCCTTTACGAGTGTAGTATTTTCTCTGGCCAGAGACTTGTTGTGCAGTGAAATAAATGAGACCTATTTATACAAGTCGGGATTGAAACGTGACAACCTCATGAAGGAAGAGAGTAAAGGGTGAAATAATGAGAGGAGGTGGTAACCGCAAGGTGTTTATGGGTGAAAACATTTTCACCATTATTTCCCTCATTTATTTGACCAGCTTTATTCCTTTTCACGCTTTCTTAATGTGAGCGTAGTGTACGCCTGGCGCAGGCTGTGACCGCCAAAACCAAAACCACAGGAAAGCATCCCCGGTTTGTGTTGATATCTCGAGTGTTGGTTGCACCTTGAGTGCAAGTGGCGCTGCTAGTGGCGCGTGTGGCATGTGCGGAATGCCCTTGTTGCGGGTTGTACTTGACGCAAGTGGCAATGCCAGAGCTGCTAGTGGCGTGCGTGGCATGTGCCAATGACATGTGCGGAATGCCTTAGTGGTAGGTTGTACGTTGAGTGTAAGTGGCAATGCTAGAGGTGCTGGTGGCGTGTGTGGCATGTGCCAATGGCATGTGCGGAATGCCTTGGCGGTAGGTTGCACGGTTTGCAAGTTAGGCTACCAGTGTGTGTATTTGGCATGTGCCAATGGCATGCGTGGCCGTTAGGGCCGTGGCCTTGGTAGGAAAAGCTACCAGCGAGCATGTTGGCATGTGCCAATGGCATGCGTGGCCGTTAGGGCCGTGGCCTTGGTAGGAAAAGCTACCCGGCCCGAGCATGTTGGCATGTGCCAATGGCATGCGTGGCCGTTAGGGCCGTGGCCTTGGTAGGAAAAAGCTACCCGGCGAGCATGTTGGCATGTGCCAATGGCATGCGTGGCCGTTAGGGCCGTGGCCTTGGTAGGAAAAGCTACCCGTGAGCATGTTGGCATGTGCCAATGGCATGCGTGGCCGACTTTGCCTAGGTTGTATGGTTTGCAAGCCTAGGGCGCTATATTTGGCATGCGCTAATGGCATAGCGGCTTGGAAATATGGCTTGTGGTACGTGTTGGCATGTGCCAATGGTAAATGCGGCCATGTTGACCTAGTTGCACGTTTTGCAAGCCTAGGGCGCTATATTTGGCATAGCGGCTTGGAAATATGGCTTGTGGTACGTGTTGGCATGTGCCATTGGCACATGCCATGTTGACCTAGTTGCACGTTTTGCAAGCCTAGGGCGCTATATTTGGCATGTGCCAATGGCATAGCGGCTTAGTTTGGCATGGTTTCCAATGAGTGCGATATGTAGTTTGGTTTTGGCGTCGCTGCCATGGTGCGCAGTGTGCGGCTTGGTTTTGGCGTTGTTGCCATGGTGCGCGATGTGTGCGGCTTGGTTTTAGCGTTATTGCCATGGTGCGCGTGTTCGGCTTGGTTTGGCATTGTTGCCATGGTGCGCGGTGTGCGGCTTGGTTTGGCATTGTTGCCATGGTGCGCAGTGTGCGGCTTGGTTTGGCATTGTTGCCATGATGCGCGAGTGTGCGGCTTGGTTTTGGCATTGTTGCCATGGTGCGCGATGTGCGGCTTGGTATTGGAATTAGGGTTACGTGTTGAAAACCTAATGCGGTATTTTGAAAAAATACCCCTATTAATTATTTACACCTGAGTTAAATGCTCTTAGTTAATGTGTTGCGGGTAACACTAGGTCATGGGGTTTTACGATTTTACCCCTTGTTTAAAAACCACCATCAACACTTCTACAATTCTTTCTAAGATTTCATTGTATATGCCAAGTGAAAAGGAAATTTTGCGCATTGGGAAAGACTATCCTCACGGCGTTCATTATTGCTTGCTCATTGTCGGTGACTATAACCCCCGGAGTTTCGTCTTCGTGGTAGAGAAGCTTCAAAGTTTCCAATGCACAAATAACTATCATCCTTCTCACGATCCATAAAACACCATGCCACCGTGAACGATTGCTTATCCGAGGTTTGTCCTACAATGTTCAACAAAGGCATGTTGTACCTATTTGTCTTATAAGTACAATCCATGAACAAAACTTGGTAAAAGCAACGCGCTAATTGAATCATATCGGGATGCAAAAGAAAAATACGATCCACCTTCCCCTCCAATGACTCATGGTGTATCACCGTGTAGTTATATTTGTGTATTAACCATTGTGATTCTTCCATCACCTTTCTTCCATACCATTCAATTCTTTTAATGGTTGCCTTGGTACATAAATTGTAGACAATGAAGAGAGGTTATGCGGGTCGTCCCTCTTGAACTTACTTAGGAGCTTACTTGGTTTAATTCCCCAACTTGTTCTTACTTGTTCGAACTCGTGCGGTTTTAACTTGGCAACTTGGCAATGCCCAACAAGAGTTTCCGGATCTTTATGGTTATGCCAACCAGCATCAACTCTACTCATTCTCCACATGTGATCGGTGTGTTTGTTCCTCCAAAAAAATATCTTGAATGGGCATCCACACTTCTTTGACTTCGTCTTGTACACCCTAGTCGTCTTCTTATCATACACATAACCCTTCCTCTTGTGACTTTCCTCCGGCAACCCATAACACTCGCATACCATTTCAAACCGCGTAGATTTTTGTTGGGTGTTTTTCACTAGAACGCACATCTTCTCTTTGGCTTTCTCAACAATCCAATTGACCCCGTCGTCTTTTTCCTTCAATTCCAAATCATTAGCATAATGTGAGGAAGTATCGGGACCCCTAATTTTCTGAGTTTGAGGCTGATCCGCCATAGGTACCAATGCCACAATCTACAAAAACATCAAAAGTTTAGTTGATGTGTATTACCACGGTCGGCATGGTCGACATATAAAACAATGCCGTCTAGAAAAGACCAGAACGTAATAGAATATAAACATTGCCGACATGGAAACAACCGGAAAGTTATGAAAACATGACAATGCCGGCGTAAGCATTTTCATGTAAAGGCTCCTGTGTTTCAAAAAATGAAAGTCGGCAAGGTTCAAATTTTCTACATTGTAGGCGTGAATCTGCTCATGAAAAGTCGGCACGTTGTTCAAAGTAGAACCACACGCTTTTATGGCGGCATGATCGACAAGCGTCGACCTTGCCAGATACATGCTGACAAAGTGAAAAAAAGAAACAAAATCGATCATTTGCATGGAAAAATCACAATATTCACCACGTAGGTTGTCTACCTGATTACTTTCAGCTCCATTCTCTTCTTCTTGCTTATTGGATTCTTCGTTTGGCTCAATACATTCATCACTTCCATACCCATCATGAGTTTGAGGAAAGTAAAAGTGAGGGTCATGCATGTAATCCATTCGATCATGGTCTGGTAGATCATCATACAAGTACTCATATGTAGGAGGAAAGTTAGAAGACTCCCCCACTTCAAAATCAGGATTATAATCACTCATCTCACTCATATCACAAATTTCACAAAACACCTAACTCCCCCAAAAAAAAATCTCCTCTAATTCATACTAATTCTCTTTCTAAATGATTTCTAAAACTCAACTTATAACTAAATCAACTAAATAATCTAACTAATTTAACTAATCTAATCATTTTAGTTAAATTAGAGTTAATCATTGTGGGGGTATTTTAGCCATTTACAAAAATATAGGTTAAGGGGTAGCTTGGCTTTACTTCAAAATGACCATATTTTGTCTTATTGGGTATACCCCAATCAAGCCAGGTTATTTACTAATGTAATATACAACTTAAATAAAAAAATAATCATTTTCTATTATTTATCGGCGTTTTTGTACTTGCACGTAGGGCTTGAACTTTCTCAAAAAGAAGAAAAAAACAAGGCGACACTGAAAAGCTTCAAACTAGAGGTATGAATTGGGACGTGCCATCACGAGCACAGCCATCCCAACACGTTAAAATTTAAGCACATCCCAGCACGATATGGACTTAGCCCAGCATAGTCCAGGACGTGAGTTTCGTTGGCTATGCTGGGTTAGCCTACTCGGTACAGTGGCACGACACATCATGCGATACAGGTAAGCACGTAGAACAACACAACACAACACTTCACGTTAAGAAAGCACGTCATAATATGTATAAAACACTACGAAATACATCAGTTTTTGGATATATTTCACAAGAGATTTTTGCCAAGAAAATGACTTAAACAATGACCCACTTCCGCATATATGGTCAGCGTAATGCTGAATTCCAAAAACAACATACACGACCAAAATGGCAAAATATGACCAAAAAAAAAAAAAACACCCATGTCCCACGACTGCATGATGAATGCACTAGGAACATTTTTGGAATGCAGTAATAGTGCTTTCGAAATATTGACCAGTTAATTGGACTCATGTTCATGGTCAACAATACTCGAGACTATTTAGTCAACGGTCAACAATATGTTTTTGAATGTCTAGTAGGAGTGCACCCGCTTGTTTGTGTCATCAACTGAATAGTCAATGGTACATTTGTGATAGGAAACGTTTGACCGAAACAGTTGCTAGAAGTCCGTTTTGGAGGGAAAAAAAGGTATAAAACGGTTGCAATCCCAAAATATTACTTTTGGAATTTCCGATCATGAACAAGAATTTCACCCTTTTTTAAGTCCATTCCCGGCCAACAACTCATTTCACAATAAAGTCTTTATTCTAACCAATTTTGACATTTAATCATTCTTATATTAGCTTATAATTTTATAACAACTCATAGAATTCCTAAATATTCGAAAAATACTTATTTTGAAAAATACAAAATAAATATGCCTGACCGGCACAGTACGGCACAACACGTTTATATTTCACGCTAAACGCAGCACCACATGTCAGCTAGCACCGCACATCATGACATGTCTTAATCTCTAGCCAGCACAATACGGCGCACAACACGTGACTTTGTGGGCTGGGCAGTGCTGGGCCGGTACGATTTACACCAACTGTATTTTCTTAAAAAAAGAAAAATAATCTAACAGTAGCGGCCGCCCCTAAATTTGCAAAATATAAATTATTATTCTTTTCTTAATCACTGCCAGAAATGATACACTAATATGTGTAACATGCTTCTAACAGATTATCGCCAAGCTATTCGGCATATTGGATACACTCAGGCAGATCCCTCCGGTGCGACTTGGAAACTCATCATATTCAAAATCTGGAGAATCGACATAAAAATTGTAATACATAAACGGATAAACCCGTCTCCATATGCCTTAAGGTCCATTGTCGCCTTTGATCCTGATAAGGTTGGGAAACACCGCGATGGATTCCCAGTAAAGGATGGTAAACAGATCGCCCTGGTCAGTGAGTATTGTGAATTGCTACATAATTCTAAGCAACCATTGCCATACAATGGGAGGTAATTTAGTTTACAATGATCATGTTAAAATTGGTTGCACTTAAAATTTAAAGAGAAGTCAGCTATGGCCTTGATTGATGGTGGACAATATATACTTGGAATTAGAAGAGAAGAGATTCGAGAAGCGGTAGATTTTGGGGTATTTAGACGCTGGTATATACTTGAAAACTAAATTTCAGTCGATGTTTTCCTATTTAACGAGCTTATGTAACTGTCACAAACGGTCAATTATGGTCCAGGACCTAAACTCTAATTAAAATTTATCCAAGACCCAAACTCAAAGCTGGTCACAAAGTTAAGATCCAAAGTCTAAATACCCCTTTTAGAAAATAAACTAACTATTTAATACTCCAGGATACCAAATTACAAATAGGTCAAAAACGAATACACATCAGTGGACATTTCCCACTTAATAGAAACAAACAAACAAACACTCAGTGGGCATTCCCACTTTACATGACTGCCACTGCCACAGAGTAGAAACAACCTTATTCAATAACCAAACAGACTCGCGTCACACAAACGTAAAATACACCGAGTGGAAACAACCTTATTCAACAACCAAACAGATTCGCGTCGCTCAACTTAAGAAATTTTGATGCTACACGCAACAGGTACGACGAGTGATCAATCCAGCCCCATAAAAACACTGTAGATAAAACCAAACAACGAACGAACGAACAAGCTGGCTTCATTCAAGATCATGCTGGGCACTCTCGTACCTGTAGTTGTAGGCATTGCGGCCCTTAAATAAGCCATCATTCTTATGGTAGACCTTTACACTTCCATTTGTCAAGACATCGCGCTGAGTGTACGAGAAGGGTATGTCACATGAAGCCCGCGTTGCCATCAGACTCACCTTCACGCTACTCATAGGAGGCACAGTAACTGTATACTCAGACCCCATTTCAAGTTCTTCTTTATTTGTTCCTCCCCATTGATACGAAGTTTTAAACTCGTATGTGGTCTCAACCTTGCCCTCCCCCACTGTTGGGATACCTACGCTTAAGCTAGTCTTGATGCTCAGTCCAAACGAGACGCTTGCGGTCCATTCCCTAGTATATGTTTCTGTATGTTTGAGATTCAATTTAACCGTGTCAGGATGTTGTTGTTTTTTGTTCCTGGCCTCCTCATTCGCGAGTGCAACAACATGCTCGTCGTAAATCTTTGCATCAGTGAGGCGATAAATGACGTTATCGATAGTCCTTGACAAAACGGGCTCCTCAATGACCATGGGAGCACACTCGTCGACGTAGGTAATGCAAGCGGCGAGGCAGTTGGCCTTGCCACCCGATGACAATCTCTTGCAAAAAGAATTGTTTTTCAAACATAGAAGAGCAATTGTATTGTCGTCAAGCTTCGTAGGTATAAATACAGTGTTGATGTGGTGGTCCGTGGTAATATCACCATCTGCAAATACCCACGTCGAATTACCATCAAGCTTCCAATATTTGCCATATTTGATACTCTTCACGCAGACGCCTCCGTTGCGACTTGGAAACACCTCATATTCAAAATCTGGAGAATTAGCGACATGAAAATTATAATCCATAAACCCGTCTCCATAGGCCATGAGGTGCTTTCCGTTGTCTCCCTTGATCCTGATAAGGTTTGGTAACACCACGATGGATTGCCAGTCAAGGATGGTAAACAGATCGCGTTGGTCAGTGAGCTGCGAATTGCTAATTAAATTTAAGCAACCATTGCTGTGGTTGGGGCCCATAAAGCAGGCAACATAGTAGCTGGTGTGGACATGGAGAAGCCGGACGATCTTGTTGCTGTTGGAATCCAAGTAAACCGGCCGGAAGAGCGTGCAACACTGGCTAGATTGATCCTCCTCAGGTTTGACGGCCGTGGCAGTGATCCAGCTGTTGTGGCCCTCCGAGTTTGCCCAGAACTTGTTATTGTACAGGGATCGGATGTGTACTAGTCCTTTTCCGGTGGTAGCCGGGACCACCTCGAACCTCGTCTCAAGGCCGTAACTGTAATCTCCATCAAACCGGAGGGCATCAGCTGCAGTTGGATTTTCTTTTTCGAAGTGCAGGTATCTGTGGTTGAAGTTTGATTGGATAATGATAAAGTTGGGAAGTTGTAGTGCCATGATAGATGGTTGATAGATATCTCTCGAGCAAGAAATCTCTTACTTGTTTGTTTTCTTTGTTGGTTTTGTTTTTGTTTCTCCAAGAATGCATACATCTACCTCTTTAAATATTATGTTCAAGTGGATCTTTATTGAATTGTTAATTTGTTGAATCATGACCTGAATAGAAGACTAACAACTACAGAGTATACACTAATTAAGAATTAATTATTGGGTCCTGTAATGACTCACTAGTGGATTATTTAGTTTATCTTTGCCTTGGATTAATTATTTGTTAGATCCAGGAATCCTGCCGGACTCAACAACCAATATTATTACTTTTCATTTCTCCGTCTGTTGTGTTGAGTAGTTTCTTTGTATTTTCCTCTCTACTTTGCTGTTCAGAAATAGAATTAGTTTGGTTGAGCGGTTTGAAGTGGAATACTGTCATCGTTTAACTGATCTAATTTTCGTCTAATGAATATATTAAGATGGTGAGTTGCATAGATCTCTAAAACGAATCTATCGTCAGATGTTCTACACCACCCACTAACTTTTTTTATTGAATTTGTTTTTCTAGGACTAATTAATTTTAATATATGGTTACTTAACTTGTCTCGTTTAACCAATATACTAATTAGTGTTAACATCAATAATTAGATCAGGACGAGAGTATATATATATATATATATATATCAAGACAAAGATCAACAACCATAACCATTCACGACTATGGCAGAATATCGACCATAGTCTCCTGCCCTTGTGGCAGAGAATATTATTCAAAAAATTCTCAATAGACGGTCACCAAAACCATCAGACACGCGAGGTGGACCCAATTCGTCCATAATTTTCTTTTTTTCATAAAAGAGGAAAAACCTCAAACTTACAAAGAAAACAAATGTCTTCTTAAGAAGTCGTTTGTGTTCATGACTTGAACATTCCAATTTTGAATATCTAAATAGTTCATAATGGCTAAAAGATTATCACTCTTCCAGTTATTTTGGATAGTAAATCTATTACAAAAGACCGACAAGTTTGCTTCCCAAATGATATTGTATCTACTTGTTAGAACAAAAGCCATAGCTTTAAAATTTATGTCAAATTGTGAATTGTTTTCAAAGTCCGAGCTATGTTTGAATCTTCTTTCTCTAGTTTCAGTATACATTCCTATTAACAGCTTGAGAGTCGGTTGAGAATCACTTTGAAAAATGATATGATAGCCACTCATTTCAACTGCCCACTGAAAAGCCGCATCAGCTCCTGCCACTTCTAGATGTTCTCTAGTAGTACAATTTCTCCATCTACCTCTAGCTTCAACAATTCTTCCTGCAAAATAAATTATTGTTAGACCAACTCCTGAACTAGTTATAGGTTCATGCATGGATAAGGTTATATTTATTGTTATTGCCATGTATCCCGAAGTGTCCCGAGGTTGACTACTAGTAACAATCAAAGAGTCATCGTTTAACGGATTGTAGTATAAGGTTTGCATGATATTGTAGTCTTCTCTGTTCACCCACATGAAACTATTTATGAATTTTACAATCTTCCTTGCTGTTACAACACTGTTTTGATTTTCCTTTTTAAACACTCTATTACATCTTGCCTTCCAAACATGCCATGTTACAATGCTACAGAAAACCTTCCATTCCATTGCACTATTTCCTCTATCTCTTTGAGTAAACCAACCATTTAACCAATCATGAAAAGTGTTAGCATTTGGCATTACATTATCAATATCAAAGTTAAGATGCATCCATACCTGTTTTGTGAAATTACATTCCATTCCTCATGTCCCTTACAAAGTTTGCAGGATACATCTATTATGGACCCCTACTAATTTCCAGAGAAGTGCTTATAAACAAACCGTGGTTTTAGACCACAAGAAAAACCGTGTAGACACAAAATTGATGGGGCCCGCGCTGCAGGGAAATACAGGAGTCCCGCTTATAAGATTTGTTGTGTCTGTGCGGTTTTCCCGTGGTCTAAAACTACGGTTCGCTAAGTATTTTTGTTTCCAGAGACAAGATCCCACTCATCCTATATATTCACATAAAGGTTGTGCGTAGTTTTCTGGAATGTCTGTTCAGAACTTCTCTCAGTTATTAGTTATCAGTCACATTAGGACGAATCCCTTGACAGCCTCATTTTTTACAAGATCTAACAATGGATCCTAACTGTCCAAATCTAACATGTTAACGTTCCAGATTTTATAAACCAAAAACAAATATTTGATCGGTATCCATACCTGCCGAGATTGGGGTATACCCAGATTAACTGGGTTATACCCATTTTATTCCCATCCAAACTAGTGTGCTAAGGGGTGTCTAAAAGGTGTTAAAAACCAAATTGCCCATACTAAAAAACCATGCCGACTAAAACATATTCAAAAAAAAATTCAAAATCTTTCTTCAAAACTCTAACCATACATGATGAGATCGAAAAAAAAAAAAAAAAAAAAAAAAAAACGAAGAATCAAAAGCAGATCGAAAGTCGGCAAGGTTTTTTTTTGTCGGCATGTTATAAGGTTGAATACCGTGCCGACTTTTCATCTATAAAATCAGTAGTTATAGGGTCGGTACGGTATTCAACCTTATACCCTGCCGACTATATTTTAGTCGGCACGATATTCATCCTTATACCTTGTCGACTATAGTTTAGTCGGCATGTTATTAAATTAATACCTTGACGACTAATCATTTTTAACTGTATGTCAAAAATTCTATAGTTGGCAGGGTATTTTTTATCGACCTTGCTGACTATAAGATAGCCGGCAAGGTAAGAAATCAACAAGATGCCGACTAGTGAAGCATTTACAACAGTCTCTTGTGTGTCAAAAATAATAAAGTCGACATCTTCTTCATTCATCGACCTTGCCGGCCATAAGTTGTCGGCATGTTCTTCATCCGCAGACCTTGCCGGCCAAAGTTAGTCGGCATGTTCTTCATTCGTCGACCCTGCCGACTTTTGATAGTTTCAAAACTAAAAGTGTTGAATTCTTCTTTAATTTTGAGTATGATTTCATACCTAGCTTTGCAATCCTCTTTTTAGAAGTGTTATGCTTTCATTTCCGTTGAAAAAAATATTCTCGAAAGAAAAAAAATTCGTCAAATATCTTCCCAATTGAGTTCAATAAAAAAAAAATAATTCATAACTTAAATTCATGATTTCAAAAGTTTTAATCTAAACTCAATTAATTAAGTTAATCAGATTTTTTAGTGTTAATTAAACTAGGGTATATTAGACATTTAGAAAATACAAGGTTAAGGGGTGGCTTGATTTTACTTCATAATGACCAAATTTTATCTTATTGGGTGTACCCCAATTAGTTTGGGTATACCCCAATCTCGCCAGGTATTCATATAACCCGATAAGAATTTCAGTGAATTTATTTCCTTTTTTTCTCTTGGCATTTTCGTTGAGTTTTCTTCCCCCTCTCTTTAGATATGTGCTGCAACGAGGTCACCCTCGTGGCAGTCACCATAAGGGCTCACCTTATGTGAAAAAAGCAGTCATATGGGTGTGAAAAAACCCGGATTGCCCATTTCAGTATGAGATGATCTTGGTCGTGTTTATTCTCTGATCCAACGACTCACATCAGACTGTAGAATCTTGTCAAATATGAGACTTTCAATGATCCTCCGTTAAATATAAATTCTAAGAATCCTAAAAAGGTACTCTCTCATTCTCTAAAAGATAGGCTTATTTCCTTATTTGGATATGTCAAAAAAAGACAGGCTTGTTTCCATATGTGAAAAGTCAAATGTTATGATTTTATTAGTATACTCATAGAGGGACCACTTTCTCTTTCTCCCTTTTCTTCTTAATATTAAAGGGGACCACTTCTCTCTCTCATCTCTCTTATAACAAATGAGTGGGAACGATGTTAGATTAAGAAAAAACATGAAATAGTGGCTACAATGATTGGTTTTCTTAATTTTTGTGAAAATAAAAAAAACTTTATCTTTTAGAGACGGAGAGAGTATCTCTTAAGGTGGGTTTTGGAGGTAGAATTTTAAAGATGGGATTTATGGGTCCAGGGGATTTGGTGGAATTACATTTCCCTCGGTACGTTTGGTTGCCCAAATCCCTGGAATTACGTTTCCGACAGGATTCACTTTTCCGGCAAATCCTCCATATGGAGTCCGACCCTCCCCTAAGATTTGCTGGGAAACTTATCAGGGGATTTATGGGTCCACTTTTTTTTTACTCCAAATTCCATATATATACAATTTTAAGATTCTTAGGGCAATTCCAAACAACACATGAACTTTAACATAAGAAAATTTTCTGAATCCTAGGAATCTCAACTGCGTTACCAAATATGCGAGGGATTTACATGAATCCCAGAATTTATAATCCCGTAGGGTTATCGATTCCTTGAAATTGTGAATTCTGCGAACAAACCCACCATTAATGAAAAATGGGAAATCTACAAAAGGGTCACACATTTAAGACCCGATTTGCAAAAGGGTCACAGTGCTACGAACAATTAACAAAAAGGTCCTACTTTCGTTAGATTAGGCGTTAACCGGGTGGGTCCCACGAAGTCGAGTTAAATGATAATGTCGGATTACCAATATGTCCCTGACCTAACCAGACCCGATCTGTAACCGTAGATCGCCTACATGTTTGTAACACCCCGTGTTTTTAGCATGGCGCATGCTAAAAGATGCGCCATTTGCTTGTGATGAAGCTTCATCCAAAGCTTCCGCAGCGTGAAAAAGGTGGATTGGCTTAAGGCCAATACCGCGCCAAAAATGGCGCATTATGTTTGGCATTGGGCCAGGGCAATGTTGCATCATCATGATGCATTAGGCGATTGGGTAGGTGGGCTCGATCTTACAAATGAAATCATTGTGCAATAAAAGCGAAGCTTGATCGGAAGACCGGGTGATACGCAATCATTGTACGCAATCGTTGTGTGTAATCATTGTGCAACAGACAGAACAATTGGTGCACAATCATTGTGCGGCAGACGGAGGCAGTGGTGCACAATCATTGTGCAATAGAACGGAGACTTCGGCAATCATTGCCGGTCCTTGAAAATTCATGGCAACGGCCATGAATAGTGAAGCATGTCAATATGCTCCCCTTTTCATACTTGTAGAAATTCCATTAAGACATATATAGGGAGGAGTAGTTGGTTGAAGGTGCATATGCGGACTATGTACCAAGTAAGCTTCATAGCTTAGCCGGGAAGAGCATAAATGATGCCTAAGGCTCATTTATAGTTTCGTAGCCTTTCGAAGAGGGTATTTGATGCGTTGGCATCACTATGCCACGGCAGCGGACCCGATGATGCATAATCATTATGCATCTTGGCGGAATGGCCTTATACGGACCAGGCCATTACGTTTTGTTAGGCCACAGCCTTGCAAACGATTTGGTTTAATTTTGTCCCTTCACGGATGAACTACTGATGCAGTGGCTTGATCCCTTTAGAGTAGGGAAGGGTACGTGGCAGCCGCAATGAGTTGCGGCATTGCCGGTCCAAGCCACGTTGGCCCCTCATATCATCTAAGCTCGGTAGCTCGACGAGAGATGATTGTGGCGGTGATGAGGCTTAGTTGCATGCCGGTAAGTGGATGCTCATACTTCCTATCAAGTTATAAAGAGATGGTAAGCGAGGTAACGTGGGAAATGGCAAGGGCTTGGTGTGCCTACGCTAAAGTCTAAGGCTTATGCCTGGACAAGACACGGCAATGTGACGGTTGCTCGGCTAGCTAGGAAATTCATTTATGAATTCCCTACATAAAATAAAGCCGTAGACGCATGAAAAATGCATTGGCATTGGCCTTATGGCCTTAAACCCTTTTGCGGGACAAGGGTAAGTTGGAACAGTGTGGAAGCTAAGTTAGCTGCGTCATGCTCCACGAGCATGCTTGCAAGGGCAATTGGACGTGCATTTGCCTAGCTTTGAGGCCCGATCGTAGCTTCAAAATGGCGCACCGGGAGTTACGGCTGCGGGGCAACGCGCCAAAGGCGTAATTTTCCTGGTCCGTCACAGATGGTATCGAGCAAGTTCCGAGAAAACTCTAGGGACTTGTGCGGAGTGGACTCATTGGCGAGTGTTTTCCTTGATGGAAACATAAAGTTGGAGAGTAGGCCAACTTTTGCGCGGGAAAGAGTTTGTAACCCGCTTTGCCGAGTTACTATGAGAATCGAGTTGAGCTTGTTCAATCTTTGTGAGATTGCACGGCCTAAGTGGCACCCCACTTACGAGTGGATATCCGGAAGACCGTGCAGGACGGTGGGTAGACAATGGGACCGGGATCATCCCCACACGTTGGCACAGGCCAAGGGTGTGCGTTGTCGAGCCGGCTAGCATCCCACTTACAGTGGCAGCCTGGATGACCGTCGGGACGGTGGGCAAGCTGAATCTTGATCCAACACGATCTTGTGCTAAAATTTTGTCATTTTGATGACACCTTTCAACTTGTGAACCTTAGGGACTTCTGAGTGCGTAGTATGGGATGCGCATTCGGGATACAGTCGAGATATCCTCTTGGCACCGGCCAATTGCGATTCTTGGTTTAGTTGTGGGCACTTTTGGATCCACAGGCGGGTGGTATGGGACATGTGCTCGAGAAGATCTAAATTGTTGTTCATGACAACTTGAAGAAACCCCAGTGATTTACGAGCATACGGTATGGGACTTTTGCTCATGGAATCCAACTGCAGAGATTGTCCACAATAGCTTTGGTTTTGAATTTCGGGGACGAAATTCTTTGAAGGGTGTGATAATGTAACACCCCAGTGTTTTTAGCATGGCGCATGCTAAAAGATGCGCCATTTGCTTGTGATGAAGCTTCATCCAAAGCTTCCGGCGTGAAAAGGTGGATTGGCTTAAGGCCAATACAGCGCCAAAAAATGGCGCATTATGTTTGGCATTGGGCCTATAGGGCCAATGTTGCATCATCATGATGCATTAGGCCATTGGGTAGGTGGGCTCGATCTTACGGGCTTGAAATCATTGTGCAATAAACGAAGCAATCGAAGAAGACGGTGGTACGCAATCATTGTACGCAATCGTTGTGTGTAATCATTGTGCAACGAGACAGAACAATTGGTGCACAATCATTGTGCGGGGAGGACGGAGCAGTGGTGCACAATCATTGTGCAATAGAACGGAGACTTCGGCAATCATTGCCGGTCCTTGAGAAATTCATGGCAACGGCCATGAATAGTGAAGCATGTCAATATGCTCCCCTTTTCATACTTGTAGAAATTCCATTAAGACATATATAGGGAGGAGTAGTTGGTTGAAGGTGCATATGCGGACTATGTACCAAGTAAGCTTCATAGCTTAGCCGGAAGAGCATAAATGATGCCTAAGGCTCATTTATAGTTGCGTAGCCTTTCGAAGAGGGTATTTGATGCGTTGGCATCACTATGCCTGGCGCGGACCCGATGATGCATAATCATTATGCATCTTGGCGGAATGGCCTATACGGACCAGGCCATTACCGTTTTTGTTAGGCCACGACCTTGCAAACGATTTGGTTTAATTTTCTGTCCCTTCACGGATGAACTACGGTCTGTGCTTGATCCCTTTAGAGTAGGGAAGGGTACGTAGGCAGCCGCATGATGAGTTGCGGCATTGCTTAGGTCCAGCACGTTGGCCCCTCATATCATCTAAGCTCGGTAGCTCGACGCGAGAGATGATTGTGGCCAGACTTGATGAGGCTTAGTTGCATGCCAGTAAGTGGATGCTCATACTTCCTATCAAGTTATAAAGAGATGGTAAGCGAGGTAACGTGGGAAATGGCAAGGGCTTGGTGTGGCCTACGCTAAAGTCTAAGGCTTATGCCTGGACAAGACACGGCAATGTGACGGTTGCTCAGCTAGCTAGGAAATTCATTTATGAATTCCCTACATAAAGGTAAAGCCAGAGACGCATGAAAAATGCATTGGCATTGGCCTTATGGCCTTAAACCCTTTTGCGGGACAAGGGTAAGTTGGAACAGTGTGGAAGCTAAGCTAGATGCATCATGCTCCACGAGCATGCTTGCAAGGGCAATTGGACGTGCATTTTCCTAGCTTTGAGGCCCGGATCGTAGCTTCAAAATGGCGCACTTGGGAGTTACGGCTGCATGGGCAACGCGCCAAAGGCGTAATTTTCCGGTCCGTCACAATGTTGATCTCGAGAATAATCTGTACGGGAGAAGATTTGTCCATAACAGATAAGGTTCTCTTCCTCTTCGTACTCGCCTCTTTCATTCTAGGGTTATTAGTTTTTCTCTCTTCGCGGCAAAAAAGGCGATCGAAGTAAAGGTTCACTCGATCAAAATAGAGTGAATTAGATCAATAACAGTGAGGGTTTTCTAATAGTTAGTTCGTGTATATATAATGATGAAGGTCGGTTAGTCATGGCGATTTTGTTTGGTTACGTTAATGGTGGATATGAAGACAACGAGCTTGAACGATTGTTTACTAACAAGATCAAGTCGCAATGTACGCAAACATAATGAGGTTGGTAATCGAGGAAACCCTTTTCCTGATTTTTAATTTTGTCTTTGTAAACCCTAATTTAGAGGAAATGGGAATTTAGGGATTTTTTTCTCATAAACCCTTATTAGGGAAAATTGGTCTAATAAAGATTATGGGATGTTATCTGATAAGGTTGATTGTTGTGTTTATGATGTGCAGGAAATATGTGAAGAACCCAGTGAGAAGTTTTAGGGTTGAACAATCTGATACAAACAAGGTTAGGTTTTTTGATAATGTTAGTGTGAATTGTGGGGGATTAAATGGCTTTAGTGATGTTGTTCATGCCGCATATCGGTTACCACCAATCAAGAAGGTTAACCTAACCCTGGTTGATGGGACAGACCTATTTTACATTGGTAGTAATGATGAATTTTATGAAATGTGGGATAAAGGAGTAGTTGAAGATGATGGGTATATTCATCTTTACATGAATACTACCCACAGGAAGGTTCCTCTTAGTGATGAGTTCCTGAAAGTTACGGTTTGTCGGTTGCACAAAGTTGTTATTCAACACCTAAGAAGGCAAAAACTACTTCATTTCTACATATTGAAAGAGATGCACCACCAGTCCTCTTGACCCATCAAGTTTCTTAACACCAAAGAAGAGGTTGTTGTATAGTAAATCACCTGAGCTATTAAGGAGAAGTCCTAGGTTGGTTTCTAAGTCTATTGCTGAGTCATTGGGAGTGGTAAGAAATCCTTATTTGTCAATGTGGATGATGATGAGGTTGTAGATGGTGAAACATCGGTTGAAGCAACAAACATCACATGGTGGAGTATGACAACAATATACAACTGACAAATAATGATATAGATGTGTGTCATCCCATTGATGACTTGTAGAAGCCCATATTGTGATGATGCGAAATGGGTATTGAAGTATATACAGAATTTGTCAACAACTATTTTGGTGGAGTAGACTCTTTCGATTACTTACATCCACAACTTGTATAAGAAAAAGAATGCGAGTAATCTTTCTATCTCACTATTTTGTTTTTCTACATTCCTCTTGTATGCATTTAACTTGTCTCACTTTTGTTGTAGATGAAGCAAGTAATGTTATTGAGAATGATGACCCAAAAGGAAAGACAATAGTTGTTCATGAACCATCTGATGCTGAAAGTGGGGAAAGCTCTAATAGCTCTGATTCTGAAGTTGAAGAATGTGCTTTATCAGTCCAAGATATTGCAGAGGATGATGGGGAGAGAACAGTTTGGATCCATCAGTATGAGCAAGTTTGGGGGCCACATGTAGAAGATGCCGAAAGAACATGTGACTTTGATGATGATACTGGTAATGCTGAACAATTTATAGATGTTGATACAATGTTTGTGGGTATGGAGTTTATGGATAGGAAAGATTTTAAGAATCACTTAAGGGGATATGCGATCAAGAAAAAATTTCAAAGATGTTGAGGCCCAATGATGCGAAAGGATTAAGGTTAATTGCAAGTATAAAAAGTCTCAGAATTGTAAATTTTTATATATGCAAGTGTTAGAAGTCATGAACCCACTTTCATTGTCAGAAAGATGAATTTGGAGCATACATGTGTCACAGAAGGTGTAACCAAAAACAAGACAGCTAATGCAGAATTTGTAGCACAATTTTTGTATGACAAGTTGAAGAATGGAGATCCAATGCCAGTTCCATATACTTTGCAAGATCAATTCCACAGCTCTCATAATACCAGTGTTCCATATCATGTGGCTTGGAGAGCTAGAACCAAGACATTAGAAAGAGTAAATGGAAGTTATGATGATTCATATAAACTGGTTCCAGCTTTTTGTGATATGGTGGAGAAAACCAATCCTGGTTCTCTAACAAATTACACATATGGAAGGTGAGTTGTTCTTGTAACATTGTTTGTAGATTCATTAACTTATTTTTAAACATTAATGCATATAATTAGTGGCTTATATAAACTGTTTCATTTTTCTATTGCAGTGTTGATAACTGCTTTGAGTCCATGACAATTGCTTTTGCAGCACCACTGAAGGCATTTCATGATGGTTGTAGAAATGTTGTTGGATTTGATGCTTGCCATTTGACTGGAAAACATGGTGGGTGTCTGATGGCAGCAACTGCTTTGGATGCAGAAAATAGAGTAGTGCCATTAGGTATTATGGTAACTAGAAATGAAGTAGGTGAGAATTGGTACTGTTTTTGAAATGGTTGAAGCCTTACATTATCAATCACCCTAGAGGAAAGTTAACTTTTATCTCGAGACGGACAAAAAGGGTTGTTAGAGTCCATTTACTGCATTATTTCGGGATCATTTTCAAAGATCTTGCTTTCAAAGTTGGTTTAACTTGGTTAAGCATTCATTTTGTTATTTTCATTTGTAGTTGTTTGATTTTCATTGTTTGATTTGATTCTTCTTGTTCATATGAAGACATATGTATGCAAATTTCAAGAAATATTACAAAGGTTCAAAGCTACATCAACTTGTCTGGTGAGTCTTTGCCTTATGTTACAAGGAAAGACATTGGAAGGTAATGATTGGTCTTTATTCCTTAATTTGTTTTGTTTGTTGACATTATTTTGGTTACTTGAGTCATTATGTTTGAATGACCAGGCCAATATGGATGACCTTTTGAAGTTGTCTCCATCTCTGCTTGAATATATGATGAGGGAAAACCTTGAGCAGTGGTCTAGGGCCTTCTATGACCAATCCACTAGTTCGAGCACACTAACAAGAACTCCACGTGAGTCCTTCAACAACATGGTTGGCCCAATGAGAGACAAGCCCATATGTACTCTTGGAATGATGTATGGTCAACTCATAATGGGTATGTTTTATAAAAGAAGAGGCGAGGCTGATAAGTTAGAGCTTGGACGGTTGGTGCCCGATGTTTTGAAGGCGATTAAGAACATAGAAAATTGCACAGCTCACTTGAGAGTTAATGGAGTTGTCTATGGAAGGTTATATGAGGTGAGGAACATTGAAACAAATGCTCTGTTTCAAGTTGACATTGTTCGAAGACTTGCGAGGTTGTGTTCAATGGCAACTTAGAGGAATCCCTTGCATACATGTTGTATGTGTATTGATGGATATGAGAATCAACCCAGGTGAGTGAGTTTTCATACCTTCTCTGTACTTTTTTTGATATCAATGCTCATTTATTATTATTGATTGTGTCTTGAACTTATTGAATGCTCGTTGATTTAATGCTTTTATGTTGTACCGGTGGTAGTTATTGTGACAAGTGTTATCTTGTTGATGCATTGAGAGCTACATATGCTCACTGAAATGGGTCTACTACTAGAGAGAAGAGTGGGATGAGGTAATATACAAATTTTACTACTTTACTACAAATTTACTTCCTCACATGCAATGTTCGTCTTTTAACATGTGACTTTCTTGGCATGACCTTTTAGGTAATTTACTTTATAGGGAATCTTTAACTTTATGTGGAAAATATATTTTAATATTTAGGGTTTCCCCATTCACTACTTATAACATCCTTATCTCTTTCTTTTTATTCTTTCTTCATCTCTTTCTATTTTTCTTCATCCTCTCTTCATTTCTTTGTCTGTATCATTGTGCGACGGAAGACATGGTTGTCATGAGACCTCCAATTGACATTAGAAAACCAGGGAGGCCTTGCAAGAAAAGGAAAAGGGCTTATGATGAAGGTCACACCGAGAAGAAAGTTAGAAGTTGTACCGAGATGCAAGTCAATTGGACACAACATCGAACATGTCTTTGGTGTACCGGTTGGGTCTAATCCAAAAGCAAAAGAGGCGGAGAACCATGGTTCAAGGAGGATCTCACTCCACTTCTTATCCGGATCCGGTTGAGCTTAGTACCACCGGGAGGGCTAGAGGAGGAAAGAGAGGAGGAAGAGGAGGAAAGAGAGGAGCAACGTTGCATCATCTTTTTTCTTTGAAGCATCATCTCAACCAACAAATAATACTGCTCTGGTGCATCATCATCTTCAACTGCAGGTGGTAGAGGTTCAAAGAGGTGGAAGAGGTGCAAGAGGTGGAAGAGGTGCAAGAGGTGCAAGAGGTGGCGTGTCTGGGTGTGTTGGTGGTTGCAAGTGCATCAAACATTGACACGGGACATTGACGTGTTGGTGGGGTGAGTCAAACACCGACACACGGACTTTCTGAGTTCCTAAACCAAAAGCAAATGAGATGCATTCCAAATGGGCTCTTGAATGAAGTGTTGCTTGCTCAATGAAGTGTTGAGGTTAGCTTATATGTAGGTCTAAGTTTTATGTTTTAACTAAACTTTTTTATTCCGCTTACAGTTGCGAGCGGTTGGTTAACTTGGATTATGATGGTTGTGTTTATGCTATGTTAATATGAAGTTGGATTCAGTCTAATTTTCTTCTTTTATTCAAACTTTTGGTCATTACATTACATTTGTAGATCTCCAATTTGCTTGCATAAATCATCATCTGTTTTACATTGGATCTTGCGGCATTGAAAATAGCATCGACAACCATTGAAACTCAAGACAGTTGGAGCATTTGAGGTAAGCAATGTTATAGTTGTGTACATTTTGCAAAACAAAAGCATCACGAGTTCCCTTACACTTCTTTTTCTTGCGTGTGCTTGGTTCCTCCATGGACAGCTTGTTGTGCATATGGTTCTTGTCACCACAAGCAAAGCGAGATGAGGAGTTGGGAGATGAGCTGGAATTGCTTTTTTGGGTTTGTGGCATCGCAAACCACTCAAAGTATGAGCCGGATGGAGCATCGCAAGAACTTCTCTCCAACATGATCATCGGTTTGAGCTTTCAACAACTTCCTCACTCCATTGCAAGGTACATTCTTACACCTTGAATAGATCCATGGACAATCAATAGGATCATGCATACCAATCTCACATAAACAACAAATGCTAGTGTTGTCGCTTTGATATAACTACTGCACTGCTTGATGCCTCATCTCGAATTGCAGGACCACTCAGTTTTGCCACCACCCATTTGTTGTTTGAACACTATACCTTTGTTGTTTGTTGGAATGGAAAATGTTTGTTGGAATGGATAATGTTTGTTGGAATGGAAAAATGAGTATACACATGCTCGCTTGAATATAAAGAAAAGAAGAAATGAAATCGGGCCGTTGGGAACGAGTCGATTTTCGATCTCATAAAACTTGGCCACGTCACCAGGTCTCCACGTCGGTGAGTGTCCACGTCACCTCGAAGTCGCGAGTGTCCACGTCACCGAGTCTCAAACGGGTTGGGTTAAATGGTCAATCTATGGTTAAAGACCTTGATTGAAATGAAGGGTATTTTGGAGAAATTTAACCCGGTTTTTTCCCCCTACAGTTATCTCGGCCATAGTGTGACCCTTTTGTAAACCATTAACAAAAGTATGATCGTTTTGTAATTCAATTAACAAAAGTAGGACCTTTTTGTTTATGGCCCATGTCAAATTTGTAGAATTACGGGAAAAAGTCTCTGTAATCTTCGTGTGGACTTGCATGTCAAATTTGTTGCCATGTTAGTGTATCAATTGGTAATATTTTATTCAGTGCACTCACCCATTAATTTGATTTATTTATTAAAAAATTTGTACAGCCCCTACCCCGCAAACCACTCCAAAACCATTGTGAGTTGTGACTCATGAGGTGGCTCAACTGACCTTCTTGAATCATTTGTTAGACCCATCAGGAATCAAATCAACAACCGATATAATTACTTTTTATTTTTTTACAATTTCCTCTCTATCTACTTTCCTATTTAGAATATAAAAGTTGGAATAATTTGCTTGACTTGAGTGGTCGGAAGTGGAACCACTTCTTAAGTCGTACCTCGGTCTTTTTTTATATATATACCACCGCTCACGAACTCTTTATAGGTCCAGAAGCAGTCGTCCATTAGCGTACGAGTGGCAGACCAAGAAAAACAAAAAGGTAAACAGAATCTCCGTAAATGATCAATGGCTATCATAGTGCTAGGTGGGAAAATTTTCTTTTAAGCTATACACTAAACGCGTTAAATAACCGAACTTAATGTCGGATATTCTTTCCAGAAACCCACTAATTTGGTAGATAAACGTACTGATTTAATAAGGGTTTAATCGGAGCACTTGTCAAAAACTCGAGTTCTTAGCCTGTTGGTTTCTCTTTCTTACACCTTGTTTGTTTACTCATGAATCATCTGAGTCGTCTGCGTCTACTGAAATCACCGACTTGAGTCAGATCTAACTCAATATGTTTGTTTTGAGTCAGATCTGACTCAACTGACTCAAAAATATGTTAGTCAGTGGTTTGGTCCCATGAGTCAGGGGTATTTTATTACCCGACTCGAACAGGTCCGAGTCAGAAGTTAGGTCTGAGTCAGAGGTCGAGGCAGATCTGACTCAAAGTAGAAAACAAACGAGTCGACCGCTGACTCGGTAGCGAGTCGAGTTGACTGATTTCAGACCAGCCGAGTCAGCTGCAAACAAACAAGGTGTTACTCTCATTCGCATTCTAAATAGGTGAATAGGACATTGGGTTACTTAACCGGACGGAGCCCGGACTGCTGGGTTGGGGAGGCAAAAATCCTTCCTGCAATCCTATCTGTTAAGCCAGTTGCGCGGGGAGGCAAACGAAGGATAAAATAGGCCTACCCATTCCATTCACTTTTTTATTAGACAAAATGGGTAAAATTTTATTGTGGAAATGGTGCCGGAGGTTTACAAATGAAGCAGAATCTTTGTGGAGAGTCCTTACGGCAAAAAAGTATGGGCTTGCGAAGAATAAGTGGGATACCAAGAATATTAGATTATCATATGGTAGTTCAGGAAATGGGACACTTTTCTGGACATATCATTGGATCGGGGATGACACGCTTCAAATAGAATTTCTCAATATGTTCAGAGTATCAAAGGAAAAATACCACAACCGCTCATATCATCTAATCAAGAGATGATTGCGGCATGTTGGCCTCTCATATTATCTGGCTCGTTATGGTGATGAAAGACATGATTGTGGCCATACTTGATGAGGATAGTTTCATTCCATTGCTTGGATGCTGATACATCTTATCAAGGCGTTCGACGTAGGCATGTTCCAATAATGCATTTGGCATGGCCATGAAAGTAAGTCATATCGGTTTGCAAGTAGCGGTGCTTGCATGAGCCTAAGGGAGAAGGAGTTAGGCCGTCAATGGCCTATCTGAATTTCCAAGCATGCCTTATGCCTAGACAAAAACCGGAAGCCAATGATGCATGCAAGGTGCATCTGTCATAGCCTTCAAGGCTTTAAACCCTTCGCAAAACAAGGGTAAGTTGGAACGATGTGGAAGTTAAGTTAGTTGCATCATACTCCACGAGCATGCTTGCAAGGGCAAATGAACGTGCATTTTCATAGCTTTATGATACGAAACGATATGTTTCTTATTCACGCGCGGCCAGCAGCTCAAGCTCAAAAGGTCATGATTCTAGGAACCAACAAACCAAACAATAACAGTTTTCTTAGTATTTTTCTTATTAATTTTCAATGAATGAAAAAGGCCTATTTATAGGCTACATTACTTGGAAAATAAGAAAACAAACCCTAAAAAGACTACTTTTAATATAAATACTAATTCTAATAAAATACCTATTTTTCATAACAAAAATTATTAATAAATTAAATAACTAAATACTAAACTATAAAACTTGTTGTTGTCGCGCTTTGCAATGGCTAGCCAAGGTGGTTTCCATAACTTGGATAGGCTTGACCCATATAATGGACCAACAAGATCAAATATGCTCCAGTGCCGTACGTATCGGGTCAACAACGTTTACATGACCGATAAGACGTGGTCTTATCACTTTAAGGCCCAGATTATATCATCATTATGGCGCATCGGGAAATTATGTTCTGCGAGCCTAGGCGCGCCATGCGTAATTTTCCGGTCTGTCACAATGCCGCTAAACAAAGATGAGTACCTCAACCATAAGAGATAGATTTTTCATGAGTCAGTGAAAAATCCATTATATCCTCCAGCGTTGTTGATGATAAATCATCAGGAAAAATGTCAAAGTTGATATGAGTATTGCGACAATTATCAAAATTAATATTCTCACCAAGGAGTGCTACACTTGATTTTTCATCGTTAGTAGAATCATAGTGATCAGATGTTTCATCAAGAGTTGCAAAAACCCTTGTTGTCGGTGTATTTTCGACGATTTGTGCACTCATTAGCAAAATGACCAAAGCCTTTACACTTGAAGCACCTTGGCATATCCTCTTCATCAATGTCGACAATATCCCTTTTTTAGGAGGAACACGATCATGAGGCTTAACTGATGATATGGGTTTGTCTTTAGTGAAGCGTTTACTTCTCTTCAAAAGAAGATCTCTAAACTGTCTTATGATCAGAGAAACTGAATTGTCAAGATCTTCAACTGATGATTCTGTTTCAATCGGATCATTCACAGAGATGTAAACACTTTTACTTTTATCAAGTAAATCAATGTTCCTTTGTGCTTTCAACGAAATATCCTTTCCATCTTTGGATAGACGTTCAAGAAAAGTGGTATATTGTTACACGTCACTCATGTGGCAAGAACCCATATTTAGTGTTGCTAAATTTTTGCCACAGCTGTGGCAACAACTTGGGTGGAAAAAAGTAATTTCCACACCTTTAATGCAGTGTAGCAAAAGCTGGATTTCATGCAACACCAAACGGTGAGGCAATAGCATGAGGCAAAACATAACGCAAGTGCAATTCAGGCTGAAGAAAGTGGAGGGCTCAATTATTGGAAATGTCAACCATAAAAAGTAAAATTTGTGAGCCATTCCCAAATCTCAATCCATTTAGACACACAAAAACTTGTCACTTTTGAGAAAAAATCAAGACCACCATTGCATAGTAAACCTAACAATACGACTGACAAGAAATGAAGAATTTTTATTTTTGAATTAACTTAGTGAACTACTGCATTTCTCTGTCGATGAATCGGTGATGCCTATGTATAACATATTATGTAAGTGTCTAGTTTATAAGACAAAGAAGAAGGTAAACAAAATGGGATCGATATGTTATCTTACCCAAGCTACAATAATATGCTCCCCTGTTGATTTCAAATTGCCTATTGGTTTTGTGCCAGTTAAGATCTCCCACAGTACAACCCCAAAGTTCTAAACTTTGGATTTTAAAGTTTGTTGACCAGTCATTGCATACTCCGGTGTATAATAACCATATGTAACCATAACTCTCATGGACAACATGAGTGGTGGCCCCAACAAGACCGAGTTTGGCCAACCCAAAATCAGATAGTGTAGGATGGTATTCCTCCCCAAGCAAAATATTTAAGAATTTTAAATCTTGGTGTATATATATAACATACTTATGACTCAACATACAATTCAATCTCTTACTCTAACAACCTCTAATTCATGGACAAAACATAAACTGAAGTGCTTGAAGGAATTAGGAGACTAGAGATTGACATAAAACATCGAGAATCTGCAATCATATATTCTAGCGAGAGAAATGAGTGTATTTTCCACAAAGTAACAAAACACTAAAGATAACCGATACTCATAATCATTTGCAAGGGTCAACAGAACGATAGCTTATTAAGCAGATATCTGCTATACGGATCAAGTCTCCTAGAGGCATTCGGGTATGGACTAAGTAAACAAGTAATCCTAAAAATTGTTGGAACAACCATTTGTTTTATTTAGATACATAATAATATCTACAATTCTACCCGAATCTTAAAATAATTCAAGATCCGGGCAGAAAATCGATGGAAATACTAAGAAAAACAATGGAAAGATAAAAGATAACCGTCAAATAAATCGAAATTGAAGAAGATAACTGCTTTTTATTTAAGATAGAGTTGCAGAGCAAAATAGGGGTACCTTGCTTTTTCCGATATAGGGATGAACGTTGTCCACGTAAATAACTGCTTTTTGTTTCTTTTCTAATTTAGCTCACAAAAATTATAAAAATAAAAGGTTAATAAATATTTTTTGAGACTCAAAAAATTAATATATCATTATACCTTTTGCCTTATGTACGTGATAAAAACTATACTTATCGCCACATCACTAAATACTGTGTGGCGAGAACTTATTTTTTTCCTCAATTATTCATAAATGTGGCAAAAACTCTTACTTGCAGAGGTGGGCCTGAGGGCGTGCAGGCCGTGCGACCGCACATGGCCCAGCTCTGACGAGGGCCTTTTTATTTATTTTCCATCCCAATAATCACTTGCAGAGGCGGGCCTGAGGGCGTGCAAGCCGTGCGACCACACATGGCCCAGCTCTGCCGAGGGCCTTTTTATTTATTTTCCAGCCCAATAGTCATATACACCAATCCATTAAAAAAAAAAATCGTCCAGCCCAATAGTCATACACACCAATCCATTAAAAAAAAAAAAATCGTTACCGTGCCAAGATTCGAACACATAACCTTAGGGTTAAGGAGTTACCTAACCAATCAATTCACTGAGCAATCATTTGTTACTAATTCAAAATGGACCATATTTAATTAGATCTAATAATATTACCTCCTAAAAGTAATATGTACATCACCCATGGCTATGTCGTTTGAGTTCTCGTTGAGTATTTTTTATTGACATCAACAAAAGAAATTTTTATTTAATACTTTCATTTTTTTCTATATAAAATATGAAACCTATTATGAAGGATCCAAGAAAAGAGTTTTGAGGGCTCACAAGATGACAAAATCGGGTTATGAAATAGCAATCAACAAAACTCCATATCTAACTATTTTTTGTGATGATTAAAATGCTCCATGAATTATAAAATTAAATTCATTATCTTTTCCTTCTCTTTTAAATCATAAATCATGATGAAGATGATGACCATAAAAAAATCCTATTATTCTTCTTCTTTTTCTTCTCCGTCGTGATGAAGATGACAATCATAAAAAGAAAAAACTAAGAAAACTCATCACTTATTTTTGCAAAAAACAGATTGATACTTTTTCTACAGCTTGGGAAAATTCATATTTTCCAAATAGACAGATTCGGTATACGGTTGGGAAAACTCATATTTCCCCGTGACAATTTCCCAAACCAGAGATCTACGGGTTGGAAAATTCATACTTCCCAACCGTAGGCAGTTCAGCCTACGGTGGGGAAAATTCATATTTCCCCACCGTAGGTTGTCTACGGTTGGGAAAATTCATACTTCCCAACCGTAGACAGTTAAGCCTACGGTTGGAAAAATTCATATTTCAAACCGTAGATACTTCAAATCAAGTTTTCAAAAAACCCACCCGATCGATTCCGCTTATCCATGCATTGAAACCAATTAAATAAGATGAGCTTTTGATTTTTACCTTATTTAAGTTATTGCCGGTGGATTAAATGTTGTTAATTGATAGTGAATTATTTTGAGAATTGACGATTAATCGAAGAAATAAGCGATGGAGGTGATGGGGAAGAAGAAAATGGAAGAATTAAAGGAGAGACATGAAAACAAATTAGTTTTAGGTTTTCAATATTTTAATAGGTTAAGGGTATTTTAGTATTTTTCTTATGAATTAAGTCCTCTTATCTTCATTGTAGGATATTTGAATCCTTATGAGCCCTCAAAACTCTTTTCTTAAAGCCCCTATAATAGGTTTCTAAAATATGCATTAATACCGTTATTTAGCGTAAGTTTTTTTTAGTGCATCCGTCCATAATGCTACAAATTAAATAAAAATCATCCACACTTTTTGCTTATTGTTGTTACAAAGTATTCGACATTGTAGAAGGGCCTTACGAAAAATTTCGCACAGGGCCCTTCCAGACAGAGGATCGGCTCTATTTTCTTGCGAGAAATTTTTTGATACGGCGCAACTTTTGATGAGGGCCTAAGGGACCAACTGGAATGTGCCATTTGACTGTTTCTAACTGATTCCACCTCTAATTATTTATACTAGTAAGGCCACATGTGCGATGCACATGCTTAAATTTGATCATTTTAATTACACCAAATTTGATAAGAATGAAAAAAAAAATTATTAAAATAAAATTTAATATTCTTGTTTGTACTCATTACATAGATAATTCAAAGAGCTTTGCAAATATACTAATTTTGCGAAAATCCGATATGTATTTTGAAAGATATCTAAGTTTTAAATTTTTTGATTTATTTTTAAAACAATGGCATTCCTGTGAATAAACAAACATTGATTCAATGTACTTTTTTAACCTTGAATACATATGTATAGTAGTGATTGATATTTAAGGTCATATTAGTAATATCAAGGTTACACCAAGCTATTTTGTCATTTTGTGACCAACCAAAATACCTCTTTTCTTTATATTAGTAAGATTTATGAGAAGAATATTCCCGTTGTTCATCAAAATCTGTTTCTCTACGGATCTCCTCGTTTTCATCTCTCCGTGATCAATTTAATTACTCAGATCTTCATATTCCAACACTACATGTCACAAGAACTAGGGAACTTCCACCTTCATATCTCTCAATCCAGATCCATCATCACCACTTAATTCTTTGCATAACTATTACCACCTCCATATTCCCCATTTCAAATCTTGTTCATTGAGTCAATTTAAACAGTTCAGGAATTAAAAGCAACTTCGCTAAGTATTAAATCTTATTCAAAAATGAAGAATTTAACTATCAAACCCATGACCTAAAAACCTCTCCAAACTCTCTGCTGATGATCATAGCGAATTTGACTTTTTTTTCTTTCAAGGTAACGATTTTGGCTTGGATCATACGCACCATGACCACGAACATCAAGAGCTGCATAAGTGTGTTCAAACCAAACGTCAAAAAATGAAAGAAAATGCAACAAATTATGATTTCTTTTTTTTTTTTGTTCGGTCAATAGAAATTTCATTGAAAAAGAGGTACTTAATAGGGGTACTCAACCCAATAAAACAACCGAAAAAAAAAAAGAAAAAAAAAAAGGAAACCGATTTGGGAATCGGTTACCCAAAAAAATAAAAAATAGAAATACGGTCGCGGAAAGAAAAAAGGAGAGTGTACAAGATTGCCCCTTTAGGCCCTCTCAAAGGGTACAATAGAAATATGAATCCCACAAACAAACTACCATTTCTTTCCAAAGTATTTGAAGGTTCTTTCCTTCAACGATGACGCGTCTCTTGAAATCGTATCTAGCTGGTAGAGATCTGAGAATTTTCATCACAATATCTTTTTCAGGAATAATCTTACCCAATGTAAATGATACATTAACAATTTCAGACACTTTGTGAATGAATCTTCATCAAATGAAATGTTTTCCCAATCAGATTTTAGGTTTTGAAGCCTAGATTACAATGATCATGTTAAATTTAAGTAATTAAAGAGACCCTGTTGGAGGACAAATTAGTTATGGTCTTAAAAAGAGCCATGAAATAGGAGGTAAATAGCTTTCAGTGTTTATATTGAATTTGGCGTGACATTTAAATTAGAGGAGAAATTAGCTATGGCCTTGAATCTTGAATTCTTGATAGATGATTGACAACATACTTAGAAATACAAGGGAAGCCATTCAAGAAGGGTAGGCAATTTGAGATGGTCCAGGAATTCCGGTTCAGGATACAAAGTACAAATACCTCTAACCACCAAGCAAATTCCGGTTCAGGATACAAAGTACAAATACCTCTAAAACAAACAAACAAACAAACACTAGTGGGCATTCTCGCTTTACATGACTATCACTGCCACGTAGTCGGAATAACCTTATTCAACAACCAACAAGTTCGCGTCACACAACTTAAAAACAGTTTGATTCTGCATCCACCAGGTACAATGATCATTCCAGCCCCAGGCACTGTATATTTATTCGAGATCAAGCGGGACACTCTCGTACCTGTAGTTGTAGGCGTTGCTCCCCTTAAATAAGCCATCACTCTTATGGTAAACTTTTACAGCTCCATTTGTCAAGATGTCGTGCTGAGTGTACGAGAAGGGTATATCGCATGAGGCCCGTGTTGCCATCAGACTCACCTTAACTCCACTCATAGGAGGCACATCGACTGTATACTCAGATCCCACTTCAAGTTTATCTTCATTCCTTTCTCCCCATTGATACGAAGCCTTAAACTCGTAGGAAGTCTCAATTTTAGCACCCACCACTTTTGGGACACCGACGCTTACACTCGTCTTGATACCAATTCCCAGCGACACGCTTGCAGTCCATTTCCTAGTATAGGTGTCTGTACGCTTGAGATTGAATTTAACCGTGTCAGGATGTTGTTGTTTCTTGTTTCTGCTCTCCTCATTCACAAGTGCAAGAACATGCTCGTCGTAAATCCTTGCATCAGTAAGGTGATAAATGACATTATCGATAGTCCTTGACACAACGGGCTCCTCAATGACCATTGGAGCATACTCGTCGACATAGGTAAACAGAGTGGCGAGGCAGTTGCCCTTGCTACCGGCCGTGCGTCTCGCGCAGAAAGAATTGTTCTCCAAACTCCGAAGAGCAATAGTGTTGTCGTCAATCTTGATAGGTATAAATACAGTCTTGACGTGGTGTTCCTCCGTGGGAGACCCATTTGCAAATACCCATGACGAATTATCGTCAAGCTTCCAATGTTTTCCGTATTGGACACTCTTCAGGCAGATGCCTCCGTTGCGACTTGGAAACACCTCATACTCGAAATCTGGCGAATTATCGACGTCAAAATTATAATCCATAAACCCATCCCAGTAGGCCTTGAGATGCTTTCCATTGTCGCCCTTGATCCTGATAAGGTTGGGCAACATCACGATTGATTGCCAGTCAAGGATGGTAAACAGATCGCGGTGATCACTGAGTTGTGAATCGCTACATAAATTTAAGCAACCATTGCTTTCATCATTGGTGCCCAAAAAGAAGGCAACATAGCAGCTGGTGTGGAGATGGAGAAGCCGGGCGATCACGTTGCTGCCGTAATCCAAGTAAACCGGTTGGAAGAGCGTGCAATACTTGCTAGATCGGTCCTCCTCAGGTTTGACGGCGGTGGCAGTGATCCAGCTGTCGGGGCCCTCTAAGTTTTCCCAGAACCGGTTATTTTGCAGGGACCGGATGTGTACTAGTCCATTTCCAGTGGATGCTGGAACCACCTCAAACTTTGTCTCAAGACCAAAACTGTAATCTCCATCAAACCGGAGGGCATCAGCTACAATTGGATTGGCTTTTTCGAAGTGCAGGTATCTGTGGTTGAAGTTTGATTGGATAATGATAAACTTGGGCAGTCGTGGTGCCATGATAGATGGATGAATAGTGGATTCCTTTCCTAGCTATGGATTTACTTCTTGTTTTCTTTGTTGTTTTTCGTTTTTGTTTCTCAAAGATGAACACAGGTACCTCCTTAAATATTATGTTCAAGAGGATTTTTATTGTATTGTTTATTTATTAATCAATGACCTTAGAAGACTCACTATTACAGTAAGTAATAGGAATATCATTGGGTCCTATGATGACTCATTAGAAGAATAAACAAGTACGTTTGTCTTGGATTATTTGCTAGATCCCGACTCACCAACCAATATTATGATTATTAAATCTCCCAAACTACTCACATTATTCTCACGTGTACAGGCGCAAAGGTCATATGTACAGTTGATTGTAGTTCAAACTAGTAGTCCTACTTCTCTGTTGTAAAGTCCTATTCCATAGGCTATTAGGTTTAGTCTTTCGCTTTATCCGCTGTATCTATTCTTCAGCTCTTGTTGTTACGTATTCTTAGCATCTACATCTTGTAACTCATATAAATACTACTCAATAAAATCAATCTCAACAGTTGTGTGAGAAAGTTAAAACCAATATTTGTTTATGGTATAGTAGAGCTAGGTTAATTTTTTTTTTCCTACGAATCAGTCTTCATGGCCATTGATGGTGATCAATCAAATCCTACAATGGAATCTCACAACATCAACAACTCCGATAAGGATACTGCTTTATCTCCCAGCAACCCTTATTACGTACATCCAGCAGATAATCCCACATCTGTGATATTTACTCCTCTTCTAACCAGCGATAATTACTGCACCTGGGGCAGAGGGATGACAAAGGCTCTTAGTGCAAAGGGAAAAAACCGGCTATATAGATGGTACGGTGAAGAAACCTACAGATCCAGTTGATCTTCAACACTGGACGCGTGCTGATGATCTCGTCGGAAGTTGGATATCAAACTCAGTTGATCCTGAAATCCGATCCAGTACGATGAATTTTCCTTCTGCTAGGGAACAGTGGCTGGAAATCAAATCGAGATTCTCTCATCATAATGCATCAAAGCTGTATGCATTAAAGCAATCTATCTCCAACCTGAAGCAAGATAATCTGAGCGTGGCGATGTACTACACACGACTCAAGTCTCTCTGGGATCAGCTGGATGTTTTTCGTCCCGTTGAACCGTGTATCTGTGGAGCAGGCAAACACTACGTCGATAACCACAACCAGGATAGAGCTATGGAGTTCTTACAAGGGTTACATGATCGTTTCTCTTCTTTGCGCAGTCAAATCCTTCTCATGGATCCTATGCCTTCTTCTGCTAAAATTTACAACCATGTCAGGCAGGAGGAAGAGCAGCAAGGTCTAAACTCATCTTATACTCCTTCAATTGAATCCGCTACTTTGAATGTTGTTTCTCTTGGTGATTCTCGCAACCAAAGGAATTTTGTATATTCTGGTTCTGGAAGCAACAATACCCCTGGCAATAATAAGCGTCCTAGGCCGTTTTGTGATCACTGCACAAAACACGGTCACTCTCGAGCAACATGCTGGAAGCTAAACGGCTATCCAAAAGACTTGCCAAAGACCCGTTCAACAGATTCCAATATGGTTGCTGCAGTTCATGCTCCTAATACATCTCGACAAAGCTGCACCAAACATCAGCGCGGCTTAATATGCTCACTTGCTCTCTTTGCTAGCACCTGCTGCGGATGGTACTGACAACGTTCCTTTCGCCAATTTCGCAGGTATTTCCCTTTCCTGTACTTTAAATGATTGGATTGTAAATAGTGGTGCTACTCACCACATATGTTCATCTCTGTCGTTTTTTACTTCTCATGTCTTGGTTTCTACACCAATCCAAGTTCAATTGCCAGATGGAACTCATACATCTGTGACTCATGTTGGGAATGTTGATTTATCACCAACTATCAAACTACTGAATGTTTTTTACATTCCTACTTTCAAATTCAATTTACTTTCTGTCAGTCAATTGACTCACACGGCTAATTGTTGTGTATCTTTCTCAAACGGCTCTTGCATCTTTCAGGACCGTCAAACAGCCAAGGAGATTGGATGGAGTAGATGTATAGCCGGTCTATATCACTTCAGTCCTCAACCATTTGCTTTATCTGTTCGTCAAAATAAGCCTGTGGATACATGGCATCGCCGTCTCGGCCATCCAAATATGGATTGTTTCAAGTTTTTAGCTAGTCAGTTTTCTTACATTCATTCTCAATGTAATCAATTATGTGATGTTTGTCCAAGGGCGAAGCAAAATCGTCTTAAATTTAATAAAAGTGTTTCTTCTTCTTCACATGTTTTCCAATTAATACATGCTGATATATGGGGACCCTTTTCAACTCCATCTCTTTCTGGTGCAAAATTTTTTCTCACTATAGTAGATGATTATTCTAGATGCACTTGGGTTTATCTAATGAGAACCAAATCAAAACTTTAAAGTTTCTTCAATATTTTTTCAATTTTGTTATGACACGCTTTGGTCATAAACTAACCAAAGATCTCATCTGGTACTAACAATTTAATTGTTCCATCATTGCAAACTTTCCGTTCTGACAATGGTGCTGAGTTCAAATCTAAAGAACTTCAGTCTTGGTTTCATACACAGGGTATTCTACATCAAACAAGCTGTGTCTATACCCCACTGCAAAATGGCATTGTTGAGCGCAAACATCGACATTTGCTCAATGTAGCAAGGTCATTACGATTTCAATCGAATTTACCCCTCCGTTTTTGGGGAGAATGTGTTCTTGCTTCGCCTATTTAATCAACAAATTACCATCCCTGTCTTGTCTCATAAATCTCCTCATGAGATGTTACTCACAAACTCCAGTTATTCGAATTTACGTGTTTTTGGCTGCCTTTGTTTTGGAAGAAATACACGTATCTCTCACAAATTTGATCAGCGTGCAAAACCCGGCATTTTTGTTGGTTATCCTCATGGCCAGAAAGGTTACAAGGTTTATGATCTTGAAACTAAATCAATTTACACCTCTAGGGATGTGGTGTTTCATGAAAATTCTTTTCCTTTTGATGATTTATCACACAATTTCAATGTACCAAAGACTGTACATTCTATGAATCCTTATCTTTTGATATTCCTTCACAATTGTCCACCGACACTCTCACGCTGGAAACAAGACAGCCGGTCCACTGACACTTTCACGCTGAAACACAACAGCCAGTCCACTGACAGCTTCACGCCTGAAACACAACAGGCAGATCCACTCGACAATTTCACGCACGGAAAAACCCCAGGCCGGTCCACCTCACCTCCTTTTTTGTCCCACCTGTCCACTGAAAATTCGCCATCCGGAATCCACCAAGGCAATTCCGCCGCACCCTATTTACTCAATTAAGGGATTCCTTATTACCCGTATCTATCGCCAATCTCGGTGATACGATCTCACCTGTTTTCTTCATCGCGCCTACTACTCAACGTCCCGTAGTATCTCCTATAGATTCTTCATCTAATCGCAATTCTTACTCGAAGACATAACAATGCTTCCCAATCCGGTCTGCACTCTTCTCAGCAAGCACCGATATTGGATTCTCTCGAAAATAACACTCCTGCAGTTTCTATTCCTGAACAGCAGTCACGTCCCACTCGTATTCGAAACCCACCGGTATATTTGCAAGATTATCATTGTTCAGCTGCACGATGTCAATCTACTTCAGCTTATCCATTAACTGATTATTTGTCTTATGATCAGTTCAAGCCATCACATAAGGCTTTCTTATCTGCCATTATTCTAAATGAGGAACCCAAAACATTCTCACAGGCATCAAAGTGTCCGAAATGGCGTGCTACTATGGCAAAGGAAATTCTGGCTTTGGCAGCCAACAACACTTGGACACTGGTTGATTTACCACCCGGCAAAACAGCCATTGGCTGTAAGTGGGTCTTTAAAATCAAATTTAATTCAGATGGTTCCATAGAACGATACAAAGCTCGCCTTGTTGCTAAAGGGTATACTCAGCAAGAAGGTATCGATTACTATGATACTTTTGCTCCGGTGGCAAAACTGGTGCCTGTTCGTGTGTTACTCTCGGTTGCCGCTATCAAAGGGTGGTCTTTACATCAGTTGGATGTAAACAATGCGTTTCTACAGGGAGATCTTGATGAAGAAATTTATATGCGCATTCCACCTGGTCTAGCACGAAAAGGTGAGTCTAAGGTATTTAAACTTAAGAAATCTCTTTATGGTCTTAAGCAAGCCTCTCGTCAATGGTTTGCGAAACTTTGTTCAGTTTTAATAGCTGAAGGTTTTAAAAAGTCTCTATGTGATAATTCTCTTTTCACATATCACCGGGGTACAACTTCGATTTTTGTCCTCGTCTATGTTGATGACATAATTATCACTGGCACAGATGATAATTTCATCAATTCACTTAAGCTACGTCTGGCTTTTCATTTCTCAATTAAAGACCTTGGCCGCTTACAATACTTTTTAGGTATTGAGGTCTCTCGTTCTTCTAAAGGCATTTTTTTATGCCAACGAAAATATATCCTTGATATTCTAAAGGATTCCGGTCTCACAGGGGCTCGTACCTCCTCTTTCCCAATGGATACCCACATTAAGTTACTTCCTACTGATGGTAAAAAATTACCTGATCCCAGTATTTTTCGGCGTCTGATTGGCCGTCTACTGTATCTCACAGTTACTCGTCCTGACATTACTTACTCAGTGAATTATCTTAGTCAGTTTATGCAACGACCTCGCACATCTCACCTTGATGCTGCTCATCGTATTTTACGCTATCTAAAGGGTACTATCGGGCATGGAATTTTTCTATCCTCTACTAGTTCCCTCTCCCTGCATGGGTACACCGATTCTGATTGGGCAGGTTGTCCAATGACTCGTCGTTCCACTACGGGTTACTTAGTCAAAATAGGTAATAGTCCTATTTCATGGAAATCAAAGAAACAGCCTACTGTGGCTCGTTCTTCTGCCGAAGCTGAATATCGCGCTTTGGCAAATCTTACCGCAGAATTACAATGGCTGTATTATCTTCTAACTGACATGCATATTCCATGTCCTCTCCCTATCAAAGTTTCTTGTGATAGTCAAGCTGCAATTCATATTGCTCAAAATCCGGTATTTCACGAACGTACTAAACATATAGAAATAGATTGTTATTTCGTTCGTGAAAAGTTACTTAGTGGATTAATTTTACCGACGCATCTTCAATCTGCGGATCAGCTTGCGGATGTTTTTACAAAGCCACTGGGAGCTCCACAATTTGGTCGTTTGGTTAGCAAGTTGGGCGTTCGTTCGGGTTCTACCGCTCCAACTTGAGGGGGGTATTAAATCTCCCAAACTACTCACATTATTCTCACGTGTACAGGCGCAAAGGTCATATGTACAGTTGGTTGTAGTTCAAACTAGTAGTCCTACTTCTCTGTTGTAAAGTCCTATTCCATAGGCTATTAGGTTTAGTCTTTCGGTTTATCCGCTGTATCTATTCTTCAGCTCTTGTTGTTACGTATTCTTAGCATCTACATCTTGTAACTCATATAAATACTATTCAATGAAATCAATCTCAACAGTTGTGTGAGAAAGTTAAAACCAATATTTGTTTAATGATGACTCAAAGGATCCTGACTCACCAACCAATATTATTAAGCTATTTCTCTGGATTTTCCTCTCTACTTGTTATTTAAAAATAGGAAATACAACCATTGATACTGTCATTGCTTAACCGATCTAACTTTCTTCTAATACTAGATTTTGTGCCCGTGCTACGCACCGGGCGGAACCAAAAACCATCTATATTTGATTTGGTGTGGCTCGGTTTCGCCTCGCCCCGATCACGATTTGGAATTTAAGAAAATTAATATTTGCATTGACGTGAAGGCTAAGATGTGACATCAATGGCTTAAGAATGTGTGATGTTACGTGCTAAAAAAGAGAGAAGAGATAACCATTAGAAACGAAAAAAAAAAAAAAAAAGAACTAAAAGGAGAAAGATTGAAATAAGTATAAAAGCACTATTAGAATGTAATTTATAAAGAGATTATGATGTAAGTAAAAAAAAAAAAGAAAGAGATAGAGATAGAGACGGTGATTACGACGTAAACCCGTGCCTCGTAAACTCATAATCATCAAGAAAACCATCAGAGGTGTTACGAAGTTTATTTGTCTTGTATGGTAAAGAAAATAGAGCATCTATAATTTAAGACGATCTTTCGCATTGTTATCTTGCTGCACCCCTGAGAACGAAAAAAAAAACTAATATAACCAAAAACATATTAGGAAAATTTAGTTCATGATTTTTTATCAAACCGTATATACACGGTCAAGATTGAAAAAGAAAAAAAAAACAACTTGGTATAAAAACCAATATATGTAAATTAATAAGATTGTTCAAAAGATTTTTAGATAATGATTTTGGTATAAAAATACGGAAATTGGTAAAAAAAATTTACATTTATTTTTGTTATCTTTTTAGTTTAACGTTTTTTGGTATGAAAATTAAAACATGGAAATATTTTCAGTATAAAATCCTTCTTTTATGGAAATTCGAATATTCTAAAATCTTTCTTCCCCTATTAATAAGATTTTGACGTAACGTCCCTGCTTGACGGTGTTACTTAACGTCCAGTTAAGTATTTGGTGTAAACCCGATGTAATTTTTTAATTAGGTGTAAATCAACACATATGTAGCGCCCCCTAAGCTAGCAGCTGACTAATCCAAGAGATTAACTAAATAAAGAGGCACTAAGAATCTGAACATATACTTAAGCATTTGATGAAGGAATCTGCTATAAAACATAACCCAAAATTAACCCCACTTAGAAATATGTATACAAGATCTTCTCTCAAATGATACATATACAATAGTCATTTGGGTTACAAATAAAATATACAACATAATAAATATATCAAACTATAACCAACTAAAGAAGTCGACTTCTCGGAGCTTTCGCTGCGCAACTCTGGTCTGTCTCTGAAACTGAAAGTGGGAATAATTAACATTTAACTTCTAAGTAATCATAGGCAAGATTTGGAAAACAATACATGTTTTCGAAAACATTAAATAGTGACCAAGTCACTAAAATAAACAAACATGTGTATGGACAAACTCCTTCGTCAAACAATGTATATATTGAGTATCGACCACTTCCTTACACACCCTATTAGCCTATATGGTGTCGACCAATTCCTTACACACCTATTAAGCATAAAAGCAGAATTCATGTAGATATAAATGAAGGAGCCTATCATATTCCTAATAGATGTCGACCAATTCCTTACACACCTATTAGGCATACAAATGGAAATTCTTATTTCCCAAACAATTCATATTGACAACAAAACATCACAGGTCCTTTCCAAACCATGGAAAGATTAACAGAAACAACAGAATTATTGTAAAACAAGTTGAACAGTGCATAAAATGTACAGACAGAAATGCATGACTTTGTTAAACATAAACTTTTGTAAAGAAACAACAATGGTTACCATAGAGTCAAATGTATTCCCACCTCTTTTGATGACAAGCCAAGCCTACCTCGAGATCCACGATCCACTAGTTCGTCCTTCAAATCGATCGTTGTTAATAAGGACACTAGTGGAGAATGAGGTTTTTTTCAACCCACAGAATTGACCCTCGTTGACGGTCAATTCACCTTTGACCGAACAAGACTGTCTAGGAATAAGAAAAACACGGAGAAATTCTGGGATGTCTAACACCAGTCGCGAAATAATTACCATTTAATCCTAAATCAACTGCCGATCCCGCGACGGACGAAAACCGATTCACCTATGATAAATTTTAATATTTGGGAAGATAAATATCTCTTTCTCTCTCCCATATCCAATCTCACTTTCTCTTTCTCTTTCTCTTTCTCTTTCTTCTTCTGCTCTCGGCATCCATCTCTAACCTAAGGAACTAGCTCCATGGAAATGGAGAAAGAGAAATTAGTAAACCTTAGATGTTATTTCACTGAAACAAATAAACCCTTCTCTAGATTTTTCTTCTGAAATCCCTCATCTCACTTGTCTCGCTGTAGATCTCAAATCTGTTGGAACAGATTCAACCTTATTATTTCTCCATTCATTCCAAAATCGAAACTGCAAATATCGGGTATTAAATTATGTGTAATATGTGATTCAAGTATAAGGGTTTTCGCAATTAGGTGTGATACGTGATTTAAAGAAAGGATGTTTGTTCCAACCAGTCAAGTTTTCGTGTTTTCTTCACTAAACGGAAAACGAGCTCTCAGATCCATAAATTAGAACCACGAACTCTTCAATCACTTACCTCTTCATCTAAATGCTCATCTCTTTCGAATGGTGAGCTCTATTTTATTTTTTATTTTCCATTCTATTTCAATTTTGGAGTTAAGTTTTTTTTCGATTAATTTTATTTTCTGAATATGAGAGGTACAAAAGGCAATAGAGGAATCAAATTGGTGGTAGATTCTGATATTATTGTTGATGCTGCTCCTAAGGTTTTGCAGTGCTATAGGAGGGGTTAACCCTTAGGGTAAGTAAGGTTTCAATCAAATTCCGTCCATATTTTTTAATGATAATTTTGTGGTGATTCCCTTTTGTTTATGTTTCATCTGCAGGTTACGTCGTTTATAGAAACAGGACAATTTGCTTTTGCTGCACTGAGGCTGGTGATTACATGGTTTTTTTTTTTTTGGGCACATGATCATAAACCATCGGTTAAATGTTGATTTCGACTGGAAAAGTGGTGTTGCTGCTAAAGACTAGCCTAATGTTGCCAAGAAAGGCCAAATTGATGCAAGTCATTTTCTCGCTTATTTTTGGATCAGTAATTAATATTTTTGTCCTTCGCAATCATGAAGTTTATATGGAGTTGAAAAGGACCATTATATTACCCTTGTGCAAATCTTTTTGTTTATAAAGTTGAGCTACCCAAATTGCATTAGTTGGCAAAAAATTGCTTATTTAGAATTGGAAGAATATTCGTATAGAGAATCTCTTTGGCATTGAAATGGAGTTTTTGTGCCGGTTTTACTTTGGTGGAAGCCCAAGCTCTAGTGGTGTCTATGACGTCCTTGGAAATTGAAAATATGTTGATTGCTTGGGATTCAATATATTGATTGGGTGTGTGCCTTTGTTTTGTACAATATTTACGTAAGTTTGGTCTAGAAATTCAAACTCTAACAGAAGGTCTTATTTCGGTTAAGGAAAGTTAACAAATTGTTACCTGCATGTTCTTGTATTCCTAGTGCTTGTTCTTGTACATTTAATCAAGGTTCTTGTTGGTCGAGGGCTTGAGAGTAATGACGAAGATGCCGAAAAATCGAGGTTGTTCTTTGAATGTTGAGAATGCCTGCGGAGTTCCAGAAAAACATTTCAAGTCTCATTTTTAGTTTAACGCTATAAGGGAATTTTTGCCATGCCCGTAGTTGTAACTGTTTATGCATTTTTTTATTTTCAAGAAAATTAATACGATAGAGTTAAGAAACCATTAACTTGTCTACTTTTCTTTTTTTTTTGTACAGTTCATGGAAATGGAGCTGAGGAAGCTGGAAGATGTGGTTAGATCCGCTCATGATGAAATGGTTTATCTCCATGAACGGTATACAAGAGAATTTTTTTCCCTAGGTGCATAATGAACTACTTTTTTTTTTTTTACTTTCATTACATTCTGAAACCCATTTATGAGACCATAATTTTTTTGCATTATTCCTTTTACATGTTTCAGGGAGGAAGAAATGCAGGGTATCGATCGAGCCAACCAATTCTAAAATGGCGTGGTTAAGTTTTACGCTCACTTGTTTGTGTGCTTATCGATAGAGTGAGGCATGCATGGTGGAGTTGACAGTGGTACTAGTATGTGTACTCAATTCTTAGTTTTTCTCAATATTTCTATCAAGGGTTTCTCTTTGTGCTGCCACTAACATTTCGTTTTTGTGTCTTTGCAGTAACAACAAGAGTATTTTTATATGAAATCAGGGTGGGGGTACCAAGGTAATGGTGTTACTGATTTAATGATCTTTCCTTGTATGTTGTCAGATGATTAGTGCTTTAAAGTTGCTGTTGCTAAACTAGTCAGATCTCAAATGGATACTTTTTTTTGCAAGCTTTATAACAAATTGGTATTTCCCTTGGGTGCTGACAGATCTTGGGTGTTATTCCTGATCCTTCAAACTTTGGAAAAGATTGGAAACGCGGAACTTGAAGTTTGGACTTCTAAGTATATTTGATTTCGTACTTCCCCAATTGGTGTATCTTTGGTGTGATTCTTTGGTGCATGCTTTGGTTCGGTTGCTTCCTGGTTTCCGTATTTCTATGACTGGATTAGCTTGCATACCTAGAGTGGCTCTCCACTTTTCTCATGTTTCCTTGTATTCTTTTTGACTCTAGATCAGTTCAGCATCAGGAAGTTAATCATTTTGCTGGTTGAACTTGTTTTTCAGGTTTTAAATTTGGGTTTGCAAAACATACAACAGGAGCAATAGTGAAAAAGTACAGTTTTGAAGGAAAACTTCTGAAGTTCAAGGACTAGATATGCTGAAAACTCATGCCCCGTGCTCAAGGGTGTGTTGTACTTGACAGACAATGCCAACAACAAAGGAAAGTGAGTGTTCAATTTCAGAACTCATTTATATGGTTCTTAAGAAGTTACTCTTTATATCACTATGTTGAAGACTTTGTTCTTGGAATCTGAATACTATTCTGGATACCAGGGGTGGTTTATTTGATGAAAATGGATTCGATTATATGAAGGTGGCATTCTTGAGGGATATAAAAGCTTAACAAAGAGGTTTGAGTTTTGTTTCTCCAGCGAACATATTGCATCTTTTAGTTTGCATTCTCACTTTGAGTTTACCTTGTAAGTTGTCTTAATCTGCAGAGAGTATTGCAAGACTCATACTAAATCAAAGGACTACGAAGATGCAAAACCTTGGAATGTAAGGTGTGATCTTGCATTCCCTTGCACAACTGAGAATGAAATTGGCAATCTGTTCTTAACATTAATTTGGTTAGCCAGTTCTTTGAATATTGGTAGAAGGTAAACAAATATTCATGGGAAAGCTCATTACAATGGCAGCATATGGAGATAGTTTTGTTTCTCACTTCTTTTGGTACTCATATCTCTCATAACTGTGCATTATGATTTGGTTCACATGCTCTACTATTATTTGTATTCCTCAAGCATTTGTACTCCTTAAGCTGTTGATGTACCGAGGAAAGTTATTATTGCTCTAACAAAGGTTGCTGGCATTGGAGGTTTATCCCTTGAGTTTTTTTTCATCTTCTTGTAGTTCTAATAAATATTGCAGAGTAATTAATTCAATTCTTCTTTATGTTGGCTATTGCATAGTTTTTTCTGAATGTAACTTTCTTTTCTTGGTATGTCATCATTATGAGGTGGGGATTGAGAAACATAGATAACGGACCAGCAGCGCTCTGAGAAAACGAGGGTGTTGCTGATTTTGATGCTGTTGTTGAGCTTATGTGTCGTTGCAGTCATGCATCTGCATCTATTGGGGCTCGAATTTACATCTTCGATGGCCTCAGAGGAGGTAAACACACTCGAGTATAGAATTTATATTGCTTCAGTTTATTTAGCTATAATAGGCATACATATGCAGCTAACATCAGGGAGGTGGATAACAATTAATGTTGAGCAGCAATGTGACGGACCGGAAAATTAAGCCTTTGGCGCGTTGCCCCGCAGGCCGTAACTCCCCCGGTGCGCCATGATGAAGCTACGATCCGGCCTCAAGCTAGGCAAATGCACGTCCATTTGCCCTTGCCAAAGATGCTCGTGGAGCATGACGCAGCTAACTTAGCTTTCACACCGTTCAACTTACCCTTGTCCCGCAAAAGGGTTTACTACCATAAGGCCAATGCCAATGCATTTTTCATGCATCTCGGCTTTGCCTTTACGTAGGGAATTCATCACCTAATTCCCTAGCTAGTGAAAGCAACTGTCACATTACCGTGTCTTGTCCAGCATAAGCCTTAGACTTTGGCGTAGGCCGCACCACCAAGCCCTTGCCATTTCCTAAGTTACCTTGCTTACCAACTCTTCATAACTTGATAGGAAGTATGAGCATCCACTTGCGGCATGCAACTAAGCCTCATCAAGTCTGGCCACAATCATCTCTTGCGTCGAGCTACCAAGCTTAGATGATATGAGGGGCCAACGTCTTCAGACCTAAGAATGCCGCAACTCATCATTCGGCCGCCTCGTACCCTTCCCTACTCTAAAGGGATCAAGCACGAGACCGTAGTTCATCCTTGAAGGGACAGAAACTTAAACCAAATCGTTTGCAAGGTCGTGGCCTAGCAAAAACGGTAATGGCCCGGTCCGTATAGGCCATTCCGCCAAGATGCATAATGATTATGCATCATCGGGTCCGTTGTGGCATAGCGATGCCAAAGCATCAAATACCCTCTTCGAAGGCTACGCAACTATAAATGAGCCTTAGGCATCATTTATGCTCTTCCGCTAAGCTATGAAGCTTACTTGGTACATAGTCCGCATATGCACCTTCAACCAACTACCTCCCTATATATGTCTTAATGGAATTTCTACAAGTATGAAAAGGGAGCATATTGACATGCTTCACTATTCATGGCCGTTGCCATGAATTTAGGAAGGACCTAATGATTGCCGAGTCTCCGTTCTATTGCACAATGATTGTGCACCACTTTCGTTAAAATTCGCCGCACAATGATTGTGCACCAATTGTTCATGTCTGTTGCACAATGATTACACACAACGATTGCGTACAATGATTGCGTACCACCCGTCTTCCTCGACAAGTTTCATTTATTGCACAATGATTTTGTTGTAAGATCGAGCCCACCTACCCAATCGCCTAATGCATCATGATGATGCAACATTGGCCCTTGGCCAAATGCCAAACATAATGCGCCATTTTTGGCGCGGTATTAACCTTAAGCCAATCCACCTTTTTCACGTCGGAAGCTTTGGATGAAGCTTCATCACAAGCAAATGGCGCATCTTTTAGCATGCGCCATGCTAAAAACACGGGTGTTACATTATCACACCCTTCAAAGAATTTCGTCCCCGAAATTCAAAACCAAAAGCTATTGTGGACAATCTCTTCGAGTTGGATTCCATGAGCAAAAGTCCCATACGGATGCTCGAAATCACGGGTTTCTTCAAGTTGTCATGAACAACAATTTAGATCTTCTCGAGCACATGTCCCATACCACCGCCTGAGGATCCAAAAGTGCCCACAACTAAACCAAGAATCGCATTGGCCGATTGCCAAGAGGATATCCCGACCAGGTATCCTGAATGCGCATCCCATACTACGCACTCAAAGTCCCTAAGGTTCACAAGTTGAAAGATGTCATCAAAATGACAAAATTTTAGCACAAGGTCTTTGTGTGGATCGAGATCCGCTTGCCCACCGTCCCGACGGCCATCCAAGTGCCACTCGTAAGTGGGATGCTAGCCGGCTCGACAACGCACACCCTTGGCCAGTGCCAACGTGTGGGGATGATCGGTCCCATTGTCTACCCACCGTCCCCGCGGTCTTCCCTGATGCTCGTAGCGGGGTGCCACAGAGGCCTGGCAAACTCACAGTACTTATACAAGCTCAACTCGATTTGCAAAGTAACTGGCTCAGCAGTTACAAACTCTTTCCCGCGCGGAAGTTGGCCTACTCTCCAACTTTAAGTTTCCATCAAGGAAAATACTCGCCAATGAGTCCACTCCGCACAAGTCCCTAGAGTTTTCTCGAACTTGCTCGATACCATCTCGTGACGACCGGAAAATTAAGCCTTTGGCGCGTTGCCCCGCAGGCCGTAACTCCCGGTGCGCCATGATGAAGCTACGATCCGGGCCTCAAAGCTAGGCAAATGCACGTCCATTTGCCCTTGCCAAAGATGCTCGTGGAGCATGACGCAGCCTAACTTAGCTTTCACACCGTTCCAACTTACCCTTGTCCCGAAAAGGGTTTACGGCCATAAGGCCAATGCCAATGCATTTTTCATGCATCTCGGCTTTGCCTTTACGTAGGGAATTCATCACTGAATTCCCTAGCTAGCTGAGCAACTGTCACATTACCGTGTCTTGTCCAGGCATAAGCCTTAGACTTTGGCGTAGGCCGCACCACCAAGCCCTTGCCATTTCCTAAGTTACCTTGCTTACCAACTCTTCATAACTTGATAGGAAGTATGAGCATCCACTTACTGGCATGCAACTAAGCCTCATCAAGTCTGGCCACAATCATCTCTTGCGTCGAGCTACCAAGCTTAGATGATATGAGGGCCAACGTCTTTGGACCGGCAATCCGCAACTCATTGCGCCGCCCTACGACCCTTCCCTACTCTAAAGGGATCAAGCACAGACCAGTTCATCCTTGAAGGACAGAAACTTAAACCAAATCGTTTGCAAGGTCGTGGCCTAGCAAAACGGTAATGGCCTGGTCCGTATAGGCCATTCCGCCAAGATGCATAATGATTATGCATCATCGTCCACAATTGTGGCATAGCGATGCCAACGCATCAAATACCCTCTTCGAAAGTCTACGCAACTATAAATGAGCCTTAGGCATCATTTATGCTCTTCCTACTAAGCTATGAAGCTTACTTGGTACATAGTCCGCATATGCACCTTTAACCAACTACCCTCCCTATATATGTCTTAATGGAATTTCTACAAGTATGAAAAGGGGAGCATATTGACATGCTTCACTATTCATGGCCGTTGCCATGAATTTACGAAGGACCGTGATGATTGCCGAGTCTCCGTTCTATTGCACAATGATTGTGCACCACTCGTCCGTCTGTTTGCACAATGATTGTGCACCAATTGTTCTGTCTACATTGCACAATGATTACACACAACGATTATGCGTACAATGATTGCGTACCACCCGGTCTTGATTGTTTCATTTATTGCACAATGATTTCGCCGTAAGATCGAGCCCACCTACCCAATCGGCCCTAATGCATCATGATGATGCAACATTGGCCCTTGGCCAAATGCCAAACATAATGCGCCATTTTTGGCGCGATTGGCCTTAAGCCAATCCACCTTTTTCACGCTGCGGAAGCTTTGGATGAAGCTTCATCACAAGCAAATGGCGCATCTTTTAGCATGCGCCATGCTAAAAACACGGGGTGTTACAAGCAATTTTAAACGATAAAGTTTATATGTGTTAAGGTTGAATTGAGTTCTTTAAGTAAGAAAAGTTCAAATATGATGGAAGGAGGTGGCATCAATTAATGTTGACCTGTGATTGTAAACTAATTACAGATATGCAATTGCAAGAATATATATATACTTCAGAAGTATTACATCTCTCATGTTCTATAGTTGATACGTATGGGAGAAGTTCAATAGAATGGTATTCTATTTCTAGTTGTTTGCTTGATTGTAGTGAAGTTGGTCATACTATTGTTGGATTCTCTGTTTACACCACCGAGTCTGAGTATGTAATATTACTAGATTACATTTTATGTTCACCTTGTACACTAGGCAGTTCTTGATAATCTGAAAAAATAGAGCAGAGGCATGTTGTTTTCCTCCCTGCTACATATAATTGGATTAGATGATAGTGATGAAATGCATACTTCTCATGTATTTTATTAGCCTGGAATTCCTTAACGATATAATCTGATCCTTGTTTCTTATGCAGTCATCTGTTGATTTGGAAAACACAAACAATGAACTCAAAAATGTTTCTTATGCAATCATGCTTACCACAATCCAAGGTGATGTTGCTTCTCATTGCTTAAGAGCACAAGTTTTCAGTCACTTCATAGTATGACTACATAATTGTCATTATCTCAATCTCAAATTAGCAGTTAACTGAATCCCACAGGTGTTGATGGCCAAATAACCGCCAACTGCATATATCAAATCTGGGCAAAGATCAGAGTACCAATTCAAATGTGCTTATTTGAAATTACCAACTTGAATTGTGTAAGCTCATCTTCCGATCTCGCAAATAGTGCACATGCACATCAAGTTCTTGATAAAAAGCCTGAAAGAAACAAAATGAGGTAATTGTTCTTTATTGCTTTCTTTATATATTTCAGAATTATTAACTGCATTGTGTAACCCGGTTGGTTTTAGTGGCATCATCTTGTCTTGGTTCTTGGTTCCAAAACTAACTTGATTGGATTGCGAACTTACACTAGTTTACTAGCTTTGTTATGGGTAATTTAGTTATCATTTTGAAGTCTCGAATTATGTGCCTAATTTATAGGTTTGTGAAGCCCTTGGAATGTCTGTTACTAATACTCCGCGAAAGAAATGGTTATATATATCGTCTAGTATGAGACACTTTTCTTATTGTGATTTATAAATGGTGTAATTTACGAAATCCAATTGTAGTCTATGTTTAGCGATCTTTGGATCAATTTGAAGTGATTAGGAAAGAATGTGATGAGATTATGAGTATTTTTCCTCAGGTAGTGCATTCTATCTAAAGAACCATAGTTGATGGTTTGGTTAAAGGAGGCTCCAATTAATGATCTTTAATCCCTGTGGTATGCGAATTATCAATGACCAGCAATGTAGATTTCCTGGAATATGATACTGAATGTATGTGGGGTACACTAGTAGAAATCACAGTTTCGACGGCCCCGAGCAAGTCATTTAACTCTCGTTTCTATGACTTGCTTTGTCGGTCGAAGAAAGGGTATTTGTTTGAGCGTCTTTTTCAATCGTGACGTGGCTAAGCGGGTCGCGGTTCAACGACCAGACATTAACGGTCAAGGTCTTATGACTGATCCCAAACGGTCCTTGATATACATTTTAATATAAAAAAAATAGGCTCAGTTACTGTGGATCAAATCATTCGCTGTTCAATCTTTTCTACGCCCGACGAAAACCAAATTAAACCCAAATGACAACCAAATTAAAGTCAAATTAAAATAAAATTTAACTCAAATTGAAACCAAATTATACTCAAATGAGAATCAGATTAAACTCAAATGGAAACCAAATTACATTCATTCATTCATGTTCAAATTACAAAAAAAAAAAAAGTATTCAAGTTACAACAAATAAAAGGTTCAGAGCAATACAAGTTCTTACAACAATAAAAGTAACTAAGTTCTAAGATTCGGTTGTAGAATGATAGATTAATAATGGTGTACCCGCACCGAAAAATAAGTTCCCCCATCGAGAGGTCATAATACTCAACTTGAAAAATTGGACAACTTTTATCTTATCATTAATCAACTAATAATCGAAACATCAAAGAAAGACATACCCTGATAGTGAGATAATCTTCATGTGTAGCAGCCTTGGTAAAGCAGGAGACCAATAACTGCAAACAAAAAAATCAATAGATCATTTTCCAGTTCACAAACAAATGTCAAAACCTTGATTACGCACCGGCCAGAGTTTTGATCAAACAGTGCACTAACATAAGAAATAACCCGATGACGTCTAGAGAAACTAAACACTTTAACACATAAATGTGTCTAAATCGAAGACGCATAGCAAACTTTAAGGTCCTTAACAACCAAGAAGCTGAAATATGATGGCAGCACAACATACAATATGACACACGAGCATTAAGAGCAACTAATAACAACACCATCCACCTTTTTTGCTCTTGCTGGAAATGAAGCTCTAGCACGATCAGAATCACTACCAGAATAAGTAGCAGAGTTTGAGTCTGCAAAGTAAAATAAAAATCAATAGACGGTTATATTAAGCCAGCACCAAGCAGATTCTCCTTGCAGAAAAATAAATAGCTCGGTAATATCATCCTAACGGAAACTGTCTGCTAGTGAGCATCAATAAATATTTAAGTATTCTAAATTCCAACAACATAATACACCAGCTATCAATAAACTGGGAAGCAACACAGTTAACATGTGGAATCTGGTGAAACAGAAAATGTTGCTACAAGAAAACAGTGAACAAATATCCAAGAAAATAAAAACTAGTTACACCAAACTGACTCTTGACTGAGAAAGCAAAAAACATAATAGACATTCCACTTAAATTATCTATTAGATACAACTCGATTATTATAATGGATACAGTGCATCACAATTAGGTTACCTAGAGTCCTAGAGATTGTTGAGGCAGTATAAAATTAGTGCTCATTTCTCCAGAAGCCTGGGCTATAAACAACCGTGGTCGGGTCCTATGGTTTTGTCCTCTCCTCCAACATGACATTACGTTATGTGGGTAAGGTTTTAATGAATTTATGTTTGCCTAGAAAAAGAACAACCATAACATCACTAACAGATTGCCTTTTAAAATCCTACAATAGAACTAGACTGAGGCAGAGACTATATTTACTCTCTCTATGCAAGCACCATCTAGATCTCAAACAATGGATTTGAACCTCAAACACAACCCTATACACCTCGTATTACAATGATAAAGAAAAAAATATGCAAACTGAAACGACAATAAAGAAAAACAATAAAAATTATGTAAGCAAGGATTCGCCCCACCATAATAGCATAACACATTCATGAGAAACAAAAGATTAGCAATATATCAAAAAAAAAAAATCACAATCTTGCATTCATAGTATCAGTAAATTAACTTTTAATTGGTTTTATAACATATAAACCTTTAGGAGTAACTAACTGTAAAATAAATCTTGCATTGAACTATATGATCTAAGCCCATGAACTAAATGATAGGGAGTTAGGACCATTTGTAGTAGGGTTTGCTCGACCCATTGTTTTTAAAATAGAAAAAACTAAGAGCAAAGAAAGAACAACCCAAACATAATCAAAACATACCTTCTTCCACTTGGCAATTAGGTTGCGATCAGCATAGCCTTGATCCAAACAGAACTCATACAGCTCCTTGGAAATATCCTTCCTTCTGTAAAAAAAGATCATAGATATATCGACTCTTCAGATGTGCGATATTAAAAATGGGCCATAATGCTTCACACTTTTTCTTTCCATCATGTGGGTCATTTTCAGCTGTTGCAGAAACATATAAAAATCTCAATGTGTTGGTTTTATTGTGAACCAAAGTAGAATAAAATAAAAATTAGACTAGGCTACTACTGTACATAGTTAAGAAAGAAAATGAGGTACCTTGTCTCATCTTTGCTTCCAATTCACGTAGAGTGGGCTCAATCAGCTCACAGCCCTCTGGATATCTGACACGGTTGGTCTTTATCTTAGGCATCTTTTGAGCTGAAACATCCCAAAAATTATCTCTTGAAATATTGATTGCAAGGAAAAATAAATTATTAATAACTGGTAGTTCTTATGGCCAGCAAGTAGTGAACAAAAGATAATAAGAAAACTCAATAATTCAATAGCTTCTCTGAATTGTTGAGATAATTCGGAGATGAGCTGTTCTATTTAGATTCAGGCATTCTGATAATACTCTACACTGTTTCGATAAAGATTCAGGCTGAAACTAATCGTAATAAAACTCTACAACTTAATCCTAAACCTACTAGGCCCTTGAGGAGGAAAAACCAATATGACCGAAAAAACCTCTCAAAAATCTAGAAAGCATAACTTCTTAATAGGAAAACTAAGTTAATATTCAGGGAATAGAACAGCCAGATCAAACAGGCAGCAGTCTTAAGAAAAGTTTAGTAAGCCATAACAGGAAGGGTATCCAAAAGACAAAAAAACACGAACAACCATATTAAATTACTTAACAAATTGAAACTTAAAAAGTTACTTGAAACACCAATTCAAAGAAACCATATATTTATGAACAAAACAACAAAAACCATAAACATGAAACAAAGATGTATACCCTCTGTAAGAAAAAACAACTATAAAAAGCATAGATGTATACCCTCTGTAAGAGAGCATAAAAAATTGAAATGCAGTTTCTGTAGAATTATATGGATCATAGTTGTCTTTACACATTTCTCATAGAACCATACCTCGCAAAGGTCACAGCAGATCCAGAAATCATCTGATGCATAGTTGTCACCACATGCCCCACATAAAGTATCCACATGCTCATCCCCTTCTTCGTCATCCTCATCCTCTTCATCTTCTATTGGATGAGGCATTCGCTTAGAGTAATACTTGACTGGTGGAAAGCCTAATCACTACTTTAGTTGTCGAAACAAACAAATAAACATAAGTGCTTAAAGAGCAAAGGAACGACCTCAAGGTACTAATTGCATACATCCTAAGCCGAATGAATAGGGCTCATAAATTCAAACATTAGCTAGTTAATTTAAACTGAAGATTTTTACCACTTTTGAAATAGGCTTGATTTGTTGATGTTGTAATTTGACAATGAAGCATTTGTACTTAACGTGTTGCTCCTTTACATCTCCAATAACAACTTCAAAGATTGTTGGGAGTTCATTCATTAAGTGAAATAAACGCTTCTGCACCACAAATACAAGTGAACTATAACGTTAAACTTAATTTGATTTGTAATGAGACTTAGACAAACTAATAACAAATAAATCGATAACAAGGAATGATGCTCATATAGGTTCTTTTGATTTACACGAGTCCAAGCATCGTCCATTTTCTATGTTTCAATCCCAGTTCCTCACTTCTTGTCAATGACATGCCAAGAAAGGCAGGCAAGTTACATTCACATGGGATCTAAGATGAATGCTCTGCAAATTTTCTTAGAACTAAGATGACAAGATCTCATGGGATAGTTATATATTCATACCCCTCCAGTGCCAGCAGCCTATGTTGGAGCAATAAGACATTAAATTTCCTCAGCACATCAACTGCTTGAGCCTGCAAACCAAATCATAATGCACAATTATGATCAGCATCTTTAGTAGGCACTAGGTAGTAGCATGATTCTAACATAACCATTTCTTAGATTTAGAGACACGGACAAGGTGTTTTTAGGCAAACATACAGAATACTAAAATACTAGAAGGTCTTTATAAAGGATAAAAACATACACAATCTCTCACTCATGGTTCTTCTTTTACTATTGTTGTTGTTGTTTCTCTTGCTGAAAGTTGAGATTCCTCCTAAAGAGCATAATCTGGGGCTCAAGACAGGTGGATAGCATAGTGAACCCATCCATGGTCTGCTGCATTCCGATACCTCTCCACTCATTACGCACCAAAAACAAATTCATAATCGTGAGGTGAAGAATTCATATTCTTATATTCATTAAATGAACCAATCGGAGGTGACGAATTCTCGTATATTCATTAGCGATAATCCCTATTTTACTTCTCTACACATAAAAACTATAACTTATCGGAGAATAGAGGAACGCATTAAGAAACCTAAAGGCATAGTTGCACTTTTTGTGGACTTGGAAAGAAACTAGAAATACTAATCTTTTCCATTCGTCAACTTCACAAATCAAGTGAAACCAAGAGAAACAAAACTATTTCGTGCGGTATGTTAATGCAAAGGAGTAAATTTGAAGATAACAAAAGACATAAAGGCAAACCCTCAACTAAGGAAATTAAACCAAATACTTCTTGAAGCCTAGAATAAAAATCTGCGCAATGTAAAGATGACAGTTACTACAGACCCAGAAAAACTAAATCCCTAACGAAATTAACAAAAGATAGATCTGATCAGATCGATTAAATCAACGGATATCCCAATATTCCCATCCAAAACCCCAAAACAAACGACTTTAACAATAATAGATACTTATTTATTTTGATAAAACCACCTGAACATCTATTAACTTCTACAACAAATCAAAATCAAATAAAATTGAAGTGGTGGAGAAGTATACCGTATGATGCTTGAGAAATCCATATGAAATTGATAGTTGGTCTTCAGGTTAGGATGAAATCCTCACAAAGAAAAACAAGAACGATTAATTAAACCCTAACAGTTAAGTTGAAAAAAAAAATGGAAGAGAAGAAATCGAATTAAACGATTGCAAATCCGAAAATCAAAACATCGTGGAGATCGACCGATGGTTAAGTTTCATGGTGGAGAGATAAGTTTCTTTCTTTCTTTTTTTTGAAGGGAGAGAGATAAGTTTTTCTTTCTTCTCGAGGAAAATGGGAATGAATGAGAAAAAAAAACAAGAGAGAGAAGAAAAACGAGTGGATAAGAGTAAATATATAGGGATTATATGAGGTCGATAATAGCAAGGAGAAAAAATCATCCCAGTTAGTTAATCGAAATAGCAAGATTCCATCTATATGCCACCTGCCATCCTAAGCTACATCTAACCATAGAAAACACTATGGATATCGGTCAAGGTATGGGTCGTTCTACTACGAATAAAATAGTAATAAATTTTTTTATTCAACGACCAACATTAACACTCTAGGTTGTGGTCCGCATTTTTATTAAATCTAGGATTGTCTTGACCGGTCAACTATCGATTGACCGCTATTGAGGGTCGGGGGTGTGGGTCTAAAAACCCCATTTTCCACTAGTGGTAGTTTTAATCTTCGGTGCTTGTTGTTCCATGTTGGACTTGTAGTCTTTTGACCCTTACAGACATCTAGAACTGAGGATTTAATTTTTCTTAACCCTTCCATTTTTTGTGTAACTTTCTTTGCTGCAGGTGTACCATTACGAAGTGTTGGGTTAGTTCATTAGTTCATTTTACCGCATGTGTATCAAGTGTGGGGGGGTTATTTCAACACCAGGCAGTTTATCATTTTACTGAATTCTTTTTTGTATTATTTTGAATCCAAGTGTCAACTGAATTTAGTTATAAATTATGTAATGAAAACAGTTAATGATTAATGGAAAGGTCATTTTTAATATGAGAGTACAGGTTTCATTTCATGGTATTTGGTTTTGATTTGAGATTCAGTCAGGCCAGACAGCCAATCTGAATCTATTTTTTTTTATATAAGATTTATATCTATGACTGATTAAGGTCAGTCATAACTTATGACTGTTAGCATCGGTCGTTGATATTAGATACACAACGACCCGCACAACCACGTCAAAGATGAAAAAGACGCTCAAACAGCGACCCTTTCCCCGACCGCCAAAGCAAGTCATTTAACTCGTATCTATGACTTGCTTCGACGGTCATGTCTATTTTCCACTAGTGGGACTAACTGTTAATCATACGAGTACTCTAAAAGATTAGCCAAAAAGGCTCATACAAGGATCATACAAATATAACTAAGGGTTCTAAGCCCAAGCCCATGACCCGCGAGCTTACTCCGGCCCGTTAGCAAAAGATCTGGTCCATCTAAGTCGACTAACGGTCAACGTCCAAGGTTAGGTCAATGTCCGGGGTCAATGGTCAACGAGTCAACTCAATGAGTTGAATCAAGGTTTACTGAGTTAGCTCGGCTCGGTCGACAACTTTGAGTTAGGTAAGTCGACTAGGATCGGGATGATTAACAAACCTAAAACTCAAGAAATCGAAATTCTATACAATCACTAAACATCCCATACAATCAAATCAAATTCAATACAATTGTAATTTAAGATTACCTTGATATGAAGTTGAAGGCTTTCATTAAGGACACTGCTAAACAACACTACAACTACTCTTCCATCTAACATCATCTCAGTTCCATTACTCTACCCATACTACAAGACTTGTACCTTCACCTAATCATCATTTCAATACTTCTATCAGATAACAACTCACTGCAACACAATAATCAACCACTATCCCTAATTATATTCATTAACTTCAACTGAGGCACTTCTAACATCATCTCATACACTATCTGCACTTTCATCTCTACCACCATAACCATACACCCTTATATAAAATCTTCACAATACACTCCATTCAACCCTGTACAACTCTCACAGCATCAACACATTCTCTTAGCTCTTATTCCAACAACACTGCCATTTCAATTCCAGTTCCAGAGCACCACCATTTCACCTCCATTCTTGGAATTCACACTACCAGCACATACATTTCTAAACCTCCAACATTTATCCCTTCTGCAACTCTCTTTCCATACAAATTATTCTCAGTTCATTCATACCACCAACAAGGAATACTCATCTCATTTTCTGTTTCTACCCTCAACTCAGACACACACATACAACTGAAACAACACCCATTTTCACTACTTCATTCAATCCTTGTTCTCAACTTTAATTCATATAAATAATAGTTCTAACACTTGTAATTAATTCAGTTTTATGACATAATCAAAAACATCCATAAACTCATATACTTCTTAACTAAAACCAAAAGCTTTACTAAGTTACTGTAATAACAATTACCTCAAGACAACTTCTCTGGACTTGAATCAATCTTCAACTCCCAAATTAACACACAAAACTTCTTCTTCATAACCTGTTCGTAAAACCCATCCTTAACTTCATCTTCTAACTCATCTCCGAATCAAACTCAGAAACCCTAATATCAAATTCAAACCACTCTTCAACCTTATATTCTAATTCGTGATAAACCCAACTTCAATTAGACTTCTAAACATTCAATTTCATCTTCCTTGGCTTTTCTCACAAACCCTAATTCAATCTCTGAGAAAACCCAACTCTTGATTCATATTCAGAACTACTAAAACTTCAATTAAACCTAAACCCTTCTAATCTTTAACCAACAACGACCCAATTAACCTACGAGTTCACCTGAGAACCCGAATTCATTCTCAAAATTGTAATTCCAACTATAACATCATCAACTCCTCCTTCTCCCGAAACCAGTAAACATGAATCACCACCACCAAACACTTATCCTTGATAACTTGACTAATTCCCTCAACCTCACAGCCTCAGAATTCTCACAGAATTGCCAGAAGCGAGAAAACCGAAGAAGAAAAAGAGAAGAGAAGAAGGAAGAAGAAGAATGAAGAATAAGAAAGAAAGAATTACAAGCATATTTGCTCGATTTGGTTAGATAAGACCAATGAAAAATGATAAAGGAACCCTTCACTTGGATATGGGCAGCCACGTCGATCCATAGAAAAGTTACTATTTTTCTCTTCATACTTGTATGGTGATTCTTCTTTGTCCGGTTTCCGAGTGACACACTCGAGTAGTCCATTTCGCACAACTTCTCGAGACCTATTCAATGATACTAGTTTCGTATCTAGATCGTTGTTAGATTAATTCCGATTAATTAACGCTCATGTTAATTTAATCAAGTGATTATCAGCTAATTAGTCTCTTGACTAGTCTAATAGCGTTGACGAGCTTGAGGGTCCTTACAACATAAGTCTTGTACACCCACGTTTCTACTATCGGTTTTAGTATTTGGCCGTTAAAATCAGGGGCTTCGACCAATAACGTTACGACACTTGTCTTCTCCAGAATTGGTTTAGTTGAAAGCTTTTATCTAATTTAACTTGAGGTGGGTGTCATGCTCACCGTGCAATGTAGGAGCTCATATGACTTAGCCTTTTAAAGGAGGAGTGATTATGCGTACCGCTTCTTAAGAACCAAGAGACATTTTGACATGGCCATATCTAGACGTCTTTCCTAATCTCCATATGTACAACTTAGCATGGTGAGTTGTATATATACTAGGTCTCAACCCGTGCCGTAACAACACGGGCAAGGATATGTGTTTCAAATGTATCCATCGATTCATACATGTCGTAATTGTCTAAGAAGAATCGAACCGATGGATCCAGGTCTAAATATTTTGGGACCTATGGTATTGTGTATGTAAGTCATACAACCATTTGGGACAAATTAAAATATTTTAATCGTTAGAGCAAATCCTATGGTCGTCGAGTAATATCATCAAAGGTCATTCACCAAACTTTTAACAAAGCTAAAAACACATAAAATTACTTTAAAATCAGTTAGATTAATCTTGCAAAATCTGTTAGCATTAAAATTTAATTTTTCTCTTTGATATAAATTGTTGGGTTCCCAATTTACATAGATTTGTGTTTATTAATTTTCCTAAAATTTGTAATAATATTTAATTCTTGATCTATTACTTTTCTTGTCTATTTGCCTATTATCATGAACTATTTCTCAAGCATGCATAATTACACGAAGTTGGGGATAAATGACAAAAACATAAATCATGACAAATAAAAAAAAGGAATAAAGAGAGAGGTGAGAAACTTAATCGGTTACAATTAATTCACGCATAGTCTTGCATAATCCCATGAAGTAGGGGAGAAATAATGACAGAAACAGAAACCATGACAAAAAAGGGGAATAAAGAGAGATGTGAGAAACTGAACCGATTATAATTAATTCACGTGTAGTCTTGTGTTTGGTCAATTTTTTTATAGGTTTCATTTTTCTTCCTGCCCCTATCCGGCAAATCTTAAAATCACAACATTTTTTTTTTAGAAAAATCTGGCGTTTAAAAAGAACACGCGATTGGGGGATATCCAATCTAATTGGGGGATATTGATTACTTCCCCCAACCATGGGTGGCTGATAAGGAGTGATTTTTTGAGTATGAAAATACCAAAATACCCTTTGGTTAATTAAAAACTTTATGAAAAGACTGTTATACCCTTTCTCCTAAAACATTAAAACCAAAAACCAAAATCATATATCCCCTATTTGTTTAGTTCCGGTAGAGGCAGAGCTAGGTTTAGGTTTTTGAAGTTTTTATTTCTTCATTGTTCTTCAACCGTTGTTCGTCGATTAATCATCAATTCAAAAATTTCTTCTTCGATTAACCTACCAAAATCATAACAATGCCTCCACGAAAGAAACCAAATGCCCCATCGAACTCAAAATCAATTGGTGAAGAGAATTTAAAACAAAGACTTGCTAAGATTGCTCAAGAGAAAGAAGAAGAAGAATCAGCGAACTCGGACAATCAACCGCTCGTAAATATGGCTTCTGTAAGAAGGTAAGTGATTTTAAAGACGCCTTTATGAGTGTTTAAATCGATTTATAACAATGGGTTTAGGTTGGAATCGCGAAACCTAACTGAAACAGTTGAGTTTCAGTAGGTTCCAGTATTGAATTGTGTATGAATACAATGTTGGTTTTGAGTTACGTCATTCAATCTAGGATGAATACAGTGCCGGTATCAAGTTACGACTTAGATGTTAGCATGAATGCAATGCCGTTTCCAAACCCTGAAACTTAATATTATGTAACGGCATAGAAATTGTGTTGAATATTATGCCGGTTTTCGATTACGGCATTCCTTATTGATAATTCGTACGTGTATGCCGGTAGTAAACTTGAAACTTCCAGGAACATCAATGAATTTGTGACCAGTCCCGGCATATTGTTTCGGTTGCATTGTATGTCGGTTCTTAGTTACGGCATGGTATTGATTTATTTAGATAGTGCTGGTAGTAATCTTTTTCTATCCAGGAGAATTACATATGACTATCGGCATTGTCGATAGTTAATGTTCACTTCCGGAACTGCGTACCGGCAGGAAATATTTTCTACGTTTCTATGCTGGTACTTAAAGTAAAAATTCGATGTCCTATATTCATTTCGTGTGCTTATGATATATGTCAAAATCCAAGGAAGCTAAGAAAAGAAAAATTAAAGATGCTGTCACTAAGAGAAGGAAGAAGGACGGTCTTGATACTCCTCAGACTCTGCCTCCCCGATGGAAACATGAAGGTCACAAAAAGCGTTTGGGGGCTGATTCAAGAGGGATAATTTGGAAAAGTGGTGGTGACCGTAGTCGACTTGTAATCCATGAACCTACTACAACAGTTGAGCACGATGAGCAAGATAAAGAGGAAAGTGAGGAGGAAGATAATGAGGTTCATCCAAGTCAATTAGCAAGCCAAAGCGAAGTTGGTGGGCCAAGCCAACAACCGACACAAGGCAAAGCAAAAGGCAAGGAAAAAGTAAAAGTTAAAGTTTCCACCTTCCTCATGTTGATGACATGATACCTGACCTTGGTCGTGGCAAAATTTTAGGTGAAGCTCACAATTCGAGAATTCTTTTTGGCTACAAGGACACGTGGGCTCATACTATCTATCAAACCTATGTAAGAATTTTTTAATCTTATGCATATGTATTCTTGTGTATTTATGTAAAATCTTTTAACCGTACTATCTCCTAATTGTAGGATCACAAGAAGGTTGTGCGTGTTTGCCGAAACCAAGCTGTGTCCGATTAGGATTTGTCTTTGGAATGTGAAGTGTGATTCTGTGACAATAAATTTCTTCGTCGAAAGGTATCATGGCGAAACTGATACCATTCACTTCCCATTTTGGGAGATGACCTTGATCCCTGATGATGCTCAGAACATTTTAGGCTTGAATGTTATCGACAAATAAATAGCAGAAGGAGATTATTTTCCGGACCTAGAATGGTCGAAGTTGCACGCTTTGACTAACAAGCTGTTGGGTTGGGACTACAAAACCTCTCTTGGAAGATTCTACGTATCAAACTCTTGTACGAAAAAGACAATCAAGCTAACGCTGCTTAAGACGAAGTTTGAAAAAACGCAGGAAAGAAGTTTGAAGGATGGATGGGACCCTGCATAGATTCGTTATACAGCCGCTGCGTACCTTTTATTCATCTTGGGCACTAAGGTATTCCCTGACACTAGTGGCAACAGGGTTAGCGCAAGCCTCTTTCAATACTTGGATCCGTTGGAAGAGGTTTTTACCTATTCTTGGGGCACCGTGGTAATGGCACATTTGATGGAGGAGATGAGAAGGGCTTCTATGGCTGTTACAAACCAATTTGTCGGGAATTTCACTCTACTCCAGGTAATTTTGTTTTTAAACTTATGTTCTTATGTATATTGTTCACATATACCCTTTTTATGAACTTAGAAACAAAATTTACTGCTTCTTATATGTATGATTCCACATTGGTATAGGTTTCGGCTTATGAACACTTCCCAACATTGTTCAAGGACTACCCCTACTTGAAGATTATAGACCTTCCTAAACCTAATGCACCTAGAGCTAAGAGATACCAGTTCAACAATACTATGAAGCCCGGTAAAAATGGTCGACTAATAGATATGAGATTGACTCTGGACACGATGACTACCAAAGATGTTGTGTCTTGCTTCTCTTGTTGAAGATCTCGATTTCTTTTTGTGTTGAAGATCTTGATTTTGATGATGATCTTGATTTTTTGATGTTTGCTGCTTGTGTTTAAGATCTTGAATTTGATGTTTTTTTAGTGGTGTAGAAGAATGATGAAGACGACGAAGATTAAATTTTGATGTTGTTGATGATGACGAATAATTTGTTTTCATCTGCTGTTTGAAGATGATGAATACGATGAAGTTCATCGAACATAATGAACTCAAATATGCTGCTGTTGAAGAATATGAAAATGAAAAAGTTCATCCAATAAAATGAACTCGTGTTTATGAGGTGAACTCGTGTGGAATATTAACTCGTGTTAATGAAGATGAACTCTGATTTTTATGGATTTTTTTGTGTGTTTATTTAAAGATGAACTATGTTTTTAGATCTTGAATTATTAGGTGTTCATCTTAATTAAAGAATGAACTCAATTCTAGGTTTGAATTAGTTATTCTTTGATAGGTGTTCATTTTGTCAAATGAACTCTGTTTTCTTATAGGTTTTATCAGGTGTTCATTAGAAGAATGAACTCTGTTTTCATATAGGTTTTATTAGGTTTTCATTTGAAAGAATGAATTTTGTTTTCATATTGGTTTTATCAAGTGTTGAATTGAAAGAATGAACACTGGTTTTTTGTCATAATAATGAAGTTTTGTGTTGTGTTCATTTTACAGAATGAACTCTACTTTCATATGTGATTTAGTTTGGTTTTATTAGGTGTTCATTTGAAAGAATGAACTCCGTAGTTCATCAGAAGGAATGAACTGCTACAAAAAATAAGTAGGAATTAACACAGAAGGGTACATTGGTCCATTTATTATTTTTAAATAATTATGGACCAAACAGGAAATGTGTTTTCCCGCTGGACCAAACTATTGTGGTCCCAGATATAAATGGACCAATCTATTATTTCCCCTTATTTTTTTGTCGGTGAAGAACACCCTGTAGTGATTCTGGATTTTATCACTTCGATTTGCCAAATCTCTGTAAACCTAACGCATATGAAAATAAAAAACTTAGCTAGACCTAAGGGTGCACAGGAACCGAGCCGGACCGACGGACCGAACCGGAACCCGTGGAACCGTGCCCACAGTTTTGGACCGAACCGAGGTACAAGGTGCAGTGCCGGTCCAAAAATAGGAACCGAGTGCAGGGAATGCAGTGCACGGTCCAATACAAGTGCCGTGCCGTCTGGACCGAAAGTCCTGGGATAAGAAAATTTTCAAGGACAAACTTCTAATACCCAACTCTATAAAAAGAAAATCTTAATGACAACATCTTCGAAGTTGTAGTACTCTAGAGAGATAGGAAATGAAACAAATGAAACTTACAAGAGAGTACTACTTGCAACTACTAGCTACTTGTAAACACTTTGTGAGACCTGTGACATTGTAAGAAGAAGAAAAAGTAGCCGGAGACCCATATATTGCGGGAGATCAATGAATGAAAAGGGAATAGAAGCGATGTGATGAGTACTATAAAGAGACAAAACACATAAAAAGGTAAGGTATTAGCAAGAGAGAGTGATCGGTACAACTCTACAACTCATGGAGTTCATGAACAGTAGTAAGAAAAAGTAAGTAGCAAGGAACAACAACCATAGAACCTGAAATGGTAGTAGATAGTGGGTTTAGATGGAGATAAACTTTTTCATGTGTGTGTTTATCAGATTGGCATGTCTCCCATGTGAACATTGTAGTATTGTAGTAACTTCTAAACATATATATATAAGATGAAGAAAGTTAGAAATGGCTATATGTATATTTCCACCAACAGTGACAAGCTATCGAGTGTGATGGGTGAGAGAGAGCATGTATTTATTTATAATAGTAAGTGCATAGTTTAGGTCGTTTTATTGGTAATCTACAGTACCTTAACCAAAGTGCTTTTATACAAGTACCGACGGATGCAGAACCGTACACTGTACCGACTGCGTGTACTTAAATGGTGCAACCGAGGTACAAAGGTACAGTGCTGGTCCAACATTTTGGAACCGAGGTGCAGGAGGTACAGGTACTCGGTCTCGTCAAGAACCGAGCCGAACCGTACCGTGTGCACCCTTAGCTAGACCTATGATTTTATTATATTATCTTCTACTCTCTATTTTACTTCTTCGTCTCTCTGTTCTTCTTTGTTTATCATATATGTTCTGATTGTTTGTTGTAATTTTTGTTGCAGTTAATGTTTTTTGGTTTAATGTTTTTTAGTTTTATTTTGTAGGCACGATTTTTGAAGAAGAGATAAGTAACCAAATCCAATTCTGTATTGGTGAACCCTAACTATTTTTTCGTCTCTTTATTTCTTTGAATTAATGAACCCTAACCCTTTTGTTTTATTTTTACGCTACGATATTTATGTTTATTTTTTTGTACATAATCTTATTATTTTATTGTGTGTGGTTAGGCTTTTTGACTAATTGATGCCGAGGAAGGAAAGGGAAAGTTACCAATGGACCCAATTCTGTGAACGATGATGTTAATGTATAAAGTTTGATCTTGATCCTGTTTGCCTCTAATCTTCCATGAGTATATGTATTCTTATCTAGGTTAAGTAATTGAATTTTGAATAGTTGTATCAGAAGATAATTCGGTTTATCAGCTACAAAACATCTTGATATAAGCAATATCCTTAGTATGTTTATGTTTTACCGCAGTCTCACTTTGATCAAACCTTCAAAATGATTTCCTCTTCGAAGGTAATAGAAATATATCTTATTCCCTATTATAGTACGTGAATTATTTGTTTTTTTGGTTGTGTTTCTTTAATTCCTTCATTGAATTTTTTTTTATCTTTTTACAAGTGGAGACAAAGGAATTTGAAATTTCTAAGAGTTACATGTTTAATTCATATACCATGTGTTCATATTTTGTATTTGTGTAAGGTCATTTTCACTGCAACATGTATAAAGTTATAGTTCCCGGCACAATACCCGAATAACACCTTATCTACTGGAAATGTTAGAGCACTGCTCGGTCAAAATCGCAAGCGTTTCTATCTCAACCTTGTTTTTCAATTTTAGTGATCAAAACTATAAGTCTTTATTTCTAATCTACTTATAGCTATGTCTTGGACTAGGATATAATGTGTCACGGCGTTCATCAATTGAAGACGAATAACTACTAAGGGGATCTTGTGGAATTTCATCAACAGAAGGTATGTGGAGACTGAAACTTATCTATCACTCAAAAGTCTATTTATATTTTATCTCCTATTTGAGACAAAAGTCGTATATCTATATAGACTTTAATTTATACACATTTGATATTTGAGGTGAATTTAACTCGCTTATGCTTTCGCTTTAACCAAGTTCTTCTTATATTCTTGACGAAATTCGAAAGATGATCATGTGAAAATCGCTTGGTAACATCTTACGTGATTTGTGTGAGACAGTCATTTGATGTAGATTCGGAATGTTTCGTATTGATCATTCCATCACTTGAAAAATTGCTTTGAAGCTAGTAGTTTGTGTGAGACAGCTATTGTCGTCTAATAAGAATGTTTCAATGATTGTAATGGGAGTTTATAACGATTAACCGTGATTAGATATAAGCACAGTATGCGTGCTTTCATATGTGTAGTCCAAAGACTAGAAACCTAGTATGCGTACTGGTTGGTCAGATGAAGTCCGAGAGCTATAGTATGCGTATTGTACGCGTACTGGCGAAGTCATTTGAAGACCGGGAACTTTAGTATGAGTACCCGTACGCGTAGTGGTTTCAACTGAAGTTTGGAAGTGTACGAGAGTATGTGTACCGTTGGCACACAAGAGAACAGTCCGGCTACTTAGGTATGCCTATCCGTTTGCATACTTGAGTTAGTTATGTTCTAAAATCGGTTAAGTCATGAACTAATACATTTATATATAATGAGGAATTCAATCTTTTTCAAACCGTGGATATAATGTTCATGAATCAATTCGAGTGAATCAAACCGATTTTGCTTCAAATTTGTCTTGTATGCTTCTGTGAGAATATAAACAATTGAACAACTCTATAAATAGTTTCATTTGAGTCATTTGAACTTGTTGTGTCTAAGATGAATAAGGCTGATATGAAAGTGTTCATATGGCTAACTTCGGTTAACTATTGTTGAGCCAACTTGATGTACACGTTTAGGTATGGTTACCCATATCTAAATTAAGGTACATTTCATTTGTGTGTAACAAGCTAACTCTATCTAACGGTTAAAAGATATTAGCTTGAATCTAATCAGGTGTTCATCTAACGTTGAATATTGTTTGCTTTGTTCCAAAGCTATCAAACCTTGATTTGAAGACTATACAAGGGAAAATTCTAGCAACTGGGAAACCTAATCCCCACACCTCCTGTGTGATACTAGTTGCGAATAGAGTCGATTCTCCTTTAACCTAGGTTTTCCCTAAAACCCTCACAGGTTAACGACTTAAAGACTTCATTAGGATTGTGAAGCAAGACCCAACTATTTTCTATGTAGTTGCGTGTTCTGATCTTACTTTATACTATCGTGATTGAGTACTATCTTTTCTAAGATTTGCTCGAAATTTATCTCCGATAGGTAAGATAAAAATAAGTCGCAAACATCTTCGTCTCATCATTTGTGATTCCACAATATCTTGTGTCGCTTCCATACGATTAAGATTATTGTGAGGTAATTGATATTACTTGGCTGCTCTTCGATAATATAGGTCCGGTTTACCAATTGGTTCCTGTGCACCTTGATTTATCAAAAGACGGAAAAAAAAACTCTTAGGTATTTCTGTAGGAGACAGATTTATTTGAACCATAGACTTTTCTGTGTGAGACATATTTATTTATCAAGTCTTCGACTTCAGGTGGTAGCACCTCTTAGTTGTGGGTGAGATCATCTAAGGGAATCAAGTGTGTAGAGTCCTGCTGGGATTCGGAGACTTAAGGAGCGCAACTATACCTTGATCAATGTGAGATTGGTTATGGCTCAACTACATTCCAGTCTGAAGTTAACTTGTTGTAGGCTAATGTCTGTAGCAGCTTAATATTATGTGTTGTTCAAATGTGGACTAGGTCCCGGGGTTTTTCTGTATTTTCGGTTTCCTCGTTAACAATATTTCTAGTGTTTGTGTTATTTCTTTTCCGCATTATATTTTCTATATAATTGAAATATCACATGTTGCGTAAGTTCAATAAATTTGTTAATCCGACCTTTGGATTGTTAATTAAATTGATTAACACTTGGATATTGGTTTTTGATACCGACCAAGTTGTTTCTTATATTAATCAGGCTCACGGATTTCAATCTGTTCGATTTTCTGATTACATTAATAAACAGAGATATAGCACTTTGATATATTTTTGTAAAGATTGAGTCTGACTGTCTAGTTGATTCTCTTGAAAGTATATTGGAGTTAGTCCATACAGATTGCTAAACAAAATATTGGTCGTGGTTGTTAGATCCCCACCTTTTTAGCAACAATTATTTGTTCAACTGATCCTCCAACATTAACTAAAGATTTAAATTTTTACACATTCCCGTGGATGTTTGTATTAGGTACCTCCTTTTATTTGAAGTTAAAAACCGCAGGTTTGTAGACATACTGTTGGTGTCATAGGTACACAAAGGGTATAGTTTTACATTAAAAAAAATCTTGAAATAGTACATATGATTCGTCTTACACAGTGAACATCCTGCTATAGATACATGTTGCTCCTCTAGAACTGTTATAATCAGTTTAATTGTATATGAAGAAGTTGTTGAGTGAAACTGCTTCAAACCAAAATAAAATACTGAAATAGTGTGATACACAAAAACTATGATTTAAAACAAAAAGTAATTAGTAAAGAATATACATGTTGTTAATTTGTTTTACATTGCAAAATTAAATAGTAAAAATTAAATCAGATCGTGTTCGAACGAATCTTGGGCCAGCTATCTCTTTCGGAAATCTAGTTTATGATTATTTACCTTGATAAATTTGCTCTATCATTCATTATCGGGAAGATTTTTAGATTTTGGAATTGTCAATAAGCAAGATATAGATATAAGATTTAAATTCTTTTGAACTGGTGATTTTCTTAAAAGGAAAACATTAAACATTTTTGTACAGAAGAGGAGACAAACACTAACATCAAAAGGTCATTCTAGGCGCATGCATCAACACTTTCCCGCTATTTACCCGCACACTGAGACCGCTAGGTGAGGTGGTCAAGTGACTTGGTTTGTCTCATTACACATCTTTGATGTGACACAAGAAAAAAATAATTTTTATGTTTTGCAACTTAGCTTCCTTTACATATCCGTGTCATGTCCTTGGGGTGTCTCATATCGTCATTGTGTATGTCTTTAGTAGTTTATTTTAATGGTGGGTTGTGATTGTACCACCTGGTGGATATATAGCCGTGGAATCTAGGTTAGTATTTGAGAGATTTATATACTCTTGTGTCTGTAATGGTAAGGGCATCGAATATTAAGAAATCAATAGAAATTTTGTTCTTTAGGATGTGTTCATTTGAACTCGGAGAGGCTTGATTCTCACGAGTCAAGAGAGTTTTATCCTCAATTTATCCACCCAATCTTGTCATCGTACTCAGGTACATGAAAATTGGTATCTAGAGTCGTTCGATTATGTTAGTTTCTTTAATGGAGGTTTCCGATTTGGATGAGTTTTATCCAACCAAATTTACAGAAGATGAATTAATATCACATAATATTTATGGCTTAGCAAAACTTCTAGCTAGAGTAGCAGAGAAGATGGATGATGAACTTGTTGACCTGCTAATATAATAGTTGGATGCATGAACATATTATCAATGGAAGTCAAGCAAATACTGGTAATGGAGCGTAGATTATATGATGAGAATTCATAAGAAAGTCTTGGATTACTCCAATCAGTGGTTCAACAATTGAAGAAAATGAAGAAATACATCGCTGACCACATGGAACCAACTCATGTTGCTTCAGATTCAGATTCAGTAAGTGATTCAACTCAGAAATCCTCAATTCTATTCGCTGAAGAAGAAGATGAATCTCTCGATTGAAGTTCATTCCTCCTTTTTTCTTTGAAGAAAATGAGAATTCAACAGTCCTTGACTTACATGAACAATTTTTTTCACCTAATTCGAGATCCTAAATTTCTATAAATCACTAATCGGTGAGTGTTTTTCTATTTTTCTCAATTCTTCTCGTTGCATATTTGACCGTGGAAAAGAGTTAGACATTAGGAAGATTTTTTCTGATCGTGTTGGAGATAATATATTAGGTTCTGTCACGACTATTTATGGTTCTTTGCTACCTAATGTGTGTTCAATCCTAATAGATAAATATGATTGGAATTTTGTTTAAGAGCTTCTTTATAAACATGGGTACTGGTAAGATTCGTGGTCTAGTGCTTTATTTGGTTGTATATCAACTAGAGGTTACATTTTTAGTAGTTCTTAGATATTGTTTGATAAAATATCTGAAAATGAAGTTGGGAGTTCGAGTGTTGGTGGTAATTATTTTCTTTTGCAGCTTAAACGAGGTAAAGTGAGATATAAGTTTATAGTAGCTGAATGTCTCTTAATATTCATGAATTTTGCTCTAGGGATATACGATCGTGGCAAGGTGTTAGATAGTGCTAAAGGGTTTTTTATTTTTATTTTACTGATACTTATGAATTTTTTGTTGGTACAAATACTTCTTGGGTGACTGTTCTTATTAGGTCAGTTTTGATGGATGCATACATGGTGATTCTGTAAGTAAGCTAATTCTAGAGCATGGGTATTCAAATGTGTTTTTGTTCGTTGAAAATGGTGACACTCATGAGGCCCTCAAGTGGTTTGAAAAAATGTTGCAACAAGGTAAATTGTGGTTGTACGTTGTTTTTTATGGTATTATTGGGATTTCCTGTCACTACTAGTTGGGGTGGGAAATACTTATTTTTACAACTTAAGAGTAGGGCAGTGAGGAGTTTGAATGGTGATGAAAGGAATGCACACTTTCCTACTTCTACAAAAGCTTTCTTGGTTAAGTTAGTAAGGATAGTATCTAGTTGTCTAGATGAAACTCCTGAGCTACAGGTTCTTTTGAATGGGTATAATTATCTGTTGGTGCTTGTGTTCTCGGTTTCCACAAATTTGCGAGCTCAATACTTTTGTCTCCCAAGGATTATTTCCTTCTTACTCTCCTTATCATCTTTACTTGTGACCCCTGGAATTCAAATTGCACTCTACAGGCCTATGGAATGTGTGTCACAATACTCGCAAACAGTTTATGAAGGAAACCTTTATTTATTTTTTGTTTGGAATCAACACCTTTAAGGATACTCAACATTTTAATTCTTATTACAATCATTTGGCAAATTTGTTTTTTCATCTCAAGAGGGATTGTATAAGAGTGGAATTATATGAAAGAATGTTGGAAATCAAAGTTTTACATACTGGTATTTTTAATTTTCACATTGTCACAATACTCCAAGATACTTATCAGTGTCAAGCATTTCAGACATTTTAAGTTCAGTAAGAAGAACATTTTTAGCACCAGGACTGATGTTATGACTAAAATAGACACTAGATTTCTCTATATTGAGCATTTGGCCAGAAACATTACCAAATTAAGTTATCACATTCATTATACCAGCAACATTGTGCATATCAGCTTTTGCAAAGATGAGAATCATCAGCAAACATAAGGTGAGTAATACCTGGAGCATTCTAGCATCCTTAACACTTGAAATTAAATGGTTAGATTATTCCTGCAAGAGAAGCCTAGATATATACTCCATAAAGACAATAAATAGATAAGGGGTTAAAGGATCCCGTTGTCTAATTCCCGTAGTCGAAATGAAACTATCATTTGGAGTACAATTCAAGAGAATCAATATTTGAGTAGTGGAGATACTACTCAAATATCTTTACTAGATTCATGTCAAGTCGTTTTCGGCAGCCTGTATTTGTGGGACAGAGATGGTGTTTTCCATAGAAGGGAGAACGTATGGAGATTAGTGAAAGATGGTAAAGGTTTTAGCATCTTAGATTTGAAGGAGAATAAGAAGTTAGGAATCATGGCAGTCTAACAAGCAAAACATGTGGTGAATGCTAGCTGGAAGTATGCGCTTCTTGCGGTATAACCATTGATTGAAGATGGCATGCAAGCAAGAAAACTCACAAACTTTTCATCAATTTCAGTGACTAGTCCGATACAAAAGAAGTTGGCCATATAAAATCAAGTAGAAATTCCCATGTTGTCTCAACGAATCCAAAATTCTAGGAATCTGTTTTCATCTCCACTAGAAAATTGTTCAACTGAATTGCCAAGGTTTACTTTGGAGATGATTAAGAGAAGAGAAACTGGAGGCAAGAGTCCGAAAAAGAGTAAATGGGTATGGATATTTACTGCAATTCTCATTGTTTAACTTACTCTAGCAGTGATGTATTCAATAAACACTTATGAAGTCTCACTTTCCAGTCATCTACATCACCATGATCAAGCTTGTAATAATGTGGACTTACAGAAACATACTAGCACTGTTCAGGATTATACTTATGCATCTCAATGTCTGTATTCAGCTGGAGTACTAGCTAGGAAGGTATGCGAAATGGAGGTCCTTTTAAAGATGGTAGCAGGAGCAGTAATGAATGTGTTTCCGATAGTGTATTGCCTTAAGCTTTTGAGGGACCAAAAGCCTTCATATGGGGAAGGTTTCATCCTCCTTACGGTTCCCATAAAAACACCCATAAGCAGTAGTTGATGGTGGTTTTTAAACAAAGGGTAAAATCGTAAAACCCAAAATAACCTAATGTCACCGGTGACACATTTATTAGAACATTTAATATATGTAGTCAGTAATCAATATGGGGTATTTTTTTCAAATTAGGGTTACAACGAGCAAAACCCAAATTCACCTCCGTGCCAATGGCAAATCATGCCAGTCATACCTAGCCCAAGCTAACCGCGCCATGCCAAATGCACTCTGCCTTGGCCCTAGATATGCTAGTCACACCAAACGCGCCAAAGCATGCAAACCATGCTAACCGCACCTCCGTGCCAATGACAAATCATACCAGCCCCACCTAGCCCAAGCTAGCCGTGCCATGCCAAACGCACTCTGCCTTGGCCCTAGCTATGCTAGTCCCACCAAACGCGCCAAAGCATGCCAACCATGCTAGCCGCACCTCCGTGCCAATGGAAAATCATGCCCAGCGACACCTAGCCCAAGCTAGCCACGCCACGCCAAACGCACTCTTCCTTGGCCCTATCTATGCTAGTCACACCAAACGCGCCAAAGCATGCCAACCATGCTATTCGCACCTCCGTGCCAATGGAAAATCATGCCAGCCACACCTAGCCCAAGCTAGCTGCGCCATGCCAAATGCACTCTGCCTTGGCCCTAGCTATGCTAGTCACACCAAACGCGCCAAAGCATGCCTACCATGCTAGCCGCACCTCTGTGCCAATGGTGAATCATGCCAGCCACACCTAGCCCAAGCTAGCCGCGCCATGCCAAATGCGCTCTCGCCTTGGCCCTTGCTACGCTAGTCACGCCACGCCAATCCAAGCACCCTTACCTTGGCCCTAGCAGCACCTATGTTCCAATGGCAAATCATGCCAACCACACCAAACGCACCAAAGCATGCCAACCATGCTAGCCACACCTCTGTGCCAATGGCAAATCATGCTAGCCACACCTAGCCCAAGCTATCCGCGCCATGCCAAACGCACTCTGCCTTGGCCCTAGCTACGCTAGTCACACCACGCCAAGCCAAACACCCTTACCTTGACCCTAGCCGCACCTCTGTTCCAATGGCAAATCATGCCAGCCACACCAAACGCGCCAAAGCATGCCAACCATGCTAGCCGCACCCCTGTGCCAATGGAAAATCATGCCATCCACACCAAACGCGCCAAAGCATGCCAACCATGCTAGCCGCACCTCTGTGCCAATAGCAAATCATGCCAGCCACACCTAGCCCAAGCTAGCCGCGCCATGCCAAACACACTCTGCCTTGGCCCTAGCTACGCTAGTCACGCCACGCCAAGCCAAACACCCTAACCTTGGCCCTAGCCGCACCTCTGTGCCAATGGCAAATCATGCCAGTCACACCAAACGCGCCAAAGCATGCCAACCATGCTAGCCGCACCCCTATGCCAATGGCAAATCATGCCAGCCACACCAAACGCGCCAAAGCATGCCAACCATGCTAGACGCACCTCTGTGCCAATGGAAAATCATGCCAACCACACCTATCCCAAGCTAGCCGCGCCATGCCAAACACACTCTCCCTTGGCTCCAGCTACGCTGGTCACAACACGCCAAGCAAAAAAACCCTTACCTTGGCCCTAGCCACGCCATTGCAAAGTAGCGCCCGCGCCTAGGATTTCAAACCGTGCAACCTAGGCCAAATTGTCCGAGCATGCCATTGGCACATGCCAACACGCATCGCTGGTAGCTTTTCTTACCAAGCCGTGGCCCTAATGGCCGAGCATGCCATTGGCACATGCAAACACGCATCGCTGGTAGCTTTTCTTACCAAGTCATGGCCCTAATGGCTGAGCATGCCATTGGCACATCGCTGGTAGCTTTTCTTACCAAGCCGTGGCCCTAATGGCCGAGCATGCCATTGGCAAATACCAACACGCATCGCTGGTAGCTTTTCTTACCAAGTCGTGGCCTTAATGGCCGAGCATGCCATTGGCACATGCCAACACGCATCGCTGGTAGATTTTCTTACCAAGTCGTGGCCCTAATGGTCGAGCATGCCATTGGCACATGCCAACACGCATCGCTGGTAGCTTTTCTTACCAAGCCGTGTCCCTAATAGCCGAGCATGCCATTGGCACATGCCAACACGCATCGCTGGTAGCTTTTCTTACCAATCCATGACCCTAATAGCCACGCATGCCATTGGCACACGCCAACACGCATCGCTGGTAGCTTTTCTTACCAGGACGTGACCCTAATGGCCACGCATGCCATTGGCACGTGCCAACACGCATCGCTGGTAGCTTTTCTTACGAGGCCGTGGCCCTAATGGCCGAGCGTGCCATTGGCACATGCCAACACGCTCGCTTATAGCTTTCATTACCTAGCCGTGGCCCTAAATATCGTGCGTGCCATTTACACATGCCAAACATACACGCTGGTAGCCTAACTTGCAAGACGTGCAACCTAGGCCAACTTGGCCGTACGTGCCATTGGCACATGCCAAAACCCACGCTGGTAGCCTAACTTGCAAACCGTGCAACCTACTACTGAGGCATTCCGCACATGCCATTGGCACATACCACACACGCCACTAGCAGCTCTAGCATTGCCACTTGCACTCAAGGTGCAACCCGCAACAAAGGCATTCCGCACATGCCCTTGGCACATGCCACACGCGCCACTAGCAGCGCCACTTGCACTCAAGTTGCAACCAACACTCGAGACATCAACACAAACTGGGGGATGCTTTCCAGGGTCTTGGTTTGGCGGTCACAGCTTGCAGCGTATACTACGCTCACATTAAGAAAGCGTGAATAGGAATAAAGCGGTCAAATAAATGAGGAAATAATGGTGAAAACGTTTTCACCCATAAACACCATGCGGTTACCACCTCCTCCCATTATTTCACCCTTTACTCTCTTCCTTCATGAGGCCGGGGGTAAGTTTCAATCTCGACTTGTATAAATAGGTCTTACCTATTTCCATCGGACAAACGAGGTCTCGGTCAGGAGAAAAACACAACACTCTCAAAAAAGGCAACTTTGCAAGCTCTCCAAAAAAGCTTTCATCTCTTGCAAGCTTCCGAAGCTTTCACTTTACGATACAAGTCGAGACACTACTCTCCCCCATTATTCTGGTCTCAACACCTTTCTTTGCTTCCCTCCCCAAATCAACCCTTCTCCTCCACTTTGTGACCAAAGCAAGTTTGGAACGGCCATTTCTTGGTTTAGGCCAGGACTTGTGCAGTTGATCTCTCGAATCTCAAAAGTGCTCACGTGCAACACATTTGTTTAGGGTTTAAACCAGTTTCTCACTCACCTCATCAATTTACCAAAATCGGTGGAAACGATTTTTACCCATAAACAATTGGCGACCACAGTGGGAGGATTGATCTATCGGTTATAATACCAACTCCGACTCCTGATTTCGTTTCTCGAACGTCAAATACCAACATGGTGGAACTCAGGTCCGGAGCGGCTGCCGAGAATACCAGTACAGAACACATCCCTGATGTTAGCGTCTCTCCCAATAACATTGTTGCATCACCTACTGACTACAGTAACATCGAATGCACTCACTCAAGCGTAACACCGCCAATCACCAGGGCCAGAGCCGCTGCCTCCTCTAGTGTCTCTGCGCACAACCCTCTAATCATGACAACGAAAATATCTCTTCGGTGTCATGCCACCGATCACCGGGTCCAGAGCCGCCGCTGCGGCCCCTAATGCTTCGCCTAGCATGGCGCCTCAAACCACAACTAAGGTTCCAACTACCCCGCCGACGGGACGAGAGACCGGAGGGACCATAGGAAGTCGTCCTTATGTCACCATCGCTGATTTGATGGAACGACAGAAGATGCTCGCCATAGCCCAAACGGATATGGTTTCAACGCAGAAGGAGGTACTCGTCTTTCTCAAGACCCTGACAGAGCGACTACCACGTGAGTCGGGTCCTCCAGAGACGCTTAGGAACGTCTCCAACAACTCTGATGCCAACACCTCGGTGGAGCACAACTCCACGGATGAGGAAACTCGCGCTAGAATCCCGCTAGAAAGAAATCAGCCGCCCAACTTCGTCACGCGAGAAGATCTGGAACAACTTCTTCGCATCCGAATCAAGAATTATGAATTGGACGTGCATCATCACCAACCCCCTTACCCATCCGAAATGAAGAGAATCCTTCTCCCAAGGGGGTACTCTTCTCCTCAATTTACCTTGTACGATGGTACCGGGAGTGCAAATGAGCATGTCTCCGTTTCTGGAATCCCTAGGTGAAGATGAATATGATCACGTTCTTCGTTTAAGGGAATTCTCAAAATCACTTCTTGGAAGGGCGTATACATGGTACAACAACATCCCACCGAACAAAGATTCCCAACTGGAGTAGCATGGTCACTGCGTTTTATAAGAAATACTTCTTTGTGTCTGAACAAGTTACTTTCTCAGACCTCGGAAGAATGTACTAGTGGGATAACGAACATCCGAATGATTTCGTCAAAGGTTCGAGGTTCAAGCACTTTCATTATCACGACCCAAACGTGACCGAGCAACAACTGGTGAACGCGTGCATCAATGGCATGGTTCCTATTTACCGCGTCTTGCTAGAGAACTTGCGCTTCCAAACATTCTCCGAACTCCATGAAGCCTCCAGACGATCCGCAACAACAACACCAGCATTACTGGAAAGAGCTAGGCCAACTCGAACCGAAGACACGCGTGAAACTAGCGGGAGTAGACGCCTCATCAGCAAGCAATTTAATGCCGGCTCATCCTCCGTGAACATAGTAAATGAAAGAGGAAAAAGGAAAGCCCCAACTACGAGCCACCAGCCAAAACGTGAAGCGTCGGTGCAACGTGAAACCTCGCCACGAAAGACCATCACTAAAACTCCCATGCAGCATCATGAGACCAAAGGAAATACCCTTGATTTCCCGTTTCCCATCGAGGAGGTGATTGACCTCCTAGAAGCTTGGGTTCAAGATGATGTTATCAGACTGCCACCTCCCAGACGTCCACCAACTAAGGATGAGATGGCGAACCCCAAGTACTGCCATTACCACAGGTTCGTTCACCACCCGACCAGCGATTTCAACAGACTAAAGCATATTCTCAAAGAAAGGATAGAAGCGGGAGAACTCCAAATAGGAGACGAAAGAGTGCATCGAGACCCACTCCCAATAAGAAACTGCGGGTCCTCTTCGGACTCCGTGCACGAGACTATACAATCCATGATGCAACATGTATGTGAAATTCTCTATGTTTCCAAGGTGCAACGCCAAGATATTTTCGCAGCTCTCAATCGCGTTGTATCTGGCAAACGACTTTTTCTCTCCTCGGAAACCACGCCAGGGGCCCAAGCTTTCCAAAAAGACGGAACCAAAAAGGAGAACTGGGGACTGCTGACCACGTCCCGTTTAAGAGGTAATGAATTTGACGACACGCTCATCGACATGACCTCTGATCATAACATCATTACTTTCAAGACACTAAAGGCAGCAGGATTTACAAAACAAGACGCTACCTATTCCCCGTCCGTGATTAAGAACTTGAGAGGAGAAACTTTGAACGCGCATGGAAACATCAACCTAAAGATCAAGATGGGAGACGCTATAACGCATAGCGAATTACACATTGTCAAAGAACTAGATCATGACATGATATTGGGATGCTTATGGGTGCTCGAAAACAAAGCAAAATTGGATGTGCACCCTCTGCCGACGTCCACGCCCGAAGGAATTTCCAACAAATCATCCCACTGGTTATCGCATCAACGAACTATTGAAGGAACCAAGACATCCGTAGAGGACCCGTTGGCGCTAGCTCATGGTTTTCAAATGCAAGTAAGTTTGACCGAGCAACCTTTTCTGCAATCATCCTTTCCTTCCCCCATTCCGTCATGGGGACTCGGCGCGATTACTGGCACGAACGCTGTCAAGAAATATGAATGAGGAGTTGGACCATTTGAACACTTTGCAAGAAGCTTGGAAACTTTTATTGAAACCAACGAAGACAAGACTCAAACGGTTGCACGACATCTGAACCCGTTTTCAATCGGAGATGTAGTGGTTAAGGAAAGCTCGTTTCAAGTTGGGAGGATGACAGTAAAAATGGCTATTCAAACTGATTCGCCCAATGAAAGAGAAGACGATCTGTATCTGGTTGCGGATACCATTTTGGGAGGATATTGCAAGCTCATCAATGCAGACACACCTGAAGGCGTGATAATTCACTCGCGATAGCTCAAGCCCTCCAATCCCTAAAATGTTGTACTTCTAATCACTCCCCTTTTAGTATTTCCTTTAACAATTCCTCTTAGCAGTTTTACTCCCCAAGATGAATACACCGTTTGTATTTTTTCCACGGGGATTCCCTTTCCGTCAAAAAAGAAGCATAAATACATCTCTTTCCAAGCAAATTCTCCAGGATATCGAGAGAAATACATCATATAAACCCAGAAAACCATTGCAGAGCCATCATACCACAACCTCTTTCAAAAAAATATATATGAAGCAAAATGTTGACTGATGAAGAAGAAGGTAAAGATGAGTTTACGAAAAAAAAAATATCAGGGGAACTAAGCAGCTAAGAGAAATAACAAAAGGGAGGAACTAGCCCTTGAAGGATGGAGCACAAGTCCCCTCGGGCAAGGCTATCTTCAATCACTTCCCCCAGCAATCCCTCGGGCAACAAAGGTTTCATTCAACGGTGTTAGCAGAAGCAACCTCAACATCCCATCCCGAAGCAACCACAGCAGCAGCAGTTTCCTCCTCGACGACCCAGTCCAAAGATACGCCACCATGACCCCACCCGGTATCACCAACGACACCTCATCAACTTCAAAGGCTATTTCGTTTCCGTCATATGCTCCTTCGAAGGTTTTCTCATTGACACTTCGAAGAAAGTTTTTTGATTCCTCCGCATCAAAATCAAGAATCATGGCGCTCTCCTCCAAGAGCCTCACACGTTCGCTTTTCCGTCGTTTCGACCTAGAAACAGCCCGATCCGCCCCATACCCGAACCGAGAAAAGGCTTTGCCGCACTGAAAATTCTCAATATGCCAAGACTCTTCCTCGTTCTCTCGCCCGTCCTCCATGCTCACTGAACCCAAGAAAGTCCAAACATGCACCTGTTCTTCATGGGGATAGATGGAAGGGAGGTCCTTAATGATTTCGCTAGCTTCATGGAATAGAGATTCAATCCCAACCAATGCCTCCTCAAGTGAAGAAGATCGATCTCCGCCAATTCTGAAGTCCTTATCCGAAGAGTTAAAGGCGCGGCCATCCCTGGAGGGTCCCATCATACACTGAAAAAAATGGGGAAAATGATCAAGTTCCATCCTATCTATACACATATAAAAATAGGATAACATGAAAAGAGAAGAAGAAGAAAACATACCGGTATGATCTTCTTAGCCCGAATAACCCTAGTCGGGGTGCTTTTGCAAGAGTCAGACCTCGCGCCTTCACTTGGAGAATCTGGATATTTAGAGGATGATTCGTCTCTAGGAAAAGAAAGAAACTCAACAAGAAGAACCTTTTCTCAAATAAGGGAGACGGTACAATTGCGTTGGGTATGAATACGAAACCTTAAAAAAGTAAAGGAAGCAATGAGGGACATAACGCTTCCAGATTTTAGCATGGATAATGCCCTGATTGAAGCCGCGCGTGAAGTAAGGAAAAATAAGGAAACTTTGTTATCTGTAGAAACACCTACTCCCTCCTTGTTTACACCGGTCCCATCAAGCTCGCGCTAGTTTACCGATCTCCCAAGCCACACCGGTCCCACCAATTGCGCCAACTTCCAAATGACCGCCCAAGCCGCGATAGCTAGCACGATCAGCTTCCCCACCTTACGCCGGTCCCACCAGCTAGCACGCTCAGTTTCCCAAGACGCGTCAACTTCTAGATGCCGCCTAGCTTCCTGTCTCTCAATGATGCTGACTTCCCAATTGAGCCAACCTCCCGATTTGTGCAAAACTTCCAGAGGCAAGGATCCCAAATCCTATTTATAAAAAGGTCATACAAGCCTCCTCAATTCTCTTTACGATTTACTGCTGATATTTTGTCACCATCTTATGCTTACCTCGCAACAAAGCTCTTGTTCCGAGCTAAGCAGGGGCCTTAATGTTGATGGTGGTTTTTAAACAAAGGGTAAAATCGTAAAACCCCAAATAACCTAATGTTACCGGTGACACATTTATTATAACATTTAATACATGTAGTCAGTAATTAATAGGGGATATTTTTTCAAATTAGGGTTACAACGAGCAAAACCCTAATTCACCTCCGTGCAAATGCAAAATCATGCCAGCCACACCTAGACAAGGCTAGCCGCGCCATGCCAAACGCACTCTGCCTTGGCCCTAGCTATGCTAGTCACACCAAACGCGCCAAAGCATGCCAACCATGCTAACCGCACCTCCGTGCCAATGGCAAATCATGCCAGCCACACCTAGCCCAAGCTAGCCACGCCTTGCCAAACGCACTTTTCCTTGGCCATAGCTATGCTTGTCACACCAAACGCTCCAAAGCATGCCAAACATGCTAGCCGCACCTCCGTTCCAATGGACACACCTAGCCCAAGCTAGTCGCGCCATGCCAAACGCACTCTGCATTGGCCCTAGCTATGCTAGTCACACCAAACGCGCCAACGAATGCCAACCATGCTAGTCGCACCTCCGTGCCAATGGAAAATCATGACAGCCACACCTAGCCCAAGCTTGCTGCGCCATGCCAAACGCACTCTGCCTTGGCCCTAGCTATGCTAGTCACACCAAATGCGCCAAATCATGCCTACCATGCTAGCCGCACCTCTGTGGCAATGGCAAATCATGCCAGCCACACCTAGCCCAAGCTAGCCGCGCTATGCCAAACGCACTCTGCCTTGGCCCTAGCAATGCTAGTCACGCCATGCCAAGACAAGCACCCTTACTTTGCCCATAGCCGCACCTCTGTGCCAATGGCAAATCATGCCTGCCACACCAAACGCACCAAAGCATGCCAACCATGCTAGCCGCACCTCTGTGCCAATGGCAAATCATGGCAGCCACACCTAGCCCAAGCTAGCCGCGCCATGCCAAACGCACTCTGCCTTAGCCCTAGCTACGCTAGTCACACCACGCCAAGCCAAACACCCTTACCTTGGCCCTAGCCGCACCTCTGTGCCAATGGCAAATCATGCCAGCCACACCAAATGCGCCAAAGCATGCCAACCATGCTGGCCGCACCCCTGTGCCGATGGAAAATCATGCCAGCCACACCAAACGCGCCAAAGCATGCTAGCCGCACCTCTGTACTAATGGCAAATCATGCCAGCCACACCTAGCCCAAGCTAGCCGCGCCATGCCAAATGCACTCTGCCTTGGCTGTAGCTACGCTAGTCACACCACGCCAAGCCAAACACCCTTAACTTGGCCCTAGCCGCACCTCTATGCTAATGGAAAATCATGCCAGCCACACCAAACGCGCCAAAGCATGCCAACCATGCTAGCCGCACCCTTGTACCAACGGCAAATCATGCCAGCCACACCAAATGCGCCAAAGCATGCCAACCATGCTAGCCGCACCTCTGTGCCAATGGAAAATCATGCCAGCCACACCTAGCCCAAGCTAGTCGCGCCATGCCAAACACACTCTGCCTTGGCCCCAGCTACGCTGGTCACACCACGCCAAGCCAAACACCCTTACCTTGGCCCTAGCCGTGCCATGCCAAAGTAGCGCCTGTACCTAGGCTTGCAAACCGTGCAACCTAGGCCAAATTGGTTGAGCATGCCATTGGCACATGCCAACATGAATCGCTGGTAGATTTTCTTACCAAGTCGTGGCCCTAATGTCCGAGCATGCCATTGGCACATGCCAACACGTATCGCTGGTAGCTTTTCTTACCAAGTCGTGGCCCTAATGGCTGAGCATGCCATTGGAACATGTCAACAAGCATCGCCGGTAGCTTTTCTTACCAAGATGTGGCCCTAATGGCCGAGCATGCCATTGGCACATGCCAACACGCCTCGCTGGTAGCTTTTCTTACCAAGTCGTGGCCCTAATGGTCGAGCATGCCATTGGCACATGCCAACACGCATCGCTTGTAGCTTTTCTTACCAAGCCATGGCCCTAATGGCCGAGCATGCCATTGGCACATGCCAATACGCATCGCTGGTAGATTTTTTTACCAAGTCGTGACCCTAATGAACACGCATGCCATTGGCACACGCCAACACGCATCGGTGGTAGCTTTTCTTACCAAGTCGTGACCCTAATGGCCACGCATGCCATTGGCACGTGCCAACACGCATCGCTGGTAGCTTTTCTTACCAGGTCGTGGCCCTATTGGCCGAGCGTGCCATTGGCACATGCCAACACGCTCGCTGGTAGCTTTCATTACCTAGCCGTGGCCTTAATGGCCGTGCGTGCCATTGACACATGCCAAACACGCACGCTGGTAGCCTAACTTGCAAGTTGTGCAACCTAGGCCAACTTGGACATACGTGCCATTGGAACATGCCAAAACCCACGTTGGTAGCCTAACTTGCAAACCGTGCAACCTACCACCGAGGCATTCCGCACATGCCATTGGCACATAGCACACACGCCACTAGCAGCTCTGGCATTGCCACTTGCACTCAAGGTGCAACCCGTAACAAAGGAATTCCGCACATGCCACATGCGCCACTAGCAGCGCCACTTGCACTCAAGGTGCAACCAACACTCGAGACATCAACACAAACTGGGGGATGCTTTTCAGGGTCTTGGTTTGGCGGTCACAGCATGCACCGTACACTATGCTCACATTAAGAAAGCGTGAATAGGAATAAAGCGGTCAAATAAATGAGAAAATAATGGTGAAAACGTTTTCACCCATAAACACCATGCGGTTACCACCTCCTCCCATTATTTCACTCTTTACTCTCTTCCTTCATGAGTCCAGGGTACGTTTCAATCTCGACTTGTATAAATAGGTCTTACCTATTTCCACCAGACAACAGGTCTCGGTCAGGTGAAAAACACAACACTCTCAGAAAAGGCAACTTTGCAAGCTCTCCAAAAAATCTTTCATCTCTTGCAAGCTTCCGAAGCTTTCACTTTCTAATACAAGTCAAGACACTACTCTCCCAGAATTATTCTGGTCTCAACACCTTTCTTTGCTTCCCTTCCCAAATCAACCCTTCTCCTTCACTTTGTGACCGAAGCAAGTCTGGAACGGCCATTTCTTGGTTTAGGCCAGACTTGTACAGATTGATCTCTCGAATCTAGAAAGTGATCACGTGCAGCACATTTGTTTAGGGTTTAAACCAGTTTCTCACTCACCTACCGAATTTACCAAAATCGGTGGAAACGATTTTTACCCATAAACAACAGTGTAAATGAAATAGGCGGTTACTTCCCTTCTTGTCTTCAAAAATATCCTTGCAGTTAGAGGGTAGGGAGATTAGAAAAGGAAAAAAAGGATAGAGAAGATTATCTATCAGAAACATAAAAGAATTTTATGGTATTCTTACGAGTAAAACAAAAAACTAAAGTAAGAAGGATGGGTTTATTTTTCCCTGAACATTGGGTTTTGTTTTCCGTCTAAGTAATACAATTGTTTGTGTGTTATCTCTGTATTTGTATTGGCTTGTATTATCTTTATGTTTGTCTTGCAACTCAAATGTTTGTTTAGCTTCCGCAAAGAGAAAGACAAAAGGTCAGAAGAGTTGATCAATAATTTTCAACCAATTTTTCAAACCCTAGATTTTGAAAATGTTTCAATAAATTATTCAAAAGAGAGAAAAGAGTTGGGTATGAGAATTTTTTAAAATGATTGGAATCAATAAGACAAAATAACATGAGAATTAAATGGCTAATATGCTAAAATACTAAAATTCTGATTAGGTTAATTAATTGAGTTTAGATTAAAATTTTGAAATTTTGAATTCATGGGATTAACCTTTTGATCCGTCTTTGAGTTCGATTTCGATCAAAAAATTTTGGTTTTGAAAATGCATAAAGCCGGCAAGGTCGTGGTTTGAATAAGCTTCCGACCATACATCCGCCTAAATGTTAAACTTTGAATAAGCTGCCGACCTCTATTCCGCCGGCAGTGTCAACTTTGAATAAGATGTCGACCATATATCCGTCGGAATGGTCCTCGGATGAAGAACACACCGACTATCTTGGGCAGCAATCTTGCGGTCGGCATGTAAATATTTCCTACCCTTCCGGCTATATTAATCTCGGCATGCAAAAAACATACAACCTTGCCGGCTGACATAATATGGAAGATGTAATTTACTTTATTCATTCAATTTTGGTTACTACATTGATTGAAACATAAAACCCAATCCTTGTCGACGGAAAAACGAATGCACTTAGCATGTGCATCAAGCCTTTGAACCCCTAGGCGACCCTAGTGGACGAGTTATAGTCTCTTGAGGGTTTACATAGAGGTCTACCCACAAAACCTACACTAAAACTTCTCAAGCCATCAATCTTCCTCCTCCGAAGACGATACACCCTCCATCATCTCAGGGGCATACTCCGGGATTTTGGATTCCATGAATTGATAGCTTGCATCGAATGCGAATGCTTCCCCCTTTTCCTCCAAGTAGCGCGCTTTGGCGACTTCATGCTACAAAAACACAAACACAAACTTACTTTGTTAGTGGTGTTTAGTAGGAAGATCAAACAACATGGATCACGTAAAATAAGCCACAAAAAAACTTACAAATTGTTCAATGGACAAGTTAAAGTGGGGAGCGTTGAAAATTGGTTTTTGGATAGCTAAATAAGCAAGTATCGCATTTTCAATGACTATGTGCCTATCATGCACTTGTTGAACACTTCTTGAGTTAGGATTCCCACACTCTTGGCTAAAAGTGTTGTGAACCCTAGCCCAAAAGGTTGTGGAATCCACCCTTACGGAGGACTGCCTTCGAACTCTAGTCTCCGCATACCAAGCTTTGGTGATTGACAAATCTTCATTAGAATCAAATGAAGCCATTTCTTGTGTGTAGAGAGCTATTGGGTGAGTTAGATGGAGTATGTGATGATATGAGCTTTGGAGAGTATATGCAAATAGTTGTGTGTTGTTATGTGGAGATAAGTAGTGCATTTATAGGATGGTGCCCAAATTTGGCCGTTATAGTGTCCAAGTACAAGTGAATCAATGCAATTGTACTTGCAAAAATTTGAATTTTGAACACGCCGGCAGGGTCGTAAATTTGCTACAATTCCGGGGTCCCAAAGCGGCCTTAATTGTATGGGTTCATTAGCATGCCGGCCAAAATACCGCCGGCATTTTCTTGTTTTGTTTCCCTCCCGACCTTACATGATTTTAGGCATCAGAAGAATGGTTTTTTTTTCAAGATATGGCCGGCAGGGTCTCTATTTTATTACCCTTCCGGCAACACGAACGCCGGCTTGGTAGGAATCATATTACCAATGATCCCCCACTCCCAGCCCATACAATTATCATAAAATTTTTATTGCATTCTGTAAGAAATGGCATTATCGAATCCCTCAGTGACTGCTTTTCCATCAACCTCGAGGCCTAGAATTTGTTGAGCATCATCGGGAGTTATCGCCATCTCACCGAATGGGAATAACATAGTATCGATCTCTCCGTAGAACCTCTCACGAGAATGCACAGATGGTAACTTTATCATGATTAATATTCGAACTATCCACCGCAGTAACAACCCGGAGTTCCTCACAATCACTTTCACCTCCTCACATTCCAAGCCAAGATTCCAAGTATGCGTCACTGAACACGAAGCTTGGTGCCTCATGAGACGGATGGCATGCTTGTGATCCTAAATACCAAAAAAAAAGTCAAGATTAATACAAACACTTGATGCAAATTTAATAAATAACAAAGACGGATTAAGATTACTTACGATAGTATTATGGACCGTACATGCCCATGAGTGTTTGTATCCAAAAAGAACATCTCCACCATCTGCTGGGGTCCCTTTTGGAGGCTCACCTTCTTTCAGTGCAACCATCAAGTGTTTGGAAGGCATGTGAGAATCAGTCGGTTTAGTGATCACCCTCTTCTTCGTTCCGGTTGAAGTTGAAGCCGAAGCTTCGGTGGCTTGAACAATAGCTAGAGTTTGTTCTCCTTCTCCATCTCCATCTCCATCTCCTTCTTCTTCTTCTTGTTCCTCTTCCTCTTCAACAATTTCATCTTCGATGGTATTCTTACCTTTATCTCCATTACCATCATCATCATCACCATCATCATTACCTCCTCCAAACCTCAAGCATGTTTTGATCACCATCATCATTATCATCGTTGTTACCTCCTCCAAAGAAAGGATTGGTTTCATCAACATCATCATCATCACCTCTTCTACCGGATGGAATTGATTGGTCTTCATCTGAGTCTCGTCTGAATCATTGGGTTCAAATAATGGTTCTAAGACCTTTGTCGTTAGGGCACAACATACACCCCTCGATGTTTTGAAGACAAGAGTTTATCACCAACACGAGGAGGGTTTGAAGGGGGACTAAGAGCTGCTTTCAGAGCTGCTTTCTTCTTTGCCATTCGCAATCTGAACAAGAACAATTCAGAAAAAAAACATTACAGGCCGGCAGGTTAGATAAATACAACATATCTGGCGGAACAATGGCCGGTAAGGTCGACCAAAAGATGAGTGCCGGCTAAAAAACGCCGGCATTGTATCATAAAAATAGCCTTCCGGCGCATAAAAAAAACAAAAAAATTTCACTATACAGGTCGGCAAGGTCCATTACACATACATAGTCGGCTGACAAACCGCCGGCTTCGTTTTATATAACTACCCTTCCGGATTTAAAAGTTCTAGGCATCAGGAAACATTCAAAATAAGTAGCCGGAGGGGTAAAAAACAAAAACTTGCCGGCTTGATTAAAAGATAAAAGACGCCGGCAATGTATACAGTTGAATAACCTGCCGGCCCTGCTAGTAGCAGTTACAGAAACTACACAGCCGGCAAGTTCTTCAACCTTATACCTTCCCGGCCAAACCCTAACTATGAAATCCCGGAAAGGTCGATAACCAAGAACCTTGCCGGCGCCGTAACTACCAATTCACAAATTCGATTTTTCTGACCTAATTTGACATGCAAACATGAAATTGAAGTACTAGAGTGAGTTTAAGTGTGCCCTTACTTTCTTAAGCGCACCATTTCACGTGTTTCCGCGGGTTCAATTCCTTCTTCTTCAACCGTTTTTCTCTTCACTTTCTTAGCAACCAAATTTGCAATTCCAGGGTTATATTCATTGGGTTTTCGATTAGTTTGTTTCATATGAGTTGCCTTCTTCCGTGGTGCATCCATTGATGAAGACTAATCGGAGTTTTCAAATCGACGATTTTAACGAATTGATCGACGAGTTTTGGTGGTGGTGGGGTGATGGAGCCGGTAAGGTTGTGGAGGAGAAGAAGAAGAGAAGAAAATGAAGAAAGAAAACTGATTTTGGTAGTAATTAGAGTTATAATGAGAAAGGGTAATTTTGTAACTTTACCCATTGACCTCCCCCTTTGCCCTTAAAAAAGAGTCCCTATAAAATTGGGTATACCCCAATTAGTTTGAGTATACCCCAATCAAGCCAGGTTAATAAAGGGAAGAAGCTTGTTTTTTTGTTTATTCCTCTCTCTTGATATATGTGGAATAAGTATAATCCATATCAGGAGACCACATCACCACACCAACTCAGCGGCGTGAAAGCAGCGAGTAAGTGGCGATACGCCTAGCGCTAGATAAATGGAACTACTAATACTGTCACTGCTTAGCTGATCTAATTTTCTTAAGAAATCATACGTACAGCTTCTTGAGAAGCAAGTCATTTAGACATGGTGAGATAGATACATAGATCTCTAAAATGAATATATCGTCAGGTGTTCTTAATCGCCCGCCCCTACTAATCAATTTTGTTATCTTATTAGAAGGAAGGTTAAATTTCTATGTAACTTGCCTGAAATTTGTTTGTCTGGGACTTAAAATCGTATTGTCAGTTCAAGGGCGGAGCTGTGTTAACTGTCCTCCCTAAAATTTTAGAAGTTTCCAAATTAGGCTTGGAAATTATGGATTTTGCATATTTGTCCCCTAAAATTTGACAAATTATCGTAACATACCTAGATAAAATATAAGTGATTGCGTCAAATTTCAAAGCATTTGCAACTTGTGCAGTATCTTAAATGTGTGTTATGCAGCGAACATTTGAAAAAAGTACTAAAAAATTTTGGCCGGCCTACGGCCGCCATAGTATACAATGTTGTTATTAGTAATTGGTTGTATTTGGCCTCCCAACAACAAAGTTCTGGCTCCGCCCCTGATCAGTTAATTAGTTGTCTTATTTAACAAATATGCTAACGTATTCATGTCCTTTCTAGGCAAACAACTCCTCTATAATATATAAATAATTAACAACTAAATATAAAGAAACCCGAACCAAGAAACAAGTACTCCTAAAAGTATATTTCCTCGGCCTATTATTTATATACGGAGAGAATAATTTTTAATGGAAATGGGTGATGCAAGGAGAGCTTCAAATTTATAAGCTGAAATTTATTTGCAAGAAAAGATTCGGAGCCCAAATTAAGGAGAGCTTCAAATTTATAAGCTGAAATTGTTAGGACTTCAGTCATGCCCAAATTATTTGGTATAGGGTAGTCAAGTTGTACCCGTAACCAATAACAAATTCTAGTCGGTAACTTAACTCTTAATATCACAGCCAACCACCACCATTTACGCAACGTGGACACATCAAATCTATAGTCATTGTAGTACAAAACGGTGCTGGAACGGCCACGTCTCATATCTCTGGTTAATTAAAATAATATTGTTTGCATGCAAGGGGATAAAGTCTTTCGGAAAATGGATTATATGACCAAAACCCATAAACTATGAGAATAATGGACTTGTAAAATATACAAATATAGGCTTGGATGAAAAAGACATTGAAAATATTAGCCATATATACTCTTTTGCTTTAAACTTTATTTTTATTCTTATCATTTTCTCACTCTATTTACTTTTTTCCCTTTCCAATTAAAAATAATCGCGAGAAAGGTCTTAACTTTTGAATCATAAGTCGGATTTTAATAAAATTTATATTTTGGAAAGGGCTTGAAATTCTCTACAAAACAAGATCCATTGTTGATATAAAATTCAGAAAAGAAAAAAAAAATCACAACAGGCCATGAATACATTATGCACCCAGGTGCAACTTGGACAAAATTAATTTCATATAAAAATATACATTATGCACCTAGGTGCAACCTGACCAAAATTTTTTTTCTATTAGAATGGGCGTTATGCACCCAGATGCAACCTGCCAAAATATATTTTCTATAAGAATCAAAAAAATATACAATATGCACTCGGTTGCAACCAGCCAAAACATATTTCCTGTCAGAATTATACATTATGCACTCAGGTGCATCTCATGTACTTCGTAGATAAATCAAGGTTTATCCTAGTAATCAACTAGGATATATTATACACAACCAAAATTATTAGCTCATGATCTCGAGCAATAAATCCATTATTTTCACATTTACTATTAAAAACACCTAACCAAAAACAAAAAACAAAAATAAAAGGAAAAAGAAAAAGGAAAAAAAAAGAAAAAGAAATATACATTATGCATTCAGGTGCTACTTGACCAAAATATATTTTTCTATTAGAATATGCATTATGCACCCAGGTGCATCTTGTGTATTTCGTCCTAGTAAAACCTAGAACTTGCAACTTAGTTATATCATCTCAACCAAATTCACTCACACTCCTTTTCTTTCGCCACATGCGGTATCATTCATTAGAAAATTATTCTCATGTGGAAACAAAATTAAATCACTAGTAAGCCAAATTTGAAAAACTATTAGTATCACTATTGTGCAACACAATATCAACGTAGATCTGATAACACATGCATACATACATTTGTTTTTCTTTTACGATCTATAGTCACCACTCATAGATTCTCTATGTAAGACCAAAAGTGTATACCAACCTCAGTTCATACACAATCAGTTCATACACAATAATCTTCATATCTTGCCTATTGTGATGGCATATTTGAGGCTTCATACATAGCCATCCAACATACAAGCAGTAGCCTAATTTCCACAAAGAAGACTTATTATTAATCAAAAAATATCAGCAGAAACAAATATCAAACCACTGAAGAGGCGAATGAACCAAACAATGTGATAAAATGAGCGATTTACTAAGATAATTGTAGTTTATGCACCTTTACCCCTTTTCTATTTTTTTAGGCTTTTTATCAAACATCTTGTGGGCGTGGACCTGGTTGTGTTGCTGCACTTGTAGCCAATCTTATACTCCCTCTGTCCTTTTTTATCTGTCCTAATTTCTACTTTGGTATGTCCATTTTTATCTGTCCGCTCTGTTTATAGACATACTTTTCCTTAAACTATCAAATATACCCTTTATTTTTTATAATCATAGAATCATTTTTAATATCTAAATCTTAAATAATATCACCATATATAAGGAAAAAAACTTACTCAATATCTTTGTATTAATTGTTATTCCTTTTTAAATAAAAACATTTATGAATAGTTATAAAATTCCTAATAAATTTATACTTATTTTAACATTAATAATTTAGTTTTGGTAATAATATAACATTAAATAGGCTAGTCAAGGGCTAGTAATGACAATTTATAGGATTTCCTTAATATTTTGACTTAGTCAAAACGGACTCTTAATTTAGGACGAAGGGAGTACTTTTTCCTTCCTGTAAATTTATATTAGTAAACAAACCCAATCCTTAAAAATTCTAAGCAGTTATAAATTTGTAGCCATTCACCATGCAATTTAAAAGCAACTGTCCATTTCCTTGACTTGTTTTAGGTGGTTGGTTTGTTGTTGTGTACTTCATCTCAATCACAAACAGCTCACGACTTCTTGTTCATTCATCTCGTCACTGCCACCACTACCCAACAAATACCCACCCACTACTTTGATTTGCTTATAATCTCCTTCTAATACAAAGTCATATATCGACTAACTTTTGTTAAGGTTTCGTTTTCTTTCCTGCGTATATTTTGCTTGTTTATGTACCAGAATCATTTTTAATATTGTGTTGAATTATTTGTTAGACCCACGAAGCATATCAACAACGGATTAATATAATTACTTTTCATTTTTTTACAATTTCCTCTCTAGCTACTTGCTATTTAGAATTTAAAAGTTGGAGCAATTTGCTTGAGTGGTGGGAAGTGGAACCACTTCTTAAGTCGTACCTCGGTCTTTTTTTATATTTATACCACCGCTCACGAACTCTTTATAGGTCAAGAAGCAGTCGTCCATTAACGTACGAGTGGCGGACCAAGAAAAACAAAAAGGTAAACAAAATATCCGTAAATGATCAATGGCTATCATCATATTGCTAGGTGGGAAAATTTTCTTCTAAGCTATACACTAAACGCGTTAAATAACCGAACTTAATGTCGGATATTCTTTCCAGAAACCCACTAATTTGGTAGATAAATGTACTGATTTAATAAGGGTTTAATCTGAGCACTTGTCAAAAACTCGGTTTCTTAGCCTGTTGGTTTCTCTTTCTTACACCTTGTTTGTTTACTCATGAATCATGTGAGTCGTCTGGATCTTAGTCATCTGGATCTAGTGAAATTACCGATTTGAGTCAGATCTGACTCAATATGTTTGTTTTGAGTCAGATCTAACTCAACTGACTCAAAAATATGTTAGTCATTGGTTTGGTCCCATGAGTCAGGGGTATTTTTAATATTGTGTTGAATTATTTGTTAGACCCTAGAAGCATATCAACAACGGATTAATATAATTACTTTTCATTTTTTTAGAATTTCTTCTCTAGCTACTTGCTATTTAGAATTTTAAAGTTGGAATAATTTGCTTGAGTGGTCGGAAGTGGAACCACTTTTAAGTCGTACCTCGGTCTTTGTTTATATATATATACCACCGCTCACCAACTCTTTATAGGTCAAGAGGCAGTCGTCAAGTGGCAGACCAAGATGAAGAAAAAGGTATTTGCCGAATGGCTATAATATAAAAGGTCACATTTAGGTGATACCAAGCTATTTTGTGTTTTTGTGACCAACCAAAAATAAAGTTGCATCACAAAAGAGTTTTTTCTTGATCATAGTAAGATAAGATTATGACATTTACAACAACATGGACATCTGAAATTTGTTGTCATCGTATTAGAAGTGTTGCAAGCGTGCGGTACCGGACCGGCCATGTCTCGTATCCCTGGTTAATGGAAGTGTAATTTTGTTGGTATGCACGGAGATAAAGTCTCTAACCACCCACCCACCCACTACTTTGATTTGTATATAATCTCCCTCTAATACAAGGTCATATATCTTGTAGATTTTGTTTGTTTTGGTACTAGTTGAATTATTTGTTAGACCCAGGAATCATATCAACAACCAATTAATATTTTTACTTTTCAATTGTTTACAATTTCTTCTCTAGCTACTTGCTATTTAAAAAAAGTTAAAAGTTGTGTTCGGAAGTGAACTACTTTTAAGTCGTACCTCGGTCTTTCTTTATATATACCACCGCTCACCAACTCTTTATAGGTCATGAGGCATGCAGTCGTCCATTAACGTACCAGTGGCAGACCAAGTAGAAGAAAAAGGTGTTTGCCGAACACAAAATTGGTCAATTAATCTAATAATGATAATTTCTGGATGAAAAAGACATATAAAATTTAATATTGTTTAAATGGACGTAAATGTAAAAAAAGTCAGGATGTAAACAGTTTCATCCTACCGATTTTCAAATATTTTTTTTCTTATTTTTAATTTACACTACAAGAAAGTTGGTCTATTGCAACACGCCTTTTATGAGGCAAGAACCCATATTTTGTGTTGCAATACCCTTTTGCCACATAAAAACCTTTTGCCACACTATGTGGCAACAACCTGTGTGACAAAAAATTATTGCCACACCTTTGGTGTACTGCAGCAATAGGTGGGTGTTTATCCTCACCAATTAATGAGGCAATAACGTGTGGCAAAAAATATTTTCCTAGTGTCCAATTTATTTTTTGTTATATAAATAGAATATTTATTTTATTTTTATATAAAAATGAATTTTTTTTCATTTTTATTTCTCTTTTTATATTCATGTTTATAAATTTATAAATTTACTAAATAATTCGTCGAAAAGAAAAGAGCGATGAACTAACAAGAACAAAATTCTGGATTAATTTTATTTCATATACAAATTTGGTACATAGTACTTACAATATTACTGAATACATAATACAGGATAACTTTTGTTTTTTTTTTTTTTTTTGAAGCAATACAGGATAACTTTACAAAATTCATAACTTTCAGAAAAAAAAAAGAAAAAAAAAAGGATAACCAGTTTTACGGTTCCGGTTCTTTCAGAAAATTGGTGAAGAACGGATTCTTTTTTTTTTTCTTTTCTTCTTCACCTCATCTTCTTCTACAGTTATGCAAAATCAATGTTCAAAAGGAAAGTAATTATTTTCATAATCAAGAATCGTTCTAAATATTTATACGTAATTAATGATTATATTTATGGAAGGTAAAAAAATCACCTTGCAATGGAAATATTCCAAAACTCATTAGCAGTATCCGTTTATGCACTGTAAATTAATAAATTTGGTTAACTAGATCTGCTTAAAAAGAAGAAAACGAAGGAAAGAAAACAGAGGTTAAAACACCATTAATCTCAACGAATTTTTTTATGTAAAATAACAAACCCATAAGATAAATTAGATCTCACTTACCAAATAAAGTTGATGAAGAGACTTTAGATCGCAAACAGTCACCGAACCTTAATACAACGGAATAATCACAAGATGTTCCCTTTCTTATACCAAATCAAATAAACCCATGATTTGAAAAGATCAAACCTTCCTTAAGCGGATTAAGTTAGTACCATGACTGAGTATGAGTAACCTAAGTTCTCAAACCACAGCAAGATTCAAACATCAAAAACGTATCCATCATCATTGATTACCAACAATTTTTTTATTAGATCTGAAAGGGTTTAACAATAAGAAAGAGGAAGAGAGAACATTTTGATAACAAAAAAAAAAGAACACAGAACTTAGAAGAGAGAGAGTGGAAATGTGCGACAAGGTAGTTATGTTCGTGGAATTAGACTTTGACTCATTTTTTTAAGTATTTACTAATAATAAAAATAAATTAATAATTTTTTGCCCCACTTAGAACGAGTACCGTGGCAACAGACATCTTTTGCCACACATCTAACCTAGTTGTGGCTAAAACCGATTGTTTTTGCCTCATCAGAGGTTACCATGTGGCTAGAAATCTGTTTTTGCCACATTATTATCTAACTGCGGCAATACAAGCATTTTGCAACACCTACTCAAATAGGTGGTGTGGCTATACAATGTTTTTCTTGTAGTGTTACATCAGGATGCATCCAGTTTCGCCCTCACTATGTTTTAAGTTTAATCCAGGATGAATCCAGATTCATTCTTGCTATTTTTTTTGGTGTCCATTTCACCCATACTAATTTTTAATCGTCCATTAAAACCATGTTTTAAAAATATTTGGGCAATTGACCCATTTTCCATTTGACGAATGGCTATAATATTGCTAGATGGGAAATTTTCTTTAAAATGTTCAGTAAACACGTTAAATAACTTTGGCTTGATTGGAGTATACCCGATTAATTGGGTATACAGTTAATTGGGGTATACCTAATGAGACAAAATCCAGTCATTTAGAAGTAAAACAGGCCACCCCTTAACCATGAATTTTCTAAATGGCTAATATATCCTTGTTTAATTAACACTAAAAATTATGATTAGGTTAATTAATTGAGTTTAGATGAATTAATTAAGTAGATTAAAACTTACGAATTTAAGTTATGAAATTTTGTTTTTGATTGAACTCATATGGGAAGATTTTCGATGAAAAAAATTGTTTTGAGAATTTTTTTGCAACGGAAATGAAAACATACTACCCAAACACTTCTAAAAAGGGGATTGCAAAGCTGGTGTATGAAATCATACTCAAAATTAAAGAAGAAATCAACACTTTCAGTTCTGAAACTATGAAAAGTCGGCAAGGTCTGCGGATGAAGAACATGCTGACAACTTATGGCCGGCAAATGAAGAAGATGCCGACTTTATTATTTTTGGCACACATGAGACTGTTGTAAATGGTTCACTAGTCGGCATCTTATTGATTCCTTACCTTGCCGGCTACCTTATAGTCGGCAAGATCGATAAAAAAATACCCTGCCGACTATAGGATTTTTGACATACAGAGAGAGTGTGTTACAAATGCATGATTAGTCGGCAAGGTATTAATTTTATAACCTACCGACTAAACTATAGTCTGCAAGGTATTAATTTCATAACATTCCGACCCTGTAAATGCTAATTTCAGAGTTGAAAAGTCGGCACGATATTCAACCTCATACCCTGCCGACTATATTTTAGTCGGCAAGGTCGACAAAAAAAAAACTTTGCCGACTTTCGATTCTTTTTTTTTTTTTATTTATTTATTTTATTTTTTATTTTATTTCATCATGTATAGTTAGAGTTTTGAAGAAAGATATTTGAATATGTTTTAGTCGGCATGGTTTTTTAGTATGGGCAATTTGGTCTTTTAACAACTTTTATACACCCATTATCACACTAGTTTGGATGGGAATAAAATGGTTATACCCCAATTAATCTAGGTATATCCCAATTTAGCTAGGTTAAATAACCTCTCTATTCTTTTCTTTTTATGATGGGTAAAGAAATTGATTCTGAAGTGACGAACTGTGAAATATTTTTCAGTAAACCCGTTAATTTTGTACATAAAAGAGAGGGAGATTTTTGTAGTGATTTAATTAGGGTTTAATCAGATCACATCAATTGTCAAAAACTCGGTTTCTCAGCCACTTTGGATGCTCCTTTTTCAGTAATATTAGCAATCTAAACAGGTGAATAGGATATTCGGTTTCTCAGCCACTTTGTGTCCTCCTTTTTCAGTCATATAACTAGTTTCATTTGAGTCATTTGAACTAGTTGTGGCTAAGATGAATAAGGTTGATATGAAAGTGTTCATATGGCTAACTTCGGTAACTATTGTTCAGCCAACTTGGTGTACACGTTTAGGTACGGTTACTCATATCTAAATTAAGGTACATTTTAGTTGTGTGTAACAAGCTAACTCAATCTAACGGTTGAAAGATATTAGCTTGAATCTAATCATGTATTCATCTAACGCTGAATATTGATTGCTTTGTTCCAAAGCTATCAAACCCTGATTTGAAGACTATATAAGGGAAAATTCTAGCAACTGGGAAACCTAATCCCCACACCTCCTGTGTGATGCTAGTTGCGACTATAGTCGATTCTCCTTTAACCTAGGTTTTCCCTAAAACCCTCACAGGTTAACGACTTAAAGACTTCATTGGGATTGTGAAGCAAGACCCAACTATTTTCTCGGTAGTTGCGTATTCTGATCTTATTTTATACTATCGTGATTGAGTACTATCTTTTCTAAGATTTGCTCAAAATTTATCTCCGATAGGTAAGATAAAAATAAGTGACAAACATATTCGTATCATCATTTGTGATTCCACAATATCTTGTGTCGCTTCCATACGATTAACATTATTGTGAGGTGATTGATATTACTTGGCTGCTCTTTGGGAATATAAGTCTGGTTTACCAATTGGTTCTGTGCACCTTGATTTATCAAAAAACGGAAAAAAAACTCTTAGGTATTTCTGTAGGAGACAGATTTATCTATTCAATAGACTTTTCTGTCTGAGACAATTTGTTTATCAAGTCTTCGACTTCGGGTGGTAGTACCTCTTAGTTGTGAGTGAGATCAGCTAAGGGAATCAAGTGCGTAGAGTCCTGCTGGGATTCAGAGACTTAAGGAGCGCAATTGTACCTTGATCAGTGTGAGATTGGTTATGGCTCAACTACATTCGATTCAGAAGTTAACTTGTAGTAGGCTAGTGTCTGTAGCGGGTTAATATTGTGTGGTGTTCAAATGTGGACTAGGTCCTGGGGTTAGTTTGCATTTGCGGTTTCCTCGTTAACAATATTTCTGGTGTTTGTGTTATTTCTTTTCTGCATTATATTTTCTATATAATTGAAATATCACATGTTGCGCAAGTTCAATAAATTTGTGAATCCGACCTTTGGATTGTTGATTAAATTGATTGACACTTGGATATTGGTTTTTTATACCGTCCAAGTTGTTTCTTAAATTAATCAGGATCACGGATTTCTATCTATTCGATTCTTGATACATTAAGAAACAGATATATATAACTCTTTGATATATTTTTGTAAAGATTAAGTCTGATTGTCTATTTGATTCTCTTGAAAGTATATTGGAGTTAGTCCATATAGATTGCTAAACAAAATATGAGGTGTAGTTGTTAGACCCCACCTTTTTAACCGATTATTTGTTCAACTGATCCTCCAACTTTAACTAAAGATTTAAATGTTTACACATTCCTTTGGATGTTTGTATTAGGTTCCTCTTTTTCTTTGAAGTTAAAAAACGCAGGTTTGTAGACATATTATTGGTGTCATAGGTACACAGAGGGTATAGTTTTACATAAAAAAAAATCTCGAAATAGTGCATATGATTCGTCTTACACAGTGAGTTTCCTTCTATAGATATATGTTGCTCCTCCCGAACTGTTATCATCAGTTTAGTTGTATATGAAGAAGTTGTTGAGTGAAATTGCTTCAAATCAAAACAAAAGACTGAAATAGTGTGTTACACAAAAACTATGATTTAAAACATAAAGTAATTAGTAATGAATATAATGTTCCTAATTTGTTTTATTGCAATGTTCGTGTAATTTGTTCTCTTTCGAGTAATTGTTAAATTATTTACCTTATAAATTTGCTCGGATTCATTATCGGGAAGATTTTTAGATTTTGTAATTGTCAATCTTGGATATAAGATTAACAAAACTAGTCATGACTCTTATGGTACAAATAATCAAATTTATGATTAAAACTTCTTAAACAAAATTGATAAAAAACCCCAATTTTTTAAAAATTGATATCCCCAAATTTCAAAATTATCAAATTTTATGAAAACCAAAATTTGATTTTCAACAGATTACTTTTGTTTTGTTGGGGTCAATAATGAAAGATAACTAGATATAAGATTAATTTAAATTCTTTTGAACTGATGATTTTCTTAAAAGGAAAAAATTAAACATATTTTTACAGGAGAGGAGACAAACACTAACATCAAAGGGTCGTTCTAGGCTCATCAACACTTTCCCGCTATTTACCCACACATTGAGACCGCTGGGTGAGGTGGTCAAGTGACTTGGTTTGTCTCATTACACTCATTTGATGAGACACAAGTAAAAATATAATTGTTATGTTTTCCAACTTAGATTCCGTTACATATCCATGTCATGTCCTTGGGGTGTCCCATATCGTCATTGTGTATGTCTTTAGTAGTTAATTGTAATGGTGGGTTGTGATTGTACCACCTGGTGGCTATCTAGCCGTTGATTCTAGGGTAGTATTTGAGAGATTTATATACTCTTGTGTCTGTAATGGTAAGGGCATTGAATATTTAGAAATCAATAGAACTTTTGTTCTTTAGGATGTGTTCATTTGAACTCGGAGAGGCTTGATTCTCACGATTCAAGAGAGGTTTATCCTCAATCTATCTACCCAATCTTGTCATCGTACTTAGGTACATGAAAATTGGTATCTAGAGTCGTTCGATTATGTTAGTTTCTTTAATGGAGGTTTCAAATTTGGATGAGTTTATCCAACCGAATTAACAGAAGATGAATTAATATCACAGAATATTTATGGCTTAGGAAAACTTCTAGCTAGAGGAGCAGAGAAGATGGATGATGAACTTGATTTACCTCCTAGTATGATAGTTGGATGAATGAATTTCTTATCAATGGAAGTCAAGGAAATACTAGTAATGAAGCGTAGATTATATGATGAGAATTCAAAAGAAAGTCTTGGATTACTCCAATCAGTGGTTCAACAATTGAAGACGATGAAGAAATAAATCGCTGACCGCATGGAACCAACTCATGTTGTTTCTGATTCAGATTCAGTAAGTGATTCAATTCAGAAATCCTCAATTCCATTTGCCGAAGAAGAAGATGAATCTCTCGATTGCAAGTTAATTCTTTCTTTTTTCTTTGAAGAAAATGAGAATTCACTAAAGAAGACACAAACACGAAGCAACTAAAGGAGTTAAACTTCACTAAAGCTAGACGTATGCTAACAAATTTAAAATATTTATTTAATAAACATAAAAGACAAGCCTCCCCTATTTGAAGATAAACTTTGCACAGAATGTTGTCAGAACTCCTTTCCATTTTATCCCACTGGCAGCAAACAGATTTTGTCCCTTTTATTATTGCGTCACCCGTTTTTACGTTTGTGACATTAAACTCTGTCTCCTTGATTTCCATTATGTCCGCGATTCCCCGCGGCATGGAACTATGACTTAAAGCAGTATAGAACCGAGTTGATGCAGAGCTTATACAACGATACAATTTGATGATGCCGTCGTTAATAGTTTTTCCATGGACATCGAAGAGATCACCAGAGGTATGCAATGATAATGTTGCCGTCCATCCATTGAGGTTAATAGCCATAGAACAAAATCGAACCGAATCAAACTCACTGAGTCATCGATTGTAGTATCATCGAGGATCTTGTTTTATGCAATTTCCTCTTGATAATTTAATTTGAGTAGGATTGATGAGTTTTATCTCTAATGGGGTGGTTGATTTTTGAGTTGCAGTTGAAGATCCTCACTTTTGAGACTTCCAGGATAATGGAGATATTTTAAGGTTTTTTCTGGTTATTTCTTTGGATGCTTTTTGCAACTCATGATTCAGATCCTCAGAGTGATTAAATGAGTGGATTGAAATGGATGTTGGGGGAGGTGTATCAGATGGTGGAGGGGGACATACCAAAGGTGGGTTTCCCCTGAGAAAGGTGGTACCGGTTGGACCATGAGAACAAACCCGTTTCATCTCTTTGACCGGTAATTCTTCCTTCCTGGTGCGGATAGAGGCTTGAAAAGAACTTGATGTGGATGTTGAAAGTATTCCATGGAGCCAAAACTCTCTGTCAAATTTTCAATTAGAGAAGCAAATTTCCATGGTGATTTATGAACTTAAAAATCTATTCCTTGTGTTTCCAAATCAAGCAGACAATGCCGATACGTTTGAATATGGTATTGCCTAACTCAGTCGGTTTCTCAATCCACAATTATTGAATCCTCGATTTAAAGGGTTCAAATCTTTGATTTTCTGTGATTACAGAATACTAAAAAAACGAGAATGATAAATCTAGTAATGAAAATTGAAATAGCAGACTCACGGTTAGAACCGAGATTGACAATTGAAATCCAAACTCAACTAGGGTATCTTCTCTTCTTTGGGTGGAGATAATTTGATTCCAATCAACCTAAATTGCAAGTAAAAAAACACTGCTACTAGTGGTTTAACAAATTCAATCTCATGGTTTCATCTCCTGTGAATTATTGGGTTCAATTTTTGATAGATATAATCAAGATGGATGGGTAATTGGGTATTTTCGGATTCTACAGAGCACGTGATTGATGCGGATTAGGTTATTAATGGTGAGATTGGTGTGCTTGAGTTTGAAGGAATCAGATGGATGATGTTGGGTGTTGATGAACGATGTTGTTAATGGTGGAATTGATGTGACTCGGTTCACCGGTTTGCAGAGCAAAACTCGGAGGAAAGAGGAACATCTTTTAAAAATTTACACTTGACTAAGGTTTTGATGATTATGATGAATTGATTTTTTTATTTCTTTTTCTGTTTTGGACTTGAAGTGCATTAAAGGTTAAGAGGCTGTATGTAGGAGGAAGGACTTGTCCGGAAAACGTGATAAGAATTGTATGGATCCATGGTTTTCTTTATTTTTGTTTTCAGCTAGCTTGTTCAAAAAGAGATTTAAGACAAATTAATGTATGATCATGAATTTAATTTAAGACAAATATACCATTGAAGATATTCAAGAAGGTTAAATTTAGGAAAGCAACTGGTTTTGTTATGGTCGAGCATACCAAATCACAAATAAATAGCTCATAAACAAACATTACAAATATCTCATAAACAAACATTACAAACAAACACACACTAGTGGCGTTCCCACTCTATATGACTGCCGCAACTTCCAAGGCAAGCCGAAGAATTTCTAATTTGTTGCCGCTGCCACAGAGAAAAAAGAAACCTTATTGCACACCGAACATATCCGCGTCACACAGTTTGATGCTACATGCTCATAAACAAACAATCAGGGCCTCATTCGAGATCGATCTGGACACTCTCGTACCTGTAGTTGTAGGAATTGCTGCCCTTAAATAAGCCATCACTCTTATAGTAGACCTTTACAGTTCCATTTGTCAAGACGTCGCGCTGAGTGTACGAGAAGGGTATGTCGCATGAAGCCCTTGTCGCCATCAGACTCACCTTCACGCTACTCATTGGAGGTACAGTAACTGTAAACTCAGCACCCACTTCAATTTTCTCTTCCTTGCTTTCTCCCCATTGATATGAACCGTTAAACTCGTAGGAAGTCTCAATGCTGCCTCCCATCACTAGTGGGACACCGACACTTATACTCGCCTTGACACCGACTTTCAACGAGACGCCCGCAGTCCATTCCCTAGTATGAGTTTCTGTACGCTTGAGATTCAATTTAGCCTTGTCAGGATATTGTTTTCTGTTCCTGGCGCTCTCTTCAGTCGTAGGTGCAAGAACATGGTCGTCGTAAATCCTTGCATCAGTAAGGTGATAAATGACGTCATCGATAGTCCTTGACAAAACGGGCTCCTCAATGACCATAGGAGCGTACTCGTCGACATAGGTAAACAGAGTGGCGAGGCAGTTGCCTTTGCTACCCGCCGTGCGTCTCGCGCAAAAGGATTTGTTTGCCAAGCTTCGAAGAGCGATCGTATTGTCGTCACATTGGGTAGGTATAAAAACAGTATTGATGTGGTGGTCCATATTCCCATTTGCAAATACCCATGACGAATTATCGTCAAGCTTCCAACATTTGCCGTATTGGACACTCTTCAGGCAGATGCCTCCGTCGCGACTTGGAAATACCTCGTATTCGAAATCTGGCGAATTAGCGACGTCAAAATTATAATCCATAAACCCATCTCCATAGGCCTTGAGATGCTTTCCGTTGTCGCCCTTGATCCTGATAAGGTTGGGCAACACCACGATGGATTGCCAGTCAAGGATGGTGAACAGATCGCGCTGGTCGCTGACTTGTGAATTGCTCAATAAATTTAAGCAACCATTGCTGTGGTTGGGGCCTATGAAGTAGGAAACATAGTAGCTGGTGTGGACATGGCGGAGCCGGACGATCTCGTTGCTGCCGGAATCCAAGTAAACCGGCTCGAATAGCGTGCAACGCTGGCTAGACTGATCCTCCTCAGGTTTGACGGCCGTGGCAGCGATCCAGCTGTTAAGTCCCTGACCGGGCCGACCCTCTGTGTTTGCCCAGAACTTGTTATTGTGTAGGGATCGGATGTGTACTAGTCCTTTTCCGGTGGTAGCCGGTACCACCTCGAACCTCGTCTCAAGGCCGTAACTGTAATCTCCATCAAAACGGACGGCATCAGCTACAGATGGATTGTCTTTTTCGAGGTGCAAGTATCTGTGGTTGAAGTTTGATTGGATAATGATAAACTTGGGAAGTGGTTGAGCCATGATAGATGGATGGATGGATAGTTGCTTCGTTTCCAGCTATAGATAGATATCTGGAGCTAGAATCTTCTTTCTTGCTTGTTTGTTTTTGTTTCTCCGAGGACGCCCTCCTTAAATATTATGTTCAAGTGGATCTTTATTGAATTGTTTATTTATTAATCAATGACCTTACTAGAAGACTCACTGTTCTTTGGGGCCCTAAAATGACTCTTTAATGGAATAAACAAATATGTTTGTCTTGCATTATATCCGGGAATCCTGACTCATTAGTGGAATAAACAATTTTTTTTTATTTTTTTTTTTTAAGAAATGGAGCCATTTCTTTTTTTTTTTGAAAAAGGCACAGAAAAATAAATAAGAAAGGTGCTAAGATAACACCTTCAAAAGATATAAGAAGATATTAGCAAAGCGCCTAGAGAGCATACAACAAAATTACTCTCTAAACAAGCTTGCCTAATCTAAAACGAAATCATCAAACTTTACATTTCTAAAAGATTCAACATTAATGGACCAACTAAGAAGCAACACTTTGATGTCTACAATAAGAGAGTTACAGTCGTTGCTTAATTGATGATCTAATTTTCTTCTAAAATTATAGTACCGCTTATTGGAAACCAAAAGACATTTAGGCACAGTGACCTGTATATATCTATCTATATAAATCTCCACAAAAAAATCGATTGTCATATGCTCTTCATCACCCACTATATCCTACAAGTGCATTATACTCCAATATTTTATGGGTTTGGGAAAATATCCCATTTTCGATATCTCATGTGAAAAACCCAAAACTGGATTCAATCAAGACTCGTCTATTACACAGTATCTCCGGATTTGAAGGTAAACAAATAACTATTATTTGTATCTCCCACGCTCACATGTGAAAGTTTGAGTGTACGATGTGAGTCATGTATTCACACTGAACCTTCCAACAAAAACGGGTAAACTAAATTATTTATAACATACGACCCTATCACATCTACGGCATATGTTACGACATAGACCCTAATATGACCAAAAACATACTACCTTTTACAAAATATCTCTAAAATTTATGCCAAACCCATCATAGCATAGTATCGCGGGAAACCAACATGAACGCGTATATGAGCCGTGGAACGGACTCTATGAGGTGAAAAATTAACAAACTATACAGTATCACTTAATTAAATGAATTGCTCCGGGGCCAATTACATTCTAGAAAGATAACACGAGTTAAAATCTTGCTTGTGCAAGTCTATAGTTTAGACCTAGAAAAATCCTCTATTTTAGAGATCATTGATTTAAAGAAGTTATCTTATATCTTAAAAGTGATGCAAGTCTTTTAGAGTTTTTCAGTGAAAGACTTGTTTGTGTAGAAGGCCATCCATACGTTTTTCAAAAAAATTCCATCCCACCTGCGCTGCCTTGCCTTATTCATGTATTCTCAACAAATGCTATAGGATACCGCTTGCATATGTGGAGGTCGGTTTCCTTAAACCTACCTGTAGTTTCTTTATATTTTCCACGACATGAAATGCAATTTTAATCGTATTCGAAACCTGTGTACATACCACTATGCCATCATGAATATATTGCATGTGTTTGTATCAAAAGAGGAGTTCTGGTGTGCAGCTTGTGCAAATGCACAATAGTTTCGGCTATTTTGGTTAAAGGTGTAAACATTTGTGATAGTTTTTTCCTGGGATCTATCAAAGCAAGAATTATTCCAAAACACGCAAGATGACATTAGCAGGAAATACCTATCAAAGCTAGCACTATTCCAAAACACGCAAGATGACATTAGCAGTAAATACCGGGAAAAGGCAATGTTACTCACCCGGCGCATTCAAGCTTAGCCTAGGAGCTCACCTTGGTTAATCAATTTGCAACTGATTACATACCACCGAAACTAACTGCATTAGTCAATTCGTAAGCTACTCATGAGATTTTTTATTTTAGGTCCAATTGACAATTCATTATAACCAAAAATAGTAACAATCTTCTTAAAAATTGCGGTAGCGTATAGCAAACTCGATTCAATGCTCCTGGAGTAAGGCCTTGAGGTGAAAGTACATCGTGTATCAAAATTATCTTCTTGCAAGAGATTAACGATTGTGAATCAGTCAAACCTTGTACAAACTTCTAAAAGCTCTAATGCAACTTGATACTACTATTATCTCTTCTTTTTTTCTGTTGTTGCAACTGGTGATCTTGGTTAATTTTCGATATTTACATCAACCCCTTTGCAAACAGTCAGACTGTTACCATCCAAAGGGTAATAAACTTGGCAACCACACCTAAGAAATAAAAGAGATGGAAAACAAAGCCAATGAATTACATTATAGCCCCATGAAAATCAAAATTATGTAAAAATCACCCTCCATCAGTTAGAAGCATATCTTCCATTTCTTTTATGCCAATCAGGTAAGGGAGGGGTATTGTTTTATTATTTCATCTCACGATAAAACCAATTTACATTAATATGTAAAAATAGAAATATCAAAATACAAATACCCTACATTCTATAGAAGAATATAGAAGAAGCTATTCCTAAGAATATAGTAAGCATATAGAAGAAGCTATTCGTAAGAATATAGTAATACTTGCAATAGGATCATAAACATATCTATATTGATAACATAACACAACCCTGAATGATCATACAAAAAAAAAAAAAAATATCACTGCAGTATCAAGATCTATTGATTAGTCTTCCCTGAAACACAAAACTGCGCGGTATGAGTATTGCAGAACTTCATATATGAGAGTAAAAATGATTAGAGAACGGTAATATATAAAAAGATGAAAAACCAACCAAAAATTAGATAAAGTCAATAGTATAAAAAATAATTTTAACCTAAAATATCATAGATGCGCTAATCAATATCAATTGGAAATCAGTATGAACCCAGGCACAAATACCTCTAGCTCATAAATGTCCACACGTTGTGCTTGAGTTTCTCCACACTCTCAGTTGTATCCAGATAAATTTAAATCAACCATGCCATCAACTTGCTAGTGTGCACTGCATTAATCCACCACCGGTGGTCTTGGAGACATATCGACTGACATAAGTTTAGATTAACCAATAAATTTTAATAATTGATCGATATAAACCCGAGTGAATCTAAATCAACCATTCACACATTGAGTGAAAGTCTAGCCTCAATCCAAGCTATGAATAAATAGGGTAGCCTCTCTACCCTGACTCACAAACACATGAACAACAACCTAAGTGAGTGAATCAATCACATAAACAATCCATATGTATAATTTGAAATGATGCAACATTAGACAAACATACATTTCCGCCACAATGTACCATGCATAAATCTGAATGAGTTCCAATCTACGAATTGATATTGATTTTATGAAAGAATTGATCAAAAATATGTAATTGATTACTATGAGTTTGTGAGTCTAATGATATATATATATATATATCTTACGTACCTGCTCTAGCCATTGTATCGTTGATGAAAACAATAGCGGGTAGGGTGAGTAACCGCGAATACAGCTGATCTTTCATACTATTACAAACAAAGTTAGCTTGGTGCAACATACTATTATCCTAATATTAAAAAATTTTAATGAAAGAAATACAACTTAGTTGTTATTCACTAAAAAGTGAAAAACCTTTTTTGTGCAACATTGAAACACTTGATAGTTGTTGGCTCATATGAATTCAATGTTGTTGGATCAGTTTTAAAAAGCCATACATGCCACGAAACTTCAGAACATTTTCCTATATTATTGTCTCTCATACCTATTTCTTTTTCTATTCCAAGAAACTGGAGTCTTACATATTAGCTGACAACTCCACTAAACCAAAAGTGGATGAATTACGAAAGTTACTGAGCTCATGCTATTACAGTGGCCATGCCTAGGTTCTACATAGAAGTTAACATACAACTAAATACATACACAAACCCTTATGCCAATCCCAAAATAAAATTTCTAATTATGTTTAGGCAATTTTAAATTTATAGAGAATTTATAGATAAAATGTTTCATGGATTCTGAAACTCCAGTGGCCAATCATGTGTGATCATGAGGTAGTCATAGATTTTAGATCCGCTAGCTAAAAGGAACCTAGGTAATGACTCACACAACGATCAAGAAAGAAGACTCCCATATTGAGCAATGATCAGTGTACTAAATCAGTAATGACTGAACAGAGGTTGTATTGAGCAACTTAAAAAATATTTTAGAGGTTGAACACATAAAAATATTCTTGGTATTCAGATATAAAAATGTTTAGATAGGATTCAGGGCTAATTAAGTCAACCACAAAAAGTAATAACATATTTTTGTAATACACACGGAGCACAATGTTTTCACTCATTCACCCAATAAAAACAATGTTGTCCTTGGGATATCGGCAACTCAAATATTGGAAAGTTTCATATAAAGAAGACTTAAAACTAAGAAAATTGAAACAACTCAATTAGAGAAAGACTACCTTCGTGTGAATGTGAAAAATAGAGTTAACATTAAGTAGTCGAAAGCCTACCCCATATCCTGCTTTGGGATCACTACCCTTTCCACTCTCCAACTCCGAGATCACACCCTCGCATCTTCCCGATATTAAAAATAAAATCATGGTCATTTATATGCTTACTTCAAAACAGATAAACTTAGAGAAGCCTGCAAATTAGAAAGAACAAACATTACCCTAAATCATAAAAATCTTGGTTTAGTATTTATCTGTCTGACTTTATTTAACCAACTTGGTTGTTACATGGTCTCTGTGAAAGGTTGTGGTTGCACACTCAGTAAACCTGCTCGTAAGGAACACTGAAGTTTCTATCAAAGAACTGGCTTAAAACTTATGATTAGCTCAATTATGGTTTGAAGATTAATTACCTTTCCCTGCCTACCTAATCAAATCAAAAGATTGCCTTAAAAAAACATTGAAGTTCTTTTTTTTTTTTTTTTTTTTGAAGCAACATTGAAGATTTGAGAGAGGAAGGCTAGATCGAGAAGACATAAAAATTTATCAGAAGGATGTTGAAAAAATTACCTTAGAGGTTGTGGTTTACGAATGTTTAGCTAAACTCAGTTCAACCTAATTATCACACTTCCGCCCACCAAATAGAAGAAAAGGTTGAGTTTAGTCCTTCTCGATTGTAATTCCAAGTTCGAGCTTAATGTTGTTATTACTTAATAATGAAAAAAGAGTGAATTAGACAAACTAAATAACAAAGACACAATTTTAGGATATATAGAATTGGAACAAATTGAGCCTTTATCATCTAAGGTAGTTAACTCACTAATGCTTTGTTGCATATTACCTATAACTGACATGTAGTTGCAAATGCCAGTGCACCAATTAACCCATATTGTAATCTTGGTATCGTTTCTCCTATTGTTCTGTTCAGAAAGAAAAAAGGACACCTTTCTGCTTAGTGATTGAAAAAAATATTGACTGATGCAAAGTTCGAAACAGAAATAAAATCAAACAAAAACTAAAACAGTACTAAAGTAAAGAAATAGATACTAAATCGAACATGGAATGCGAAGAACATAAAAATAAAGACAAATGAGTGAAGAGAAAAGAACTGTAAACACTATAAAAACTTCAAACATATGTCAAGGTTCAAAGAGATTTGAGTCATTACCTATCAAGAAAGGTTCATAGAGATTTTTTCTGAATATTCTTGTATTGCTAGTAATTCCCTAAACCATTTTCATCTATAAAACCCAAAAAAAAAAAATGATTATGTCAGAACATTTATCAAACATCAAAAAATCCACCATAAATATAACCGTAAACACATTTGAAACACACAACAAATTGATGGCATCAGTTAGGCTTTGCATGTGTAATCAAAGTTGGATTGTATTTCCACGGTAATCTGATCCGGAGTTTACGACTATTTTATGTCACCCATCTTTTTCCAATACTAATCCAACTGAGATTTGGTCTTACAAATGTTCGATTACAATAGCCACTTATTACACATCATATAAAATCAACTGAGATTTGGTTTTCCAATTGTAATCCAATTGAGATTCGGTTATAGAAGACCGAACTCTGGAGTCCAAGATTGGCTGGTAAAGTCAAAGCAAATGCAATCCAGTTGAGATTCGGTTATAGAAGACCAAAATCTGGACTCCAGGATTGGCTGGTAAAATTTAAGAAAACAATATTATCAATTGTGGATACCGCTAACATGAGTACACCCTGGATACAGTTAAATATGTACAACATCTGCAAGGTGACCTAGTGATCAAAAGAGCTAAATCAAATTATTTGACCGACAAGCGTTTCACCAGCCTTGAGAAAGCCAAACTGCAATGAGCAATAAGAAATACGTTGATCACATGGATAAAACAACTAATTAACTTAGAATATACAACCTTTGGTAATCAATATAACTATCACAAATTGCACCTAAACAAAATAATCTACGATTAAAGGAATGCATTCATTGGAGCGTCACCTTGTTATCTCTAACTGTTCATTATGTTGATGTCGCGGACTTGATTCTCTTGGGAGGATCAACAAAAATAACCAACCATCCAAGAACTCTCCCATCCATGCCCTCTCGAGTCCCTTTGCATATCTTCTTTAGTTGCATACACATCTGACAAAACCAAATACCTTCTACTGATAGACACATTTATGTGTCTATTTGGATCTCAATTATGTATATTGTTAGTGCTCAATTTTATACTTATTTGATTATTTTATCTTTTTGTAGGTGTTTTTGGAGAAATAAGCTTTTGCGGCGAAATTGGCTCGAAAAGTGGTTTTTGCGCTCGTGGGAGAAAATTGCTATTCGGACCCCCATTTTGGATAAGGGGTAACTTGTTGATAAGGGGCACGTCACCGCTATTTGCACCCTAGGCCTGCTATTTACACCCATGTCTAATGGCACCCTACTCTGGATAGGGGGCTACCTTTCTTCACGACTTAAAGAACAAGGTTTTTGGCGGGAATTTGAGTTACAAAAGTTTAGTCGCAGACTCTCAGCAAACTTCCTTGGATCGGTTTTTATTGAATATTTATAGGATTTTCTTGTTGGATTAGGTTCGTATGGGCCTGTTAATCTCAAACAGGGATGGTATGTGATTCATAGTTGGAAAACAAGCAAGTTTACATGGATATCTCGTTAAATCAGGGAGGTATTTGTTCTCGTATGTTTATTTCATTATTGGAAAATACTTCCCGTATTATTTGTTCCTCTATCTATGGAAAGAATTTAGATGAGCACAGAAGACGCGTAGGGTGAATAAAAAAGAGAGTTACCTGGGTTTGGATTAAAACAAGGCTTGGAGAGTATCACGGGATTTTTGTGGAATACATGGAAGTTACCGGTTTGAGATAAGGGAATTTGGTAGTTCTTTGATTCGATATTACCCGTGAGAGAGTCTGGGACGTTGGATTCTACTTGGAAGATGCGTGAGAAGCAAAACAGGGAGTGTTTGAAGCCGCGTATGAGGATATGGAAAGAAGAAATAAAACCCGTAACTTTGTCAAAAAAGAAATGAGATTTCTTGGAGATTAAATCGACATGTTGCCTATATAAAGGTTGGTACGAGTCCTAGAAAGGGATCGGAGAGTTTTGGGGTCGATTAGAGACTTTGGGTACGCTCTGGTGCGAAGAAATCACGCTGTAGAGAAAGTTGCAGCAGCAGTTGAAGAAGACGAAGAACTGACACTAAAGAAGTGTCGTTCTCAAGAACCCTAGAACACGAAGAACATAAGACGCGCAGGGAACTGTCGCTGAAAACTATCGTTATTCAACGGCGAGAAATAAAGTATTGTTTAAAGGGCGGTCTTATTTCTTACTGTGATCTCTTTGTAACACTTTTTCAGCGTTGCAAACTTCTGCTTATTAGTTTTCTTTTGTTTTCACCTATTTGAGCTATGAACAATTATTTTGAGCACGTGAATAATATGAGGAGCTAAACCCCAACACTGGATAACGGAGGAAGCCTTATTTCACATTTTTTTTGGTAACTATATTTGATTCTTTATGACTTTTGCACTTGTTTTAATTGATTTATGATTTTTCTTGATTAGTTGTGATTTTGTGTGATAGCGTATGCTTAGTCTAAGAACTCTTGATGCGCTATGATTATGATTTATATCTAATTCTTTATAAAATCTACTTTTGGCAAAGAAATAGAGTCTAGAAAAGAGCTAAAATTGTTATGAATCATTGTATGTACCAATTGATTGTGAAGTTCGGTGAAATCTTGATTCCCAGTATCTCTCAACTTTGTTAAAATATTTTCTTTGTTTCTAGTATTTTATTTAAGTAAGTCCTAAAATCAACAACTTCCCAAGTCCGAGAATCGAATCCCTGTATTTACCACTTTCAAAACTACACCAGTTTTTGGCGTCGCTGCCGGGGAATTATGGATGTATCTTGTTTAGTTGCATACATATCTGACAAAACCAATACCTTCGAACTTCGATGCTCCGGGAGTTAAAATATTTGTTGCATCATCAGTTTGCTAACACAAATTAAGGACTATTAACACAGGGAAACACTTTCATGGAGAAATATGTTAATGTGGTAACATGAAAAACGAAGCTAGAATCTGGCTACCTTCAAGAAGCTCACCAAATGTGGAAAATGTTTATTTTTGCTTTTGATCCGTGGTCATCCTCGAAAGACCTGTAAAGAGAGTAATAAGATCAAAACTGGTATGCTAACAAATTTTCTAATGCGTATTATGGAAATTATGGAACAACTATAATGCGTATTACGGAACAACAATCTGAGAGAGTTCTCAGTGTGGTCGGTGATATAACGTACACACGTGAACATTGGATTGTCATAGAAATTTTAGATAGAGGAACACTTCATTTTTTAAATAAACCTTGAGTTCTTAAACCTTAACAAAACAGTTAAATGAAACAAAAAGTTGCAACATCTACATATGGTGTGAAATCTCGTAGTTATTTCATCTACAATACCAATATTCACATCTCTAACATTCATGAACCAAAGGATGTTTAGGATCAATATCATAAAGTTCCCCTTTAACCTCTTTCACAATGAAAGGTTGTTTGGTTTTGAGTCGAGTATGTTGTACTAAACTATCAATGTCCTTGTTCCCTAGATAGATATGGGATTCTCCTCTTGATGCAATGATCTGTCTCCCCAACTTCATCATTGACATATCATTAACAAACACCACTAACAGAAGAACACTTACTCTTAAAGTTGACCACTGTTGCTTAAGAATCGAGATGAGTCCTAGGAAGAGTTAAACCCTCACCTTATGTTTCGTATCTTCACCAATATTTTCCCCATTAATAAGAACATTATTTAAAGATATGTAAGAGAGCAACAGTTCTAATAGATTACTATAGCAGAAGAGCACTTACCCCTCAAAGACTGGTGAAATAGAAAGATAGTTCTTCACCTTGGGGAGCTACTATCTGTAATTTTCTTAAAGTCATCTCCCTTATAATTGACTTCCTTATAAAAACCTGCCAATATTCCTGCCGTTCAACTACATATTGTATATTCATCGAAAATCAATACGAAAATCAAAATAAAACGGAGAGAGAGAGAAAGAGTTACTTCGGCAGGAATCAAATGGTTGATGCTGCTGTTGCAGGTGCATAGGGTGTGTAGTCGTAGGAGTAACACCATCTCCAACAACAATTTATGGCTTAGACGGAGAAATACCAAACCCTAGCATTTTCCAAACCGAGAAAACCTCAAATATGCACTTTTTTTATTTGCAACATCACACATTAAACAAACAAAAAACTAAGCAGAAATTATAGAATTCTGACATGTATGAAAAAAATATACATGTCAAATTGTTGAAGTACAAAATACACAATATACGCACGGACTTAGAATTCTTTGCCCTAGATAGTAAATTATCGAATTGAGACTATCCACCATCTCATGACTCAATAGTTATATTGCAACATTTATAAACCGGCTCCACAGCAAGTCCAAGCAAGACCTGAGCAGTTGAGATTAATCTTATTAGGAATTGTCTAAGTGATCAAATAAGCGCACAAATTAAATTTTGATAAACACAATTTCCTAAAAGAGCTCTAAGTAATTGTCGAATCCATCAGATCAGCACCATAGGGTATGTGGAATGAGAGAATACGCCTGATAGACTTACCCCTCCAAATTGATCAACAAAACTGAGAAAATCGATTCATGTGATGAATAAGTTAAGAGAGTGAAGGAGAAATCAAACAAATAAAAGACAAAAAACATATCATATGTAGAGTGATAAGAGAACATACAATGGGTTAGTGTCCTCAACCAACAGAGAGCTAAGAAAGAAACCAAATTTAAGGTTTGTTTCTCCTGTAAGATTAAAAGGATACATCCATATTCACTTTCACTGATGGTTTTCTTCAGAAAGTCACCTCTTGGAAGACTGCTATCACTGAATTAATTTGAACCTATTTTTTTTAAGAATGTTGCAATTGTAACAATAAAACACTAAAATAATATGTGAAGATGTTAGAAATAAATTTTCTGAAAGGTAAAAAAACACTCAAATGGACAGCAAACAGAGGACAGAGTCACGTGTTCAACACGCTGTCCTTAACACGATAGTTGACCAAGTGCGCCTCAAGAATGAGTGATGCCTATACCCCGTGGTCAAGTCGTTATCCGGATAAAACTTCCCATTGCAAGCACCTTAGCACTACTGGTGCTTGCCCACTCTTACGAACTCAACAAAGAATGGCACAAAAGAAATGAAAAAACCACACGAGAGGGAGAGACGAAAGAAAGAGGATAGTAGCTCTTCTGGAAACAAATTGAAATGAAGAAGTCGAGTGGTTTATATAGGGGGTAAGAGAGAGGTCGAATGGTTGTGCATTAAGAGTGAATTAAAGAGAGAATAAATCAGAATTAATGACAAAATAAATTCGAATTAATTTTCAAGATTTTCCATAACAGCAATAAAACGGCCATGCACATAATGTCGACACAGAGAAAATTTGGAAACAAAATAATTCCCATCGGGTCATACGCCCCCCCACAATTAAGACAATTTATTTTGATTTTCAAAACGTTTAGAAAAGAAGAGGATAATAGCTCTTCTGGACACAAATTGAAATGAAGAAGTCGAGTGGTTTATATAGGGGGTAAGAGAGAGGTCGAATGGTTGTGCATTAAGAGTGAATTAAAGAGAGAATAAATCAGAATTAATGACAAAATAAATTCGAATTAATTTTCAAGATTTTCCATAACAGCAATAAAACGGCCATGCACATAACGTCGACACAGAGAAAATTTGGAAACAAAATAATTCCCATCGGGTCATAAGCCCCCCACAATTAAGACAATTTATTTTGATTTTCAAAACGTTTAGGAAATAATTCAAAAGAAATTTTCCAAAAAGATTGGTCTTGGTTGACTGATCCATGGCGGTAGCACGAGCCCTAAGCCCAAACCTAGGTGAAAGCAAAAATATTTCGCCCCACCTGTTCCACCCACATTGTTTTACTAACTATCCATAAAGGAATAGCTATATAGTGGAACTCCTCTTTAGTTATACCCAATGTGGGACTAAAGCTTCTATTTCATTCACTCATAAGAAAATGAGTGAGTGCTCTTAGACCCAAAGGTCCTAAGTTCCATTCCCATCAAGACCATAAAATCAAAACATTAAAAACTCATTTTCTCTAAAAAAGAAAATATCAAATTATACCGATATAAAAGGGGAAATTAGGGTTGAGATTTTAAAACCATGACAGACGATTTTCTTATGTGTTGCTTTGTCCAGTGAATGAGTCGCCATTGTTGAGAATTTGAGCTTGAACTTTGGAGAGGAGAGGGGAAGGATCAGAAAAGAAAAACAGGTTTTATGTGAGTCAGATACATACTGGAAAAGCCTGTTTTAGGCCTCGAGAAAAACGTCCAGAACAGTCTCAAATTTCACAGAGCCGCGCTTAACAATGCCATGAGTCCTTCCCAGCCGTCCAATGACTATTCCATCCGGAATATCCCGACCGCCGGATCATGGCTCCGTTCAATGTCGTTCGTCTGATAGCCCTAGTCATCAAGGAGACAAACACTATACCTTTTTATAACAATGATAAATTTAGCGAGGTTATTAATTTAATACACTGGATCAAGTCGGGACTGGCAAAAAAAAAATGTTAGCGAAGTTATTAATTTATCGCGGATTAATTTATTGAAGTTTCACTGTAATACTCACTTCTATTTGGTCCAAACTCTAGGCTGAACAATCCCTTGGTTGGATCTTCTCGATTTCTCCATGAAGTAAGTTTCTGACATTGGCTTGTACCCAATTTTTCCACCAGGAACCCAAGTATGAGTTGATGGATTAGAGCAACTGCAGTGGTGCGACCATAACCAAAGAGCAAAGAGCAAAAAAAACTCAAAAAATTTGGTTTACTCCGTCCTGTGACACTACGGTGCAGACTAAAATCCATCAGGCGTAGTTTCAAACTACGCCCCATTTTTTTTTTTTTTTTGTTATGGGGCGTAACTCAAAGTTACGCCTCATCAACATCAGGCGCAATCAACTCCTCTCGCTCCATCAGGCGTAGTTTCAAACTACGCCCAATTTTTTTTTTTTTTTTTTTTTTGTTATGGGGCGTAACTTTGAGTTACGCCCCATCATCGGCGCAATCCCAACACCCCGCTCCATCAGCGTAACTTTAAAATTACGCCCGACTAAAACCAAACTAAAAACCAAATTTGGTTTGGTTTTTGGTTTTACTCTGGTCTTTGATCTTTACTCCTTCTCCACTGCGTCTGGTTTTTGGACCAAAATTTTAGTTTTGGTCTCCCACTGTGGATGCTCTTAGACCCATCTTTTAAAACAAGATTTCCATTATCACCAAAGACTACTTGAGTTGTATTCAGAGTATTTGAAGCTAAATTAGTAGATCAAATTGGTGAATCACTAAAATCACTAATTAAAACTAAGTTTCCATCTAACGTAACCTCTAGATTACTGTTGTGGAGAAGAGCTGAAATCAGATAATTCTTATGAAACCATTTTAATTCATTAGTTGATTCAAATCATGGTGAAATCTGTGCATATTGGAGTCCGGTCCTAAATTAAAGATGGAGTATACATAGTCAAAACTTGATGATGATGTGTCAAAATCAGAGCTCTAGAATATTACCCACGGTAGGTGGTGGCGAGTGGTGGTAGAATTGGCCCTGTAACAAATATCATGCTTCCACGGAACTTGTTACTTTTTGGTCGCCTTTGGTAGACAATAGTTAATGCAAAATCGTGCCCGTAAATAATAGAAGTCGGCCCCGTGAACAGCAGCAATTTGTTGTCGCCTTAAATTATTATATTTCTGGGTAATTTTTAGGACAAGTTTGTTCTTATCTTACTATTATAAAAAAAAAGAGGTATCTTTGGTGAAGCCTTTTCACATGACAATAATATCCCCATTAACTAAGCTTTTAGTTAGGCCGACCGAGCGAAGCGAGGGAGGACTTTATATATGGTGACTTTGTGTCAATGTGAAGCGTGACATTTTTTTCCAATTAGACACAAAAGATTGGATTTGGTTCAACGATGAAAGGACGACAATGCCCCTCTAAATCAAAATTTTCTTTTTTTCATTTAGATATTTCGTAAATAAACTCAAGAGGAATGGCACTAAGGTATTAGATATTTTCGTAAATAAACCAAATAGGAAGGGCAGTAAGATATTAGACATTTTCGTAAATAAATCAAAAAAGAAGGGCAACTAGATATAAGAGCCAAATTTTATTATAATTCCTTATGTATCATATTTCTTTAAGGGTATAATTGACAACCAAACTTTAATATAACATATCTAAAAATCAAATGCCTTGGAATTTTACAAATTTTATCTCGTTGGAAATGTTTTAAAAAAATCTACGCAATGAGTATAAACAACAATATTAAATTTAGAGTTTTTACGAAAAATTTGGAAAAATATTTATCATTTTAGGCACAATTTTGAAAATAAAATGGAGATCCATTGTGCAAACTACCACAAAATGATACATAATACTTTATGTAACCATATTTTGGTTTTATGCATCAACTAATTTTCTTTTGCAACTAATAAAACGATGTACTCTTTCCGTTTCAAGAAAAATGATATTTTCACTTTAGCCATAAATTTTCTTTTACAGTCCAATTGTAGGAGTGTTTCCTTTTTTCTTCGGTCGGCCTTCCCACCGTGGCAACGGTCATCTAGTATATGGTGACTTTGTGTCAATGTGAAGCGTGACATTTTTTTCCAATTAGACACAAAAGATTGGATTTTGTTCAACGATGAAAGGACGACACTGCCCCTTTAAATCAAATTTTTTTTTTTCCTTTAGATATTTTCGTAAATAAATCCAAGAGGAAGGGCACTAAAGTATTAGATATTTTCGTAAATAAACCAAAGAGGAAGGGCAGTAAGATATTAGACATTTTCGTAAATAAACCAAAGAATGAGGGCAACTAGATATAAGAGTCAAATTTTATTATAATTCTTTATGTATCCTATTTCTTTAGGGGTATAATTGACAACCAAACTTTAATATAACATATCTAAAAATCCGTGCCTTAGAATTTTATAAATTTTATCTCGTTGGAAAGGTTTTAAAAAAATCTACGCAATGAGTACAAACAACAATATTAAATTTTGAGTTTTTACGAAAAATTTGGAAAAATTTCATCATTTTAGGCACAATTTTGAAAATAAAATGGAGATCCATTGTGCAAACGACCACAAAAGGATACATAATATTTTATGTAACCATATTTTGGTTTTATGCATCAACGAATTTTCTTTTGCAACTAATAAAACGATGTACTTTCTCTGTTTCAAGAAAAATGATATTTTCACTTTAGCCATAAATTTTCTTTTACAGTATAATTGCAGCAGTGTTTCCTTTTTTCTTCGGTCGGCCTTCCCCACCGTGGCAGCGGTCATCTAGTTAATATTTTTATATTTACAGGAATGCCATTGTTTTAAAAATAAATCAAAAAAATTAAAACTTAGATATCTTTAAAAATACACATCGAATTTTTGCAAAATTAATATATTTGAAAAACTCTTTAAATTATCTACGTAATGAGTACAAACAAGGATATTAAATTTTTATTTTAAGATTTTTTCCATTATTATCAAATTTAGTGTTGTTAAAATAATCCAATTCAAACATGTGCATCGCACATATGACCTTACTAGTGGATAGAGATAAAGTCTTTAATTAATCCCCCACCCACTCCTTGGAAGTTTAATCGTACTCCTATAGAATAATTAAGGTATAGTTTAAGGTTTTCTTTCTTTTTTTTTTTTTTTTTTTTTTTGATTGGCTCCAGCGTCGGTTTGTTGGAAACGAATCACAAACAACTTTTTATATTTCATATATGATTTAATTTTATGAAAGTTTCCTCTCTTGCTATAAAAATTAGATTAATTTGCTTGGGGTGGTTGGAGATGGAACCACTTTTTAAGTCGTCCCTCGGTCTTATTTTTATGTAGGCACTAACGCGTTAAGTGGAATTTATCGTCAGATATTCTTGCCAACCCACTAATTTTTGTACAAAAAGAAAGGGACATTTCTATTGTGATTTCGGGTTTTAGCAGATCACTACAATTTGTGTTGTTAGATCAAGTGTGGAAAATTCATGGAATGTCAAGTCTGATGGCTTTTAAGTTGGGGTCTTTCATAGAAAATCCAAGCAGAGTTCCATGATTTGGTGGAATAGTCCGTGGAATCCATAAAAACGCTAATAAGAATAACGTAAAACGCTATTAAGAATAGCGCTAAAAGACAAAAAGCGCTAATAAGAATAGCGTAAAACGCTATTAAGAATGTAGCTTAGATCCATTAAGAATAGTGTTTTTTTTTATCCGTAGATTCAAACTGAGTTGTTGAGAATCTAACGGCTGAAAAAAAATGCTAATAAGAATGGCGCTTAGCTCCATTAAGAATAGCGTTTTTTTAGCGCTATTAAGAATGGAGCTTAGCTCCATTAAGAATAGTGTTTCTACTATTCCACCATTACACTTGCGTTTCCATCCACAGTTCCAGATGCTGAGGTGGCGTGGAAGATGGAAGATGGAAAATGGATGGATTCCACCATAAGACTTGCTCTTAACCGGACCGCAAACAAGGAAAAAGAGAAAAAAAAATCCAAATCATACATAGAAATGGAACCTAATTTGATTGGGGGCCAAACATTTTAATTGGGGGCCAAACATTTTAATTGGGGGCCAACAAATTTTATTTGCACCCCAAAATTATCAGGGGCCTATTAATCCGACTATGAAAATACTACTTTACCCTTACCTAAAACTAAACATTAAAAATAAGTTAACCTTAATTAAAAACCTTAATTAGGCTTCTCTTCTTCATCTTCCTCTCCTCCCCGTTCTTTTCTCCACCACTACCATTAACGACTATTTTGAAGAAAATTTTTTTCTTCAACCGATTCATCGCGTAATCGTCGTTAAAAATCAAAACCCAAGAAAGATATGTTTCCAATTAGAAGATATGTGAACTTAAACCCACCTTGTATTCATTAGTATCGAAAATTTCAGTGTAAGAGTCGTTAGTATCGAAATGAAAACCCCTAACGACTTTTCATTTGCATGCGGATTCTATGAAAAATCGTTAGTGTATTAGGATAAAGATGACGACCCTAATTCTGCTACTTCAACATTTTTTGCCCTAGAATAGAGTCGTTACCGTATTAGGTTGAAAATGACGACCCTGTTTGTGACCCTTTTTATTGGTTAACGACTCTAGGTGAACATTATAAATGGTTGGTTAGGGTCACGATATATCGAATATCCCTATGACGACTCAAACACACAAAAACTTGCCTTTTTATACAGAGAGTTTGGATTCGAGAGTCGTCTGGGTATTAAACGAATCAACTAACGACTCTAGGTGAACATTATAAACAGTCGTCATGGTTTAACACACCACCTTGACGATTTTTCATCACCATTAAAAGTTGTAGGTTAGAGTCGTCGCCATGTGTGTCAACAGTATGACGTCTCTTTAGGGTCGTTAGCGTATACAACACCCGACTATAACGACCCTCACTCTGAGTAGTTCCATAGTGACCATCAATCGACCCCTTGGAGCACCATTCAGACAATTTCAAGAGTATATGATGTTTACCACGATTGTTTTGAGGTGCGGGTTCACTTGAATCACTCATTTCTAAAAACCCTAGTTTTCCTCTCAAAACTACTCTTCTTCTTCTCAAAAGAAAACCCAAAACTAAAATTTCCCAAATTTTAATCCCAAAACCTGATTTTTATCTAAACAAAATTATCACACTAATCAACTTAATTAAATCTTAAAACTAATCACTCAGGGGCATTTTAGCCATTTAGAAACTATTTTTATAAGGGGTGACCCAAATTAGGATTGGGTGACCTTTTTTTGTCCTCTAGTGCTTGGCCTCCAATTAAAATGTTTGGCCCCCGATCAAATTAGGAAATGGAACTGATACCTAACAAACCATGGGAAAAATGGTTGTGGTATTTTATTTTATTTTTGCCACCCTCAAAAAGCTACTGTTCTTCAAATCTCTATTTCTCTGCTTTTTGTTTCTTTCTCTGCTTCTTGTTTCTGTTTCTCTGCTTCTTGTTTCTTTTTCCTAGTCTCAGGTGGAATCTTAACCGTCAAATTTTTTGTGCAAGTACCCATTGAGCCAGCTGGGCTTGGGAGTCACTAAAAAAGAACCATTTTTTGGGGACCATGGTTTTTTTGAGGGGACCATGGTCTTATTAGGCCACCTTCCCTCTAGTTATAAGGGGTGTCCTAATGCGTTGAAATTACTAACCTACCCTTAACCTAATTTAATTTAAAACCAACCTAATAACCACCTCTCTCTCACTCTATATATAACCACCACCTCCTCTCACCACCACCGCCCATTACCGCCGATTACTACCACCACCACCTCCGACCATCACCACCGCCCACCGTCGCCGATTACCACCACCACCTCCGATTACCACCACCACCACCTCCGATTATCACCACCACCAACCACCGATTACCACCACCACCAACAACCACCACCACCTCTCTATATATATATATAGCTTAATTTAAATCTTTAGCAAAGATATTCTCACAAACCCATTACTTGTCGTTTGTTTTTGGTTGAAAAAATGAGAAGTAATCATCAAAATGAGTTGAAAATGGAAGTTGTGGAGAGGTTTAATGGAGGTTACAGTGTTGAGTTCGGTTACTTTTTCATCTCACAAGGCAACCGAACTACACATTCAGATGAGTTTGGTTACTTGTTCATCCTCACAAAGCAACCGAACTACACCTTCGATGAGTTACTGTTCTATATGCTTTATAACTATGTTACAACCCGACGAGTTCGGTTGTTTCGCATAAATGTATAAAACTGCCATGTAACCGAACTCTAGGGTTAAAAACATAAGAAAAAAGTTGCCATGTAACCGAACCTTACTGTTTTTCCCATTATTTTTATTTCTCTTATAACCGAACTCTATCAACTTTGTTCGGTTATTTCGCAAAAAATCTTAAAACTCCCATGTAACCGAACTCTACGGTTAAAAACATAAGATATTTTTGTTTGTTAAGTTCGGTTGGTTGTGCAATTGATCTCAAGTTTGCGAAAAAACCGAACTTATTAAACTTAGTTCGGTTGGATTGCAAAAGCATGCAGTTTGCGAACCAACCGAACCTTATACACTTGGTTAAAATTTATTTGTACATAAAGTTCGGTTAGTTGCGAACCAACCGAACATAACGCTGCATGTCAGAGCTTCCATTAATATGGAGTTCGGTGACCTGCGTGTTTGGATCAAGCAACCGAACTACACCTTCAAACTAGTTCGGTTACTTGTTTATCTCCCAAGGCAACCGAACTACACATTCGAGATGAGTTCGGTTACTTGTTCATCCTCACAAAGCAACCGAACTACACCTTCAGATGAGTTCGGTTACTTGTTCTTCATATAAAATAACCGAACTGTTCAAAATCCAGTTCAAAATTTTACATTTTTGGGGAAGTTTTTACCAATTCAACATACATTATCTAAGTTTGGAGCATACTTGTTCACCCAAATACTCTTCCTCCGGTTGTGGTTGATAAAATCCATCATTTGAATACTCAAAGGGGGTGAATTGGAAAAAAAAAAAAAAAAATTTCATGTTTTTCTCCTTCATCTTCTCTAACTCTACTATCACAATAATTCTACTCAACTAATAATAAACCCATCTTTTAATTTAATCTCACTAATTATTTTTAACTAAATCATTTCACTAATCATAACCTAAAATTAATTAAGAGGGTAGATTAGGTATTAAATAAATAACTAGATATGGGGTGACCTAGAATTACTTCTAATGTCTTTACCCAAAATAAAACCATGGTCCCCTCAAAAAAAGGATGGTCCCCAAAAAACGGTTCCTAAAAAATTAGGCCTAGGAAACATCTGGATTGGGCAGACTGTCTACCGATCCAATAGCCTGGCTCGGCCGCTAATATATTAATTTCTCGATACTTCTTTCTAGTTTCTTCTCTGTTGCTGAGTAACTTCCTCTCTCCATTTGCTCCACATAACCGAAATCCCCAAAAACTCAAACTAGCTCTTCTTCTTCTTCATCGATTCTTTTCATAAATCTTCAATTTCATATCAATTTTTTAGTAGAGTTTTGTGTGTTGCCTAGATTTACTCTAATATTAATTAGGGTAAATTTTGGGTAACATTTAAATTAAGTTTTTATGCTTTCAATAAAACTTGTACTTGTTTTACAGGGATCCTAGAGTCAGGTTTTGTATATGTTTCTCCTGATCATCTTCTAATGACTGACTATTGTCATTATGAAGAATATGATAGCCTTAATGGCACTTTGTTGACATGTGATGGTATGTTCATGTATATTGTTGACGGCGATTTCCTCCGGCGTGACGTAGGTCTCTGCAACTCGATACATGATCCATGGCTACCGGTTCTAATCGTGAATATGATATTATGTGCTCATTACTCCTTGCTATGGGAGCATCAAGATTTGAAGAAGTTATCCAAATGGTTGGAAAGAGTTCCAAAAACAATCCCTCAGAAAACATTTATTTTCTATTTGAATATGTACTCAATACTTTTATTGTGTGTTAGATCTTCTGTATTAGAGGTTCTCACTAAATGTTTTTTTTTACTATTCTTTGTTGATGATGTATGGATTTCTATCACTTGTTAATATAATTACTCTAGGGGCTCTGTTTAGAACCTTGTTCCTAAAAAAACAAAAAAAAAAAAGATATATCTTAATTTCTTAACCATTAGATTTGATTGGGGAAATATAGACTCCCAATATTATTATACTCCCTTCGTTCCACTTTGACGAGTGTCTAGGGTCATTTTGTTGTTCCACATTGTTTGATGATTTTGATATTTTCCCACAAAACTACCAATAATAATTATATTATCCTAACTATTTTTTCTTGGGACTATAATTTTTTATTTAAATGCAGGAGTAGCAATTAATGTTAGAACACTTTTCTCAACCGCGTAAGTGGATAGTTTTCATATCTATCCATTTCTTAAGACAGTGACTAAATACAACCCTCATTTCGGTTAAATACAACCTAATCTAAAAAGGCAAAATATTTGTAACCGATAATATTTTAAGTAATGAAAACACTTTATTGTACACTTGTTTTCCCGGGCCACACCTCCAACTGGTGTTGGAATTGAAACAGTATATTCTTCATCGTCTCTTTGTTACAAACTACTGATCTTGATCAATTAATGATGGTCTATCAACGGGGTTTTCAACTTCTGCGTCCAAGTTGCGACATGGATCATCTTCTCCCTCCGTTTCAAAAAGACAGACAGCTTTGACTTTGTTAAAATATGAAAGAGATCATAATATTTTACTTGACTACCCTTAATTAGCCTGGCTTGATTGGGGTATACCCAATAAGACAAAACCGGGTCATTTTGAAATAAAACCAAGCCACCCCTTAACCTTGTATTTTCTAAATGGCTAATATGCCCTTGTTTAATTAAAACTAAAAATTCTGATTAGCTTAATTAATTGAGTTTTGATTAAAATCTTGAAATTATGAATTCAGTAGTCTTTAACCCGTCTTATGAGTTCGATTTGGATCAAAAAAAATTGTTTTGAAAATGTGAAAGGTCGGAAAGGTCGACGTTTGAATAAGGTGCCGGCACGTTTTAATAAGATGTCGACCAATTACAGCCGGCATTGTCTACGGATAAAGAACATGCCGACTATATCTGACCGGCAAGGTCTGCGGATGAAGAACATGCCGACAACATATGGCCGGCAAGGTCGATAAAAAATACCTTGCCGACTATAAGATTTTTGACATACAGAGAAGGTGTTACAAATGCATGATTCGTCGGCAAGGTACTAATTTCATAACCTGCCGACTATATTTTAGTCGGCAAGGTATAGAGATGGATATCTTGCTGACCCTGTAATTGCTAAATTCAGATATGAAAAGTCGGCATGTTATTCAACCTTATACCCTGCCGACTATATTTTGGTCGGCAAGGTCGACAAAAAATACCTTGCCGACTTTTGGTTCGTTTTGATTCTTCGATTTTTTTTTTTTTTTTTTTTTCACATGTATAGTTAGAGTGTAGACGAAAGATTTTGATTTTTTTTATATATATGTTTTGGCCGGCAAGGTTTTTTAGTATGGACAATTTAGTCTTTTAACACCTTTTAGACACCCCTTAGCACACTACTTTGGATGAGAACAAAATGGGTATACCCCAATTAATCTGGGTATACCCCAATCTCGCCAGGTTAATTAGTTACCTACTTTATTTTAATAAAAATGTAGCAATTAAAAACTACCTAAATTTGTTAGGAGGATTATAAATTCAAAATATAAAAGGAAAATTAAAAGATATCAAATTTATGGAATATATACTTTATATGAAATTTAATTGTTGGAGCCAAATATATATTCTCATTAAAGGAATGAAAGATATAATTGTTTCCTTAATCCTATGTTGCATAGACACGGACACGGGACACAGTTACGACACGACACGGTTACGGGGACACGTCAAATCTCAAAAATGTTGGTTACGGGGACACGTTATATGTATTACACACATCATTAAAATGAGATTCTACAACAATCTACACAAGATAATAATTATTTTTATTTTTCAAAATACTTGATTACTAACAAATAAAATTAATAATAATAACATTTTGATCAAGTTTTTCATAAATAATGTTTGGATTTGACTAAAAGACGACTAAATTAGCTTCGCATTTAATTTATTTTGATTTTTCATACCAAAATTAATCATTTATGGTGTGTCCGAAAGTGTCCAAATAGTGTCCGCAAAGTGTCAAATGTCAATTTTTACGCGACACGTGATGTGGCATGTCTATGGCGTGTCGTGAAGTGTCGTAACCGTGTCGTGTCCGATCATGTGTCCGACACGGTTACGGCATCTTTCTAGGCGTGTCCGTGCAACATAGCCTTAATCATATAGATTTCTTTAATATCTTAAATCAGGTCCCATTAAAAATAAATTTATGAATATAAAATATTTAAGTGTATGTTAGTGAGTTTATTGGAAAAATATGATTATAAATGGAAGCAAGACACAATTTTGAAATGGACGAAAATGGAATAAAGGTCGGTCTTTTTAAAATTGAGGGAGCAACATATGTAATCTAACCTTAATCCTACTGATTATTTTATCTCAACTAATCATCATCATTAGTGTGTAATTTACATGAATTATAATTACCTGTAAAAATTGAAATCACGAAAAACTTTGCAATCTCTATTCTTCTACGAGACTAGGGTATGATCTTGAATTTGATTTTTTTTATTTTTGAATGGAAACTCTTTTAAATTTCAAGTAAGTGTAATCAAAGTCGGCAGCATATGGTAGGGGGATTCATCGTTACATGGGCGAAAACTATCAATCAGTGGTGATTAGCCAAAGTATAGTATAAAATGGAAGAGTTTTAGACAAGTTTATGATACATTATTTATATGTAATATGTCCCTATTTTTGACACCCAATAAATATATCCTTATACAACAATAAATATATCCTTATATAACAATAAATATGTCTCTATTTTTTAATAACCTTATCCATTTAAAATTAGATTCCCTTAATACTTTACCCATATAAAATTTTTTTTATTTCAAAATGGAATAAATTTCTTCCTCTACCACTTCACCACCACCACTAGCACCACCACCACCAGCATTCAACTACCATTCCTCCACCACCATTCAACAACCACAACCTAACAACCGCCACCACCACTAATATTCCACCGCCACTCCTTCATCACCACCATTACACCACCAACAGTCCTCCACCACCACTAGTCCGTCATCGCCACCACCACTAGTCCGTCGCCGCCGCCACCACTGGTTTAGATATTTTTGTATCAACAACAGCAGTTGATCCAAATAAAAATAGAACCAATAGTAGAAGTTGATCCAATTTAGGGGATCAACAATGATAGTTGATCCAAAAAAAAAAGGATCAACAGTAGAAGTTGATCCATGTAAATGGAGTGAACTTGGCGTGAGTCGAACACGCATCATCTGACATGGAGTCAGTCATGCTACCATTGCACCACAAGTTCAACATTGGAAGAAAATTACATGATTTAAACTACAAGCATGATTATACTATCCAAAGGAAATATTGTCATAAATAGGAGTTGAAAGGATCAACAACAGTACTTGAGCCCATAAAAATTTGGGTCAACAACAGTAGTTGATCCCATAAAAAATTGGGTCAACAACAGGAGTTGTCCCATAAATTGATCAACAACCGTAGTTGATCACATAAAAATTGGGTCAACAACAACAATTGATCCAATAAAAACATATAAACATAAAATCACAACTATAATACATACACACAAACCCATTGCAGTTACCCATTTCTTCAATTCCATCTCAGCCTGAACTCCAATTGCAAGACAAGAACCAGCAGCACTCAAAAATAGCGGTAAATTCCAACCTTGTAAACCTAACATTCATCTAAAACAGCTTCATTACTTCAACCACTATGGACTGAGATTACCAGCAACATGCTAATTCAACCTCACCTTCAACATGCTAAGATCATTTAGTTTTGATTTACCAATAAGCATACAGTAACATATAAAATTATCTAATCATCAATTTATTATTCCAAACTCACCACCACAATTAACAATCACACAAAATCTTCCCACCATCATCACCTCAAGTGCGACAAATATCCACCATCAGTGCAGCAACATCCACCACCAATAGCGCCTGTCTCCACCACCATAACATCAAGAAAATATCTTAAATATCAACAATCTAGAACATGAAATAATAGACCATATAAAGTACAAGGTAAAGTAAAGAAAACACTTACAGATTGTAAAACAACCATTTTGCATCACAAATTAATATTAATAACATGAAATTGACTAAAAAAATCTCGTTGATTGAATCAACGATAGAAATTTGATATATATCCTCTACCACCACCGCCTCCAACACCACCACTATAATCATCAAATACTAATGAAGAAATTATTCAAACCTTAATCTATTATCAATATAAAGAAGATTGAAATCAGAAATTAGGGTTCGAGAAGGGGGTGTGAATCAAGTACATACCAGATTTGGAACTTCATGTATAATTCAGTTAAAATAGGGATGAATCTAATGTTGTTGATACTCGAGATTAGGTTTTGGAGAATGATTCTCAGTTGACTCATCACCAGATATAAGTTTCATGGTTGAGTCAAGTGAACATCGGTCTCAATCGATGGATTGGGAGGTGGAGAAACGGTAATGATGGTTGTGGTTGTGACGATGGAGATGATGGTGCTGCTGCTATTGGTGTTGGTTGCGGTGGTGGCGTAAGAAATGGTGGTGGTACTGGTAGTAGTGATGGAGAAATGAAGAAGTTGTTCGACTGGTTTAGAAGTGAAGAAAAAAAAAGTAGAAGGTTAAATAAGGAATTATCAAAATTCTAATTCCAGATAAAATTCCAATTATGCCATCAGGGATATTTGTAAAGAGGCTTATGGATATTTGTGAAGGCCCGTCAGAAGGAGGGACAATAATTCAATTTCCACTTTAGACAACGGAAGAAGATGAAAGAGTTGACCTTTTTATGATTAGATTTACCGAGGATGTTGTTTACCCACATTACTAGTGGTTAGAAAAATTTTGAATTTTAAAAGGAGATTTCATTTAAATTAAATTAGAGTTATATTTAATCACCACCTTTCTTAATCTGCCTAAAAACTCCCAAAACATTATCTAAAATGGAAGAAAACGAATAATTTCTTGTTAAGCGTGTTTGATCCAAAAAAAGAGTCGGACTTGGGATGTTGGTATTGTGTCAAGAATTATTTATAAAACTTGAGGTTTATGAGCAAACAAAAACAAATTACAAAAGAACCTTTTTTAATTGTTCTATAAACTGATCAAACGCATAATTTGAAAACTATATAATGAAATAGTGGAAATGAATATTTGAAAGAGGTGAACGGAAAACCCCTGAGATTTTATGCGCTTTCTCTGTTAGAATAGACACGAGTTTACTATATAACAAAGAAGAAACTTATATCTTCGAATAAAATCATCAAAACAGAATGCAAAGTATTACATATTTTTTCGATTAAAAGGTTTGAATATTGAATATTGGTACTTAAGCACTTTATCCGAGGTGGTTATTCAGCTTCTTCACCTAGTCAAGGCTTCCTCTCGGCCTTGGTCTGCTTCCATACTAATCCACTTGTATTCAGCTGGATAGAAAGTCTAAACCAAATCAAACATAATTCAGAGCACTGAATCTATATAAACAAATATGAAAATTGAAAAAAAAAGTTACAACTGCACATACCCTACACCAATACTAGAAGAGGGACTATGATTGAAATTCATGATGAAACGTAATCTTTAGCTTCATCGTTTTGATCTCCTTATCCATTCATACACCTAGGGGAAACATCCACGGCATATTAACTCTGTAACTTGAGACAGAGCTAAACTACAACCTTGAAAGAAGATGGAAGCCATAAGCTCGACAAATAGAAAATAACCCAATAATCAAACGGCGATAAGGATCGGTGATGAAGGGAACGCGATAAGGGAAGTACGATGAGGATACGGTTCACATAAAAGGGTGATTCCACTGCGATAATATAGTTGACCATGATTGTGCGATAAGGAGACATCGGAGAAGATTTAGCTGAACTTGGAGGAGAAGAAACTACTTTATTATCTGTCGTCCACTATGTAAAATCCTATATAAAGAAGGAGATGGCATTGTAGAGGGTAATGAGATTTTAGTTAAGTTGCAAAGAGTGAATTAGGGTTTGAGAGATATCATCATCATTTGTGTAAAGATCTTATTGAAACTTAATAAAATCGATTGATTATTATCTTCTTCACTAGTTTTAGTAAGTTTTTGTGAGGATTTCTATTTGAGTGTTGTTGTAGGTTTTCCTGCAGCTACATTTTGGCACCAGACAAAGGGAATGAACCCGAGAGTTATTTTTTTTTTAAGAGTCATGGATTGAGTTCTATAGTTTTGTTTGTTTTTCTTCTTCTTCGTGAAAAATCTAGTTCTTTTTTCATCGTTTTTAGTTGTTATGATTCACAAGTAGAAATCAGTCATATGAGTCTTATCTTCAAACCTTCAGACATGTCTTAAATCTGTAGATATAAGAAGTTTTTAAGGTTTTATAAGAGTTTATGAAATTTTTAAGCAAAAAAAAAAGGTCTTATACTCTAGATTTGGTTTACACCATTCTGATAGTAAAGAATTTGTCATCTTTCTCACGGATTTTCATAGAATTTTTCTTATTCGGGAGTTTTAATCATTAGATATTTATTTCCTTTTCTTGGATCTGTCAAAACCGCTATCAGTTGAGTAAGTTCAGAAGATATCTTTGTACTGAGTTGCAGATATGTACTTTGAATCGTACGATTTGGGTGTTGGAATACAGAATATTATCAGTATAAACTTCGGTCAGATAATAACAAGGAATCAATTATGGTGAGATCAGCAACAAGGGTGGAACACTTGATAGCGTGCTCAGTGTAGTCGATTTCGGCCGAAACGGCCGGAATCTCGGCGATATTTCCGGTTTCGGCCTTAGGGTATCCGATATCTACATTCTCGCCTAGACGAGATCTCACTGGGAATATCGCCGGAATTGTTCAATCTAGGCTCCAATTTCAGCCGGAATTTCGTTGGGTTTTATCTGTTTCAAAGTTTCCATTCAATTGAAACTCCCCAATTTTCATCGATTATAATATGGATTCTCTTTTTATTATTAAAACTCAAACAACACTAATTATTGAGAGAGACAGACATAAATAAACAAAAGAAACGCCATACGCAAATCAGTATCACCACTACCGGGTCGATCACTAGAGAGTCAGAGACCACGATTGTAGAACAAAAGTTTCATACGTTTGATTCTCTAATTATGTGGAATTTTTTGTTCTAATCTAACACCATCATCACCCCTGTTAGCATTAAAAATCTCTCACCACTGATCTCCTTTTTCCTCTTTTTAATTTCTCCAAAATCATCATTCATCAAACATGCTCTTCTATGTGAGATTTCGATTAGTAAAACCAAAGTCTTAACCCCAAAGCTTCCGAGTAAACAACTCCCATGAAAAAATTTGAGAGAAAGAAAAATCCAATTCTTATAAAAAAAAATGAGAAAATTAATGGTATATACTCTATCTTCTCTTTCCTCTCCCATTTTCTTACTGCTAGGTGCCAGCAACCCTGGTTTCAAATGAAGGTTAAAAGTATACAGGTATTGAGGATCTCACGGTAACGTGAGAGTTATAAGTGATACATGTAATTATAATAAGTTTCTATGGGTACAAATGTGCAAACTGTCCACTTTAAACGATTACTAGTGCACTGAAATTTCGGCTGAGTATCTCGGCGAGACACTGTTATCTCGGTGTCTTGGACCCAGCCGAGACAATCCAAGAAGCGATATAAACCACATTGAGCGCGCTACACTCGCAAAGGAGGAGAGTTGCATTAAGAAGAGGAATAAGGACGAATCTTTGCTGAAACCTCGATGCCGGGGAAAAACGTAGTGAAGCTCGACAATAGAATGCTAACCCTACTGATAGACACATTTTTGTGTCTGATTTACTGTCAATTGTATATATTTTTAGTGCTCGATTTTATATTTACTATGGCTTTTTGTGTCTTTGTAGGTGTCTTTGTAGGTGTTTTTGGCTCGAAAAGTGGTATTTGCGCTCGTGGGATAAAATCACTAAAGGCACCCCTCATTTGGATAAGGGGCATCTCAATTACTAAGGGGCTTCCACTTGCTATTTACACCCCAGGACACCCAAAGTGTTAACGGCACCCAGCAGGGGATAAGGGGCATCATCTTCTACATTTGAATTTTGCTTTTTGGCGGGAAAATTAGTTGCAGATAAGGGTTCGAATTTTGAAGCTTCTGTAGAGATTCAATCACGAAACTTTGTTGCATTGAACTACATTGGGATAAACAGGGCTAGTGTAAGTGATTTAACGGATTAAATTGGGTGGATAATCAATTCTCGGCTAACGGGAAAGAAGAACTGTGTATTTCTTAAGCCGAGCTTTGGAGACTTTTAAAGGAATAACTCGACGTGTTTTGTGGGAGTTTTCATTGGGTTGGATTTTTTGGTCCTAAGTAGTGACTTAACAGGTTTGGTAATGGGTTGAACTTCAAGAAAGAAAGAAAAAAAGATGCGAAACAGAGAATAAGATATTTCGGGGTTTTGTGGCTCGTTTTTGGAAGTACGTGGATCAAGGATACATACTAAGTATGATTTGGCTCTATCGATGGAAAGTTGGAGCATAGAAGGAAACATAGAAGACGCGAGAGAATAGAAGGAAATATTCCCGTTACTCAAAGAGAAAGTTCGAGACTTTCACGTGAAAGAAAAAAGATAAAGATTCTCGAGTTATTATCGTACCTGTTGTGTATAAAAAGAATGGGAGGAGTCACATAAAGGGAGTCGAGACATTGGGGGACCAAAAGAGGCACAGAGGAGAAGAAATCAGAGTTGCTGGAAACCGGGTTCTGCTGCTGCTGCTGCTGAAGAACACGAAGAACATTAGACCCACTAGAACAGTTTTTATTCTTCCGCAGTTCACTTCTATCGTTTCCTGTAACAGTTCTTTATTGCAATAGTCCTCTGTAACAGTCAGTTTGTAACGCGAATATAATGTTGCAAACTGTCTGCTTTATTAGTTTTCTCTTTTATTTCACCTTTTTGAGCTATAAACACCTATTTTGAGCACGTGAATAATATGAGGAGCTAAACCCCGACACTGGGACAATGGAGGAAGCATTCTTTACGCATGTGGTAATTCTATTTAATTCTTTATATGACTTTTTTGCACTTAAATTGAATTGATTTATGATTTCTCTTGAATGATTGTGATTTCAATTGATGGGTCATGCTTAGCTTAAGTGTTTTGATGTCTCATGCTTTAGATATACAGTCATTACTTTCGGAATCTACCTTGGCAAAGAATTAGAGTCAATGAATCTTTATCATATGAGCTATAATTGTCTAAGAATTGATATTTGAACCACATGATATGAAGTTTGGTGGAATCCCGAGTCTCAGTAATCTCTCGATATTGTGACAAACTTTTGTATATATTTTTTTTTTTTTTAAATCTTAAACCAATCTCATCAAGTCCAAGTGAACGAAAATTTTCTTACCACTTTACAACAACATTAAAAACAACATCACCTACCAGGGATATGTACATGGAGGGATCAGTCCACACATAAACAATGGATGAGGAAGAGCAACCAGTTCATAACGAAAGAATAGAATATGACGACAAAGAGAACATGGATATCAAAGAGCTGAGACAAAGACTATCCCAAGAAAACAGGAGGGAAAGAGAACTGGAGAGAGAAAGTGAGAATCTCGCGTGACATCACGCATAATTACTATAAGAAAATAACAGGCTCAATAACAAAAGAACCACAATGTTCCTGCGAGATCGGAAACCCATAATAGCAGAGCCACACCTAGGCAAAGAAGATAACATTGCCCAGATCGGAATGGAGAAGGAAATAATGATATAACATAAGGACGAGCAAGAGTGCGACATCACACAGAAGTTCACGGAGAAAAGGAAGGGCGAGAAAATAAAGCATATGAACGAGAAAGAAGGAGACATTGCCGAGATGATTTGCGTTTAACCACACTCATCATTATTCTTGTTTAAATTCAAAAGATGATCATGTGAAAATCACATGGTTACATCTTATATGATTTGTGTGAGACAGTCATTTGATGTAGGATCGAAATATTTCGTATTGATCATTCGATCACTTAAAAAATGCTTTGAAGCTAATAGTTTGTGTGAGACAGCTATTCCTGTCTTCTAAGAATGTTTCAATGATTGAATTGGGAGTTTAGAACAATTAACCATTGTCTAGATATAGCAAAGTATGCGTACTTGTATGCAAACTGTTGTAAGAATAATTTAGGTCCGGAAACTAAGTATGCATACTCGTATGCGTACAGTTTGAACTGTTAAAGTCCGGGAACAAAAGTTTGCATACCCGTTTGCAAACTGTTTCACCCGAGTTCTGTCTGGAACGATAGTATGCGTACACGTTTGCATATTGGTCGACGTGACCAAATTTCGGAACTTAAGTTTGCGTACCCGTTTAGAAACTAAGTTTGTTTAAGTTCTAAAATCGGTAATAAGGAAGAAGAATGAAATTAGGCGAAGAGTAATCATGCGATAACAAATAAGGAACACGAAGAGAAGTCACACGATAAGTATAACGCGACACTCATCAGAAGAGACACGAAGCAACAACGCGAATGACAGGGACAACTCTCAGAAGCCTGAAAAAAAAGACAAACTTAAACAAGATCAGCTAACAGAGATTTTGCACGTGAGTTTAGTTGTCTTCTACCAGTGTATTTTCCTATATAAGGATTCAAATAATAAAGAGAGAAGGCAGGTCGAGTAAGAGTTCAGTCAAGAAAGAGAATCAAGAACCATTTCTAAGAGAAGAAGAAATCCATAAAGTTAGTTTTACTTCATCTTTCCCATTAGATGTATACCAAGTATCTTTATCGGTTCCAAGATTGTAAATATGAAAGAGGATTTACATAAGAAAAAATGTCGACATACTTTGAACATTTTCAGTAATTCTTACCTTTTATTGTTCAAAGATATTCCTTAATTACTCAAGGAGATCTCAGACTGAAAATAAGCTAAGAATCTTTTAATTAAGGTTATTAGTTTTTGCATATCTCTGGAGAATAAAAATAGGTATTGTGCATTTACTAATTGGAGATTTTTTAGTTGAGATATCGATAATATTGGACAAAGCATTTCCAGGAATTTTGAAAACGGGTTTGGGAATTTATTGCATATCTTAAGAATATTCGGTTTTGGAAATTCCTTGTTGTCCAAACTTCCTTGGTCTACAAATACCTAAGTTTGTATTTCGAGCAAACTATCCTAAGAGCTAGCAAAACCACTTCATTGTGTTGTTAATGGTGAAGCCGTCTACCCGGATAGGAAAGTACCCTAATTAGGCGAAATCTCTTACGACCGCTCGTTTAAAGACTTATGTGGAATCATGAATCTCTACGAGTATCGTTGGTGGGAAACTAGATAATTGCAGTTTATTATTATTTTTCGATTGATTTGATTGACTAACGGTTGTTGAACTTTGATTGCACCTAGTTTGTTTATTCTTGAGAATCTTCTCTTCTGATATAAGATTCACTCAAAATAGATCGAAGTATCGACGGGATTTTTATAACTGTTTGTAGATCTAAAGACGTCTTGTGATAATATATTGTTAACAGATTCCGTTCTGTGCGTGATTGATCACAAAAGATTCAAGTTGTGTTGTGCAGGTGTTTATTGAAGATTAAAGAAGATCTGAAGGAAAAGAAGATTTCTGATTTGGTTTCTATTTCTTTGGTGCAAAAAAACTTGATCGGCTGGGATCCAACTAATATCGAATTTATTCGATTGATTAGTTGCGTTAGATCAATAGCAATAATAGATCTCTTGAGTTCTATTTTATTGTTACAAATCCGGATCTTATTACTTCGGCAATTGAAGATTGGATTGATCTAACCAGGCAAAGGAGCTTATTGGTTAAATGGAAGAGCCTATGCATATGATTTGAAATATCTTCATTGGAAAGAATCGATAGAGTTGTTACCAAAGAGATTGTTATTCCTTTACTGTTTGGAATACGATCCAAAAGAATTGTTCTAGTGTGTGCACTTATTGAATGTCGGAAGCGCAGGGATACTGAAGAAGCTAGGTGAACTATAGGTTTAGTTGCTTGGTCTCAACTATACGAAGTTGGTATAGATTTTGTATAACGAATTAATTCTGAGAGTATTCAATTCTGGACTTTTCCCCAGAGTTTTTCTTTATTTGCGCTTTCCTCGTTAACAAAATCTTGATGTGTCTTTTACTTTTCTATTTCCGCAATTATAATTTTTTTATTATAATTAAAAGTAAAATACACAAACATTAATTTTGAATATACTTGATAGTGATCCTATAGAGTTTGGTTAAGTCCGAACCTATTATCAAGCATCATACTTCGTTGTTGTATTGTCTCGATCTTGTATCCATAGTCAATCACATAAGTTGTCTTGTTGTCGTATTGTCTCGATCTTGTATCCATAGACGATCACATGAAGTGTGAACATATTCGTTGTATTGTCTCGACTCAGTCCATAGACAATTTCACTTTCAGTTGATGAGTTATAGGTGGATAAATAAAAGATTGTGGTGTATTTGGGTACCCTCGTCTTTTCAAAAGTGTTTGTGATATCTTTTAATTCCTGGATAAGTTAAAATGTGATTTATTCACATAAATACAATATATGCTAATAATTATTTATTTAATTGTTTATGCAAAATATTTGTAATTCAGGAAAGACTCCCATAATTAGGAGAGTCTTGAAAAAGGAAAATAGCCTAAACCCTAGCTTAGCTTTCAAGCTAACTTATTCACTATAAATAAAGAGTTCGTGAATGCTAAACATTTTTATCCCTTTGGAAAATTAGCGTAAGCTTTACAGGTTATTTTCCATGTCTTCCGTTCTTCGTGAACAAGAGTGAGATAAAAGTCTTTGTATTGGGGATCACAAAGGCGAGTTGGATTTAATCTTCGTGATTGATTATACAACTTGTAATCTAGCTTTTTCACCTCTAGTCTATTATAAGGTTATCTCTTCTTAAATAAAACCATTCAAGAGTTATTGATCATAAATCCTTAAAAAGTTTTAAATAAGGTATCTCTACATTTATTCTAGTTGTTCTTGTTGTAGAATCATTAGGCGTCTCTTCCGATTTTTGAAGAGTATAATAAACCCTAATCTATAAGTTTATTTTGATATTACTTTTTAATGGTAATTGTTTTTCTCAAAACAAACACAAGATTTCCAAAACCTTGATTTACATCTAAAGGGAAATCGATTCGGTGTTTTGTGAAAACAGAAGATCGTAAAGTATCAACCGTGTTGTTGTATCTTCTGAAGAGAACTTTGTTCTGCCAAAAGATTTTCAAGAATAACTTCTAAAGAGAATTTGTGTTCTGCTAGAATTTATTCGAGAAGAATTTGTAAAGAGAATTGGTGTTATGCTAGGAGTTCTATAAGTGCTTGAATACAGCTGAAGCAGGTATTACATCTAGTCCGAATAGATAGTACGAAATTGGTGTAACATCTTATAATCAGTGTGGGTTTATTCTGGACTAGGTCCTGGGGTTTTTCTGCTTTTGCGGTTTCCTTGTTAACAAAATTTCTGGTGTCTGTGTTATTTCTTTCCCGCATTATATTTTGTTATATAGTAGAAATATCATAGGTTATGCGTTAAGATCAATCAATTAGATAATCCAAACTTAGGTTGTTAATATAAATTGGTCTTTGGTATTGTTCAAGTTATTTCTCTTATTCAATCGGGCTCACAAATTCTTATTTGTTTGATTGCGGATTGAATATAGAAATAGAGATATCGCTATTTAATATACTTTTCTGTACATTGAGTTTGACTGTCTAATTGATTTTCTAGAAAGTATATTGGAGTTTGTCCTCTCAGATTGCCTAACGAAATATTGGGTGTTGTTGTTAGACCCCCGCTTTTTCAGTAGAAAAAGAAGGTCTCTCGAACAACAATCTGTTGTTGATAATAGGTTTCAATTGGAATAGCGAATCAATTGCAGAGGTGGTAAAAAGAACACACCCATATTAATAGATATGATGCTAATAGAGAGGATGTGGTGGTGACGGCGGCGGAGCTTGCGGTGGTAGTTGCATATGTGTTGGTGGTGGTTGAAGAGAATGAGAAATTTCAGATGTAAAATTGAATATGAAGTGATTCAATCCGGGAGATTAAAATAGGAAGGGTAAATATGGTAAGAAGAAAAACGGTAATGAATCCCTAGTGGGCTTATAGATGAAAAGGGGTACATTTATTGAATGATAAGGATATTTGTGAAGCCCATCAAAATAAGGGATATTTATATAATTAACACTTTTATTTTTTGATCAACAGTGTGTTTATTGGTGTAAGTACTGCAAGAGATATCGACAGCTCTATTAATTATCATGCAGAGTCACCTTAGTTCAGTAGATCCATTGCCAAAACAATGCAGGATTTCAGGACCGTGCTGAGAGTTTTTAGCATACCTTATTGTGTTGAAGGCCTTCCCAAGCAAAAGTATGTTGTATGCTTCCAAAAAGTTGTACAAACTATCAATTATTGCTGGGAGAAGATAGTGGACATCCATGGTCAGAAAATGCATGACTAGTGTGTGAGTCTTTCAGAATCTCATGCACAAGCACCAATCTTATCAATACCATGTAGGATTTCCGAAATGTATGGAGATACTTTGGCTCAACTTCAGCGATGGAACCAGGAAATTACGTCTGGGTGGCTTCAAAAAAAAATTCATTCATTTCAGTTCTGATAAAAATAATGCAGTGAAATACCTAACTCGAGCATGTGCACGATATGCCATATTGCCCTCTTTTCCTTGAAGCATAAAGCTTTGAATCAAATATGTTCACCTCATAGATAACAATATATCTAGAAATGCACTACCTTATATATGCGAATAGCAGGGAGGAGATGAAAACTTAAATTTGGGGAACCCATTTGATTGTGAAAAATAGTAAAAGGATTGTTAAATCAAGAAATAATTTGTGTATATAAGCATAACGAATCATGACGTTTTTTATATTCATCAACATTACTCAAATTTTCCAATTACATAAAAATAAAAAATGTTAGTTCCATTGATGAATACATTATAAAATCAAGTTAGATGAGAAAAATTCATTTTAGGACGAATAATTAGGTAGATAAGGAAAAAACACCTCTACATGTTCATATTAATAATATGTAAAAATGTGTGTAGTAATAAACGGTTGTAGATGATTTTAATCTGAGAAATTTGTGCTCCCTCCTCACTCTCCTATCACTATCAATGTTCACTCTCCTATCACTTCACTATCAATGTTCACTACACATGTTATTTGCCGTCGGATGTTCTCTATGATTGCATCAAGTTGCTTTTGTTTGGAAGGCTGTTTTGAGGCATACTCCAAGTTTGAGCTGAACCGATATTTTTTTCTAGGTTCGGTGATAACTTTTTCAGTGAAACTTTGGAAAATGTATGCCTCAAAACAAGGTTCTTTGTTTGAGATGGTAATCGGCTGTCAAAATTATTTTTCATTTTTCTCATGGATTTGGGGTGGTGGGGTGGTGCTACAGCCTAGGTAGGTCAATAATACAAACAATAAAAATCAAATCAAAAACTCAGAAACCTTTATCAATCATATTAATCATAATGGTGATGATCTGTCGTTCTGTCAATAATATTAATATTAATATCAATAATGATAGTGATATGATACCAATATAATAAGCTTTTGGCCCAACTGAAAAGTATCGGCCCATTGGTCTTACTCCTATGCTTTTGTGTAGATTTAGTCAGTTCCGGTGTAATTAATGAATCATTTTTTGGGACCATAGTATTTTTTTTTTTGGACCATGGTTTTATTTTAGGTAAGATATTAAAAGTAATTCTAGGTCACCCCTTATCTCAATATTTAGATGAATACCAAAATTACCCTCCTGATTATTTTTGTATAATGATTAGTTAGTGTGATTAATCTTTGATTAAGGTTAAATTAACGGAAAATGGGTCATTTGTCCAAATTTTTTAAAACATGGTTCTAATGGACGAGTAAAAATTATTATGGTTGAAATGGACAAAAAAAAATAGCAAGGATGAAACTGGATTCATCCTGGCTTAAACTTAGAAAAAAGCGAGGATGAAACTGGATGCATCTTGATGTAAATTAAAAATAAGAAAAAGTACTTGAAAATGGGTAGGATGAAACTGGTTACATCCTGACTATTTTTATATTTTTGTCCATTTAAACAGTATCAAAATCTAGATATCTTTTTCACCCAGGAATTGTTGATTTTGGTCTTTTTAACCAATTTTGTGTTAAATTAAGAATGACTAATTGGGGGATAAAAAAACTAATTGGGGGGATATGTGCCGGCATAGTTTTCAATGAAAACCGGCATGGTCGATGGACTGCCGACATTGAAAAACCATGCCGACAGCTACAATAAAATATCCCTCAATCAGTTTTTCTTTCCCCCAATTAATCATTCTAAATTAATAGATTTTTGTTTTAAAAGAAGAATTATTGAGTGAATAAAGTGATAGAAGAAGAAGAAGATAGAGAAAAAAATTATTTTGAGATGGGTGCATATGGAGAAAAAACATCCTCTGGGTACCGAAGTATGCTTGTAACTTAGTGAATGTTGCTATATACGGCCTAAAATATCTTGAAAATCAAAATTGTAACAAAAAAATTTCAACCAGGTCAACAAAGTTCGGTTTTATTATATGAAGAACATGTAACCGAACTTCTACAAATGCAGTTCGGTTAATAAATCCAAAATCACAGGCAGCCGAACCAGAGCTTTAATGGAGTTTTTGTTTGTTCGGCTAGCTGATGAAAAATCAAATGTAACCGAACTACTACGCTTGAGTTTACAGAGTTTTGTTCGGTTCAGTCGACTAGACCACGTTGTAACTGAACTTTACACAACAGAGTTCGATAAGTTCACAAAATTTTATTTTTTGCGATTAAACCGAACTCAACCTTTTGCGGTTTTGAAATTATTTTTGCGAGTTAACCGAACTCATTTACAGAGGTATGTTCGGTTGGTTCGCAAACTTCAACGCAACCAAGTTCCCATCCAAACTGCAGGTTAAAAGTAACATAGTGTTAGAAGTTCGGTTGGTTCACAAACTTTAACATATTTTGCGAATCAACCAAAAAAGCTTATATATGCATATATACAATTAGGAAAACGTTCGGTTAAAGTAAAAACTCGTCTTGGTTAAAGTAATACATCTTAACCCAATAACTTAAATTGAGTCACAACTCTAGTCTTCTTCTTCTATCATTAACTCAATTCTCTTCTCAATTTCATAAAACCCCAAATTTAATTGAAGCCCTAATTTCTCAATTCCAGTTCTTCACTGAAATTAACACTAACTATTAGTATGATAATCTTCTTCTTCATATTCTACTTTTAAAACCCACCCTTAATCACGCACTTTCACTTCCAATCTCCAACTCATAACCCACATCAGTTAGCCAACTAAAACTCAACCAAAAAACAGAAAGAAAAAGAAAAATGAAGAAGTAAATCTCCACATCAGTTACTTGAGCTTAAATCCATTATTGTTATGCCTCAATTGACACATGCAAAGAAGAACAGAGCCTTGAGATAAGAAAGAAAAAATAAGATGGAGGTGGTGCTAGGAGGCGCGAGAGAGCGAGTAGAGAAAGAAAGAAAATAGGAAAGAAAGAAAATGAAATCTTCTAGGTTTTTTTTTTTAGTTTTATATCATAAACGAACAAACAGGATTAAATGTTATAATCATCTTGTGGAAATTATTAGGAGCAAACGGGTTGACCAAGGTTAACCCCGCGGGTTTTCGGGACGGGCGGGCTAACCCGTTTTCTCACAAGCCGCTATTTCTCCAACCCGCGCCCGTCTTGTTTAGGATCCAGCCGGGACAGGCGCGGATTTTTTTTTCTTCAACCGATTCATCGCGTAATCGTCGTCAAAAATCAAAACCCAAGAAAGCTATGTTTCCAATTAGAAGATATGTGAACTTAAACCCACCTTGTATTCGTTAGTATCGAAATTTCAGTGTAAGAGTCGTTAGTATCGAAAATGAAAACCCCTAACGACTTTTCATTTGCATGCGGATTCTATGAAAAATCGTTAGTGTATTAGGATGAAGATGACGACCCTAATTCTGCTACTTCAACATTTTTTGCCCTAGAATAGAGTCGTTACCGTATTAGGTTGAAAATGACGACCCTGTTTTGACGACCCTTTGTTATTGGTTAACGACTCTAGGTGAACATTATAAATGGTTGGTTAGGGTCGTCAGTATATCAGAATATCCCTATGACGACTCAAACACACAAAAACTTGCCTTTTTATACAGAGAGTTTGGATTCGAGAGTCGTCTGGTATTAAACGAATCAACTAACGACTCTAGGTGAACATTATAAACAGTCGTCATGGTTTAACACACCACCTTGACGATTTTTCATCACCATTAAAAGTTGCAGGTTAGAGTCGTCGCCATGTGTGTCAACAGTATGACGACTCTTTAGGGTCGTTGGCGTATACAACACCCGACTATAACGACCCTCACTCTGAGTAGTTCCATAGTGACCATCAATCGACCCCTTGGAGCACTATTCAGACAATTTCAAGAGTATATGAGGTTTACCTGATTGTTTTGAGGTGCGGGTTCACTTGAATCACTCATTTCTAAAAACCCTAGTTTTTCCTCTCAAAACTACTCTTCTTCTTCTCAAAAGAAAACCCAAAACTAAAATTTCCCCAAATTTTAATCCCAAAACCTGATTTTTATCTAAACAAAATTATCACACTAATCAACTTAATTAAATCTTAAAACTAATCACTCAGGGGCATTTTAGCCATTTAGAAACTATTTTTATAAGGGGTGACCCAAATTAGGATTGGGTGACCTTTTTTGTCCTCTAGTGCTTGGCCCCAATTAAAATGTTTGGCCCCAATCAAATTAGGAAATGGAACTGATACCTAACAAACCATGAGAAAAATGGTTGTGGTATTTTATTTTATTTTTGCCACCCTCAAAAAGCTACTGTTCTTCAAATCTATGTTTCTCTGCTTCTTGTTTCTTTCTCTGCTTCTTGTTTCTGTTTCTCTGCTTCTTGTTTCTTTTTCCTAGTCTCAGGTGGAATCTTAACCGTCAAATTTTTTGTGCAAGTACCCATTGAGCCAGCTGGGCTTGGGAGTCCCTAAAAAATTAGGCCTAGGAAACATCTGGATTGGGCAGACTGTCTACCGATCCAATAGCCTGGCTCGGCCGCTAAAATAATTTCTCGATACTTCTTTCTAGTTTCTTCTCTGTTGCAGAGTAGGGGTGAGCATGGGCCGGTATGGACCGGTTTTTAGCTCATCCGCATCCAATCCAATTCATAACGGATTTCAAATTTGGCATCCGCATCCAATCCAAAATCCAACGGATTTGCATCCAATGGATACACGGATGAACGGATTGGGTACGGATAATCCAACGGATTTGTGTTAGTTAAAATAATAATGAAAAAAATAAGGAAATGTAGATGACTTATTATAGAACCTACACATTTTATATATGTATATAAATATAGAAGTATCAGGGACAATACTCTAAGCAAACACCATAAAAATTCCAAAACTATCTATATATTTTCTAGAAACTATATAAATGCCCTTAATCTAACGAATATGGATGTCCAACGGATTTTCAAGGTTGCATCCGGGCCCAATCTGTTATCCGTTGGATTTCAAAAATTTCATCCGCGTCCAACCCATTAGGGAACGGTCCGGACATCCATCCGCAAAAATACGGTTGGTCCCGATTAAATCCACGGATTACGGGTAAAATGCTCACCCTTATTGCTGAGTAACTTCCTCTCTCCATTTGCTCCACATAACCGAAATCCCCAAAAACTCAAACTAGCTCTTCTTCTTCTTCATCGATTCTTTTCATAAATCTTCAATTTCATATCAATTTTTTAGTAGAGTTTTGCGTGTTGCCTAGATTTACTCTAATATTAATTAGGGTAAATTTTGGGTAAAATTTAAATTAAGTTTTTATGCTTTCAATAAAACTTGTACTTGTTTTACAGGGATCCTAGAGTCAGGTTTTGTATATGTTTCTCCTGATCATCTTCTAATGGCTGACTATTGTCATTATGAAGAATATAATAGCCTTAATGGCACTTTGTTGACATGTGATGGTATGTTCATGTATATTGTTGACGGCGATTTCCTCCCGTGTGATTTAGGTCTCGCAACTCGATACATGATCCATGGCTACCGGTTCTAATCGTGAATATGATATTATGTGCTCATTACTCCTTGCTATGGGAGCATCAAGATTTGAAGAAGTTATCTAAATGGTTGGAAAGAGTTCCAAAAACAATCCCTCAGAAAACATTTATTTTCTATTTGAATATGTACTCAATACTTTTATTGTGTGTTAGATCTTCTGTATTAGAGATTCTCACTAAATGTTTTTTTTTTTACTATTCTTTGTTGATGATGTATGGATTTCTATCACTTGTTAATATAATTACTATAGGGGCCCTGTTTAGAACCTTGTTCCTCAAAAAAAAAAAAAAAAAAAAAAAAAATATATATATATATATATATATATATATATATCTTAAGTTCTTAACCATTAGATTTGATTGGGGAAATATAGACTCCCAATAGTATTATACTCCCTTCGTTCCACTTTGACGAGTGTCTAGGGTCATTTTGTTGTTCCACATTGTTTGATGATTTTGATATTTTCCCACAAAACTACCAATAATAATTATATCATCCTAACATTTTTTTCTTGGGACTATAATTTTTTATTTAAATGCAGGAGTAGCAATTAATGTTAGAACACCTTTCTCAATCGCGTAAGTGGATAGTTTTCATATCTATCCATTTTTTAAGACAGTGACTAAATACAACCCTCATTTCGGTTAAATACAACCTAATCTAAAAAGGCAAAATATTTGTAACCGATAATATTGGGCTATTTTGCGTTTCCTCCCCTATAAAGATAGCTAATTAGCGTTTCCTCCCCAAAAAGATTAAAATTAGTGTTTCCTCCCATCGTTAGATATTCCATCCACTGTTCAGTTAGCTTGGGGAGGAAACGCTAATTAGCAATCTTTTCAGGGGAGGAAACGCAAATACCCCTATGGTTATTTTATCCACGCGTGCACAGATGATGACTCAGCTAACTGAACAGTGGATGGAATACCTAACGATGGGAGGAAACACTAATTTCAATCTTTTTTGGGGAGGAAACGCTAATTAGCTATCTTTATAGGGGAGGAAACACAAAATACCCCGATAATATTTTGAGTAATGAAAACACTTTATTGTACACTTGTTTTCCCGGGCCACACCTCCAATTGGTGTTTTTGGAATTGAAACAGTATATTCTTCATCGTCTCTTTGTTACAAACTACTAATCTTGATCAATTAATGATGGTCTATCAACGGGGTTTTCAACTTCTGCGTCCAAGTTGCGACATGGATCATCTTCTCCCTCCGTTTCAAAAAGACAGACATCTTTGACTTTGTTAAAATATGAAAGAGATTAATATTTTACTTGACTACCCTTAATTAGCCTGGCTTGATTGGGGTATACCCAATAAGACAAAACCGTGTCATTTTGAAATAAAACCAAGCCACCCCTTAACCTTGTATTTTCTAAATGGCTAATATGCCCTTGTTTAATTAAAACCAAAAATTCTGATTAGCTTAATTAATTGAGTTTTGATTAAAATCTTGAAATTATGAATTCAGTAGTCTTTAAACCGTCTTATGAGTTCGATTTGGATCAAAAAAAATTGTTTTGAAAATGTGAAATGTCGGCAAGGTCAACGTTTGAATAAGGTGCCGGCTATATTCTGCCGGCATGGTAGACGTATTAATAAGATGTCGACCAATTACAGCCGGCATTGTCTACGGATAAAGAACATGCCGACTATATCTGACCGACAAGGTCTGCGGATGAAGAACATGCCGACAACATATGGCCGGCAAGGTCGATAAAAAATACCCTGCCGACTATAAGATTTTTGACATACAGAGAAGGTGTTACAAATGCATGATTCGTCGGCAAGGTACTAATTTCATAACCTGCCGACTATATTTTAGTCGGCAAGGTATAGAGATGGATATCTTGCTGACCCTGTAATTGCTAAATTCAGATATGAAAAGTCGGCATGTTATTCAACCTTATACCCTGCCGACTATATTTTGGTCGGCAAGGTCGACAAAAAATACCTTGCCGACTTTTGGTTCGTTTTGATTCTTCGATTTTTTTTTTTTTTTTTTTATTTTTTTATTTCACATGTATAGTTAGAGTGTAGACGAAAGATTTTGATTTTTTTTTAATATGTTTTGGCCGGCAAGGTTTTTTAGTATGGACAATTTGGTCTTTTAACACCTTTTAGACACCCCTTAGCACACTACTTTGGATGGGAACAAAATGGGTATACCCCAATTAATCTGGGTATACCCCAATCTCGCCAGGTTAATTAGTTACCTACTTTATTTTAATAAAAATGTAGCAATTAAAAACTACCTAAATTTGTTAGGAGGATTATAAATTCAAAATATAAAAGGAAAATTAAAAGATATCAAATTTATGGAATATATACTTTATATGAAATTTAATTGTTGGAGCCAAATATATATTCTCTTAAAAGGAATGAAAGATATATTTGTATCCTTAATCATATAGATTTCTTTACTATCTTAAATCAGGTCCCATCAAAAATAAATTTATGAATATAAAATATTTAAGTGTATGTTAGTGAGTTTATTGGAAAAATATGATTATAAATGGAAGCAAGACACAATTTTGAAATGAACGAAAATGGAATAAAGGTCGGTCTTTTTAAAATTGAGGGAGCAACATATGCAATCTAACCTTAATCCTACTGATTACTTTATCTCAACTAATCATCATCATTAGTGTGTAATTTACATGAATTATAATTACCTGTAAAAATTGAAATCACGAAAAACTTTGCAATCTCTATTCTTCTACGAGACTAGGGTATGATCTTGAATTTGATTTTTTTTATTTTTGAATGGAAACTCTTTTAAATTTCAAGTAAGTGTAATCAAAGTCGGCAGCATATGGTAGGGGGATTCATCGTTATCATGGGCGAAAACTATCAATCAGTGTTGATTAGCCAAAGTATAGTATAAAATGGAATAGTTTTAGACAAGTTTATGATACATTATTTATATGTCCCTATTTTTGACACCCAATAAATATATCCTTATACAACAATAAATATATCCTTATATAACAATAAATATGTCTCTATTTTTTAATAACCTTATCATTTAAAATTAGATTCCCTTAATACTTTACCCATATAATTTTTTTTTTAATTTCAAAATGGAACAAATTTCTTCCTCTACCACTTCACCACCACCACTAGCACCACCACCACCAGCATTCAACTACCATTCCTCCACCACCATTCAACAACCACCACCTACCAACCGCCACCACCACTAATATTCCACCACCACTCCTTCATCACCACCATTACACCACCAACAGTCCTCCACCACCACTAGTCCGTCATCGCCACCACCACTAGTCCGTCGCCGCCGCCACCACTGGTTTAGATATTTTTGTATCAACAAGAGCAGTTGATCAAAATAAAAATAGAACCAATAGTAGAAGTTGATCCAATTTAGGGGATCAACAATGATAGTTGATCCAAAAAAAAAAAGGATCAATAGTAGAAGTTGATCCATGTAAATGGAGTGAACTTGGCGTGAGTCGAACACGCATCATCTGACATGGAGTCAGTCATGCTACCATTGCACCACAAGTTCAACATTGGAAGAAAATTACATGATTTAAACTACAAGCATGATTATAATATCCAAAGGAAATATTGTCATAAATAGGAGTTGAAAGGATCAACAACAGTAGTTGAGCCCATAAAAAATTGGGTCAACAACAGTAGTTGATCCCATAAAAAATTGGGTCAACAACAGGAGTTGATCACATAAATTGATCAACAACCGTAGTTGATCACATAAAAATTGGGTCAACAACAACAATTGATCCCATAAAAACATATAAACATAAAATCACAACTATAATACATACACACAAACCCACTGCAGTTACCCATTTCTTCAATTCCATCTCAGCCTGAACTCCAATTGCAAGACAAGAACCAGCAACACTCAAAAATAGCGGTAAATTCCAACCTTGTAAACCTAACATTCATCTAAAACAGCTTCATTACTTCAACCACTATGGACTGAGATTACCAGCAACATGCTAATTCACCCGCACCTTCAACATGCTAAGATCATTTAGTTTTGATTTACCAATAAGCATACAGTAACATATAAAATTATCTAATCATCAATTTATTATTCCAAACTCACCACCACAATTAACAATCACACAAAATCTTCCCACCATCATCACCTCAAGTGCAACAAATATCCACCATCAGTGCTGCAACATCCACCACCAATAGCACCTGTCTCCACCACCATAACATCAAGAATATATCTTAAATATCAACAATCTAGAACATGAAATAATAGACCATATAAAGTACAAGGTAAAGTAAAGAAAACACTTACAGATTGTAAAACAACCATTTTGCATCACAAATTAATATTAATAACATGAAATTGACTAAAAAAATCTCGTTGATTGAATCAACGATAGAAATTTGATATATATCCTCTACCACCACCGCCTCCAACACCACCACTATAATCATCAAATACTAATGAAGAAATTATTCAAACCTTAATCTATTATCGATCTAAAGAAGAATGAAATCAGAAATTAGGGTTCAAGAAGGGGGTGCGAATCAAGTACATACCAGATTTGGAACTTCATGTACAATTAAGTTAAAATAGGGATGAATCTAATGTTGTTGATACTCAAGATTAGGTTTTGGAGAATGATTCTCAGTTGACTCATCACCGGGTTTAATTTTCATGGTTGAGTCAAGTGAACATCGGTCTCAATCGATTGATTGGGAGGTGGAGAAACGGTAATGATGGTTGTGGTTGTGACGATTGAGATGATGGTGCTGCTGCTATTGGTGTTGGTTGCGGTGGTGGCGTATGAAATGGTGGTGGTATTGGTAGTAGTGATGGAGAAATGAAGAAGTTGTTCGACTGGTTTAGAAGTGAAGAAAAAAAAAGTAGAAGGTTAAATAAGGAATTATCAAAATTCTAATTCCAGATAAAATTCCAATTATGCCATCAGGGATATTTGTAAAGAGGCTTATGGATATTTGTGAAGGCCCGTCAGAAGGAGGGACAATAATTCAATTTCCACTTTAGACAACGGAAGAAGATGAAAGAGTTGACCTTTTTATGATTAGATTTACCGAGGATGTTGTTTACCCACATTACTAGTGGTTAGAAAAATTTTGAATTTTAAAAGGAGATTTCATTTAAATTAAATTAGAGTTATATTTAATCACCACCTTTCTTAATCTGCCTAAAAACTCCCAAAACATTATCTAAAATGGAAGAAAACGAATAATTTCTTGTTAAGCGTGTTTGATTTTTTCCAAAAAAAGAGTCGGACTTGGGATGTTGGTATTGTGTCAAGAATTATTTATAAAACTTGAGGTTTATGAGCAAACAAAAACAAATTACAAAAGAACCTTTTTTAATTGTTCTATAAACTGATCAAACGCATAATTTGAAAACTATATAATGAAATAGTGGAAATGAATATTTGAAAGAGGTGAACGGAAAACCCCTGAGATTTTATGCGCTTTCTCTGTTAGAATAGACACGAGTTTACTATATAACAAAGAAGAAACTTATATCTTCGAATAAAATCATCAAAACAGAATGCAAAGTATTACATATTTTTTTCGATTAAAAGGTTTGAATATTGAATATTGGTACTTAAGCACTTTATCTGAGGTGGTTATTCTGCTTCTTCACCGGAGTCAAGGCTTCCTCTCAGCTTGGCTGCTTCCATACTAATCCACTTGTATTCAGCTGGATAGAAAGTCTAAACCAAATCAAACATAATTCAGAGCACTGAATCTATATAAACAAATATGAAAATTGAAAAAAAAAAGTTACAATTGCACATACCCTACACCAATACTAGAAGAGGGACTATGATTGAAATTCAGTGACATAAACGTAATCTTTAGCTTCATCGTTTTGATCTCCTTATCCATTCATACACCTAGGGGAAACATCCACGGCATATTAACTCTGTAACTTGAGACAGAGCTAAACTACAACCTTGAAAGAAGATGGAAGCCATAAGCTCGACAAATAGAAAATAACCCAATAATCAAACGGCGATAAGGATCGGTGATGAAGGGAACGCGATAAGGGAAGTACGATGAGGATACGGTTCACATAAAAGGGTGATTCCACTGCGATAATATAGTTGACCATGATTGTGCGATAAGGAGACATCGGAGAAGATTTAGCTGAACTTGGAGGAGAAGAAACTACTTTATTATCTCTGCGTCCACTATGTAAAAATCCTATATAAAGAAGGAGATGGCATTGTAGGGTAATGAGATTTTAGTTAAGTTGCAAAGAGTGAATTAGGGTTTGAGAGATATCATCATCATTTGTGTAAAGATCTTATTGAAACTTAATAAAATCGATTGATTATTATCTTCTTCACTAGTTTTAGTAAGTTTTTGTGAGGATTTCTATTTGAGTGTTGTTGTAGGTTTTCCTGCGGCTACATTTTGGCACCAGACAAAGGGAATGAACCCGAGAGTTATTTTTGTTTTAAGAGTCATGGCTTGAGTTCTATAGTTTTGTTTGTTTTTCTTCTTCTTCGTGAAAAATCCAGTTCTTTTTTCATCGTTTTTAGTTGTTATGATTCACAAGTAGAAATCAGTCCTATGAGTCTTATCTTCAAACCTTCATACATGTCTTAAATCTGTAGATATAAGAAGTTTTTAAGGTTTTATAAGAGTTTATGAAATTTTTAAGCAAAAAAAAAAGGTCTTATACTCTAGATTTGGTTTACACCATTATGATAGTAAAGAATTTGTCATCTTTCTCACGGATTTTCATAGAATTTTTCTTATTCTAGGAGTTTTAATCATTAGATATTTATTTCCTTTTCTTGGATCTCACAAAACCGTTATCAGTTGAGTAAGTTCAGAAGATATCTTTGTACTGAGTTGCAGATATGTACTTTGAATCGTACGATTTGGGTGTTGGAATACAGAATATTATCAGTATAAACTTCGGTCAGATAATAACAAGGAATCAATTATGGTGATATCAGCAACAAGGGTGGAGCACTTGATAGCGTGCTCAGTGTAGTCGATTTCGGCCGAAACGGCCGGAATCTCGGCGATATTTCCGGTTTCGGCCTTATGGTATCCGATATCTACATTCTCGCCTAGACGAGATCTCACTGGGAATATCGCCGGAATTGTTCAATCTAGGCTCCAATTTAGTTAATTTCGTTGGGTTTTATCTGTTTCAAAGTTTCCATTCAATTGAAACTCCCCAATTTTCATCGATTATAATATGGATTCTCTTTTTATTATTAAAACTCAAACAACACTAATTATTGAGAGAGACAGACATAAATAAACAAAAGAAACGCCATACGCAAATCAGTATCACCACTACCGGGTCGATCACTAGAGAGTCAGAGACCGCCATTGTAGAACAAAAGTTTCATAAGTTTGATTCTCTAATTAGTGTGGAGTTTTTTGTTCTAATCTAACACCATCATCACCCCTGTTAGCATTAAAAATCTCTCACCACTGATCTTCTTTTTCCTCTTTTTAATTTCTCCAAAATCATCATTCATCAAACATGCTCTTCTATGTGAGATTTCGATTAGTAAAACCAAATTCTTAACCCCAAAGCTTCCGAGTAAACAACTCCCATGAAAAAATTTGAGAGAAAGAAAAATCCAATTCTTATAAAAAAAATGAGAAAATTAATGGTATATACTCTATCTTCTCTTTCCTCTCCCATTTTCTTACTACTAGGTGCCAGCAACCCTGGTTTCAAATGAAGGTTAATAGTATACAGGTGTTGAGGATCTCACGGTAACGTGAGAGTTATAAGTGATACATGTAATTATAATAAGTTTCTATGGGTACAAATGTGCAAACTGTCCACTTTAAACGATTACTAGTGCACTGAAATTTCGGCCGAGTATCTCGGCGAGACACTGTTATCTCGGTGTCTTGGACCCAGCCGAGACAATCCAAGAAGCGATATTAACCACATTGAGCGCGCTACACGGCAAAGGAGGAGAGTTGCATTAAGAAGAGGAATAAGGACGAATGCTGCTGAAACCTCAGTAGCCGGGGAAAAACGTAGTGAAGCTCGACAATAGAATGCTAACCCTACTGATAGACACATTTTTGTGTCTGATTTACTGTCAATTGTATATATTTTTAGTGCTCGATTTTATATTTACTATGGATTTTTGTGTCTTTGTAGGTGTTGTTGGAGAAATAAACATGCGTGGAAAAATTGGCTCGAAAAGTGGTATTTGCGCTCGTGGGATAAAATCACTAAAGTCACCCCTCATTTGGATAAGGGGCACCTCAATTACTAAGGGGATTACACTTGCTATTTACACCCCAGGACACCCAAAGTGTTAACGGCACCCAGCAGCAGGATAAGGGGCATCATCTTCTACATTTGAATTTTGCTTTTTGGCGGGAAAATTAGTTGCAGATAAGGGTTCGAATTTTGAAGCTTCTGTAGAGAGATTCAATCACGAAACTTTGTTGCATTGAACTACATTGGGATAAACAGGGCTCGTGTAAGTGATTTAACGGATTAAATTGGGCTGGATAATCAATTCTCGGCTAACAGGGAAAGAAGAACCGTGTACTTCTTAAGCTGAGCTTTGGAGACTTTCTGGGAATAACTCTGACGTGTTTTGTGGGAGTTTTTAATTGGGTTGGATTTGTTTGGGCCGGTAGTGACTTAACAGGTTTGGTAATGGGTTGAACTTCGAAGAAAGAAAGAAAAAAAAAAGATGCGAAACAGAGAATAAGATATTTCGGGGTTTTATGGCTCTGTTTTTGGAAGTACGTGGACTGAAGGATACATACTAAGTATGATTTGGCTCTATCAGTGGAAAGTTGGAGCATAGAAGGAAACATAGAAGACGTGAGAGAATAGAAGGAAATATTCCCGTTACTCAAAGAGAAAGTTCGAGACTTTCTGTGAAAGAAAAGATAAAGATTCTCGAGTTATTATCGTACCTGTTGTGTATAAAAAGAATGGGAGGATTCACATAAAGGGAGTCGAGACTTTGGGGGACCAATAGAGGCACAAAGGAGAAGAAATCAGAGTTGCTAGAAATCGGGTTCTGCTGCTGCTGCTGAAGAACACGAAGAACATTAGACCCACTAGAACAGTCTTTATTCTTCCGCAGTTCACTTCTATCGTTTCCTGTAACAGTTCTTTATTGCAATAGTCCTCTGTAACAGTCAGTTTGTAACGCGAATATAACGTGGCAAACTGTCTGCTTTATTAGTTTTCTCTTTTATTTCACCTTTTTGAGCTATGAACACCTATTTTGAGCACGTGAATAATATGACGAGCTAAACCCCGACACTGGGACAATGGAGGAAGCATTCTTTACGCATGTGGTAATTCTATTTAATTCTTTATATAACTTTTTGCACTTAAATTGAATTGATTTATGATTTCTCTTGAATGATTGTGATTTCAATTGATGGGTCATGCTTAGCTTAAGTGTTTTGATGTCTCATGCTTTAGATATACAGTCATTACTTTCGGAATCTACCTTGGCAAAGAATTAGAGTCAATGAATCTTTATCATATGAGCTATAATTGTCTAAGAATTGATATTTGAACCACATGATATGAAGTTTGGTGGAATCCCGAGTCTCAGTAATCTCTCGATATTGTGACAAACTTTTGTATATATTTTATTTATTTTGGTTTTTTTTTTTAAAATCTTAAACCAATCTCATCAAGTCCAAGTGAACGAAAATTTTCTTACCACTTTACAACAACATTAAAAACAACATCACCTACCAGGGATATGTACATGGAGGGATCAGTCCACACATAAACAATGGATGAGGAAGAGCAACCAGTTCATAACGAAAGAATAGAATCTGACGACAAAGAGAACATGGATATCAAAGAGCTGAGACAAAGACTATCCCAAGAAAATAGGAGAGAGAGAGAACTGGAGAGAGAAAGGGAGAATCTCGCGTGACATCACGCATAATTACTACAAGAAAATAACAGGCTCAATAACAAAAGAACCACAATGTTCCTGCGAGATCGGAAACCCATAATAGCAGAGCCAAACCTAGGCAAAGAAGAGAACATCGCCCAGATCAGAATGGAGGAGGAAATAATGATACAATATAAGGACGAGCAAGAGTGCGACATCACAGAGAAGTTCACGGTGAAAAGGAAGGGCGAGAAAATAAAGCATATGAACGAGAAAGAAGGAGACATTGCCGAGATGATTTGCGTTTAACCACACTCATCATTATTCTTGTTTAAATTCAAAAGATGATCATGTGAAAATCACATGGTTACATCTTATATGATTTGTGTGAGACAGTCATTTGATGTAGGATCGAAATATTTCGTATTAATCATTCGATCACTTGAAAAATGCTTTGAAGCTAATAGTTTGTGTGAGACAGCTATTCTTGTCTTCTAAAAATGTTTCAATGATTGAATTGGGAGTTTAGAACAATTAACCATTGTCTAGATATAGCACAGTATGCGTACTTGTATGCAAACTGTTGTAAGAATAATTCAGGTCCGGAAACTAAGTATGCATACTCGTATGCGTACAGTTTGAACTGTTAAAGTCCGGGAACAAAAGTTTGCATACCCATTTGCAAACTTTTTCACCCGAGTTCTGTCTGGAACGATAGTATGCGTACACGTTTGCATACTGGTCGACGTGACCAAATTTCAGAACTTAAGTTTGCGTACCCGTTTGGAAACTAAGTTGGTTTAAGTTCTAAAATCGGTAATAAGGAAGAAGAATGAAATTAGGTGAAGAGTAATCATGCGATAAAAAATAAGGAACACGAAGAGCAGTCACACGATAAGTATAACGCGACACTCATCAGAAGAGACACGAAGCAACAACGCGAATGACAGGGACAACTCTCAGAAGCCTGAAAAAAAAGACAAACTGAAACAAGATCAGCTAACAGAGATTTTGCACGTGAATTTAGTTGTCTTCTACCAGTGTATTTTCCTATATAAGGATTCAAATAATGAAGAGAGAAGGCAGGTCGAGTAAGAGTTCATTTAAGAAAGAGAATCAAGAACCATTTCTAAGAGAATAAGAAATCCATAAAGTTAGTTTTACTTCATCTTTCCCATTAGATGTATACCAAGTATCTTTATCGGTTCCAAGATTGTAAATATGAAAGAGGATTTTCATAAGAAAAAATGTCGACATACTTTGAACATTTTCAATAATTCTTACCTTTTATTGTTCAAAGATATTCCTTAATTACTCAAGGAGATCTCAGACTGAAAATAAGCTAAGAATCTTTTAATTAAGGTTATTAGTTTTTGCATATCTCTGGAGAATAAAAATAGGTATTGTGCATTTACTAATTGGAGATTTTTTAGTTGAGATTTCAATAATATTGGACAAAGCATTTCCATGAATTTTGAAAACGGGTTTGGGAATTTATTGCATATCTTAAGAATATTCGGTTTTGGAAATTCCTTGTTGTCCAAACTTCCTTGGTCTACAAATACCTAAGTTTGCATTTCGAGCAAACTATCCTAAGAGCTAGCAAAACCACTTCATTGTGTTGTTAATGGTGAAGCCGTCTACCCTAATTAGGCGAAATCTCTTACGACCGCTCGTTTAAAGACATATGTGGAATCATGAATCTCTACGAGTACCGTTGGTGGGAAACTAGATAATTACAGTTTATTATTAGTTTTCGATTGATTTGATTGACTAACGGTTGTTGAACTTTGATTGCACCTAGTTTGTTTATTCTTGAGAATCTTCTCTTCTGATATAAGATTCACTCAAAATAGATCGAAGTATCGACGGGATTTTTATAACTGTTTGTAGATCTAAAGACGTCTTGTGATAATCTATTGTTAACAGATTCCGTTCTGTGCGTGATTGATCACAAAAGATTCAAGTTGTGTTGTGCAGGTGTTTATTGAAGATTAAAGAAGATCTGAAGGAAAAGAAGATTTCTGATTTGGTTTTTATTTCTTCGGTGCACAAAAACTTGATCGGCTGGGATCCAACTAATATCGAATTTATTCGATTGATTAGTTGCGTTAGATCAGTAGCAATAATATATCTCTTGAGTTATATTTTATTGTTACAAATACGAATCTTATTACTAAACTGCAATATGACTTGAAATATCTTCATTGGAAAGAATCGATAGAGTTGTTACCAAACAGATTGTTATTCCTTTACTGTTTGGAATATGATCCAAAAGAATTGTTCTAGTGTGTGCACTTATTGAATGTCGGAAGCGCAGGGATACTAAAGAAGCTAGGTGAACTATAGGTTTAGTTGCTTGGTCTCAACTATACGAAGTTGGTATAGATTTTGTATAACGACTTAATTCTGAGAGTATTCAATTCTAGACTTTTTCCCAGAGTTTTTCTTTATTTGCGCTTTCCTTGTTAACAAAATCTTGATGTGTCTTTTACTTTTTTATTTCTGCAATTATAATTTTTTTATTATAATTAAAAGTAAAATACACAAACATTAATTTTGAATATACTTGATAGTGATCCTATAGAGTTTGGTTAAGTCCGAACCTATTATCAAGCATCATACTTCGTTGTTGTATTGTCTCGATCTTGTATCCATAGTCAATCACACAAGTTGTCTTGTTGTCGTATTGTCTCGATCTTGTATCCATAGACGATCACATGAAGTGTGAAAATATTCGTTGTATTGTCTCGACTCAGTCCATAGACGATTTCACTTTCGGTTGATGAGTTATAGGTGGATAAATAAAAGATTGTGGTGTATTTGGGTACCCTCGTCTTTTCAAAAGTGTTTGTGATATCTTTTAATTCCTGGATAAGTTAAAATGTGATTTATTCACATAAATACAATATATGATAATAATTATTTATTTAATTATTTATGCAAAATATTTGTAATTCAGGAAAGACTCCCATAATTAGGAGAGTCTTGAAAAAGGAAAATAGCCTAAACCCTAGCTTAGCTTTCAAGCTAACTTATTCACTATAAATAAAGAGTTCGTGAATGCTAAACATTTTTATCCCTTTGGAAAATTAGCGTAAGATTTACAGGTTATTTTCCATGTCTTCCGTTCTTCGTGAACAAGAGTGAGATAAAAGTCTTTGTATTGGGGATCACAAAGGCGAGTTGGATTTAATCTTCGTGATTGATTATACAACTTGTAATCTAGCTTTTTCACCTCTAGTCTATTATAAGGTTATCTCTTCTTAAATAAAACCATTCAAGAGTTATTGATCATAAATCCTTAAAAAGTTTTAAACAAGGTATCTCTACATTTATTCTAGTTGTTCTTGTTGTAGAATCATTAGGCGTCTCTTCCGATTTTTGAAGAGTATAATAAACCCTAATCTATAAGTTTATTTTGATATTACTTTTAACTGGTAATTGTTTTTCTCAAAACAAACACAAGATTTCCAAAACCTTGATTTACATCTAAAGGGAAATCGATTCGGTGTTTTGTGAAAACAGAAGATCGTAAAGTATCAACCGTGTTGTTGTATCTTCTGAAGAGAACTTTGTTCTTCCAAAAGATTTTCAAGAATAACTTCTAAAGAGAATTTGTGTTATGCTAGAATTTATTCGAGAAGAATTTGTAAAGAGAATTGGTGTTATGCTAAGAGTTCTATAAGTGCTTGAATACAGCTGAAGCAGGTATTACATCTAGTCTGAATAGATAGTACGAAATTGGTATAACATCTTATAATCAGTGTGTGTTTATTGTGGACTAGGTCCTGGGGTTTTCTGCTTTTGCGGTTTCCTTGTTAACAAAATTTCTGGTGTCTGTGTTATTTCTTTCCCGCATTATATTTTGTTATATATTAGAAATATCATAGGTTATGCGTTAAGATCAATCAATTAGATAATCTAACCTTAGGTTGTTGGTATAAATTGATTGACACTTGAACATTGGTCTTTGGTATTGTTCAAGTTATTTCTCTTATTCAATCGGGCTCACAAATTCTTATTTGTTTGATTGGGGATTGAATTGAGAAATAGAGATATTGCTATTTGATATACTTTTCTGTACATTGAGTTTGACTGTCTAATTGATTCTCTAGAAAGTATATTGGAGTTTGCCCTCTCAGTTTAGAACGAAATATTGGGTGTTGTTGTTAGACCCTCACTTTTTCAAAGAGAAAAGAAGGTCTCTCGAACAACAATCTGTTGTTGATAATAGGTTTCAATTGGAATAGCGAATCAATTGCAGAGGTGGTAAAAAGAACACACACATATTAATAGATATGATGTTAATAGCGAGGACGTGGTGGTGACGGCGGCGGAGCTTGCGGTGGTAGTTGCATAGGTGTTGGTGGTGGTTGAAGAGAATGAGAAATTTCAGATGTAAAATTGAATATGAAGTGATTCAATCCGGGAGATTAAAATAGGAAGGGTAAATATGGTAAGAAGAAAAACGTTAATGAATCCCTAGTGGGCTTATAGATGAAAAGGGGTACAATTATTGAATGATAAGGATATTTGTGAAGCCCATCAAAATAAGGGATATTTATATAATTAACACTTTTATTTTTTGATCAACAGTGTGTTTATTGGTGTAAGTACTGCAAGAGATATCGACAGCTCTATTAATTATCATGCAGAGTCACCTTAGTTCAGTAGATCCATTGCCAAAACAATGCAGGATTTCAGGACTGTGCTGAGAGTTTTTAGCATACCTTATTGTGTTGAAGGCCTTCCCAAGCAAAAGTATGTTGTATGCTGCCAAAAAGTTGTACAAACTATCAATTATTGCTGGGAGAAGATAGTGGACATCCATGGGAAGAAAATGCATGACCAGTGTGTGAGTCGTTCAGAATCTCATGCACAAGCACCAATCTTATCAATACCATGTAGGATTTCCGAAATGTATGGAGATACTTTGGCTCAAATTCAGCGATGGAACCAGAAAATTACGTCTGGGTGGCTTCAAAAAAAAAAATTCATTCATTTCAGTTCTGATAAAAATAATGCAGTGAAATACCTAACTCGAGCATGTGCACGATATGCCATATTGCCCTCTTTTCCTTGAAGCATAAAGCTTTGAATCAAATATGTTCACCTCATAGATAACAATATATCTAGAAATGCACTACCTTATATATGCGAATAGCAGGGAGGAGATGAAAACTTAAATTTGGGGAACCCATTTGATTGTGAAAAATAGTAAAAGGATTGTTAAATCAAGAAATAATTTGTGTATATAAGCATAACGAATCATGAAGTTTTTATATTCATCAACATTACTCAAATTTTCCAATTACATAAAAATAAAAATGTTAGTTCCATTGATGAATACATTATAAAATCAAGTTAGATGAGAAAAAATTCATTTTAGGACGAATAATTAGGTAGATAAGGAAAAAACACCTCTACATGTTCATATTAATAATATGTAAAAATGTGTGTAGTAATAAACGGTTGTAGATGATTTTAATCTGAGAAATTTGTGCTCCCTCCTCACTCTCCTATCACTATCAATGTTCACTCTCCTATCACTTCACTATCAATGTTCACTACACATGTTATTTGCCGTCGGATGTTCTCTATGATTGCATCAAGTTGCTTTTGTTTGGAAGGCTGTTTTGAGGCATACTCCAAGTTTGAGCTGAACCGATATTTTTTTTCTAGGTTCGGCTGATAACTTTTCAGTGAAACTTTGGAAAATGTATGCCTCAAAAACAAGGTTCTTTGTTTGAGATGGTAATCGGCTGTCAAAATTATTTTTCATTTTTCTCATGGATTTGGGGTGGTGGGGTGGTGCTACAGCCTAGGTAGGTCAATAATACAAACAATAAAAATCAAATCAAAAACTCAGAAACCGTTATCAATCATATTAATCATAATGGTGATGATCTGTCGTTCTGTCAATAATATTAATATTAATATCAATAATGATAGTGATATGATACCAATATAATAAGCTTTTGGCCCAACTGAAAAGTATCGGCCCATTGGTCTTACTCCTATGCTTTTGTGTAGATTTAGTCAGTTCCGGTGTAAATTAATGAATCATTTTTTGGGACCATAGTTTTTCTTTTTTTTGGACCATGGTTTTATTTTAGGTAAGATATTAGAAGTAATTTTAGGTCATCCCTTATCTCAATATTTAGATGAATACCAAAATTACCCTCCTGATTATTTTTGTATAATGATTAGTTAGTGTGATTAATCTTTGATTAAGGTTAAATTAACGGAAAATGGGTCATTTGTCCAAATATTTTTAAAACATGGTTCTAATGGACGAGTAAAAATTATTATGGGTGAAATGGACAAAAAAAAAATAGCAAGGATGAAAACGGATTCATCCTGGCTTAAACTTAGAAAAAAGCGAGGATGAAACTGGATGCATCCTGATGTAAATTAAAAATAAGAAAAGGTACTTGAAAATGGGTAGGATGAAACTGGTTACATCCTGACTATTTTTATATTTTTGTACATTTAAACAGTATCAAAATCTAGATATTTTTTTCACCCAGGAATTGTTGATTTTGGTCTTTTTAACCAATTTTGTGTTAAATTAAGAATGACTAATTGGGGGATAAAAAAACTAATTGGGGGATATGTGCCTAGATAGTTTTCAATGAAAAACCAAGATGGTCGATGGACTGCCGACATTGAAAAACCATGCCGACAGCTACAATAAAATATCCCCCAATTAGTTTTTCTTTCCCCCAATTAATCATTCTAAATTAATAGATTTTTGTTTTAAAAGAAGAATTATTGAGTGACTAAAGTGATAGAAGAAGAAGAAGATAGAGAAAAAAATTATTTTGAGATGGGTGAATATGGAGAAAAAACATCCTCTGGGTACCGAAGTATGCTTGTAACTTAGTGAATGTTGCTATATACGACCTAAAATATCTTGAAAATCAAAATTGTAACAAAAAAATTTCAACCAGGTCAACAAAGTTCGGTTTTATTATATGAAGAACATGTAACCGAACTTCTACAAATGCAGTTCGGTTAATAAATCCAAAATCACAGGCAACCGAACCAGAGCTTTAATGGAGTTTTTGTTTGTTCGGCTAGCTGATGAAAAATCAAATGTAACCGAACTACTACGCTTGAGTTTACAGAGTTTTGTTCGGTTCAGTCGACTAGACCACGTTGTAACTGAACTTTAAACAACAGAGTTCGATAAGTTCGCAAAATTTTGTTTTTTGCGATTAAACCGAACTCAACATTTTGCGGTTTTGAAATTATTTTTGCGAGTTAACCGAACTCATTTACAGAGGTATGTTCGGTTGGTTCGCAAACTTCAACGCAACCAAGTTCCTATCCAAACTGCAGGTTAAAAGTAACCTAGTGTTAGAAGTTCGATTGGTTCACAAACTTTAACATATTTTGCGAATCAACCAAGAAGAGCTTATATATGCATATATGTAATTAGGCAAACGTTCGGTTAAAGTAAAAACTCGTCTTGGTTAAAGTAATACATCTTAACCCAATAACTTAAATTGAGTCACAACTCTAGTCTTCTTCTTCTATCATTAACTCAATTCTCTTCTCAATTTCATAAAACCCCAAATTTAATTGAAGCCTTAATTTCTCAATTCCAGTTCTTCACTGAAATTAACACTAACTATTAGTATGATAATCTTCTTCTTCGTATTCTACTTTTAAAACCCACCCTTAATCACGCCCTTTCACTTCCAATCTCCAACTCATAACCCACATCAGTTAGCCAACTAAAACTCAACCAAAAACCAGAAAGAAAAAGAAAAATGAAGAAGTAAATCTCCACATCAGTTACTTGAGCTTAAATCCATTATTGTTATGCCTCAATTGACACATGCAAAGAAGAACAGAAGCAGATAAGAAAGAAAAAATAAGATGGAGGTGGTGCTAGGAGGCGCAGAGAGCAGAGTGGAGAAGAAAGAAAATAGGAAAGAAAGAAAATGAAATCTTCTAGTTTTTTTTTTTAGTTTTATATCATAAACGAACAAACAAAATGTTATAATCATGATTAAATATTATAATCATACCCCTAATCTGCAAAAACAAGGAAATTCAATTAAGAAAATTATTAGGAGCAAAAATCAACTTCTTCTTCTTCATTCCGCCTTGGGTTGAATATCCTCGCCACCACCTCCACCGATCTTAACCGTCATCTCCGCTGAGGGTTTATGCTTCCAAAGGACAGGCGGGCTATTTAGATCCCGTTTTCTCAAAAGTTCAAAGCCGCTATTTCTCCAATCTACCCAATACCACCTCCTAGTCCACCGCCTGTCTTGTTTTCTCCTTTGGATCCACCACCACCTCAGGGTCTTCAATTTTAAAGGTGCATGTAGTAAACTAATTTTATCGATTTTTTAAATACACATTAAATTCAAGTTTGCAATTCATTTTATATAAGGGAATCTGTAAAAGGGGAGTGAGATTTTCTGTTTGTAAATTAAAAGAAGATAAAGTCTCCCTAAATTCAAACAGATAGATACAAAGCGGTTTTTTCTTCTCTCTCGCTTTTGGTTTGCCAGCTCTAATTGAGTCATGCACAATTTGCACCAATTTTGCCAAAATCATGGTGTTGGTGAGGATTTCATGAAGAAAATGTAAATGGAGGTTGGACAACAAGTTGTTGAATACTTGGCTCAACTTAAAAATAAAGACAACAACCTTAGCCAACCGTAAAAGAAATTAATCTTAGTGTAATACAAAAATATTTGTGTATCAAATCAAAACTCAGAAACCTTTTGTGTATCAGTAACAATAATCATAATTTTTTGGATCAACTTGGATTGTTGACACCTAATATTAATGGCGAGTCATGCTGATGATAAATGGTGTCATCTTGGATGTGAGGGATAAGATTTTTAAAATGGAAAATAATATTGTAAGTGAGGGTATTAAGGTAATCTATTTTTTAGGCTTATTTAAATGATAGGGGTATTTATATTGTTGTATAAGGGTATTTTTATTGGGTGTCAAAACTAAGGGTATTTAATTAATATACCCGGAAGTTATTAGGAGCAAACGGGTTGACTTGCGGTTCTCATGCTCCAAAATCATCACTTGGAGGAGACATTGCCAACAAAAGAAACAATACAAATTCAAAACTCAGAAACCTTTATCGAATCTAATCATAATAGTGATGATAGGAGGCGTTCTCAATTGCCAATAGTATTTAGGGTCCATAACTAACCACTAACCAATGTACTGACTGTTGGGGAGACTTACAAATCCGAGATGCTATACGCAATACGAAAACTACGCAAGCAATGAAACACAAATGCGGAAAATACACAAGCAATGAAAGAGACGCTGAAGATTGAATGGTAATCTATCATTTTCACCAACCTGGTATCCATCTTGAGGATATATCAATCTCGAGGTTTTCCGCATTGTATTTTATTGGTTGGGTAGGTTTCGTATCGTGCATAGCGGTTCGGATTTGTAAGTCTCCCCCAACACTAATCCATCAAAATAAATAAATGATGGTGATGATACTTCGTTATTTCAATATGATAAGCTTTCGGCCCAATTGAAAAGTATTGGGCTACTACTGTACTGAAGAGTCCAATCCGTGGTCTTTATCAGACTTATCAACTAGTTTTCAACGTTTCCACAATTTTTTCATTGTTCGTCTCTTTGAATAAAACAGAAGATTACATACTATTCGATTGAATAAGACGAGTAATATTCATATGAATTAAAAGTCTGAAAATTCAATGCTGGTACTTATATGCTTCCCGATCACTTTCTTTACCGGATGCTTCCTCTTTATCAGCTTGGCTGCTTCCACACTATTCATGTAATCCACTTGTATTTAGCTGCATAACAACACTATACCAAATCAAACATAATTCGGAGCATTGAATCAGTGGAAACAAAATGAAAAGCACTATGAGAAAATACAGTTATGATTGCGCATACCCTATAGTGTATACTAGAAGAGGGACTGTGATAGAAATTTTATGACACAAACACAAATCATTCAAACACACCTACGAAGCCAAAAAAAAAAGGAGTAGGAAAAACCAAGCTAGTCCTGGACTGTGATTGAGATAAAACTAACTGTTAAACCTTGGAAGATGGAGAGAACAATGTGATAAAATTTCACAATTGAGGAAACAAGAATGAAACTATGATTAAAGAGAAAGTACCTGTTACTCCAGCAAATTAAAGAAGACCACTGATGGATCTCCTCGTAGTTCGTCTCTTTGAATAAAATCAACATACAATGCTTTAAGAAATGAGAGAGATTTGAGATCATATGTTAAAGAATCCTTCACTTGTGGGCAATTGTAGATTGCTAAATTCTGAAGAGAAGTCCACTTTCTTAAATCTGGCAGAAAATTCAGAACAGGGCAATCATATAAAACCAAGTTTTGAAGAGAGACGCTGTAGAGATCAGGGCCAAGTAGATCTATCTTGTCGCCATTCTCATCATCATTTGCTCGAAAGCCTTGAAATTTATTGCACTCTGTAATACTCAGAATTTGAAGATTAGAATTGTTCTGGAGTATGCTTATTGGGAAGTATATAAGATCCTCAATATTCTCCAAACTTAGGCCTGTGAGAGATGTCTGGCTTCTCCCGACTGAGCAAACTAACTTGTGGTCAATCTTCTGTAATTCCAATGTCTTCAGAGAAGGAAACAAAGGGATTTCTGTTAAGCTTTTGCAGCCAGTAATCTTCAGATCGTGAAGACAAGGAGGACATGAATAACCAAATTCTTCTAGAAGAAACATATCAGTAAGACCCAGTTGAATTAAGGAACAAAATCCTTCCATGTCCAACCTCTTCAAAGACATTCGTTCAAGCTCAAGATTCCTGAGGCGTGGGAGCTGCCCAATAGCTGCCGGAAGTTGTTTAATTCCTTCACATTTATGAAGCAGCAACAATTCCAAATTTGGAAGACAAGATGGAACACACATCCACATGGGAAGGTCCGACCCCATGAAGTTACGTACAGCCAACCATGTTAAACCAGAGGGAGGTTGGAGAGCTTCAAACACTTGAAAATTACACGACTTCTGGTCCAACTCTTCTTCATCTTCTGTTTCACCCCAAAATATTCCCAATTCACGGAGATTCTGTTTTCCTTTCAAGTTTGCTCTTTCAGCATCAATGGGGTCTTTCACGTTCTGAAGATGATCAATAAATAATATCTCGAGGGAGTTTAGGTTTGCTAACTCTTCAATACTATCATTACATTCAGACTCGGTAATGACTTTTTCTCGGACATTGTATATTAATTCTTGCAACAAAATCAATTTCCCTACACCCATTGGTCTTCCGATGTGGTAAGAAAACTTTCTCAGTTTTATCCAGTTCGTTACCTGTCTGGAAAATTCACACCCCCAAAGATGCACATACTCTAGATTGTTGAGATCAGTGCAAGACTCTGGTAAGACGCTGATCTCAGTACCCACTAGGTCAAGAGATCTCAAATGATATAATGCTCCAAAATCTTTGGGTAATGTATCTAGTAATGGGCAGTTTTTGAAATTAAATATGCTCAAATTCTTAAGACCTGCCACAGACTCTGGTAAAGTTTTTAAGTTTTTACAAGAATTGACATCTAACGTCCGCAAATCGCGGAGACTAGTAACAAAATCAGGTAGTTTTTCAATAGGTGTGAAAGACAGATCAAGATATTTTAGACATTCCAACCCAGTGACGGAGTCGGGAAAGGTGGTTAAGTTTTGGCAATGACTGAGATCTAATCTTTGCAAATTGTGGAGGCTAGTAACAGAATCAGGTAACTCTTGAATATCTGTAAACGAGATATCAAGGTGTCTAAGTTGTTTTAGAGATCCCATCTGTTTAACACGATTTTGAACAAGACCACAACCACTTAATACCAACGTCTGCAAACTGTAAAGTCTACTGAAGGAATAATCATTACCACTTAGATTTAAATAGGTAACATGGAAGTACCTTAATTGCCTGAACATAGAAGTCGAATATCTGATCCCGGAACCGCCGCCTTTAGTTGGACGACACAAATGTAGAACACGCATTTGCTTATTACTTGAGAATCCAAGGAGGTTCAGAGTAAAATTTGGTTCAAGAATTATAAGTGTCCGCAACTTCTTTATATTGTTTATGCTTTTGCTTGCTAGTAATGCTTCATCCATTATTAAGTTTAAGCGGCGAACTTCAGAATTTTTTCCCAACAGATCAGTTACCTTGACAGTCGAGCATTCATGATCTCCAGCTACAGCCTGTGCAAGATCATGAACAAGATCATGCATCTTGAATGTCATAACATCATCTAACTCATTCTTTTCCACCCCGTCAAAAAAGGAACTCCACAATAAGCTTTCAAAGTATTCGTCTCCAATGTCCTCAGACGAGCAATCGTTTCCCATGAGAGAAGGCTGCAGGAACCCTTCGGCCATCCACAGTTGAATAAGAGTTTGCTTGCTTAACTCCAAATCCTTAGGAAAGATTGAGCAATAAGAAAAACACCGCTGCAAATGAGGTGACAAGTTATCATAACTCAATTTTAATATTGGTATGATATTGCTTTGACTTTCAGGTGTGTTCCACATATCGTTTTCTTTAATAGATAACCAGTTGCTCTCTTTATTTCTGAAATGCATCAGGCTCCCGAGAAATTTTGCTGCCAGTGGTAAACCACTACATTTATTAGCTATCTCTTTTCCAATATTAATCATATTTGGAGTCTTCAGTGCTCCACCAGGAGAAAAGGCTTTCCTCTCCATGATAGACCAGCATTCATCTTCTTGTAATTTTTGTAAGAAGTATGGAGAAAGGCTTCCCTTCACAATATCCGCAACCTGCCTTTTACGAGTAGTGATTAATATTTTACTCCCTTGGGCACCAACCAGCAACGGGCTGCAGAGTCTCTCCCATTGCTCAGCATTTTCATTCCATAAATCGTCAAGTACAAGCAAAAATCTCTTCCCATTTAGTTGCTGACGAACTTTACTTACCAGTACATCGAAGTTTGATAAAGTACCAAACTTATTCTGAGTGGAGGACTCCATAATTTTTGTTAAGAGCTTTTCGACATCAAAATATTCAGATACATGGACCCACATTGCTAGATCAAAATATGTATTTACCAATTTATCATTGTAGACGAGCTGAGCTAGAGTTGTTTTACCAAGTCCTCCCATCCCCACTATGGAAACGACAGACATCTTTTCTGGATTGCTATCAGATGGTGTTGATGATGATGGGATGCCTTTGCTTAACATATTTATTATTCTTTCCTTTTCATCTGCCCGGCCTATAATGTCTGATTCATTAATAGTGGACGCGGTTTGCCGCATCCGGTGCTGACTGCTATCTCCACGAGCGACAGTAGTACTGCTAGGAATAATTCTCAATTGAAACCTAACCATGTCTCTGGTAATTTCGTCTAATTTCTTGTTAACCCCTTTGATTCTTCTTGCCATTTTGAAATGAAAAGCAAGTGGGTTGGAAGAAGAGACAAAATCGAGTACCTTATGCTTCAAGCGATCCCCTCTCCGACGTAAAGTGTCATAACAGAACTCATCCATCACATCCTCCGCATCATACGCGACGTCCTTGAGCCTTGTCAGCCAAAGCCTCACAGCTTCTTCAGTCACTTGGCGCCTCTCAGCATCAGCTATGACGGCAAGAATCATCTCTAAGGTGCCTTGAAGCTTTTTGAGTTCATCTTTGACACCCCAAGCCAAACTAATCTCTTGAGCAACAACAGGTAACAAATTATTCAGTAATTCTGATACACCATTAGTAAAAATTCCTTCAACCGCCATAATAAGATCTTAGTATTGAGTAGAAAGTATTAATAACGAAAAGAATATTAGGAAATTACGAAACTTAATTCAACAATTTATGATACTTTGAAATGATGTGTAAGTGTATACTAGCTCTTCTAGAGTTTTTATAATGTTTTTATCACTAGAGGATTGGATAGAAAATTCTAACAAAGACAAGAAGAATTATTATTTGGGATAGTTCAGTGGACCTGGTCAATGTACATAGTTGCCATTGTTTACTTTACTTTACAGCAATAATGCAGCAGACAAAGTCTTTTATCCATTTGCACAAAACTGTGGGTTTCAAATCTGTGGCTGTGGTTTTCAATTTCTTATCCAACATTCCTTTCTTTAATATCCACATAATTCTAATCAAAAATGACAGATAATTTTGGGAATTTAATCATCATCTAACCTGGATTGAGTTCCGATTATTATCCACATAGCATCCGATGGGAGAAACAATCCATGAATTCAGACATCACCAAGAAAACTGCAAAAACAATAAGCTAAGTTTTGATTGACGCTCAGGAAATTTTATGTCGTCTATCTAGACCGAAATCGCTGTGTTGAAATTTAAACAAGATTAAAAATAAAATAAATTAATTAGATGATTTCATACCGGAATATTTGGAGAGGAAATCCTTCACAAATCAAATTCGCTACGTTACCGAGCAGGACTGATGGAATCATGAAGTTCAGTAAGAGTGCCATGAGAGAAAATGAGAAAGCTTCACGGATCGGCATCTTCTGAAACCCCAATTTTTTCACTCTCTAGTTTCGTATCAGAGGTACAGAATCGGAAAGAAAGACTTTAGGAATATTTCAACCCAAATTTTATTTTTTCTCCTTCCACCCATTTTAGACGGTAGAGTGTAGACATGTACAAGTATGCTGATTCGAGTCCGACTCAATCACATCTGAGTCGAGACAGTATTTTTCCAGTCAGTCGTCCTAACAGTACTAGTGGTTTAGTATTAAAGGACACACAAAAGCAGTTCTCATGGAATGGTTCATTTCGAGGGTTTCACTATAAGTTTGTTCATTTTGTTTCCATTATGGACTCAACAAACATGAAAAATGGATGGGAAAACCAACTAACAAATTTTAGGGTTTGTTGAGCGAGGCAGTAGATCTCACGCGCACTTGATGTAGAACTGGGCGTTGGAAGAAAAAATGATGGCTTATGATGTTTGACCTCCCTTGGTTTTCTCTCTCCAAGACCGGTTATTATATTTAGGTTTTATTTTTGTTTTATTGGTTAAATAATCAGTGGGACTTAACCCTTATTAGTTTATATTAATAAAATTACTAGTGGGACCCTAAAATATCACATTTATTCATTTTCCTTGGTTTTCCATAGTGCAAAATGTGTTTGTTCATCCACGTGGCTTAACAAAAAAAAGTTTTTGTTGATTTCCATCAGAATTGCCCTAACACTAGTCTTTTAGAAATAAAAGACACATCCTCGATTGATGGATCGATATCAATTTTGAACTCGAAAATTCTAGTGGGTTGGGCCAGGGGCGGAGGTTGCCCTATGCAAGCTTGATTTTTCAAATCACCATTAAGTGTTGTGTTTTTGAAACCGGAAAAAAAAAAAAAACTTGTTTTGCACCCCTTAAAATCCCAGAAAAATGGCACTCACAAGAGAAACATAACATTCGATTCCCCAAACGAAAAACTTGTTTATCTCTATTTACATCAAAATTTACCACCTGATTATTAGAATCTTGTAAGTTATATGCTTTTTCTCTCGATTTGATTTTGGAATTTTTGATCTAATTTAATATCAGGGGTAATTTTTGGGAATTCTGAATATGTTTATGGAAAATTAGGAAATTATGTATTTAATCACATTAATTTGGTTTGATTGTATGATTAGAGTTTAACCCATGCTTGAATTCAGCGACAGCGTGCGTCGCATTCTCGTTATTGGAATTCGTAAAGATACGATTCGATATTTGCTTTTGTAAGTGTTAGTGGGAAACTGTTTCACGATTTTGGTAATTTTGGGTGTGTGGATGAGAAACGAATCTAAACCCTAAACAATGCACCGCATGGGAGTACTTTTGATTTGAGAGATCAATCTGCATAACTCGGCCTAAACTAAGAAATGGCCGTTCCGGACTTGCTTGGTCACAAAGTGAAGGAGAAGGGTTGGTCTTAGGAGGGAAGCGAAGAGAGTGTTGAGACCAGAATGGTTACTTCAAGATGTGGCTTGTTTTATGACTTGTATTAGAAAGTGGAACCGGCTTGCTGAGTGAAAGCTATCGCTTCTTGTTGATTTCGGATACTATATTGTTGCCGACCAAAAACTTGTTGTTTGGTGGAAATAGGTGAAGCCTATTTATACAAGTCATATTGAAACGTACCCCGGTCTCGTAGGAAGTGGAAACGATTGAGTGGTGGAAGAATAGAGTAACGTGTAACCGTCAGAAATTATGCTTCCATGATGAAGGAAGTGGATCCGTTTACACCGTTACTTTTCACCATCACTAATGTCCCGCTTCGCGACGCATTGCACGGCGCACGTTGTAAACCTCCAGACCAATACCCTGATGAGCATCTCCCAGTTTGTGACATGTTTGATATCTCAAGTGGTTTCGTGGAAAACATGGAGCACTTTGCTACGTATGGCAAGTCAAAGTCGGAGGAAAATAACATGTGATGCTATTAGGCTCGTTTTGGTTGGTCGCCTAAAACTTGCCACAGGCCTGTCAGTTCGGTAGTGAACTTGGACGGCCGAGATTACATCTCGTGAGGAAGGGTAGCCGTTGATTATGGCTACCTTCGGTTGGCGCTTGATAATGGTACAGTGGCGCCTTCGGCGCATGCCGGTGGTACTGCGGCATGGCTGGCATAGTTCGTGCATGCCAGTGGCACAGTGGTGCAAGTGGCGCTTGGCGTAGCCATGGCCACGAGATTTAAGCGGCTGGTCACCTAAAACATTCCACAAGTCTGTCAGTTCGGTGGCGAATTTGGATGACTGAGATTGCATCTCATGAGAAAGGATGGCCATTGATTATGGCCATATCTTGTTGTGTAGCAAAGTGGCGCCATTGGCATAGTAGCTTCTGGCGTAGCCATGGCATAACGACATGCTAGTGGCGTAGCCGTGGCAGTTGTTTTAACATATTGGTGTTAGACCCAAATATGGCGTGGCAATATTGGACCTGTTGCCACAAAAATCCCAATGCTATGGGAAATGTTACTTGGCTTGGTTGGCGTAGCAACTTTGCCTGAGTTGGGATTTTGTATGCCAAAACCCTGATTAGTACATGCGGCATGTGGTCGTGGCGCATCGACGTTTGGTGTAAATGGTGCCATAGCCATACCGAAAGAACCATAACCAGGCCATCATGTGGAAACGACCACATAATTAAGGATTTCCACGGGTGGCTATGATATGGCGTCTTTATTAGGGTTTCCTGGGTCCTGCACAGTCGTGTATGTTGTGGGGTCCGAAGTGGCATAATTTGTTCCACGATCGAAATTAGGTTTCGACCATGCAAGGTCGTGTCTCTCGGTTAGGATAACCACATTGAAGTTCCATATATGCGTTGGCCACGAACATATGATGGGTTGGCACGGCGTGCACTATTTATGGTATGTTGCAACGTCCATCATGCTTCTGTGGTAAAGTGGCACGTTTAGCATGTTTGGCATGCCAATTAGCGTATTGGTGCAACCTTTCCTCTTTTGATGCTGTGGCAGGTTTAGGCCGACCTGATTGGTCAATTAAAAGAGGGGCCGATCAAGCATGGGCGTGGCTAAGCTTCTAGTGTGCGTGTGGTAAGTTTAGAGCGACCTGATTGGTCGATGGGAAGGGGGCCGACAAGCAACATGAGCCCGACCCCATTCTAAATGCGTGTGACGCATTTAGAGGGACATAATTGGTTGATGGAAAGGGGGCTGGCAAGCAAGGGCATGGCCACACTTCCAGTGCGCCGTGGCGGGTTTAAAGCGACCTGATTGGTCGATGGAAAGGGGGCCGACAAACAACATTGGATCGGCCTCATTCTAAATGCGTGTTGCGCATTTAGAGCGACCTGATTGGTCGATGGAAAGGAGGCCAGAAAGCAATGGCGTGGCCACACTTCCAGTGCGTCGTGGCGGGTTTAAAACTACCTGATTGGTCGATGGAAAGGAGGCCGGCAAGCAAGGGCGTGGCCACATTTCCAGCGCGTCGTGGCGGGTTTAAAGCGACCTGATTGGTCGATGGAAAGGGGACCGGTTGAGCAGCATGGGTGTGGCCACTTGCAAGTGGCGTCGGCTGGCCTATGGCATGGCCACACCTCCTTTGTTGCTGCTCCCCATTCATGCCTCCTTGTTTTATGATTTTGGGTTGGATTTTGCACCTACTAATCCATGGAGGATTAATTACATAGTTCTCCTAGGCTTAATTTCGACATGCAAGGTCTAAGATACTGCGCATCGCGCAAAACCCTAATTTTTGCAAATTAGTCAGGATAATATTTGAATCCTCTGAATTATCGCAAAATTGATTGAATTCTATGTGTTGACACAGAGTTCTTTAAGTTCATTTCCATAGAGCAGTATGCTTTCCGATTGAATACTTTATGCAAGGACCTTATCCTTGATACTTGGAAATTCGTGCTACTCGCTGCGTGTGAACACAAATTGTCATGCCATATCAACATTAAGGGTTCAAATGGGAACATAGCACAGAAAGCATTCAAAGAAACTTATATTAATTGAATAATATAGGCAGGGTGCCGAAATTTACAGAATATCTGGATTGTTGCTATATGTACCATTTTGGTGGATATATGTTGCTCAATAAATGCGCCAGTGAAGAGGTTGAACACTCATCACTTTTACATGGATCTATTTCTTTGCAGAGTGACGACACATTAAATGTAGGGTTTTAAAAATTTAGCCCTGAACTAAAAACCACCATCAACAGTAAGGAAACCCAGAACTACAAAATCTCACTGAACATGGATGCGTACGGTCTTAAATAATAAGGGTATCAAACAACAACGGTTTAACAATTTAGCCATCTAAACAATCAATAATTCGAAGAAAAAAAAAACATAACAATAAAAAACTAATAATATTGGTGCAGCAAAATGAAACCAAAAATCATGACAGAAATATCCAAGCAAACAAATCCACATGCACTAATCAAAATCATGAATTAGAGGATATTTCAACAATAATTCTATAGTTTACTTTTCACCTTGAGAAATAGGAAGAGTGAAAAAATCATGAATTTCTGATTGTTGTGATTCGATATAAAATCAGTCTAAAAAATTATAATTCTAATAATACATAACTTTAGATAACGATTAAAACTGAATATTTTGGCACAAATGAAAAATATGTGCTTTCTAGAGGTAATCACCTATAAGGGATATACCAATTTTGAGCTTCAACAGTTTGATTCATATTGTGTAGACCCGAAATATAAACTTAAAAATGGGCCTTTCTATAAAATACTACAAAGACCAATCCATAACAAAATATAAATATAAGAGTTAATTAGTGTTTGGGTCCTAGATTTAAGTATAGTAGAGGATTTGGGTCCTAAGTTTGTCCAGTTTAGTTTTTGGGTCGTTGACCCGTTAGTCAAAATAAGTCAACTAACAATTTTGGTCAAACAGTTAACTTCAACGTTTACAAGTCTACCACTCCGTTATCTGAGCTTTCGAGGAAAAAAAATCAAGTACCACCATTAAAGCTACTTGCATCACCCATTGGTCGAACTAAACCATACTCAATTACCAAACTGCTTTCACCATCACTAGCACCGCCACCATGGGAATGATTAAGAGGAGGCAGACTATGAGAATTGCTACTCTCAGTATTACCGCTACCAAAACCACTTATACCATCACCACTACCTAAGGCATGATTAAAAGGATGACTGTAAGAATTTTTACTACCACCATGGTTAGTCCTAACCATCAACGCCGTGAAAATTGTTAGAGCTAATCACCACCGCCATGAGTATGATTGGATGATTGATGAGGAAGGACTATCGCAATTGGTACTGCGATCACCACCACCAGCAGAAAACTTAGGTTTGAAATAATTTTTAGGGTTTTTAGTTGGTACAAAAGGAGGGATTCTTCCGTCTGAAATATTTGATTCTCCTCGTCCATATATCAAAAGTTCACCGGAATATCAAAATTGCATATTAACATAATTAGAAATGTGAAATTGGGGGAAAATAATAATTTAACTAAATGGGAAAAAGGACAAACACAAAATTTGAAACAAGAAATGATCTTGATAATTCCAAGTTTAATACCCCTGAGTGTTTAGAGGGAAGGAACAAGAAATTGCGAGAGAAATGATGCACTGGTTCAAGTATAACAGTTTGACCACTTTAATAAAACTAACGGAGGCTAACAGTTTGACCACCATACAAGTTGACTAACGGGTCAACGACCCAAATACTAAATTGGACAAACTTAGGACCCAAATCCTCTACTATACCAAAATCTACGACCCAAACACTAATTAACTCTAAATATAAATGTTGAAGTCGTTGTCAATTATAAGTAGTAACACATAAGCTTATAATTAAACTATGCAATCGTGTTGAGGTGATCCAAATATGTCTAAACCTCATAACAAAACAAATGTAGGTACGATATCATAACGGAAAAAATTTAACAAAACAGTAACCTCCGCAATCGACTAATTTATATTATATAGATACATAGATAGATAGATTACTCAAAAAAAATTTCATTTAAATACCCGATTTTTCAAAATCCAAATTAAAAAATTAACTGTTAAAGTCTGCGGGCATCCAACTCAAAACCAATTGGCATATACTTTCTATATAAAAGGAGAGTTTCCTAGTTATCGAAAATTCTTCTCTAATATTACATTATTGTTCTAATATTTGACAGTAATATTACATTATTCTTCTCTAAGATCTTCAATATCTTCTTGTAATCTTCTTGTAGCACAGCTGTAGGACTTGCTTGATATAAGATATCTTCAATATCTTTGTGTAGCACAGCTGTAGGACTTGCTTAATATGAGATGTAGTATATGATTTGAGCCGTGCCTGAAAGCAGCTTGTACGTGCAAGAGTTTCAATACTACTGCTTTCAAGATATATAGCAAAACCAAACAAAAGCAAACATAAGTCGGTGCATGAATCGGGAAAAACAAGATGAAAATAACACTCAAAAATAGCAAACACCTACAGTTTGGACTGGGAAGATTTTCATCAAAGCTAGACCGAGTCGAAATTGTAATATAGATTTTTAATCGAGGAATCAAAATCAAACTACAAGGAGAGATAGAGGGAGTACCTTAGCAGCGGATACCCAGCAAATTAATCAAGTCGTCAGACGTAGATGGATCTCCGTGTTGGTCGTCCCTTTGAATAAAATCAACATACAATTCAGTAAGAGATGAAAGGGATTTGAGATCATAGGTTAAAGACTTCTTCACTTGTGGGCAATTGAAGATGGTTAACAGCTGAAGAGTAGTCCATCTTCGTAAATTTGGAAGAAACTTAAGAACCGGGCAACGAAACAATTTCAATTTCTGAACATGGCCACTGTAGCAACAAAAATCATCATCATAAAACCGAAAGCCTTGGAACCGATTGCATTCTTGAATTTGTAGAAGTTGAAGATTACAATTTCCTTGGAGTACGCTTATTGGGAAGTATGTAAGCTCGTCAATATTCTCCAAATATAAGGATGTGAGAGATGTCTGGTTTCTCCCCACGGAGTATATCAAGTTCTCGCCAATCTTCTGTAATACCAATGTCTTCAGGGAAGGAAATGAAGGAAATTCTTTTAATCTTGTGCAGCCACTAATCCTCAGATCCCAAAGACAAGGATATGAACAACCCAATTCTTCAAGAAGGAACATATCAGTAAGACTGAGATACATCAAGGAAGGAAATCCACAAATATCTAAACTCTTCAAAGACATTCCTTCAAGCTTAAGATACCTGAGACGTGAGAGCTGCCCAATAGATGCCGGTAGTTGTTTAATTTTTCTAACTTCCAAATATTCCAACTCTGGAAGACCAGATGGAACACACATCCATGTGGGAAGGTCCCAACCCATGAAGTTTCGTATCGTCAAATATCTCAAACTTGTAGGAGGTTGGAAAGCTTCAAATACTTGAACATTGGAACACGACTTCTCATCTCTCGTTTCTTCCCAATATAGACCCAAATCATGAAGATTCTGCTTTCCTTTCAAATTTGCTCTTTCGGCATCCATTGGGTCTTTCACGTTCTGAACATTCACTATATCCAGCCGCTTGAGAAAGTTTAGGTTTCCCAACTCTTCAACACCGACGTTAACTTCAGCTTCATTTATTTGTTTTTCTGGCACCGAGTAAAGCAAGTCTTGAAGGAAAACTAGCTTTCCTACACCCGATACAACTGGGTTTCTCCGATAATTAAAAGTAAATTTTCTAAGTTTTACCAAATTTTTTACATCTTTAGGAAGCTGACAATGGAAAAGACGAAGACACTCAACATCACTGAGGTTAGCAAAAGACTTGGGTAATACTTTGATCTCAGTACCTGTTAGGTCAAGGGACCTTAACCGTGTTAATGCTCCAAGATCTTCAGGTAATTCTTTAAGCAATGGACAGTTTTTGAAATCAAATATCCTCAGATTAGAAAGACCTGCCACATAATCCGGTAAGGATTTTAGATTCTTGCAGTTATTGACATCTAATGTTTCCAAATTGGAGAGGGTGGTGACAGAAAAAGGTAATTCTTCGATTGGGTTGAATGACAAATTCAGAAATCTAAGAGATTCTAGACCAGAAATAGAGTCAGGAATGACTATTAATTTGCAGTTATTGAGATCCAATGTTTGCAAATTACAAAGACTTGTGACAGAATCTGGTAGTTTTTCCATATTCGTCCATGAGGCTTCAAGATATCTTAGCTTTTTTAATGATTGAATGTTTGTAAGAAGAACTTGAACATGGATGCCCATGCAAGTCAACACCAACGTCTCCAAATTATAAAGTTTGTTGATGAACTGACCACCATTCTCTACTTCCCTGAGAATAAGAGTGGTAAGGTGAAGGTACCTCAAATGCTTTAGCACACTCAAAGTACGCCACTTTGGAGGAGCACAATTTGGTGAACGACCCACATGTAAGATACGTAAGTGATGATTTAGTGAGAATATAGAAGGATCCAGGTTTGAACCTTCAGGAATAAAAAGTGACCGCAACTTCTTCGCAGTACTTAAGCTCTGCAAAAATGCTGGTGATATTTCTTCATCCAAATCTAAGCATAACCGACGAACTTCAGAGACATCTGTAAACCGACTTACCCTTAGAGATACCAGTTCTTTTTCTCCAGTAACATCTTTTGCGAGATCATGCACCAGATCATGCATCTTGCACGACTGAATATCGCCTAATTCGTTCTTCTTGAAATTATGGAAAAATGAGCTCCAAGCAAGACTTTCGAAATAATCACGTCCCAAGTCTTCACTTGGTCTTTTTCTTTTTACATCAGATTGTTTGAGAAATCCTTCTGCCATCCAAAGATGAACCAAAGTTTCTTTACTAATCTCCCAATTCTTGGGAAAGATTGAGCAATAGGAGAAACATTGTTTCAAATGAGCTGGCAAGTAATTATAACTCAGTTTTAATACAGGTAGAATTTTTCTCTTGCTTTCAGGAGTATTCCAGATATCATCATCCCTAATTGATACCCAATCGTTTTCTTTATTTTTTAAGTGCATAAGACTTCCTAGAAATTTCGCTGCTAATGGTAAACCACAACATTTTTTTGCAATTTCTTTTGCTATGTCTGACATTTTTGGAGCAATCAATGCTCCGCCGGGAGAAAAGGCTTTTTGTTTAATAATAGACCAACAATCATCATCTTCTAATTGACTCAAATTGTAAGGAGGAATACTCCCCCTAACAACAGATGCAACTTGGTCATTACGTGTAGTGATTAATATTTTACTCCCTGGAGCACCAACGAGCAACACAGATGTGAGGCTCTGCCATTGCTCCGGATCCTCATTCCACAAATCGTCTAGTACTAGCAAATATTTCTTCCCATTTAATTTTTCTTGAACTATATTTAGTAGTACATGAAAATTTGAAACCTTATCGAACTTAGTTTGAGTAATTGACTCCATTATCTTTACTAAGAGGGTTTCAATATTAAAATTTTCTGAGACATGAACCCATATTGTTAGCTCAAACACTTTCATCACCAACTCGTCTTTGTAAACGAGTTGTGCAAGTGTTGTCTTCCCCAGCCCCCCCATTCCCACTATGGATATTACAGAAACCTTTTCAGGATAGTGAATAGGATTTGCAGAAGATGATGATGATGATGTGGTAATATCGGTAGTTAAAAGTTTTATCAATTTGGATTCATCAAACTCCCTTCCAATAATTTCTGACTCGTTAACATGGGATGTGTCTTGCCGGTTCAGTTGTTCACTACATTCACCATCAGGAATAGGTGCAGTAACTTGCAACTGAAACCTACACATATCTCTGGTAATTTCATCTAAACATCGATTTATATTTTTGATTTTTCTTGCCATTTTGAAACGAAAAGAAAGAGGGTTAGAAGATGAAACGAAATTGACTACCTTATGCTTCAAGCGGTCCCCTCTTTCACAGCGATGCATGGATTCATATGCGAACTCATCCATCACGTCATCAGTGTCATAAGCAACACCCTTTAGCCTTATCAACCAAAGTCTTAGAACTTCATCTTTCTCTTGCCTCTTCTCGGCATCAGCTATCACAGCGAGGAGCATATCTAAGGTTCCTTGAAGCTTTTTCAAGTCATCTTTCACACCCCAACCCAAACCAATCTGTTCAGAAACAACATAAGTTAACTTCTTTAGGATTCCTGTTGTACCGGTAGCAAGAATCTTCTCCATAGTTATAAGGTGGTTTCAAAGAAGAAAGAAATAAATGAAGATGAAAAATTAAGCAACTTCGGTATTCTGAAATGGATATTTAAGTTGTGAGCTAGATACTAGCATTTTATAGATAAGAAAACATTTCACATTTCGATCTTATTACAACTATTCAGTCGTAAATAGTTTGATCACAAAAGTCGTCTCCTATATATTAATTGAAGTAGGAATATTGTTGTTATCCAGTAGTTGTTTAGTATATTAGCGGTGGCTGCATCCAAGTTCATGTATCCAGAATATTGAACTTTAGAAAAATGTATAAAATATGTACTAGTGCTATTAGTTAAAAAATAAAAAAAAATTCGAGGAAATCACCGTCACGCCAGTCCAATTAATATTTGGGTATACCTTCTCGGATGGTTCATATTTTTAATTATTTTTCGGCTAGTAATTTGTTTGTTCGTTGATTCCCAAACATTAATTTTCTTTTCAAAGATGAAAATTTGAAAAATTCAAGAATCTAATGAGGCGTGTTCATAATGTATCTATAATTAGGTCCGTCGCTGCATTTCAATGGCAATGGATCTATAAAAAATAACTAAGCAACAAAGTTTTATCACCCACTCCACATGGGATCCTTGACTTATTCGGATTTTCCCCATTATCAATTGATTAACTATGCACAGAAGATAGACCAAATATTGGTAAGGTGGGAAAATCTTCAAGCTGTACTAAAACGAAGCTATTGTCGGATATGCTTAGCAGGGGTTGAGTGCCAAAAATATCACTTTTGACTATTAACGTGAATATTGGTCCATCAAATTTACTATAATCTAACACCGTCCAACAGTTTGAATCCCTAGCTGACCATAGTTTTGTTGAAAATTAAGGTAACCCGTTTGTTTTGCAAGACCAATAAACGACCCTGCGCGCTTTTGTCTAGAATAGTCCTCAAACTAAAGAATATATGTAGATACTACTTATCTTCACCTTGCCTTGACATGATCCTTAACAATGATTTGCAAAATTGCTTTTTCTATACTGTATCTGTGGGAGGATCATTGGATGTTTTTCCTTGTATGCTATCTATGCATACAACTAACTAGTCTATGATCATAGTATACATTCTGTAATCTGTTGCTGCGCAACTATAAAACTGAACATCCCACTCTTTACATTCAAAAAAATTGGGCCGGCTAACACGCAAAATCAAGACAAAATCCCTAGAAGAGTCACAAACTCATTTCAACAACAACCTTAACAATTATCTATTGCGACACTTTTGACAATCATCTAACAGGAACACATTTAAAAGTCGATAAAATCACCCAATCATCCGAATAGTGACCTGATGAATCTGCGCGGCATGAGAGTAGCAATACAAGGCAGCAATTAACTCAGAATTAGCACCAACCATTATCTATTCGATTAGAAGGAAGGCAACGACTAGTATTCCATTTCATTAATTAATTTTCAGGTGTTGATACAGAAATCATAAAGACAGAGACCAGAAAACAGAGGATTAGGGTTTGGAACTTAAAAAACAATGTCAAAGAAAGCATTTTCTCTTTTCCAATGTCATTTTCAACCAAAGACATTACAGGTGCAGAAGAAAGGTCTCAGCGCTTACAAACAATAAATCAACCAAACCATGTTCTCAGCTTTGAACACCTCCTCCCCTGCTTTAATACATATTCATTAAATGCATTTGCATGAAGCTGCGCAACAGAAGGAAATACCAAAATCAAATGTAATACGAAGCATGCATACACCTGTAATCAGGATTCAGATCATGAAATATAATGATAGGAAAACCCAATGAAGATGCAGTTACAATTGATAAACATACCAGGAGGCTGCAATAGAAGATAGAAGTGGGATCCAGATCGAACTGACGTACAAAGTTTCATTGCTCAACTTGCTGGAAACAGTATCAAATGAAAATCATTAGCACCATTTAATATGCTAGAATTCAGTTGAGAACAATAAATTATATTTTCATAAACCAAATAAGAAATTACAAGGAGATAGAGAGAGTACCTGCTACTTTTTCATCAAATTAATCAAGTCATCTATATTCGATGGATGTCCTCGATGTTCGTCTCTTTCAATATAATCAACATACAATTCTTTAAGAAATGAGAGAGATTTGAGATCATAGGTTAAAGACTCCTTCACTTGTGGGCATTTGAAGATAAGTAATTTCCGAAGAGAAGTCCATCCTCGTAAATCTGGAAGAAACTTAAGAACTGGGCAATCAACCAAAACCAAGCTTCGAAGAGAGCCAATATTCAATTTAAAGGACTCGTTCTCATTCTCGTCATCAGTTACTCGAAATCCTTGAATCTGATTACACTTTTTGATTCTCAGAAAATGAAGATTAGAATTGTTTTGGAGTATGCTTACTGGGAAGTATATAAGATCCTCAATATTCTCCAACCTTAGGTCCGTGAGAGATGTCTGGCTTCTCCCAACTGAGCATACTAACTTGTGGTCGATCTTCTGTAATACCAATTTCGTCAGAGAAGGAAACGAAGGAATTTCTGTTAAACTTTTGCAGCCACTAATCCACAAATCCTGAAGACAAGGATACGAGTAACACAATTCTTCTAGAAGAAACATATCAGTAAGATGGAGATTTATTAAGGAAGGAAATCCGCCAATGTCTAAACTCTTCAATGACATTTCTACAAGACCAAGAGACTTGATATGTGGGAGCTGCCCGATTGCTGCTGGAAGAAGTTTAATTCCTCTGCAATTTAAAAAACTCAAACTATTTAAATTCAAAAGAGTTCCAGATGTAACACACATCCATGTGGGAAGGTCCGACCCCATGTAGTTACCAATATACAATTCTCTCAAACCAGATGGAGGTTGGAGAGCTTCTAACACTTGAACACTACACGACTGACGATCATCGTCCCACCACTTCATGTCCAACTTGTCATCCCAGTGTAGATACAATTCATAAAGATTCTGTTTTCCTTTTAAATCTGCTCTGCCAGCGTCTCTTGGGTCTTTCACGTTCTGCAGGTCCTGAATAGCCAGCAACTCAAGAAAGTGTAAGTTTGCTAACTCTTCAATACCATTGTTACATTCAGGCTCGTTAGTGACTTTTTCCGGCACTCTGTAATTCAACTTTTGCAGCCAAACTAGTTTCCCTATACCCGTTGGTGTTCCCTTATACAGGTAAAAAAACTTTCTTAGTTTTATCCAGTTGAATACCTCTTTGGGAACCTCACAATGAAAAAGATGCACATACTCAAGATTACTGAGGTTGGTGCAAGACTCGGGTAGTACTTTGATCTTAGTACCCCTAAGGTCAAGTGATCTCAACTGATATAATGCTCCAAAGTCTTTGGGTAATGCTTCTAGTAATGGGCAGTCTTTGAAATTAAAAATGCTCAAATTCTTAAGACTTGCAACATTCCCAGGTAACGTTTTTAGTTTCTTACAAGTGTTGACATCTAATGTCTGCAAATGGCATAGGCTAGTCACAACGTCAGGTATTTCCTTAATAGGTGTAAAAGACATATCAAGAAATCTTAGAAATTCCAACCCAGTGACAGAGTCGGGAAAGATGGTAAATTTTTCACAATGATTGAGATCTAATCTTTGCAAATTGTGGAGGCTAGTAATGGAATCAGGTAATCCTTGAATATCTGTATACGACATGTCTAGGTGTCTTAGGTGTTTTAAAGATCCCATCTCTTGAACAAGATGTTGAACAAGTTCACACCCATATAATACCAACGTTTGCAAATTGTAAAGTCTACCTAAGGAAACATCACCACATAGAGTTCTAGTTAGATTCAAAAGGGAAACATGGAAGTATCTTAATTTCCTAAACTTAGAAGTCCTATATCTTATCCCCGAACTGTCTTTAGCCAGATGACCCAAATGTAGAATACGTAAGTGCTTACTATGTAACAATCTTAGAAGGTTCAAATGATAATTTGGTTCAAAAACGATAACTGTTCGCAACTTCTTCATATGGCTTATGGTCTTGTAAAAGGTTGGTGATAATTTTTCATCCATTATTAAGTTTAAGCGGCGAACTTCAGAATTTATTTTGAACTGATCAGTTACCTTGACAGTTGAGCATTCATGATCTCCGACAACAGCCTGTGCAAGATCGTGGACAAGATCATGCATCTTGAACGTCATAACATCATCCAATACATTCTTTTTCACCCCTTCGAAGAATGAACTCCACATTAAGCTTTCAAAGTATTCATCTCCAATGTCCTCAAACGAGCAGTCATTCCTCATGCTAGATGGCTGCAAGAATCCTTCGGCCATCCACAGCTCAACAATAGTATGCTTGCTTAGCTCAAAATATTTGGGAAAGATCGAGCAATAAGAGAAACACCGCTGCAAAGGAGGTGATAAGTTATCATAACTCAATTTTAATATCGGTATGATTTTGTTTTGGCTTTCAGATGTGCTCCACATTTCATTTTCTCTAATAGATAACCAATTGGTCTCTTTATTTTTTGAGTGCATTAGGCTACCGAGAAATTTTGCTGCTAGCGGCAAACCGCTACATTTATTAGCTATCTCTTTTCCTATGTTAGTCATCTCCGGAGTCTTCAGTGCTCCACCAGGAGAAAAGGCTATTCTCTCCATAATAGACCAACATTCATCTGCATGTAATTTTTGTAAAAAATATGGAGAAATACTTCCCATCACAACATCTGCAACCTGCCTTTTGCGTGTAGTTATTAATATTTTACTCCCTTGAGCTCCAACAGTCAACGAACTTTGTAATCTCTCCCATTGCTCGGCATCCTCATTCCACAGATCGTCGAGAACTAGCAAATACCTTTTCTCAGTCAACTGTTCACGAACTTTGCGAACCAGCACATCGAAATTTGATAGATCCCTGAATTTTTCTAGAGTTATGGACTCCATGATATCTGATAAGAGCCTATAAATATCAAAATCATCCGAAACACAAACCCATATTTTGAGCTCGAAGTGCTTTTGTATCGAATCATCATTGTAAACGAGCTGAGCAAGTGTCGTCTTTCCAAGGCCTCCCATCCCCACTATAGATACCACAGGAATTTTTTCGTAGTGATGGTCACTATTGCTTAATGATGTCGAAGATGAAGATGAAGCGGTGACCGTTGTTAATATTTTTATTAGTTTATTTTTATCATCCTCCCTTCCTATAATTTGCGACTGGCTTGCGAAGGATGTAGTTTGTCGGCTTCGTCGCTCACTGATTTCCCCATGAGCATCAGTAGTACTGCTGCTTATAATTTTCAACTGAAACCTATCCATATCTTTTGTAATTTCGTCTAATCTTCTGTTAATATTCTTAATTTTCTTAGCCATTTTGAAACGAAAAGCAAGTGGGTTGCTGAATGGAGAAACGAAATCGAGTACCTTATGCTTCAAGGGCTCCCCTCTTTGATCCCGACGTGAGGTTTCATAGGAGAACTCGTCCATCACATCATCTGCATCGTAAGCCACGTCCTTGAGCCATCTCAACCAAAGTCTCACAGCTTCTTCAGTCACTTGCCTCCTTTCGGCATCAGCTACCACGGCAAGAATCATCTCCATGGTTTTTTGAAGCTTTCTCAAATCATCTTTGACACCCCATGCCAGACTAATCTCTTGAGCTACAACAGGAACCAACCTGTTTAATATTTCTGTTACACCACTAGTAAGAATCCCTTCAGACGCCATATTAATTAGTTCTACGTTGAAGATCTGGAGATCAAGAGCACCAGCAATTTCAGAAACTATAGATAATTCTTCAAACTGATGTTCAAGAGTAAGTAGTTGCTATTCTTTTGAGTTCAATTATTGTTTATCTGTTGAGTGACCTGAATAGAAGACTCACTACTAGATAAGATAAGATAAGAATTATATGATCCTAGCTAGTTCAATAACGACTGGAATATTTACTTTACAGCAATAAAACAGAACCTGTATATTAAAGTTGCAAAAAGAAGACCCACTGGCTGTGTGCTTGTGTTTTACACTTTAATTAATTCCACTATTCCTATGTTGCTTTATCATTTAGGCAGCAAAGGTATATATAGTTGGCTTGGCTTTGGAACAACTTTTTCATAACATATAGGTCCATAAATAACGAATGCAAAAACCGACAATCATAAGGGAGAATCCAAGGCTCACCCATGAAATAAAGTAAAAGGCAATGAACACTCATTTGCTTGGGAAACTTGCAAAAGAATAACAAGAACCTATTTAACTTGAACTGTGTGCTATGATACTTCACAGATACACATCGAACAGTTAGTCGAAACTGCCTCATGCCTTGCTGTCTTGGCTTGTACTGTATAGAAATGCTCTTTTACCTGTTATTTTGAAGATCCAATAATTGAGATGAGATGACCCAGTATATTTTGTCTTCTAAAACTTTAATCAGTTTACTCGGATTATAGAGTATCCTTATCCAACTTATTTTGTCTGCTAAGGTCTGTAGTTGCAGGAAATCCTACAACCTACGTCCAAGTAAATCAATGAAATAAATCTAAGACATCATAAGGAAAACTCTAAATCTCTCAAAAAATCTCTCTCCTTTACAATTGCTTCTTGTCCCTTTTATAAGAATTACATAATAGAGGACAGGTAATAAAGTCCTTATTGTAGGATCTAGGAGGGCGTTATAATCGCCCTATTTTATATTTGCCGCGCTGATCTTTTAACTACCGTGCTGATCTTCACATTTTTGGTGTGATTTGGTGACGTCATCTCATTCGTCAGCAGAAATATAATGAACGCGTCAAATTCGCATGCTATCAAATGTATTCTATCGCCTTATTATGAGGTGTGCGGTATTTTGCACCCACATTTTGCCTCTTCTCGTATCGTTCTTTTGAAGGAAAGGGCGGTAAGACAAGCCTTAATTTTCCGCATCGGATTCGCCTTTTCACATTCTCTTATATCTACCGACACTTTTTCGGAATTTTGGTATGACTGTCTACACTGTTGACTTTACCACTCACTGATTGACACGTTTCTAGTGAATCCCGTTTTTACTGGTGTTTGTGGGTGAAAATGGTTTTTCCCGATTTCGGTAATTTCGGGTGTGTGGGTGAGAAACAAATTTAAACCCTAAACAATGTACTGCAAGGGAGTACTTTAGATTCGAGAGATCAATCTGTACAAGTCCGGCCTAAACCAAGAAATGGCCGTTCCATACTTGCTTCGGTCACAAAGTGGAGGAGAATGGGTTGGTTTTGGGGAGGGAAGCAAGGAAAGTGATGAGACCAGAATAGTTGATTCTGGAAGAGTAGTTGTGTTACGACTTGTATCAGAAAGTGGGAAGCTAACGTATGAAAAGCTAGCAAACATTTTATGAGTGGTGTATGCTCCTGCAAGAGGGGAGAAATGTGGAAATTTGGCCGTTTGTGGTTTCTTTCTCACATTTCTAGCTGCATGGCCTATAAATCTGGTAGATAAGCATAGCCTTCTGTAATTTCTCTGTGCTTAATTTCCGTTTGTACATCTACTGATATTGTTCTACATTGTTTTGTTTCTTCTAATTATCACTGTTATAGTTTTGGGCGGGCAAGCCACACCGCACCAAATAAAAAATGCATCGCGATAGGACGAGGCGAGGCCGAGCCACACCAAATAAAAAGCATCGGGACGGAGGCGATGCGAAGCCGAGACACACCAAATAAAAAATCTTAAGTGATGGGTCTCACAGGCGAAGCGAAGCCGAACCACACCAAATCAAAAATGCACCAAAACAAAAAATATATATGGTTAAAAGAAAAAACGACGGTGGATGGTGCACACTGACTAATAAAATTAGGGTCAAATTCTAAATTGCTTGTTTTGAATTTTGAAGGCTCCAAGTCCAAGGACAATTTGAAGTTGCTTAAGCCAAATTCAGTTGTTTGTGTATGTCAAAATCCATGAAATGATCTTATAGCTCATAAGCATAAACTAATGAAGTAATTGACCCACTTTATACACATCCCTCTATGTCTATGTTTATCATAATGACTGTTAAATCATTGTTAAATCATTGTTTTGATTTCAAACAAGTTACAAAAATTTCTAATTCTTATGTATTTATTCGGGTAGACCTTATTCCAAATCCATCATCATGTGCGTAACACATGAGGTTTGTATAGCTAATTAGGTTTATGAATCTCTAATAGAGATTTTGAAGGTATTTTTTTTTCACTCCCAACAAATATATCCTTATGCAACAATAGGAAAATTTCTAATTTTATCCATTGCGTAGCTTGATCAACAATGGATGTTTATCCATGCCGATGTATTTATTCTTGATCCATGTTTGGTCACTCATGCTACCATTGCACCACAAGTTCATTAGCATAAAATGAATGTGCGAACAACGTTTCTCAGGTAAAATGCTCACTACTATACATAATACCTAAAATGCCAATACACCACCACCAACGTTGTTACCGATTTTTTATAAGTATCACCTGTGGGTCCACTATACCAAGAACAAGATCATCTATTAGTGAATACTAAGCATTTGCTAAAAAAAAAATTCCTAACCCAAATCCCTTCTCCATCATCATTTGTCACCACCAACAACGCATCCAACTCCAAATATTCCTCTCACAAATCAACAATATTAGAACAAGTATTTAGAACAATCTACTAATTGATTTTATGAATTTAGATGTGTTCAAAGAAATCGAATTACGATGGATGATATTTACTATTTAAAATTAATCTTCAAAATCCCGATTTAGTTGGCGACGCAAGGTGGTGATAGTTGCGGCCGGTGACGATGAAGATGGTGGTGGTGGGAATGGTTTGGTTTGATTTTGAATCACACATCTCTCTCAATTTCAAATCTTATCATTCTCAAATCTAATTGGTTCCAAATCAAAAATATAGTTAACTGGTACTGCCATCCTATTTTGGTGGTGATTGAATTGGCGATGGAAGTTTGCTAGTTGAAATATATATCACATAAAGGTTAAAAATGGAAACTTATGATTAAATAAATTTTCAATTATGCCATATTTTGTTTTATTTTGTGAAAGCCCATCAGAAGGAGGGACAACTATTCAATTTCCACAAAATAAAACACGGTACTTGATGCCCAAGTAATAGGATATCACCAAAGTTGGCATTTACGGTGTAAACTTCCGTTTATAATACACGGCACCACTTATATAATTCAAGAAAACATATCCTAAAATAATCTTATAAAACACGGCAGCGCTCTGTTTTGTATTGTTGAGGTACGTGCAGGTTTATGCTTCATTTAATTATTATGCTGTAGATTTTACTCAAGTCGAAATTGTTCGTAGAAAACTGATTCGAAAGATTCTTATATGCAGCAAATTCAGGTTTAAAAATCAGTTTCATGGCTCTTGACATAATTTCTCGATTACAGGCTGAAACCGTCTTAATTTCTGGATTACCGGTAGAGATAGCTCTGGACATAATTTCTCGATTACCGGCTGAAACAGTTTTGATATGCAAACTAGTTTCCAAAACATGGAATAATTACTTATCCAACACCGATCGCAAGAACTTTGCTAAGATGCATTTGAAGCAATTCAATCGTCTTCACCAGCATGATAACAAAAATTCCAACAATGGCGTTGCAGGCAGTTCTAAGGTAAGTCTAGGTTTTATTTTCTTATTGAAGTCAGAAAACGAAAAACCATCAGGTTACCCACTTTACTATGGAGAATATTATACGAAGCAAGGTACTGTTCAGAAACCACCTAGACTGATTAATCACCCTCTCATTCCAGCCAAACAGAAACACTACACAGATTTGCTTGTTGGTTCTTGCAATGGGTTGATCTGCTTTGCTCACCCTACAGACTACGTGAGAGATCCCGTCCACATCTGTAATCCCATTACTAGAGAGTGTTTGTCCCTTCCAGGATTTAAAGAAAATAATTATCAGTACAAATCTTGGAGAGTACGTAGTGGTTTTGGTTACAGTCCTGAAACTAATAATTACAAGGTCGTTAGAATCATATATTTTATGCACAACGTTCACGAGACTTTCGGACATATACAAGTATACACTCTTGGCTGTGGAACTGGGTGGAGAAACAAAGGTATAGTCAACCATTTGTTTGATTCAACATATGGCGTCTTCGCTTATGGAGCTCTCCATTGGGTAGTTTCAAAAGAAAAGAAGATAATGGCATTCGATTTGTCAGATGAAAAATTTGAAGACCTCCCAGAAGGACCCTTTTCCCATCCTAGTTGTGATGAATTTTCGTTTCTTAGATCATGGGGAGGTCAGCAGTTATATGGTGTTGGAAAAATAAAAAATAAATGTTCCGATATATGGTCTTTTAAGAATACATCATCATCAGAAGGAACTATTAGTAATGCAGCAACAACCACCGCAGCATCTGCCTACAAGTCTTGGAGCTGGTGTAAGGAGTTCAGTATAACTCATCCTTCGAGCTATGCACCATTTGCTGTCACAAGGAATGGTTTAGTTGTAAGTTGTTATAGTAGCATTATTTATTTTTATAACCCCAAAAAGCAATCTGTTTCAACTCTTGCTGCTTTGGATAATCCTCTCGAAGTAATTCCTCATACGAACAGCTTTGTTTCACTGAAAGATCTTGGAGAAACAACATGCAAGAAAAGAAAAAAGAGAAATTCATCAAGTGGTGTTCAAAAGAAAATAGCTAGCTAGAGTGCTACCTGCCAGATGAGTGCAACATATATACTTAGAAAAGCTAGTTGTTTAGCTTGTTCAAGTTTATTTTATTTTTTATTTTTTAAATTATCATCAGGTTTGAACTTAATAGACTTCAAAAGCGTGTGCACACGTTCATAGTTTATTTTTAAATGACTTTTCGAAGAATTATTGTCAGTTTTACAACTTCTGTTATAATAACTTGTCTTCTTTGTGGGATTAGATGTATCCGCAGATTTGATAGATGATGTCCACATATTTATAGATTCCGATCTGTATAATTTAGCTAGGGTTATTTTAAGATGAATTTTTAGTTGTCCGGGTTTAATGTCTTTCTTTGTTTCATGATTGGTTGAAAGGTATATGGATGTTGATTGTACATTTATCATTATGCCATGAATATTGTAAATGGATATACTAGAGCTACAAAGGAGATGATTTATGAAGTTTCTGTGATTGTATTTCTTAATGTATTGGCACATCTCTATACATTAATTGCTTCCAATCACTATTCATGGTGGTGTATTGAGTGCTCTCGATGATGTGAAGATCCACTGACCTCAATGTAAAAATCCTCACACATCCTTCACCACCCAATTTAGTTAATTACATACAAATTAATTAAAACAAAAGATTCATTTAATAACGAGGACAAAAACTCCGAAAATTTCCGTGACCTAAAAGACTAGGGCATACTTTTATGCCTAAAGTCAAAATATCCCTTTTTTAAATTATCATCACTTTTGAACTTAAAACTTCAAATTGGTTCATATAGTTTTTTTATAAACTTTTCAATTTTCAGTTTTACACTTTTTAGGTAATAACCTGTCTTCTCTGTATTGTTTTGTATACTACAAATCTTCACGAGCTAAGTATTTCAGCATGTCAGACCACTCAGGGTATTTAGTAACCGCGGTTACTATGAAATTAATCTTGCAGAAGGTTTATCTCAACTAGTAAACACTTCATGGAGATTACTAAGACGTAATTCATTACAAGAGAATACCCAGTAAACAGGATTTTTGGCGTTATCTAGATCGCTGCATCTTATGACTGATTTTCTATTCTTTACGTTACAATAAAGAAGGCTAGCTCTGGATCACAAGCAAAATGTTATTACATATACACACCTAACATGCATTGCTTTCTCTGTGAAAATAATGACTTGGACTTTGATGAATGTTACACAACCTCATCCAAAATGGGCACAACTATAGAGCTTGTAACAGTTTAAGTAAGAAGAAATTTATATCTTCAATTAAAATTATGGAAACAGCAGATTACATTCTTTTCTATTGTGTAATAGACGAGTAATATTCATATGATTTAAAAGGTCAACTTCCATCTTTCACCAGCCTGGTCTGGAACTTGAGCATTTAATCTTTGAGGTGGTTATATCTGATTCTTTACAGGAATCAAGGCTTCTTCTTTATCAGCTAGGAAGCTTCAATACAATTCATGTAATCTACTTGTAATCAGCTGCCTAGCAAAACTAAACCAAATCAAACATAATTTGGAGCATTGACGCAGTAGAAACAAAATGAAAAAAAAAATCAAACAAATTACAGTTAAGACTGCGCGCACATACCTACAGTCTGGAGTTGAAGGACTGTGATTGAAATTTAATGACAGAAACGCAATCCTTAGCTAATTCGTCTTGCTCTCCTCAGCCTTTCATACACTTGCAGATGAAAATCAACTTTATAGCATGAGATTGGGATGCGACTACCTTTTAAAATCTTGGAAAATAGAGAGAACACTGCAATAGAAATTTCTTAATTAAGAAAACAAAACTGAAACAGTGAAACTATAACGAGAGAGAGAGAGAGAGAGAGACAGAGAGAGTACCTGTTACTCCAGCAAATTAATCAAGTCATGTATATCATATGGATCTCCTCGCTGCTCGTCTCTTTGAATAAAATCAACACCAAGTTCTTTGATAAAGGTGAGAGATTTAAGATCATACGTTAAAAACTCCTTCAGTTGTGGGCAACTGAAGATGTGTAATTTATATAGAGAAGTCCATACTCGTAAATCTGGTAGAAACTTAAGAACTGGGCAATCACTGAATTGCAATCTCTGAATAGAGCCGCTGTAGAGATCAGGGTTAAGCAGAGTAACCGCATTCTCATTCTCATCATCTTCATATATACCAAAGCCTTCAAAATGATTGCACTCTTTAATACTGAGATCACGAAGATTGCAATTGTTCTGGAGTATGCTTATTGGGAAGAATATAAGCTCCTCAATGTTCTCCAAATATAGTTCTGTGAGGGATGTCATCTGGCTTCTCCCGACAGAGCGTACAACCCTATGGTCAATCTCCTGTAATACCAATTTCATCAGAGAAGGAAACGAAGGGAGTTCTGTTAAACTTTTGCAGCCACTGATACTCAGAAACCTAAGACAAGGATATGAATAACTCAATTCTTCGAGATGGCACATATCAATAAGAGTGAGATCAACTAAAGACGGAAATCCGTCAATGTCTAAACTCTTCAAAGACATTTTTTCAAGCTCAAGAAACTTCAGACGTGAGAGCTGCCCAATAGATTCTGGTAGTTGTTTAATCTCTTTGCAATTGGTAAGAGTCAAATATTCCAATTCCGGGAGACCAGTTGCAACACACATCCACGTGGGAAGGTCACACCCCATAAAGTTCCCAAACATCAACTCTGTCAAACCAGTGGGAGGTTGGAGAGCTTCAGATACTTGAAGATGATTATAACTCTGGTAAACATCAACTCTGTCAAACATCAACTCTTGTAGTAAATCCCTATCCCAGAGTAGTTCTAATCCACGAAGATTCTGTTTTCCTTTCAAATTTGCTTTATCAGCATCTATTGGGTCATCCACGTTCTGAAGACTCAGAATATGTAAGGTCTCAAGAAACTCCAGGTTTCCTAACTCTTCGATACCAACCTTATTTTCAAGTTTATATGCTAGTTTTGCTGGCACCGGGTAAACCAACTCTTTCAGGCAGACTAGCTTTCCTACCCCCTCCAATATTATTGGTTTTCCTTGATATGTGTAAACTAACTTTTCAAGTTTCATCCAATTCTTTATAACATTTCTTGGAAGCTCACATATGAAAAGATCCAGAAACTCAAGATTGCTAAGGTTAGCACAAGACTCAGTTAACACTTTTACCCCAGTACCGTCTAAGTTAAGATATCTTAAGTGAGTTAAAGCTCCGAAATCCCCGGGTAATGCTCTAAGTAATGGACAGTTTTTGAAATCAAATATCCTCAATTTTGTAAGACCTGCCACAGACTCTGGTAAGGCTTTCAAATAACTGCAGGTATTGACGTCTAAAGTTTCCAAATTGGAGAGGGTGACAAGAGCAACAGGTAATTCCTCAATAGGATTGAATGACAAATTTAGAAATCTTAGATTTTTCAAACCAGAGATTGAGTCGGGAATGACTTTTAATTCGCAATTATTGAGATTCAATGTTTGCAAATTATAAAGACTTGTGACAGAATCATGTAGTTCTTCCATATCTGTGAAAGAAACTTCAAGATATCTTATATTTTTTAATGATCGAATGTTTGTAAGAAGACTTTGAGCTTGAACACCGACTACCTTACTCAGTACCAGAGTCTCTAAATTATAAAGTTTATCAATGGACTCTAATTCTCTGAGATCAACGGAAGTAAGGGAAAGGTACCTTATATGTCTCAGCTTGAAACTCAAAGAAGGAAACTTTGGTAAAGAATGAATTGGTGAAGGACCCATGCCACCAACATGTAAGATACGTAAGTTCTTATTTCCTATGAATATGGAAGGATCTAAGTTTGAACCTTCTGGGATAAAAAGTGTCCGCAACTTCTTCGCTTTACTTAAGCTATTCAGAAATGTTGTTGAAGATGAATCTACATCCACTACCAATTGTAACCGACGTAATTTAGAAGTATTCTTCAACTCATTCACCTTGAGAGACGCCAGTTCCTGATTCCCGGAAACTGCTTGTGCAAGATCATGGACGAGATCATGCATCCTGCACGTTTTTATGTCACCCAATAAACTCTTTTGCGCACCGTCCAAAAATGAACTCAATACCAAACTCGCAAAGTACTCATCCGCCATGTCTTCAATCGATCTTCCATTTCGTACATTACAAGTGTCAAGAAATCCCTCTGCTATCCATAGCTGAACCAGTGTTACTCTATCAATCTCCCAATTCTTAGGAAATATTGAGCAATAGGAAAAACACTGTTTTAACTCGGACGACAAGTTATCATAGCTCAGTTTTAGTATTGGTATGATTTTGCTTTGACTTTCTGGTGTATTCCAAGCATCATTTTGTTGAATCGAAAACCAATCAACTTCTTCATTTCTTGAGCGCATTAGACTTCCGAGGAATTTAGCTGCAAGTGGTATACCTCTGCATTTTTTGGCTATTTCTCGTCCTGTTCTCATCATGTTTGGTGTCTTTAGCGCTCCACCGGGAGAAAATGCTTTTTTCTCAATGATAGACCAACATTCATCATCTAGTAATTTTTCCAATTTGTAAGGAGGAATACTTCCACTAACAACATTTGCAACTTGGGTTTTACGAGTAGTGATTAATATTTTACTCCCATGAGCACCAACAAGCAACGGACGGTAGAGTCTCTCCCAATCTTCAGGATTGTCGTTCCATAAATCATCTAGCACTAGTAGGTACCTCTTCCCATTTAGTTGCTCTCGAACTTTACTTACTAGCACATCAAAGTTTGATAAGATATCAAATTTATTTTCAGTCGAGGACTCCATAATTTTTGTTAAGAGATTTTCCACATCAAAATCTTCAGATACATGCACCCACATAGTTAGCTCAAACTGTTTATTTACCAATTTATCATTGTAAACGAGCTGAGCTAGAGTAGTTTTTCCAAGCCCCCCCATCCCCACTATGGAAACGACGGAAACCTTTTCAAAATTTCTACTACCAGATGATATTGATGACGGAATGACCCTTGTTAACATATCTATTATTCTTTTCTTATCGTCCTCCCGTCCTAGAATGTCTGATTCATTTATAGAGGACGCGGTTTGTCGGCTCCGCTGCTCACTACTTTCACTAGGGAGAACGGCAGCAGTATTGTTAGCAGGTGTAGTTTGCAACTGAAATCTACTCATATCTTTGGTAATTCCATCTAACATCCGATTGATTTGTTTGATTTTCCCCGCCATCTTGACACGAAATGCCAGTGGATTGGAAGATGAAACGAAGTCGCGAGCCTTATACTTCAAGTTGTTCCCCCTTAAGGACCTACGCATGGTCTCGTAGGAAAACTCATTAATCACATCATCCGCATCATAAGCAACATCTTTAAGCCTCCTCAACCAAACACCAACAGCTGCATCATTTAGTTGCTTCTTCTCAGCGTCAGCTATGACGGCAAGAATCATCTCTAAGGTGTCTTGAAGCTTTTTCAGATCATCTTTTACACCCCAAGCCAGACTGATCTCTTGGGCAACAACAGGGACCAGTTTCTTTATTAATTCTGTTACACCGTTTATAAGAATTCTTTCAACGGCCATTATGTGATGTGTGTATTTAGTAGAAATCACTTGATAATGGAAAAGAAGATTTAGAAATCAAGAGAATTAAACCAAGAAGCTATTTTACTTCAAACTGATGTTCAATGGTATGCAAGCTGTTAGAGATTTAGAAGGTGTTTATCTCTGTACTAGTGCTATTAGTTAATATTTTTTTCGAGAAAATCACCATCACCGGTCCAATTGATGTTTGGGTATACCTACTCGGAGTGTTTATTTTCTTATTTTAAGTTTTGGCCAGTAATTTGTTTCTTCCATTATTGGTTCTTTGATTTCTCAACTATATCGCAATACCTCGTTTACCATCTCTTATAATATTTATTTATATCTTATATACGGAGCTAGGCATATTGCAATTCCACACGAAAAAGACCTAATCAAAGATAAAACTTTGAAATATTCAAGAAGCTAGCTAATGAGGTATTTTGAGTGTTCAGTTTTGTTGTCTAGTATCCCAATTGCAACTAAATATTAGTCATTACCTAATACCTTGTCTTCAGCTTGGCAAGTTGTTCATAATGTTTGACGAAACGGCATGTGTAATTACGTCCCTTGCTACGTTTCAATGGGGAAACATGGTTGATGACTGTAAAAATACTTAAGCAACAAAGACGTATCACCCACTCCACAAGAAATCATCGACTTATTCGGATTTTCCGCACTATGTACAGATGATTGACTACTAATGCTAAGGTGGGAAATATATTCAAGCATTGTAGTTGCGGAAAATCCCACAACTACACCCTTTGTAATCATAATATATTCAGATTGTATAATCAGTAACGGACAACAAAACACAAGCGAGGTAGAAGATAGAATCAGTAACGTACCCGACTTACTTCTTCATTACGTCCTCTCTTTTATTCATATCAAATTTATTGGTAGTACTTGCATATTTTCTAGAAGGATGGAAGTACATATGGACTTGTGTCTTCCTTCTTGATTTTAACCCACTTCTTCAGGGATCAAGAAACCCGTGGATTTTATGGAAAAAACTCTGTTTTTCACTATGACGGATAGAATACACAAAAATTCATTTTCAAATGTAGAAGGTACATGAAATCTTTGCGGGATGGCTTCCCGCAAAAACGGCTTCTTTACCGTTAGATCATGCTAAAATCTAGATCTAACAGCCTTGAACCCATTAGAGAAAGTGGTGGGTCCATTTCTGAAAGTGGTGGGTCCTTTCCTGAAAGTGATGGGTGAATATAAATCTAAACGTTGAATTGATCATCCATCGGTAAAGAAGCCGACTTTGCCGGAAGCCATCCACAGAGTCGTGTGGGATAGCATTTATCGTCGGCTAATACCGTGGACACGGTAATCCAGTCCTTTAAGATCCGGGCTGCCTGTTTTAGATTTTGAGTTTTTCAAGGCCTTAATAATTCATGGCACATTTTCTACGTAATTATTTATCTAAATATAGGGAAGAATACAGAAGAATACACTTGTCAACTGTGGTTCAAACTTCAATATAGGTTGGGACTACAACGAAGATATACTTGGCGGACATAAAGAAAACACCTGCAGATTCGGATTTAATATTTTTCATGATTTAACGAAGACATAATCGGCTGATTATAATCCAAACTCCTGCCAATTATGTCCATTTTTGGAGACTGTAAATTGAAAAATGAAAGATTGATTGTAATCGACAACATAGGAAACACAAACACGTTAAAATTCGGACAAGACTGGATTTTTGTATAAAATGTCACAAAGGAGGTGAAAGAAACTTCACAGATAATAGCGATTTGGTCTAGCCAAACAACAACAAGACACTCCAAATAACAACACCACACACACACACCCTTGATAGACTTCATGACAATGACATTGCATAGATGCGTCAATAATGAAAGTGCGCAACAAGTACCCATGAAATACACAATACAGATTAAGTGTTCACCTCGCTAATCAGGCAAGTAATCACAACTTCAATAATACAAGTATTGTTCAGCAGATATCCCTTAGAGTGGTCATGTAGTTTGGTAAGAGGCATGAATCCAGACCAACCAAATCCATTAGTAGATCCTTCTGTGAATTCGTGTTTGTCTACAGTAAAACCGGAAGATTATTAAGGTTACAATAGTGTAATTGACTGACCACAGGAACGTACATATATCCGCAACTTAATACAGACCTGACAATTTAATGCTGTTTTTGCTATCGGTTTGACTTGTAACGACCAAACTGAACTCCACATATAATGGCGATTTGGTCTTGTAAACAGGGAAAAGGAAAACTGATAAGTGATCATTTGTGCTACTGTTTCCCTTCGGGTATATTTTCAGTCTCCTATAAGTGAAAACCATGATACTCATTCAGAATCAGTAAGCCAGAAAAAAAAAATAAAAAAAATAAAATAAAATAATTAGTAGTTTAGATGATGAGATTATACCATACCATTTCAAATCACCCACAGAGAAAATATCTGAATAATGATCAGAGCCCATCTTTGAGAAGTCGTTAAGCTTCCATTGGAACTTGGCAGTTGAATTCTTAAGTATTTGAGATGACATTGTTTTTCAGTAAAGATTTGTGGAAGCAAAAGATAGAAATGTTTTGGTTAAAACAATAGATGAGTATAGTGAAGGTATTTATAAGTGATGATAGGACAATGTAACCTGTTAACAAGACCTTGTCAGATTCATCATAACAAGAATGGGTTTAAATTTACAAGTGATACGACATGTAACCTGGTCTTCTTTGGTGACCGTTTCCGATTTATGGAAGCAGAAGATAGAAATCTTTAGGTTGAAACAGTAGAAGCGTACCCTGACAGTATTTGTAACTTGTAAGCTTTGGTCTCAATGGGTTTAACAACCCCAAATTGGTTGAATTTGACTTAGTAGCGGAAATGATTGGTTTGATTTGAATCGAATGAAGGAGCAAGTCAGATTATTGGGTATGTTACCTGGTCTTCTCCGAAAGCCGTTTCCCAGCCTATGACCCCGTCAGATTCATCATAGTCGGGTTAACCAGTCAGTACCTATGAAAAGATAATTGTTAGGGGGAAAGCCCTTTTATTAGAGGGAAAGTCGATATCGGGGTGCAATTAAAAAAAGCTTTCCAGAAAATACAACTTGCACAGGTGATAAATTACTCAATCAATATCCGCATAAATGTAACCGGAGATAGAATTTGAAAAAATATGAGAAGGGACCAGCAAATGGTGAAAGGGTGTTCTTGTTGTTGTAAATGTGATACGTAGCATGAAGTTGTGATACGTAGCTAGGTAGGAGGAATTTTTTTGTTTTATCCACCCAAAATCAGCTTTCCCTTTAGCAAACAGTGAAGAGGAAAAGTGATAAGTGATCATATGTGCTACTGTTTCCATCCGGTTATATTTTCAGTCTCCTATAAGTGAAACCCATGATACTCAATCAGAATTAGCAAGCCAGAAAAAAATAAACTAATAAATAAATAAGTAAATGATTAGGTGATGAGATAATACCATTTCAAATCACCAATAGAGAAAATATCTGAATAATGATCACAGCTTTGAGAAGTAGAGCTTCCCCTCTTAGAGGTTTTAGATTTCAGGATTTGGTATTCAAATGGGCTGACCTCATGCGAAAGTAGAGCTTCCCCTCTTGTTTGCGGTTGTTAGAACCCTGGTTTGATTTATGGTTGTCCCTAACGTCTTGTTTTTCCCTTCTTTTCTTTTGGTTGCATGCTGGTATGTCTAGCAACTTGTAATAACTCTTTCTTTTCTTTTTTTTTTTTCTTTTTTTTTTAATATACTACTATAGTTTTGCCGATCAAAGAAAACAAAAAAATAAAAATAAAAATACAAACTTTTTTTATTTCCAGAAGTTATTACGGAACTGTATCCAAACATTGTCCAAGAATAATAATATATTATGTAGTTAGTTATGCTGGTGGAGATGGTGACGCAATAATAATTGATTCCATCCTGACATCACAATTGCATTTGCAGTAGTTTAGAAATCTTCAATCTGAATTTCCAAAGATTTTCTTAATAATGCTAAATTATGCTGCTACTTGGCCACTCCATTGAGTAAGTTCCCCATACGCGTATACTCTGACCGACAATTGAGACGGGCAGTCAATAATGAAAATCCAGCAAAAAAATAACTGATTATTATAAACGTGTAATAATTATGTTAAGAATATCTAGGGTAAATTTTAATTATTACTTGGATGAGATCAATTTACTGCATTGTAACCAGATCAATTGGTATGAACAGTTTCAGTGAACATTGTGATTGTGAATTTTTCATGACTGGTGAGAAGTGAGAACGACGAAGATAACTGTAGTTAGACGCCGTTATCAAATTAATTGCAGATTTTAGAGGAAAGCAGTTGGTGCGCTGTCATTGGTTGGGACAGGAATGTACAGGAAAATAAGGGACAGGCGATCCGGAGCCCACCAAAGTAACAGCGGAACATTCGCCGATACAAGAAGATAAGAAAACAAGCAAAAGAGAGTACAGACGCTGCAAAAATCATTTCCCGCTTACATCTTGAAACTAGTAACTAGATGACCGCTACCACGGTGGGATGGCCGACCGAGAAAATTGGCGTAAAACTAAAATTTTTGTTCACAATTTAGTTCCGTCGTAGGGTGAAAATATTATTTTTCTTGAGACGGCACGAAGGTATAATTTTTCTAAACACGACGCGAAAATATCATTTTTCCAGACAGGTAGGCCATGGTATATTTTTACTTTGCAAATAATTTGGTGGTGATTCAACACCATATGTTATGTTTTTCATTTTAAAATTAGTTGTTTTTTATACTTAGTCAATCATTTTATTTTTCTTGTAGTTTTTTTCAATTTTTTTTAAGATATGTCTAATTTTAAAACTATGCCTAATTTTTAAGGAAAAGATACAAAATTTGGAGAATAATAAAAAAATTGAAAAACAAAAATTTGATATCATTGTTTGTGCTCATTGCGTAGCTAATTTAAAGGGCTTTCCAAATATATACAATATATAAAAATACGACTTGTAGTTTGAAATATACGAGGTTTTTAAATATATAAAAAATACATTTACTGTTGTGCCCTTTCTTTTTGGTTTATTTACGAAAATGTCTAATACCTTATTCCCCTTCCTCTTTGGTTTATTTACGAAAATGTCTAAAGGAAAAAAGGTAAAATTTGATTTAGAGGGACATCTTAGTCTTTTCCAGGTGTCCGTACCAAAATTCAATCTTTTTTTGTGTAATTGAAAAAAAATGTCATGCTTCACATTGACACAAAGTCACCATATATAGAGTCCTCCCTCGCTTCGCTCGGTCGGCCTAATTACCGTTTAAAAGCCCCCCAGTCATGCATAAAATCCAGAAACTTAAAATGTTTAAAGGACTCATGAACCCTTGCCCAACTAAATAAACAAAGCCTTGACTAGAAGAATAACCCGCTCTTCAGTTTTTTCTTTGTTGCCAAAAGTTCCTATCGTTCCTCTCCTCCCAGATTTGCTGCCATATCGCGAAGGGGACAGCAAAACTTAAGAAATTCAGCTGGTTCAGTATTGAGTTTTTTTTTTTTTTTGATAAGAGTATTGAGTTTAAACTGCCAAGAAACAAGGAAATCCATACACGAATCTGGCGGTCTCCATTGAAACTCCAACAGATCTGAGAAATGATCCCACACCTTCTTTGCAAATGCACAATGAATAAAGATGTGTGGTACTGATTCTTGTACTTGATCACACAAATAGCAGTTGATGCTTATAAATGACATACCTCTTCGACTTTTTTTGGTAAACCATTCATTGCCGCTGCCCAAACGAATGAAACTTTTGGTGGGACGGCTGCATTCCAAACATACTTCGACGGCATTCTTGTTTGTATGGCTTCAGCTTGTTGTAGACACCCCAATTTTGCACGGTCGCGAAAGATTGCCACATCGTATCCGAAATGTTCTTAGGCAGAGTATGTTGCTAGCCCAAAATAATAACACCCGTGAACTAGAGTCCACTATAAACTGTGCAAGTCCAAAACGCCTAATAGTTCCCTAGTACGTAACTATAACTATGTCAGTGGTCGTACATTAGTTTCCTTCGTCAAAATGTGTCCATTAGGTCCGAAGGTGAGTCCAAACTTGAGCTCAGTTAGTTTTCCAACGAACAATGACCACTAAGTACACCCATTTAAGAAATGCACCCACTAGAGCCCAAAACCTCATAGGTTTGCCGTCCATCCAAAAAGGAGTAGAAAATGTCGACACCGTTTCTAGCTTTATTCCCAAGTCTTTCCTTCTACCCAAAAAATCTTGGTTTAAATGAAATCTTTTGAAAATTTGGTAATAATATCAGATAATTTTGATTAATATTTTTAAAAATAGATAATAATATTTAGGTTTTTAATTTGAACCGTTTGATCTAAGGCATTTGATCCAAGGGTTAGAGTAGATGAAAAAATATATAAATAGCTAGTTAATTCTTGTGTATTAGGGGAGGAGGTTCTGATAGAAACCTAGGAGAAAAATTGGGAGGCAATTTGATAGAGAAATCAATAGAGATTAGGGAGAAAAAAATTCTCTAAAGAAATCGGGATAGAAGAGTTAGAAATCAGGAGGTTCTTTACGGTCGAACAATATTAATAGTTGGGAACAATATTAATAATTACATTCCAAAAAGAAAAAGTAATTTAGGCGATGCAAACAGTGGTTAGTGATCTCATGCAACTGAATTCGTTCAAAATGACTATCTTAAAAAGCAGTTATATATTATTGGGGTTACATCACGCACGCTATTTCTGCCCGCAAAAATCTTGCAACTTTTTGAATGTCGATCGTTCTCATACAATTGAGCATTCCCTGAATATCCCATTTTCGATAAGCCACTGAAAATTTAGGTCCTTAATTCACATATATATATACTCCCTCCGTCTCTAATTAGATGAGCTACTTGTAGTTTCCACAAATTTTAAGACAAGGAGGAAATTGAAGTATATTTAAGTATTTTTTACAATTATACCCTTATGGGCAATAATTAGTAAAATTTAGAAACGATTTATCTCTTAAACTATACAACGGTTTTTTATGAACTTTATACCGTTAAAAAGCATTTTAAAACACCTACACAACGAATATAAACATAACTATCAAATTATACATATTTATTATAGAAAAAATAATCAATTAAAAGGGTAGTTTTGGAAATATCCCCTTGGTTAGTGAAATAACTCATCTATTTGTGGACAAAACTAAAAACCAAATAGCTCATCTAATTAGGGACGGAGGGAGTAGTTAATAATAGTAATGGCATCCCATAAGCAAGGGTTTTGCTAACCTTGCATCAGGCTGGCTGTGCTTCCATCAGTTTTTTGTCTTTCATTTCTCGTCACCCATGCACTTCCATCGTAACCCAGACATTAAATCACAACAGAATCCTACATGGGCATAAAAGCTAATGTTCTTTTAAAAGAAAAAATTTGCATTAAGTTTTGGCAAAAAAAATCAAGTTTAATGCCTTTCATTTTGGTCAAATACAAGGTTTTTTAACTGACGTGGCATGTATTTGTAATCTAAGTTCTTAACGGTACGATGAATATAGACCATGAATGCTGTTTTCTAATTTTCTTAGTACCCAATTAAGTTTTACTCTTCCCATTCAAGTGGAATATGCCATCGGGATAAACCCAATGCTGTGTACACACATAGATAGATAGGGCTAGCTTCAACATACTCCTTCATATTAAAAAATGGCTACTAGAAATCATGGCAATATAGGTTTGTCATTGCTCCTATTTTTTGGATATTAATGCACGACGGACGTTTATTTGTTGGCTCTCAATCTAAGTGACATTGGAACAATTTTCACAACAAAACCAAGTCGCCTTCAATTACTCTTGAGTCCAACTTTGTGCACCCGCGGGTGCACATTCCTCCTTCTCTCATTAGTCAAACACTTAACGGAGATTTCAATCGTTTTAAATATTAAAATTTTCTTTTAAGCGTTTATTTAAATAAAGAAAAAAACACTAGTATATTTTATCTCTGTCCTTCTTCATCTTCCATACTGTTTCTCTGTTTCAGTATCTTCGATGAAAAATGAAGATCATAGAATTTTGGTCAAAACAGAAATTATACAAAAATGAAACTACTAGTATTGATTATGATGCGATCATTATTGGGTTGGGCCAATTTTTGCACTTCTTCATTATTAATAGTAATCAACAATTTTTCTTTAGGCATTTCATCAAGCAAGTTCCTGGCAAGTTCCAACTTGGCAACTTCCCTGGGCATAAACCATGGCAGTTATGGCCCCTTTCTGAAACTTCTTTTTAAACTTCATTTTTGATTAAAACAAAATCCATGGCAGTACATGAAATCCCATTCTGTACAGACTAATTTTAAACAGTTTACATACATAATCAAGGGAATGCACATGATCCAAGTATGTAATCCATTTTGTACAAAATCATAAGATTCTCATCAGTCTAATAATCTGGGAATTAACTTAAAACTACAGAAAACTTAATCCAGTACCAGCTTTTAAAACACAACAGAACATAAGGGTAAAAAACCAAACATTTGTTTTCACACAGACGTAGCTTTAATGGGTTTGTTTTTTTTTTACTGAAAGCTCTAAATATGGTGTAGGTGTAAATAATCCACAAGGACAGGTGGAACGATCCTAAGCCATGGCGTACTGAGCAAGCGTGCACCTAGGGTACCGGATCGCCTCTCCGAACACAGGCGTAAGAAAGAGGAGCCGAAAGTCGACGAAAAAGGGGAAAAGCGTGGACGCGATGGACATCGGAGCACTGGAGCCATAAATGCGACAAAGTTGGTGAAGAGATAAGGAGGACTCGGTCGGGAAAGACTCGGCCAAGGATCCCAAGGGCGACATCGATTGCCCCCATCGAACGGGCGATATCGAGTGGCGAGATAGCGAAGCAAGACATCACTCGGCTTGGACGCACCGACCCGAACAAATAAGGACGGTCGGCCGAGACATCGGCCGAGCCCCAGAAGAACATCAAAGGAAGCTACATCGGGCCTAACATCGTAGCACTTGGATGTATCATCACCTGTAACTATAAATAGAGACCATGTAGAGAGGTAGAACTCAAGTGACAAGTGAGAGAGAAAGGCACACCTAGAGTATTGAGAGAGAAATATTCATCTTGTATCCTTGAATCAAGTAATAAGATCATCTTTAACCCCCGTGGACGTAGGTAATCATGCCGAACCACGTTAACTTCGCGTTCTTTTATGATTTTCGCATATTACTTTCTTGGTATAGTTCTTCGAGATGTAGTAGTAGGATCTTCCACCACTACATTTTGGCGCAAACTAAGGGGACGTATAACATCTCCGGATACCTTGAAATCGGATACCAAAGAGAAACTCCGAGCTCCCAAGCCACCTTGTGTGCTTGGTTGACGCTAAGAGAAACCCTTTTGGTCCGTTATCTTCGTTTTTCCTAGTAACATCTTCTCGAGTTGATAGAAGTTAGCTTCATGTTCTTACTTGTTATCTTCGTTTTCTTAGTAACATCTTCTCGAGTTGATGGAAGTTAACTTTATGTTCTTACTTGTTATCTTCGTTTTCTTAGTAACATCTTCTCGAGTTGATGGAAGTTAACTTTATGTTCTTACTTGTCATCTTCGTTTTCTTAGTAACATCTTCTCGAGTTGATAGAAGTTAACTTTATGTTCTTACTTGTTATCTTCGTTTTCTTAGTAACATCTTCTCGAGTTGATAGAAGTTAGCTTTATGTTCTTACTTGTCATCTTCGTTTTGTTAGCAACATTTTGTCGAGTTTATATAAGTTCGTTTTTGCATTCTAATTTATGCTTTCCGTTTTCCAAGCAAAGCAAGACTCCCGCTTAAGCAAAGTCATTGAGACGGCCCCTGTCGAGATGGGCGGTTTGCTTAAGATGCCTCGAAGAGTTACCGGATGACCCATGAGCTCCCTAAATAGCATCTTTCGATGTTGGTAGAAGCTAGAAGGGGATCCTACCTCGGCGACGAGAGATCTCGTAGCTTCGAGGCCCGCCATTAGAGATTCAACGGCTCCTATCAGCACCTAGTGAGGATAGGCGCGCTAAGTGAAAGACTCTAACAAGCGCACGCGCGGTCGCTAGGACTGTCTTCTAGAGAAAATATTGTCGCATCTATTTCACACCCGTCTTCACTTTAGCAAGATAAGCGAAGCACGATAACGGTGGAAACGGGGCTAGCTCGAGAATCATTGAGTCTAGTTCTTGGAAACCATGGCTGACGGGGTTATAGTGAGTAGTCCACGTCTCACTTTGACCTTACACTAAGGGCCTCACGCAGTACGATGGAAAACGGTAGGAATTGTCGACCGACAACGCGACGGCGGCGAGGATCCCTCGATCGATCCCCACCATGAAGGAAATCCTCCGACCCTAACATACGGATGATTGATGACTTCGGCGTTGGCAATGTTGGGACAAATAGCAATTAATGCATGGGAAAATCTTGAAAGCGATGTGTTAAGACAGCTTTTCAAAATTTGTCCTTTTGCGGCGAAACGATTTGACTGCTGAGACCAACACGCTAGCGTAAAGGGAATCGTACTATAAAAAAATCTTTTCACTCTGCACTTTGATTCTTTGTACTCCACCCTTAACCTTTTGAAAGCGGTTCGAAGTAAGTGTTGTCTACTTTGCTGACGTAGGGACGAACGGATAGGCGAGCCGAGGAACGGGGACGATAGCAAAGGCAATGGCAAGTACCTCCGGGACGCAGCGGGATCCTGAGGAACCGAGTCACGGCGGGATCCGGCGGGCAAGAGGGACTCACGGACTCCCAACACGGAGATCGTCGACCTAACGACCGAGGCGAGACTCGGCGTTGATCAAAGGCATGACTACGGTCGACGAGGAGGTCGATCTGAGCCGAGATGACGACTCCCACCCGAGAGATTGAGGATTAACCCAAGTCAGATGGGGCCGAGAAACGAGGGCAGCATGGAAGACGGGAGGGCTACATCGGATACGGAGGAGGAAGAAGTCCAAACGATACACGAAGAACGGAGAAGAGAAAGACAACCTACGGAACACCAAAGAGATTTGGAACGAGAGGCTGAAAGACTTAGGCAAGTACACTTGGCAGGAGGGAACCCAATCGAGACGTCCCCGCAACGACCCAACCGCCCCCGGCCGGGCTGTTCCCCGATGGTGGTTGATCACCCTACGGCCCCGATCGTCCCTCCTATCGCTCTCACGCGGACCCCCAACCGCACCCCCTAACACAACGGGACACCAAATGAACGGTCATTCTAGTCACGAGAGAGAACCGGCCGATGTTACTCGCCATACTAGCAAGTCAAAGAAGACAGGGAGGATCGATGAGAGAATTGCGAGAGGAGAAACTTGGCACTAGAATACGAGAACCACCAACTCCGCAACGGGAGGACGGGGTCGAGGGATCATCGAGCCGAGGGGCCTCCAGCAACCACACTCCACCAAGGACGATCCACCCCCTTCGCCAAGCCGAGGGGCCAGAGTGCCCGACCTAATCGGCCAAGAGAAGGGTATGGGCCTTCCGAGATTCTTGGCCGACGAGGAAGTAACCAACGAAAGAACGGACGCGTCCACCAAACAAAAGATCGAACGGCTTGAGCGATGGTTAAGAAACTGCCCAGGAGATAGCGAGGATGATAAGTTAGCGAAGTAATCAATGAAGCCGAAAGACACCGTTTACAGTGGACCGAACACCATTTCCACCAAAGTGCACACTGCCAATCTTCCCATCTAGGTTCGATGGCACGAGGCGATGCGGGAGAACACATCAAGATGTACGGCATGTCCTTACTACGAGTGGAAGAATCACGATGTGGTCATGTGCAAGTTCTTCTGCTAGTCTTGAAGGAGAAGCGAAGAGTTGGTTCTACACCACCTTTGATAAATCCGTTGGGAGCTATGCGGTTTTGGTGGAAACTTTTCTCGAGACGTACATGCACAACAGCATAGCTCGGCCCAGAGTCGACAAGTTATTTACCCTAGCACGAAGGCTGAGGGAACCGCTGCGTTCCTTAACGGATAGATGGAGGAAGTTATGCACGGATATAGGGAAGGCACCGGTCGACCAGCAAATATTCGGGCTTCTCGCTAAGAAAGTCGGACCCCATCTGGGTGGCAATGTACACGAAAAGCCTAAGACGCTAAGGGAGATCAGGAAGATGCGGGAGCACTTATATAGCCTTGGAAGAAATCCGGGAAGGAGCGCAAAGACGAGGGGGAATACAAGAGGCGAGCACCACGAAGGGCTACCTCGAGAGAAGCCACGAAGCGATCCGAGAAAAGGCCCGGTGCCTGGTCCCGGGGCGATAACAAGAAGGTGCAGGTCGAGAGGGAAAGAAACCTCGCCATGAGCCGAGATCGTACACTCCGCTCAATGCACCCTTGGAAGAAGTATTCAAGGAGGTTGAAAAGAGGAACGATATCCGTTACCCCAAGACTCGGGGAATCCAATTCGACGGAACAAGGAACCACCGGAGTTCTCGCCATTATCATCGGTTCGCGGCCACTCGACCAACGATTGTAGAAGTGAAGGACATCATCCGGCACCTGATCCGCGATGGGTACCTACGGCATTTCGTCAAGACACCATCGACACCGGCCCAGCCTGAGGTCCCAATACATCAAATAAGAATCAATCGCGGCGCTCAGTTCACCTGCAACACCATATCACACTCGCCGACACAAGGATACGATTTAGGGACCGGTATCACCTCGAGAATACACAAGAGGGACAGATCGGGCGAGAGAAATCTTTAGCGTGGCCAAGACCCTCCCTATGGAGCCGTGGATGACGCAACCGATCACGTTTTCGGCGAAAGATGTCCCATTGAACGGACAAGCACATGGAGATCCCCAAGTAATAACCACGATGATTGAGGAATGGGCGTCCGCAGAATATTATGGACGGTGGTAGCTCATTCGAAGTTTTGTTCTATGACACTTTCAAGAGGATGGAATTGTACGATAACATCCCGATCCCATCGACTTACCCGACCATTCTGGCTTCACGGTGCAGTGGCGGTGCCAAGGGAGAAGTCACTCTCGAGTCTCGGATGGGGAAGGGTTCCTTGACACATTGACCACCTTTGCGTAGTCGTGTGTCGCTTCACCATACGAGGCGATCCCCGGGACGACCTTGGATCGCGGGGATCAAGGGAGTCGCCTCGGCCTACCATGAAGCTGCGCTTCCCCTTCTTATCGTGGAGTGGTAGAAGTACTAGGCGACCCCCACGGCAAAACAATGTGTGCTAATAGACATCCAACGAACGAGGAAAGACGGTCGAGGAAACGCCAAGAAAAGAAGAAGTCTAAGGAAATGGAAGCGGGAGAGGAATTGGAAAAGGTGATGTCACAAGCCATCGCCACCTACGGCGAGCGACACGAAGTCTTATAGCAATCACAGGAGCCGGCAACCGTCGGCAAACCAAAGCAAAACTTCTCGGCCCTAGAACCGACCCGGCAAATCAATCTGGGAGCCGAGATTGGTGAGGATAGGGTCACGCTTAACGAACGAACAGTCCCAGCAGCTGATAACTCTCCTGAGGGAGTATATGGATGTATTCGCTTGGCAAATGCATGACATGGAAGGAATCGACCAGTTTGCTCACATCATCTGCCGGATAGACCCCAAGTTCAAGCCGATTAGACAAAAGATGAGAAGAATCGCACCCGAGCTACAACCCGGTAGAGAGCGAGCGAAGAAAGCATACGCAGACGGGAATCATCAAAAGTCCCAATATCCGCAATGGATATCTAATATGGTGATAGTCCCCAAGAGGAATGGGGGCGTCCGAATTTGCGTCGATTCTGACGACTGAATAAGGCATGCCCAAAGGACAGCTTCCCTCTCCCGGCGTCGACCACCGGTGGAATCCATTATCGGGTATAAGGCGATAACACTCATGGACGGATACTCGGGATATAACCAAATCCCCACGGCCCCAGAGGATCGGAGCACACCTCCTTTTTCACACCAAGAGGACCGTCTTTGATACACCAAGATGCCGTTCGGGTTGAGAAATGCGGGTGCGACATATCAAAGACTGGTGGAAGATATGTTCGAGGATAAAATACACGACACCATCGAGGTCTATGTAGACGACATGTTGGTCAAGAGCAAAGTGGCCGATTCCCACATCGACGACCTTAGAGGCATCTTCCAAACCATGAGGGAATACAAGATGAGGGTAAACCCGTCCAAGTGCACCTATCCGGGTCACCTCGAGCAAGTTTCTAGGATATATAATCACCGACAAAGGGATCGAGGCAGATCCGGATAAGATCAAAAGCCGTAGTCGAAATGCCATCACCTGTGACAGTCAAAGACGTGCAACGGCTAAATGGAAACCTGGCGGCTTTAGGACGATTCATCTCTCGATCATCTGACAAGTGCAAGGATTTCTTCGGGACGTTAAGGAAGGGGGAGAAGTTCAGATGGACCGAGGAGTGTGAGGAAGCATTCCAGAGAATCAAGCAACACAGCGAGCCTACCGGTGCCATACAAAGACCGAGCCCGAGGACATATTAACACCTTGTATCTCGGGGCAACCGATCATGCCATGTTGCCGTATTGGTCAAAAACGAGGAGAGCGGAAGAAAAGCGGTATATTTCATAAGCAAAACCATGAACCCTGAGAAAAGAACTACACGAGAATCGAGCATCTCATACTAGCGTTAGTATTTGCAACACAAAAGCTTGGACGTATTTCCAAACCCACAAGATTCGGGTGCTTACCAATCCTCCATAGAGTCGGTACTCGACAACGCGGCTAGGTCGGACGGATCTCTAAGTGGAGCGCGCAAATAAAGCGATTCGATGTCTTTTACGAGATGAGGACCGGCAGTGAAAGCACGAGGCGATTCTGGATTTTTTTTTTAGACTTCCCCTCGGTGATGAGGACGAAGTAGAAGACATCCCGGAATGGAAGAAGACAGAGACGATTCACCCAGAGCTTACTCGAGACATGCAGCCCAGGCACGATGGGAGGTTTTCGTCGATGGGTCATCCAATAAAGACGGATCGGGTTTAGGGCTGGTCTTCACGACACCAAAGGGAAGAAAATGGTCCACTCCTTTAGGCTTGAGTTTAAGGCAACCAACAATGTCAGCGAGAATACGAAGTAGTAATACATGCTTTACGTCGATAGTGGAGATGGGCATCCGGGAGGTACGACTCACGAGCGACTCTCGGTGGTTGTCAGAAACGGATCAGCGGGCGATCGCCATACATGACCCCTTGTTACGAAATATCGGGAACTCGCCCAATTCTACATCGGGCGGATCTGAGAGCATTAAATTCGACACATCTGCGAGAAAGACAATCGGCATTCGGATGCCACAGCTTTACGTTGCTTCCATGTTGTGAGACTCAAGCATTGAAGGCATCGAGTTATGAGGGTCTTAATGCCATCGATTGCCGAGATCGAGAACGTCGACGCACATATTGCATTTGTCACTCTGACCAAACCCGATGTCGGGCCGACGGCGGAGGAAGCCGATTCATGAATATCTCGAAACGGGAAAATTGCCCAAAGGGCGACACGAGGTCAACAAGATCAAAAAAGCAAAGCGCCCGCGTACGAAATTCGAGACGGAATTCTCTCGGAAATCGTACCTAGGACCCTTGTTGAGGTGCCTAAGTAAAGAAGAGGGGCATACAATCCTTAACGAGCTGCACTATGGGGCGGCGAGGAAACCATAGCTCGGGCGTAGCACTTTGCACGAAAGCAAAAACCATGGGATACTTCGGCCATACATGAATGAGGACGCAAAACATATGGCCACGGTTTACGACGAGTGCAAATCGGGAAGAAGATACACGCCGGTGTGACATTGAACTCCGTCATCGAGTCCTTGGCCCTTTGCTAAATGGGGAATCGACATCGTAGGACCTCTACACGTCGGGTCGGGACAAAGGAAGTACTTAATTGTAGCCACCGACTATTTCACCAAGTGGGTTGAGCGCCCCACGCTAAGGCACATACGAGATAAGGATGTTTTCCGGTTCATGCAGGGAACACATCATATGCCGCTTTCGGGGTTTCGCGGCAATCGTCTCTCGACAACGGCAAACAATTGCGGGGCAAAAACATAGACCCTGCTATTTAACACTTACAACATCCGAAAAAAGCAAGTCCACGCCACTATACCCCCAAAGCAATGGACAGGCCGAGATCACAAACAAGACCATCGCCGATAACATGAAGAAGAAACTCGACGGGAATATGGGGAATGGTGTGAAGAGCTTTACAACGTCTTGTGGGCGTATAGGACAACTTCGCGGGGAAGCAGCAGTTGTCGCCCTTCATGTTAACATATGGGGCTTGAAGCCATCCACGCCAACGAGGCGATGATACAGACCACAAGGACCGAAGCATGGAGGCGAAACATCTCGGCGGATCTTATCTTGGCTAAACTTGACGATCTAGAAGAAACGAGGGAGATGGCCACAAAAGATGGAAAATTACCGGCGGAGAATCCAACGAGAATACAACAAACGGGTCCGACCAAGAGAGTTCCCTACCAGGACCAGTGGTGCTAAAACACTTACCTAGCTATGAACGTGACAAGAAAGGCGGCAAACTTGCACCAATATGGGGAGGACCTTACACAATAGTTGAGAAGGTCGGAGAAGGGGCATACAAGATACTGAAACCGGACGGAAACCGAGCCCACGGCCATGGAATCAAACACGACTAAAGCTACACCATCCATGAACTCGGGTAAGATATCTTGTCATCTATTTCGAGTGAAAGGCCGCGTGGGGTTGGAAATATGACAAGTGCGTCGAATGGTCGTTTCGAACCCGGGCGATGGCATTGTGCAAGTGCCGGGCGACTTACACTAACACGGACTATTCGAACTCGGGGCGATGGCATTGTGCAAGTGCCGAGGTAGTTCGGGGGCCACTGGTGGTTGGAAACCGGCGGCGATTGTCGAGGCACGAGTACTCGAGTCGACGATCCAACATTGCTCTCCCTCGCAAGTGGCAATCACTTGCCCAAGAAGATTAATCGATAACTTCTTGGGATGTCGATCCCATAGAAGTGGCGAGACCAACTCCCCTTCCACCAGATCTCAAAAGACGGTGATGAGATGCCTCGGTCGGGACATGGCATCGGGCCCGATGACCCTCCTTGTTGAGTGCGTTCGATGAGAACGGCATTTGTGACTAACTTATCATTCATACGAGGCATACATAACGAGGCCACGACGAAAGCCACATATGGGCAACTCGGATAAATAAAGATAATAACGTCGGTAGTATCAAAGCATCGAGCGAAGAAAAGCAAACAAACCGTGACAAAGACCCCATAACAAGTTATGCAAGAAATTAAAAAGGTGTTCAAACGAATTACAACCCGAGGAAAAGGGCAAGATAGCGACGCAGCGCTACAAAAAAACATAATCACTCTTTGGAGGAAATAGGACCCGGAACAGTCTTCTTGGCGGCAACATCGGCTCGTTTCTTATCAAGCACCGCTTTCACACCGCCCTAACCTTTCGAGACAAGCTCGTCATTGAACTTCGTCTTCTCGGCAGCAAAGGTCCTCTCCGCTAGGCTGCGTCGACGCCGCTTTAGCAAGTGGCCACTGATCGAGCAATTGAGCCTCCCTCCCTTTCGGACGGATGTTTTCCTCCTCCAACGATGCCGTCTTCTTACGCTCGGCTGCAAAGGCAACAAGAGCGGTCGATCACACAATAGCAACGATAAGAAAGCAACGCGGAAAGCACAACACAAGGCACACCACCTTCTAACAAAGGGGCAATTATTCTAATAGACTCCTCGGACTCGGATAGGCCACACTCGAGAGAAGACATCTTCGAAGAAAGTTCAAGGTATCGCTGTTCGTTAAACTCGTTAGTGGGGCAATACTTCTTATGATCACTCCATTCCTCCCTACGTCGAGAGTGGGCAGCCCGCAACCCGACAATTGGGCACGCACCCAATCCAACTCCTCGAAACCCTTCCAAACTCCTTGAGCTTCTCAAGGGCCTCTCGGTCCGCTTCTCGGTGGCGTCCCTCTCCCCCAAGATCCGAAGGCGATGCATGCAGATCTCGGACTCCAAGTCTTAGCCGACCACATTGAGCTTCTAAGTTGTCGGCTAATAACGTTTATCACCCGCTATACCTTGAAATGAGCTAGGCTCGCCCTCGGATGCTCGATTTCCTCGGGGATATACTCAAAAAGTCTCATAGCGATGGAGTTTGGACTGAAGATCTTCGATACCGGTTTCTAAGCGATCAATCTTAGCATCCTTATTAACTATTCTCTGCTTTGTAAGTTCGAAACGTGGTCCGTTCTATGTTAACTTCCCTTTTCAACAAACGGCACCTCGTGGCGGCATCGGCCTCCGCACTAGAAGATTCGGCTAGGCGAGAGTGCGAGCTTAGGATATTGGCACTACAAGATCAATCATAACCGATAGAGAGTAAAGCAACTACCTTGGGCCTCGGCCAGCTCCTTCTCCAACCTCCGAGCTCGCTCCCGTTCTTCTTTGCAACAAGAGACGAAGACTCTCCCTCTCGCGGCCTCTCGGCGCCGGATGGCGGCATTCAACGGCTGAACGGTTGATCTCCTAACGAACAACACCGACATGGTCAGCACTTAACAAAAACATAAGAAGCAACACTCAAACAACTCTACTCACCAAACATATCACAAGTACTCTCCGGGCCAGGCCTCATACAACGAGGCAAAGACCGATCTTTTCCTCATCGACAAAGAGGCAAAGTCGGGAGAAATAAGTGCACCAGCGAGTTGCACATAGGGCCGAGATGGTGAAAGAGGCATCACGCTTGCAAGTCGGGACCACGGAAGGACTAGTCTTCGCGGGCGATCCTTGACAGCAACACCCCGCATCACGGCCCTCCACAAGGTTCCCACCACCACCCGATTTCTCCACTTGTCCCGACTTCTCCTCATTGCCGAGGGTTTCATCCTAATCGCGAAAAGCTCCTCATCATCATCACCTTCAGAGACAACATATACAACGCCATCGGCAAGAACAACCCCTTCATCAACTACTTCCCTGCCACAATCTTTTCCAGGCACACCCTCCTTGGGTTCCTTACCCCTCCCCGGACTTATCACCTACAAGGGTAGATGAAACATCAAAAAGCTTCGAGGCGACTTCCTCGGAAACGTGACAAAGGTAGATGGTCATCGAGATCCTCACCATCCTTTGCCGAGGTAGTAGGAGCCTTGTCAACCCTCGCCACGCGCATGGCCGACGTCGAGAACCATGCAAGGCAACAAATAGGGGCACGTACATGTACGTCAAATAAAAAAATGACAAGTATATTTGTTACCTTCCATGTCTCCTCCTCGGCTCCTGATCCTATCTCTCTTAGATGAACGAAAACCTCGGAAAAGGTACCACGGGACTTAGTCCGGAAAACACCAAGACAAATATCACCCCACAAATCGCCTGAGCCGATCAACCAAACCAAAAAACAGAAAAGTATACTTACCCGATCGACATTGATTACCCATAAAGGATAAAACTCACGTGGGAGGAGAATTTGCAGCTCAAGAGAGGACCGGGAAATAACCGGTGGAACCCGATCCCAAGCCGAGTCATTAGTATAGCCCGGGCATGCTTGTTGGAGCTCTTCCCCTCGGGATCCTCATCTAAAAGAAGCCTCCCAACACCGTCGGAAGAGTTTTATGGCGATGAGGACTAGCGGCAAATCCCGGCGAGATCGCCATTAGTAGTGGTCCCGCTCCGATAATTGTCGGCGGCGGCGGGAGTATAGTCACTTGCACAGGAAGGATCGTAGGTGGACCAAGCGGTAGGAGAACACTCGCCCCTACTGCGCCTCTCCCACTCGGACAAGATGCGGAAGGTATTGCCATTCCACTGGCAAAAGCGCGACACGGACGAATCTTGGAGAGAGCCTCGTACCAAAATGGACGACTCAGGATCGTACGTGGGAAACGCGATCCGAGGACTCCAGGCTGGCCCTGGTAACAATGGTCGCCTCGGCTAGAATGGGAAACCTCGAGAACATCATCTTTTCTCAAAACACCCTTACGGCGACAAGAGCTTGACGTCATATCCATGAAGATCGAACTCGCCCTTCCAAGCTGCGAACGTCTTGCTCATCCGACGGATCCTTAGGAGCCCTCTTGTCGGACCTACAAGAAAATGAAGATGAGTTATCGGAAAGATAGAATCAAAGAGCGCGGTAATCATACTTGGAAGGACTCTCTGACGAACAAGGAATCAAAGCGGTACGCCATCTTCATCGAAAACACATAACTCACACACCTTCTCTGTCATGTGAGGAGTTGAAGAAGACATGAAGTCTAAGGAGGAAAACGGCGGGGAGAAGCAAACGTGGCCGGAGCCCGGGAGATTGCAGCGGCAGCGGAGACGGAGAAGACGACGGATAGTGGAAAAGAGAGGATGAAATCTGCTAAAGGAACAATCGACGGAACGAGGAGGAGGATGGAGAACGAAGTTGCGAGAGATAGAGAGAGAATGGAGTTACGGGAAAGGAAATATGGGGAAACGAGGTTTAGACGTCGAACTTATAAACCCCTCCCATGGTAACCGGCGAGAGGAGGTGAACCGGTTGAGTAAGCGAGCGAGTGGGGAACGACATGCGTGAAAACCGGCATGGCCAGGGACGTGGGAAGACGAGGCGGTTATTCTTCCCCACGTGTTGACTACACGAGTGAAAGAAGGGCATAAATGTAGGTGTAAATAATCCACAAGGACGGGTGGAGACGATCCTAAGCCATGGCGTACCGAACAGCGTGCACCTAGAGTGCCAGGATCGCCTCTCGAACACAGGCGTAAGAAAAGAGGCCGAGTCGACGAAAAAGGGGAAAAGCTGTGGCGCGATGGACATCGGGCACTTTGGAGCCATAAATGCGGCTGACAAAGTTGGTGAAGAGATAAGGAGGACTCGGTCGGGAAAGACTCGGCCAAGGATCCCAAGGGCGACATCGATGCCCCATCGAGCGGGCGATATCGAGTGGCGAGATAGCGAAACGGACATCACTCGGCTTGGCCTTGGGCGAAACAAATAAGGACGGTCGGCCGAGACATCGACTGACCCAGAAGAACATCAAGGAAGCTACATCAGGCCTAACATCGTAGCACTGGATGTATCATCACCTGTAACTATAAATAGAGACCATGTAGAGAGGTAGAACTCAAGTGACAAGTGAGAGAGAAAGGCACACCTAGAGTATTGAGAGAGAAATATTCATCTTGTATCCTTGAATCAAGTAATAAGATCATCTTTAACCCCGTGGGCGTAGGTAATCATGCTTAGAACCCACGTTAACCAATTTCTTTATGATTTTCGCATATTACTTTCTTGGTATAGTTCTTCGGATGTAGTAGTAGGATCTTCCACCACTACATATGGTGTTCCAAGTGAAATAGGAAAATAGTTAAAGATATGTCGAGAATAATAAAATTATCGTTTTCTTGTTTCACCAAGCTGTAGAGAGCAGAGAGAAGAAAAAATGGCATAGCCCAAAGAGAAAGAGCAGCATTGAAGGCTATATGTACTTTTGTGGTTTACCAATGGATAATTATTTTTTCTTAATCGTATTTATTATAAATAAATTGGATTTTGGAAAACTACATAACAGCAGAAGTGATTCGGCGAATTAAGAGAGGAGGAACGTGCACCCCGGTTAAAGCGCGGGTGCACAAAGTTGAACTCATTACTCTTTCTTATTTATATTTAGTCTAAAGTCATTGTTTATTAAACGAGTTAGCTTGGAAGTGTCAAAGTTAAATAAGGTCAGTTGAACTAAGTACTGTTTAATTAAGAATCTTGGTTGTCTTCTTGCATTTATCTGAATCAGACATTCATTTTTGGATTAATATTACACAGAGCATGGAAGTTATAAGGTGCTATAGTTAGGTGTCGTATGCTTTGTTTGCATGAAATAAATAGTGACAGCATATCTCTTGTTGTCTGTTCACGTGTCTTTTGTCGGCGCACAATAGTACGCATTCTTTTTAGCTAAGCTGCATATACGACCTAGTACTGGATGTTCGGTTTATAGTTTAGGGAATTATTTGTTTTCCTTTGTTTCTTAGTAATAATAATGATAATAATCCCCTTTCTCCAATAATAATAGTAATAATAATAATAAACCCTTAGGAGAGAGAAGTTCTCCGGCGATCGGCGATGGGTTTTTCCTGGTGATTGAAAACCAGAATCAAGCCATTCCATCGTCCGTGATTTCCAAGTATACACCTCCCTTTCTCCTCATTGTTTATTGTTTGCTGCATTTGGATGCTTGCTAAGGCCATTGCTTCTTTTAGGGTTTCCATAAACTCTTTTCCACTTGGAATAAGCAATGCCAAAACCCCATCTACGATCCTCTAATGCTTCTTGCAATGCCGACACTGATTCCCAATCTTAGTGGCTTCATCATCGTCCCCGAATGACAAGATTCCTTGTCCCTTTGCTTCGCACGATGGCTGTCGGGATAATGGTGGACTAGGTTATTCGAAGTGGGTGGATTCGACACCTTAAAGATCAACACTTTCCTACACCGAAAGTGCTAAACCGATCTACGCAAGGAACGAATTCAAACGAAGCGCATTGTTATGCCGCACAGGGAGGAGTTACTGCAGGATACTGCAATGGTGGCTGTGTACCAGTGCATGACCACTCATACATGGAAGATGGCTTGCAAATTGAAAGCGCACACTGCAGATGTTATACCAGGGCCGTTCAATGGTATTGGTGCAGATTTCCTGATTTACGGCGTGGAGAAACCTCATACGGTGTTCCCGATTGCGGTGATAGTTCGGCGCCAATGAACCTGGTTAATGAAGGAGTTGTAGGGCTTACGGTGGAACTTCTCAACCAAATGCTGCGAGAAGACAGATTCAAACTACGGTCGTATTCCACCGCATCAGACTTCACTTTTCGCGCGCGTTGAAATGCACTTTGGATTCGTTATTGTAAATCCTGGTTGCCTTGCTGCTGGATACGTCTTATTCTATTGCGATTTGCACCTTAAACCTGTATGTGCCTCAAAGCTCGAGTGAGAGCGCGGCTGGAAATAGGAAGAAGCTACAAACGGCCGCAATTAACAAAGCACTAGTGACTTGGAATGAGCCCTCGGGGTGTCTCGGTTTGGTTCAACGGTTGTTGACCTGACTAAACAACCTCCCAAGCGAGCGTGTTCGCGGCAAAAGAAGAAAGCTAGCAAACACTTGGCTACTGCGGAAGAAGCTTAGTTATGGTCACTACAACGCGGCTATACGTATCCTCTCATCCACGTGTTGCCCCTCCGACTCGATACTCTCCATGTACTCGGGAAGCAACACCCTTGGCCCCCCCTATCATTCCCCGAAAGGTGTTTCGTCTCCGGGCTTGTGCTGTGAATGCCAAAGACGTCCTTGCTGCTCTTAAGAGCTTTCCCAAAGTGCGTCTGTGGCGAGGACAGCCTCGAGCTCGAAAACATCTCCTTGATGCTTTGAGCGGAGCTAGTCTTGCTATTCTTGAAGACGTCTTGTTGTCCGATTCTCTGGTGTTGTGAATCTTTGGCTCGCTGGCAAATGCCCTCTGCTCTAGGCGAATTCATTGCCAGCGCCCCCTTGACGCCGCTTGCTCAAGCTTTGGTGGTGGTTTGAGACCCATTGCGGTGGGTACTATATGGCGTAGGGCCGTGCTCCAAAATAGCTGCCAACTCGGTTTGTAAAAGCTTGAATTCTTATCTTGGCAACTTCCCGGTTTGGCGTAGGCGTTCCTGGGAGGAGGAAGGCATTTTGCACTCGGCCAACAGATTACTCGAGTTAAGTGGTTCGGATGCCACCAAATCTATGTTGCGATCGATTTTTCTAACGCCTTTAATCTCGTCGGCCAGGTGCTATCATCGGAGGTACGCACTGTTTGCCCTAGTATTGCATCTTTGGGTTGAATTTTGTTATTCAAACCGTGCCGAGGCTATATTCAGAGATCACATCTTATCCTCACAAGGAGTACAACGGGGTGACCCCCTTGGTCCCTTGTTATTTGCTTTAGCTCGCACCCACTCGTGGAGAAGATTGCTTCTAACTCAGTCTAGATTTCCATGCTTGGTATCTAGGCGACGGCACCTTAGCAGGAGATACGATGGAGGTATCCAAAGCTCTTAAGATTCTTCAAGAAGATGGACCAGGCTACGGGTTACATCTAAACATTTCGAAGACCGAATTATTTCGGCCTTCGTATGACCCGAGAAAGAGATGTTGTTGGCGCCTTCCCTGTGGATATTGGTAAGCCTAATGATGGTGTACGTACGCAGCGTGCGTAAGTTTGAGTTCGGATTTTTTTGCTGCACGGTGATGCCTGAGAATTGATAAAACTATACAACTTATGGACAAAATCCAAGAGTTCTGCAAGATCCACAGTGCGAACTCTGCTCTTACGAAGTTGTGCGGTATCGAGGATGTATTTCGCCTTGCGCACCACCTTCCCAAAGGCACTAACTCCCTGCGGCTGAGAACGGTTTGTGATTATCTCTTGCGATATCTTCGTCGCTTTGGTGGTTGGAGATGGAGCGGAGGTTTGATGTCTGGTCCAACAGCGATTGGCTACACTTCCCATTAAGGATGGTGGGATTGGTATACTTACGATGTCGGATACAATGAAATGCGCTACCTAGCTTCTCGAGTGCGGGCCAGGCATTTGCGGCCTCTATCTTGAAGTGTCCTGCCTTACATTGTCCCAGTCCTGAATACCCACGGTTCCGCCCACAATTTTCAAAAGCAAGCTGCGGGATCACCACTTCGGATTTTGCCGTTAACGATGCCGCCCCCCTTTACATGAAGTCTTTGGCGGCTATTTATTTTGGTGCGATTCGAGATCGGAGTGCCCTCCACCTTTGCTCTATCTTCCCGTGAGGTCATTTTGTTTGGCGGTGTAACGAGATCCATCCATGCTTTATGGACTTCCCTCAAGGCAGTTCCGATTCTGGGTTGGGCTAGGCATGTTGGGCCCAGACAGGTTCAGCTCCGGTGCTTGATGCCCTCTTGGCAATACCCCTCTTCGTAGGTTGCGGTATGTGTTCCTTTTTGCGGCAAGCTTATGGATATTTTGGCGATCATGCTATCCATTGTGCAAAGCGAGGTTGGGCTCAAATTCAGACATGATTTGGTGAAGGATATTTTGCGAGATATGTGTTCCGTCTTTGGCGTGGTAGCTAGAAAGGAGGTTTCTTTGAGGCGTCATCAATGGCAAGGAATTTCGTCCAGCTGATATCATGGCTTATAATTGGGAACGGTAGGGATGTTTGCCTTGATGTCACGGAGTTTCCCCTTTCACTGGTGCACGTACTAGCAACTTTATCCCGAGGCCATGTCATTTTAGCATTGGTACACGCGTAAGAACAATAAATACTTGAGTGTTTGCACTTCACTCGGTTATGGGTTTGGGGTACTAGCTTTTTCCACCTTTGGTGAACTTGGTTGGTTTTGTAATTTTTTTGAGGCGAATAAGGAATTGCATGGATCCACATGATGCCAATTTCAAAATGGGCAATTCTCTTTTTCATAGGTTAGGGATCGTTATTCAAAGGGGGTGTTGCGCACGACTTGTTGCTAGGTTGCCCACCATCTCTGTGCGTCGATTTTGATATTGAGTATTAATAAATGCCTTGCGGCGTCCTTTTCATTTTTGTTTTAGAATTTAATTTAATTAATCATCGGGAGTATCTAATAGTTTGGTATTTTTGCAGGTTTATAATATTGTTAAGTTTGATTATTTTATATATATTTTTGTGATCTAAACCCTAGTATCCCAATTATAAAGTAGAGGCCGATCTTCGGATTGGACGGGTTAGGTGCCTCACACCTTCCTAATCCGTTTCTTGATTCCCGGACTATTTCTCTGTTTTGGACCAGTGCTTATTTTGGGTCCCAACTCCCTAAGTCGGGTGGCAACTCCTTATTAATAATATTTCCACGTGATTCCCATTTTGGATATTTTAGAGATCTTCACGGATTTCGACGGTATCTACACTTGTCCGTGTTGTTGCTGTTGTTTGTCGATCATTTCCTAACGCGAAGAGACGGAAAAATGTCCTTTTGTCCCTGCAATCCATGACCTTGTATCCTCTTCTCTACCTAAATTACCAGGGTCCCCGATTTTTTCAATGAAAGCAACAACTTCACTTATATTTTCTTCTCTAAAACTCGTTTTAAAACCCAAATCCCATGGCGGATTTTGTGACCCATTGTTGTTCACCATTTTGCGTATCACTCTTCCTTTCTTGCTTGACTTCCTCCATATTTTAGGAGAAAGATCCTTCAAGGGTTGCGTTGATTTCCCCCACCCATTGCTTTTCATAAAATAAATTCTGATGCCTCATTTCTAAAGGTTGATAAATCTATGGGTTTAGGGCTAATTATGATTGATGATGCAGGAAGCTTCCATGGAGCGTGGTGTATTCCTGGGATAGCTCATGAGGAGGAGCAGGCTGAAGCTTTAGCGGCGATAAAGTGGGCCAAAAGAAGGAGTATCCAGAAGTTACAGCTGGAAGGAGACTGTCTTAATGTAGTTAGATCTATTAATGGCAATACTGAGGCGGTGAAATGGCAGAATAATTCAATCATATTAGATTGTAGGGAACTTTTAAATGGGTTTAATGACTGGTGTTGTGTTCATGTTCGTAGGGGCACAAACGATGTTGCCAATAATCTGGCAAAGGAAGCTAGAATTAGTCCTATTTCTTTTCTTTTTTTGGGTCCTGAAACCTCACCTATGTGGTTGTCAACTCTCATTAAAGAGAAACTGATTGTTGGGATTTGATGATGCAATAGAATTTTCTTTTCCTATTAAAAAATAAAAATAAAAAAACCTTCTGCGGAAGCACCATATGTAGATCTGGTACCAGAAACTAAGATCATGGGACCGACCTTGCGGAGATTCCTTGGCACAAGATATAGTGACAAAGGTCATGAAAGCGAAAAAGATGCTGCTAATTGCTGGGAATAAATAATTCTTAAAGATTATAAGACTCCTGCTTTTGCAAACTTTCATCCATGGGAAAATGCATATAGATTTTGCTGCACAAGCACCAATGGTGTCACACAGGTGCATACATTTATAAGTTGAAAATGCATACATTTCAGAACAATGTATGATTTCCGAAATGTATGGTGATATATAATTTGGCTCAACTTATAGATGCAAAGACGTTGCTGAACATATAAGATTTTACATGTTGCAAAGAAATCCTACAAAACAGACTATTGGGATAAGACAATGGAGAATATTCCTGAAGATCCTAGATGATCCAAACAGGTTCATAGATGTAGATGTGTAGGCTCAATGATCTTTATTATTAGGGTAGGAAACGTCACAAAGGATGTGAAAGTACAACCCAGCAGAAATATACTAGAGACGCACAACAACATCTGAAAACACAAAGAAGACCCGCATAGACAACAGTAGGCACTCCAAATAAACAACAGTACATCAGTACTTGACAGAGGCAACCTAATTAACAGACTTCATGATCACGTTTCGTGGAAGCTTCAATTACGATAGACAAGTACCCAGTACCCATAAAATATACACAATACAATAACCACAGCTGCATTCACCACGCTCGTCTGACCAGTAGCCACAGCTAAGTTCTCCCCCCTCGTCTGACCTGTAGTATCGGCAGCTGCATTCTCCCCGCTTGTCTGACAAGTAATCACAACTTGAATAATACAGGTATCGTGTAGCAGATATCCCTTCGAGTTGTTATGAAGTTCAGCTAAAGACATGAGTTTCGGCCAACCCCATCCATTATCAGCTTGTGTGAATTGGTGCTTTTCTACTATAAAGACCAAAATATTATTAAGGTTACAATAGTGTACTTATGTTGGAATATGTAATTTGTAATGTCTAGAAAAAATCTAGAATTTTCTGGATGTCTCTACATATAACTAGCTAAATTTTCTAGTATTCCAAACAATACAGACCTGGGAGTTCGAAGTTGTTTTTGTTATCAGTTTGACTCGTAATGACAACACTGAACTCCGCATATGGCAATACGGTTTTGTCGACAGGAATAAGGAAAAGTGATGAGTGATCATCTATATTACTGCTTCCCCTGGGATCTATTTCCAGTCTCCTACAAGTGAAAACCGTGATACAATGAATTAAAAGGGTGAAGCAAAAAAAGAAAAAACTTAACGTGCGTAGAAATTAGTTAGATGAGATACCATTTCAAATTACCAACAGAGAAAACATCAGACTTATGTTCAGACCCAAGCTTTGAGAAGTCAGTAAGCTTCCATTGGAACTTGACGGTTGTACTTGTATAAGAACTAAGTGCTTGTATTTGAGATGGCATTTTCAGGTAAAGATTGAGGGAAGAAGCAAAATATAGAAACCTTTTGGAATGAATGAATTATAGAAGCACTGCGTGAGGGTATTTATAATCTTTCTTCTAATTCGAATTTAATTAGGAGTTTGGATATTGCGAACTGAACATGAGGTGGGAAGATATGAGTTTGATACGTCATGAAGCAAATCGGAGAAAAAAGTTAGAAGTTTCGTTTGATTAAAATAAATGATACGCGGTTTGTAGCATGACTAATTAGTTAAACATCTGAGATTCGATCGATATTTTATTTTACCATGCATGATTACTCCATAAACTTTTATTTTATATCCGATCGATCGTTCTCTCCGGATTTCAACTATAGGTTGTTTATTGTTCACATGTGAATTCATTAGTTGATATCTGCCATGAATTGTTTAGTAACAACACCAATTATTGCCTGGTTGTCTGACTGTGTTCACATTGAACCTAGTTACTTACAAAAACGCATAAACTAATTAAATTAGTTTTAGTCAACTTGTGCTGGTTGTTAATGGAGCATTAGAATCAACAGGTTTGATTTGTACACGTTGCCGATCTTATCTTCTCCGATCGGACCCAGCTGCCTATGACCCCCCGGTTCAGTAAATTGTAAATAATAGCATTCGGAGAATTAGAGTATTGTACAGTAAATGTGCCAGAAGCGATAACAAATCTTGTCATTAATAATAATAAAGTGAAAAATACCTGCAACCACTTTTACAGAGCTTAAGAGGAAGGAGGGATGAACTGTTCTAGTGGCGAAGTAGCGTAGACTTTCTTGATCTAGCTTTCTCTATGAAGTCGAGTAACTTTATCTTTTTTGGTTTCTCTTCGAATACCACATTAGCATAAAACTCGCACAAGGTACAAATTTGCCTCACTGCAAACTTTTTGATCATCCCAAAAGCCATGATGTTTTTGTTGGAAAATTTGGGTCCCAAAAGCCATGATGAAAAATTTAAGAACCAAAAGAATATTATAAGAATATTGTACTTCCGGCTTCAAGGCCTTGCGATTCTTTTCGGCAAATATTTCGACTATTTCCAAATAGTTGGCGAGTACAATCGGTCAATGAAATAATGTATTCAGGATACGATGAAACCATATAACAACGTTACTGGGTTTAAGATAAGAGTTGTACTCCCTTGACCCAACCAAGAACAAACAATATTGAGAATCTGATGATGCTTAGAGAGAAAAGAAATCAGAGATTTTGATGTGTGTTTTCATGTTAGTTTGAATGAAAACAAATCATCGCTACTTATAGGGGACTCATGTGTATTGGAGATGCCTCTTCACTTCCAAAAGACACCAATAGTGTCTAATAGGAATGAATGTGTTTTTGTGAACCTTCACACACTTTGGAGATTCCTTTTCATCTCCAACAACCATCCATTGTGTCCATTAGGCACAGGACACTCACCAATAACAAAAACGAAAGTCATTTTATTTCCTAAGATATTGAGAATATCCAACAGTTTTTAACAGAAGAATAAAATCGAGCATTCACATTCACATAGTTGATTGATTCATAGTATGACAATTTATACCATATTCTTGTTCGACTCTATTTTTCCTCGTTCAGTATATCGGATGAAATTTTTTCAGGAGAATGTCAGTGAAGATAAAAGTAACTTCCGACAGAATGTATTTCATGGAGTGTGTAGGAATGGAATATCGCACATATGATGAGTATGCGAAGTGAAGACTATCTAATGTAAGAGAGGACTATCGCACATAGTATAATCAAGGTGACGTACTGGATGATGTCTGCAAAGTCACGAGTATAGTGTGATGGTCTATGCGAGAATGAGTAAGTGTATATGAGCGAATATAACGCACAGTGATTCCGAAAATAGTGGATCTCTTAGCTGTTATCCACTATGTAGAACCCTAAATAAGGGGAAAGAGTTATCACACCAAGAGAGATCTTTTAGTATGTGTTAGACAAGAAACTAGGAGAGAGAAAGTTTATTTGGAGAGCAAGTTAAGTCATTGTAATATCTTGTAACCAACTTGAATCTTAATAATCAATAAAGAATTATGTTATGATCACTTAGAGTCTCGTTTAGATATATAGATGTGGTTGTAGGATTTCCTGCAACTACATTTTTGGCGCCAGAAAACAGCTTTGGGTGATAAATCCTGTTAGAAGTTAAAGATGGTGAGACTTGGATCTACTATTGAATAGGGTACAACAACTAGAAGGAGTAATAGAATTGCTGAAAGAAGAAACGGTACAAATCCGGAGCAACAAGAAGAAATAATAAGAGAAAATAACTACCTGGACCTCAGCATGAACAAGAGCAGAACAATGATATTGATTATGATAGAGTGAGTATTCATACTACACAAACAAATTCCCATCAAGAAGAGCGAAAAGGACTAGGAATGCAAGATTAATTTAAGAAAAGCGAAGAGAATATGACAATTGAATAACTCAGGCAAAGATTACTAGTAGAGCGAATGAGATAAGAAGAAGAACGTGCGCATTTGGTACGTCTGAATGATGATTTAATAAAAATAATCTTAGATTGCAAGAAAAGAGATCAAGAAGCGCTACACGATCAAGATCAAGATCAAGCAGGATTTCATCAAGACAAAGTCAATCTAATCGAGAAAATACTAGGCGAAGACAACGCATGGAAACCATCGAAAAAAACCTGCAAGTAGATGACAATTTACAAGACCAACAAGAGAGACGATGTGTAGCTCAAGATCTGGTAACTAACCGTTATGAACATCCACGTGAACTTCTTCGTCGCAGACATCATAATTTTGAAACAGAAGAAGAGGACCAAAGGCAAGAACAAATGATATTACATGGAAGATAAATGTTGAGAGAAGAATGAGAGCGTGAAATGGAAATTACACATGAGAGAGATGAAAGAGATAGACAAAGAAGAAGAGAAGAAATTGAAGAGAGAGAATTGCGAGAAGCATCAAGTCAAAATAATGATGATAATTGAGTAAGACAGCGCGAACGTTATCACATGAATAATACAAAACAAGGATGGACTACACCACCAGAAAGAGAAATATTAAGACATCGACATAATCGCACGGATGAAGAGGAAAGGTATAATAGAGCACAGATTGATGCGAACAGTGAAAGGCGTAGGAGAAGAAGAGAAGAAGTCAAGAAAATGAGATACAAGAGGCGATACACCGAATAATCATGAGAATAGATTGAGTCAAGCAAGATTAAAAGACCTTTGCGAGAGGATTTAGATCCAACTTTAAGTGAAGAAATTCTTAAAGAAATGGCGGAAATAAGAGAAACGATAATCTGCTGAAAAGAAATAGTGGAAGGAGACAATTAAAAGAAGCAAAGGAGCAAGTTGGGAAAACTCCCTTTACAAGAAAAATTCAAATGACGGTGATACCGCCCAAGTGCAATTTTTCGGTGTTCACTAGCATATTTGATGGGAGTGCATGTGCCATACAACATGTGAAAGCTTACACTCGATCATTATTACATGGGGAAAAGAATGATGCAGTGATGTGTAAATATTTTGCTGCGAGCCTAGCAGGGGAAGCTCTGAAATGGTTTGAAGGGCTGCCAATTGAAAACATTGGATCGTTTCATCATTTACAGAACGTCTTTTTAGGTCAACACATCAGCAATAATATGTCAAGACCAGGAATTGAAACGACATTCGGACTTCGCAGAAGAGTAAATGAGAGTTTGCGTCATCTAACAACACGCTGGAGAACCATGTGTTGTGAAATGGAAAGACGAGTGGATGAGAGACACCTTAAATTAATTATTCTGGAATTTGTCAACTCTCTTTTCCCTACAGATTTATTATATACACAAATCTTCATAATAAAGGATACAATAACAATGTCAGAGTTGCGCGAATTACAAGAGGAATACATAGCATTGGAAGAGAAACAAAGAGATATGGAGTCCTATACAGTGGTGGTACCTGATGCGAAGAGAGGAAATGCAAGCTTACTCCCAAGAATGACAAATGTTGTTACGAGTACCTCGCAGGGGAATCAAGGAAAGAACATTATAGAGAGGGAACAAAAGCTAATAGCCATGGGTAGTGCAGATCAAGAAGAATTTGAAAAGGAATATAGAGAAAAACAACTTCAAAATCATGGAGGTAATAATAAGATTCAGAGAATGGACAATCCACTAGAAGGCTCTGGAGGTCAGCAACCATATCATAATAAGAGGCAAGGAACTTGAATGATAGTATGGGAACAAATAAATTTGCCAAAGTTGAACACTACAGTGGATAAAGTATGGGAAGCTTCCATCCTAATGTAAGAAATTCCAGAACCGCACAATGTAGGATATGAACCACCACCAGGAAGGAGGAGTAAAGACTTTTTTTTATATCATCGCTTTCATGATCACACAACAATTAATTGCAGAAATGTGAGGAAAATCATATTGCGAATGATAGAACAAGGGAAGTTGGATCATTTCTTCGCACAACAACCAAAGAATTTACCACCACCGGGAGGAAACACATATGGAACGGAGAAAGGAAAGAATACATATGTAATTGAAGTAGGTGCGAAAGCAAAAAACTTATATTGCAATTCAATTATACATTCATTCAAAAACATAAAAGACTTCCATGACAATATCTTGAGTAGGGTGTATGCGAGAGATACTGATGGAAGGGAAATTCTCAACCTTGCGAAAGTATCACCATTAAAAGACATGCAAAAACATATTATTTCATTCAGTGCGGAAGAAACACCATGAGGAGACATATCGCACGAATGTCCATTAGTAGTGAGATTAGGAATTAATCCGAAACCAAAAGTAGAGGATGATGAAGAAGATGAAGCAAATACCTGTGCAATAAATAGAATACTTATAGATCCTGGAAGTTCTGTGGATATTCTTTTCTATCCTACATACAAAATTATGGGCGGAAGGGATGACGAATTAATTCCTTCAACATATAAAATTTATGGCTTTAATGGAACTGCGAACAAGCCAAAAGGGGAGGTGACAATGAGGATTCTTCTTCAAAATTTACCAACGGAAATTATATTATGTGTCGTGGATGTCGAATCACCTTATAATGCTCTAATTGGAAGGCCATGGTTACATAGTATCTTGGGCGTAGCTTCGACTTTTCACCAGTGCATACAATTTCCTTTACCTCAAGTTATTGGCATAATAAGAGGAGATACATTTGAAAGTAGAAGTTCTCAAGAAATCGATATTGATAAGTGCGAAGAAAGATAAGGTAAACTAAGAAATTGGAAAAATCTTGTTGCAGAGAGTCAAAGAGCTGAGAGATTAATGGTGGACGAAGTGTATAAAGTTGGAAAAACATATAAGAAGAATACTGAGGCTGAACCTTCTGCGAATATTACTAAGCGAGCCAGAGATATCACTTCTACAGAAAGAGGAGGAATACAGAAGCAGAAGTCATGTTCTCGAGATAAAAGTGAAAGGTGCGATGGCTCTCACGCAAAGGAGATTGAAGATGCTATGCAAAATAATGTTCTGGAAAGTATCTGCGATATTAAGGAAATACAAAAAGAGAAAGGGACAAATGCGTAGTATGGAGAATATACATGTCTTTGCTTCATCAGAAAGAAATTAATAATAAATGTTTGTACTAGAGTTGTATAAACTCTAATATTGAGAATGAAATGACAAATTCTAATTTCAACTATAATAAGACCTTAATGAAAGGTACCCGAAATGAAAATTTTAATTAGATAGACTAGGAATCCGAATGTGGCGTGCAACCTAGTTCGCATACATGCAAGAGGCAAAAAAGTAAGACATATCGCACGTTATAATCGGAGACAACCTAGTTCGCATACATGCATGACTCAAGGGACATCTACACCGACCCTGGAACTTGATTCATGGAGATTTGGGGTGAGAAAAAACGAAAAAGCCCATCCAGGAGAGGTGCCTTAAATTTTCAGTCTAAGTTCATAATATTAGATTGGAATACCAAGATGAGAAAGTTTCTCCTAAGGAGTGCAGAAACTCGATCAGGGCGACGAGATACACGGTTGAGTCAAGAGTGCGGGGGGCATTGGAGCCTACCTTACCATTCTTGAAAAGTCCTGACTATGATGCACTCGGTCCGAAGATACCCTACTTAGGGTGCGGTCTCGTAACCATAAACCCAATCGGTGGAGGGATAAGAGATCACAAATCAATCAACTGGTTGTTGTATTACCGGATGGGAGGAGCCAACCTTAACCCGGTAGAGGTAAGCTTCCTTGAAGGGGCAACCAGGGGAAAGATAAGGACGACACCCTCTATTAGGGAGATGAATTATGTCAAAAGACGTAAATGTTATGAGGCTTTTTACTCACGGGAGTATTAAGACTTGTAATATTTATGAAATAAAAGCCCTGAGAGGTAATAGTACAAGAAAAAGATAAGACAAGATCAATGGGTCGATACATTATAGTGTAAAGACACGCTGCGATCTCGTCGCACAAAAATAAAAGACAAATTAAGGCAAGATAAGACCTTTACACGACATCTCCTAGATGTTGGTAGAACTTTTCTTATACAAGCCAATCTTCCTGATTCTTTTTGGGTCGACTCTTTTCTCACAACAAATTATACTATAAACAGATTACCTACAAAGAGTATTCACTATTTTTATCCATTTGAGAAGTTATTTGGTAAGACTCCCAACTATTCTTACCAAATAACGAGTGTGATTTTCCATTTAGCTATAAGAAGTTGCCGTTGAGTTTGTCCCTTGATTCTTGACGTAAATAAGAGATTTAGGAAGAAAGATATATCAGTGATTTTCCTTGATTACATCTTCTTTGACGGGAAACACTTCATATGTTGTGCACTATTTAGAGTTGGCAATCTATTTTATATTAATATCGTGTTTTTTTTAGTTTCTCCTATATCAGATCTTGATACAACTATATAAGTTGGAGGTTGGAAAAGCAGTTGAGTAGACCGCTTGATTTTTAACGCAAGTATGTGACTTCTAAAGAAAAATATATATGTACATTTCCTTTATTACGTCTTCTTTGACGGGAAACACTTCATATATTGTGCACTATTTAGAGTTGGCAATCTTTTTTATATTAATATCGTGTTTTTTTAGTTTCTCCAATATCAGATCTTGATACAACTATATAAGTTGGATCTTGGAAAAGAAGTTGAGTTGGCCCCTTGATTTTTAACGCGAGTATATGACTTCTAAAGAAAAATATGTGCATTTCCATGATTACATTTTCTTTGACGGGACGCACTTCATATATATGCTTTGCATTATTCATAGTTGGCAATCTAATTTATATTAATTTCATGATTCTTTTTAGTGTTCTAATATCAGATATCGATACACATATAATGAGTGTGATTTTCCATTTAGTTATAAGAAGTTATAGTTGAGTTTGTCCCTTGATTCTTAACGTAAATAAGAGATTTTCGAACAAAGATATATCAGTGATTTTCTTTGATTACATCTTCTTTGACGGGAAACACTTCATATGTTTTGCATTATTTAGAGTTGGCAATATTTTTAATATTAATATCGTGTTTTTTTTAGTTTCTCCAATATCAGATCTTGATACAACTATATAAGTTGGAGGTTGGAAAAGCAGTTAGTAGGCCGCTTGATTTTTAACGCAAGTACGAGACTTCTAAAGAAAAATATATATGTGCATTTCCATGATTACATTTTCTTTGACGGGATGTACTTCGTATGCTTTGCATTATTTAGAGTCGGCAATATATTTTATATTAATATCATGATTCTTTTTAGTGTTCTAATATCAGATACTGATACATATATAATAAGTGTGATTTTCCATTTAGCTATAAGAAGTTTCAGTTGAGTTTGTCCTTTGATTCTTATCTTAAAAAAGAGATTTTTGAAGAAAGATATATAAGTGATTTTCCTTGATTACATCTTCTTTGATGGAACTATATAAAGTTGGCAATCTGCTTTATATTAATATCATGTTTTTTTTTTTTTAGTATCTCCGGTATCAAATCTTGATACAACTATATAGCAAGTATGATTTTTCATTTAACTACCAATAGTACTAAGATTGACAATGAAATGAAGTACTTGCTGATTTCAAAGGTTGGTACAATCTTTCAAAAATATTTTCTTTAAGAGGATTTCTTAATTTCCAACACTTTAAACAATGTGTAATTGGTGAATAATTTGGTTTCGACTGTTACTAAATATTAATTGGTGTGTTCATTATACACTATAGTTGTTAATTGATATCCTTTTTTGGAAAATCTAATTATGAGTTAGTAATTATAGCTTAAACTATTGTACTTTTGAGATTACTTAGATTTATTTATTTCAGTTTATTTGTACAATTGATTACTACTTTATTATATTGAATGAAATTAGTTTCAAAACCATTTGAGATCTTTAGAGTATAATAATATTATACATTTGATTATTATAAATTTTGAATTGTTACTAGTCAATCAATTGGATAATAGTTATATTGTAACTTATTAGAACTGACAGATGCGGGGCGAAGCCCCGCCTCAGTGGACACTAACCAACGGTGTAAGAAATTCCACAGTCCTGGTGCGTAGCTCGGGTTTCAAACTATTTCTAATTTAAACAATGGAAATGAAAAAGTTGGAGATACATTATGGCAAAGTCTGTAAATTTTGCATCGGTTCTGGGCCCTGGCCCTTTTGTTGTTGTTTGTGTGTCAAGTAAACCTAGATTGATTGGGGGCCAAACATTTTAATCGGGGGCCTTGACATTTTATTTACACCCCAAAATTTTCAGGGGCGTATTAAACCGATTATGAAAATATTATTTTACCCTTCGCTAAAAATAAATCTTAAAAAACTATTAACCCTTAATCTTAAGCCCCAATTCATTTCTAGTTCTAAACAAAAAGATCACCCTCCCCTCTCACCCTCTCGACTCTTCCTTCTCCTCCATTAACGACTCAAAAAAAAAAAATCACCCGAAAAAATTTCGATTATAAAGAAAAGGGTCACACTGACATTTAAACCCTAACGATTTTTCATATGCATGTAGAGAACATAAAAAATCGTTAGGGTATATGATGATCAAGATAACGACCATATTTCTGGTTTTCATTTTGTTTACCCTAAATTAGAGTCGTTAACAAATAGCCTCTCTGTCCCAAAAATTTTCAGAGTCGTCTTGGTATAGATAAACAAAATAACGACTCTTTGTGGCCCAAGCTAAGAGTCGTCAGGGTATATCATATTACCCTGACGATTTTTCATAACTTGGAAAAGTTGCAGGTTTGAGTCGTCAGGGTATATCATATTACCCGACGATTTTTCATAACCTCGGAAAAGTTGCGGAGTTTGAGTCGTCATTTTTGGTGTCAATACATTGATCGACTTTATAGAGTCGTTGGGGTATACATCCTCGACATTGACGACTCTTTCTCTCGTGTTTGTGACATATATCCAATCCATGGGAGAATTTAAGATAATCTTACCATCAACACAATCATCTTTGTTACTTGAACCTTCTCCAACATCATTTCCCCTACTTGAATTACTCATTTCTAAAAACCCCAAGTTTTCCTCTAAAACCTCTTCTTCTTCTTCTCACTCACAAAAAAAAAAAAAAAAAAAAAAAAAAATCTGATTTTAATCTAACCACAATAACCAAATTATTAAGTTTTAATACTAATCATTTAAAAGTAATTTAGGTATTTAGAAAAAAAATTACTAAGGGGTGACCCAAATTAGGTTTGGGTGACCTTTTTTGTCCTCTAGTGGGAGGCCCCAATTAAAATGTTTGCCCCCAATCAAATTTGGCAAGTAAAAGGTGGGAGGGATATCAATTATCAAATAACAATGGGGATTCTCCCGAGGAAGCACCATATGTAGACCCGGTACCAGAAACATTATTACCGGACCTTGGGGAGATTCCTTGGCATAACTTATACCGTCAAAGGACATGCAAGGGAAAAAGATGTTGCATGTGGCCAAAAACTTGTACAAACTAGAAAGTATCGGTGGGAACAGACATTCTTGAATATTCTAAGAGCAACTGCAGTGGGGAGACTATAACCAAAGACTAAAAATCAAAAAAAGTTGAAAAAATGGGTTTAGTCCGTGGTGCGACGCTACGGTGGGAAAACCAAATTTGATGAAGTTGCGCCCCACTTTTTTTTTTTTGTTTTTGTTGCGCCCCATTGTTTTTTTTTTTTCTTAAATTCGGGCGCCCGATCATCAGGCGCAATTTAAAGTTGCGCCCCAATCAGGCGAACTTTAAAGTTGCTCCCCAATTTTCTTTTTTTATTTCGGGCGTAACTTTAATCTGCGCCCCACCAGGCGCAACCTTTAAACTTCTCCCGACCAAAGACCAAACCAAAGACCAAATATAGTTTGGTTTTTGGTTTTAGTCTGGTATATGATCTTTACTCCTCTTCGTAGCACTTGGTTTTTCGACCAAATTTTTAGTTATACTCCTCGACTATGGATGCTCTAAGACCCTATTTTGCTAACCTTCTCTACGGAAAAAATTTTGAACTCGCAATGCGAGTTCAAAACGAATCCAGCATCACAAATCGTTGGATGTTGTAGATATGACATCACGGTCGTTGGATGTTGCGTATATAATATAAGTTCATAACCGTGGTTAAGTCATGATGTCATATCTCAACATCCAATGGCCTCGTGGATGTCGCTGGACGTTTTTTGAACTCCGCACCGCGAGTTCAAAACTTTTTCCCTTCTCTACTAGCTCTGATCTATCTTATATACTATTATAAAGAAAAGAGTAGGTGAAGCCTTTTCACATGACAATAATACCCCCATTAACTAAGCTTTTAGTTAATATTTGTATATTTACAAGAATGTCATTATTTTAAAAATAGATCAAAAAAATTAAAACTTAGATATCTTTAAAAATACAAATCAGATTTTTGCAAAATGAATATATTTGGAAAGCTCTTTAAATAATCTACGTAATGAGTACAAACAAGGATATTAAATTTTTATTTTAAGACTTTTTTTCCCATTATTATCAAATTTGGTGTTGTTAAAAGAATCCAATAGAAGCATGTGCAGATGTGCTACTAGTTTTTAAATAAAGGGAAGCTTGAATTATTTAATGTAATAATTTCACAAAGGAGGTGAAACTACAACCCAGAAACTAACATCAACATCCGATACCCCCAAACAATACCCGCGAAAACAACAGTAGCAAGACACTCCAAATTAATAACAACACCACACCAGTACTTGACAGAGACACTCTAAGATTCATTACATAGAAAATTCAATAACCTATGATATATAGTTAAGCCACGAGTACCCGTGAAATACACAATACTTGGTTAATTGATGATCGATGGTTCCCCTCCCTCGCAGACAATAACCACAACTGGGGATGCCTCGCTCGTTTGGCCAGTTGCCGCAACTGGATTTCCCTCGCTCGTTTGGCCAGTTGCCGCAACTGTGTCCGCCTTGCTCGTCTGCCCAGTTGCTGCAAATGCTGCCGGGTCTCTAGTTGGACAAGTAACCACAACTTGAATATTACAAGTATTGTTCTTCAGATATCCCTTAGAGCTGTCATGGAGTTCGGTAAGAGGCATGAACTTCGGCCAACCCCATCCGTTATCTCCTTTTGGTATTTGGTGTTTTGCTTCTGCAAAAACCAAAAGATTACTAAGGTTACAATAGTCTAAATAACTGACCACAGGTACGTACGTACAATACATATATCCCAAATGATACATACCATTTGTTTTGTTGTTTTTGATATCAGTTTGACTCGTAACGGTTAAACTGAACTCCACAAACACCGATTTGGTCTTGTCAACACGGTTGAGGTAAAGTGATAAGTGATTGATTGTGTTAATGTCTCCCTTCGGGTTTATTTGCAATTTCCTACAAGTGAAAACCGTGATATTCAATCAAAAGCAGAAATAAAAATTAGGATTCATGCCAAGTAATAAGTAAATATACGTAGTTTAGATGAGTTACCATTTCCAGTCACCCACAGAGAAAACATCAGAATAATGAATTTTGTCTAGCTTTGAGAAGTCGTTAATCTTCCATTTGAATTTGGCAGTTGTATGGAACTAAGTGGTTGTATTTGAGATGGCATTTTTCAGTAAAGATTGATGAAATTAATCGATAGAAATGTTTTGGATGAACGAATAGAGAAGCACAGGGATGACGGTATTTATAAGATTTCTGTAGTTTGGATGCCAACATAGCACGAGGCATGGGTAGATAAGGCGGTGAATTGAGTTTGAGTCGACATGAAGCATATGAGAAAACAGTTAGAATTTTCGTTTGATAGAATATAGTATGTGTGTTATGACGGCTGACGCGGTTGTGCATTGTTCACATGGGAAAGTTTGATTCATTAGTTGATATCTGCCGATTAATTGATTAAAGACAGCATTTATAATTAGTTGTGTTGTTTATGCGCGCATAAACTAAATTATTTAGCCAGCTTGTGCTGGCTGCATGTTATTGATGCATTAATTTTATTCACAGTAGGTTTGATTTGTACACGTTACCTGGTCTTCTCCGAAGGCCACATCGGACCCAAGCCTATGATCCCCGTCCAGTTGACTTTAAATCTGTCCTAGATCAACTCAAGGTTCAAGCTTTCTTGTGGAGAAGAAATACCGAAGAGCTCAAGGGCACTAATTTAGACTTTGTAATGGCCAATTGGGATAAATTTTTTGTAATTTAGTTTACTTTTTTCAATACCATTTTTACTTTTGCCGATCAAAAAAAACAAAAAAAATTGCATTCAGCCAATTATTGAGTAGTTTACCACGATTCGAACATCACGAAGCTAAGTTTCTAGAAACCTTATTTTTAAGGTCAAAGGACATCGAGTAAACATAATATTAGACGTATGTCATGCATGACACTTCACGACTTCACCTATCTCAACAAGCATCACATCAGAATAAAAAATGAAATGGAATAGATAAGATACATTAAGTATTATTCCGGAGATTAAGATGTGTCGTGTTAGAAGGCGTGTTGTGTTGTGTTGTGCCAAAAAAAAAAAAAAAAAAACGTGTTTTCGTATTGTGCTATGTCGGGCATGTTTATTTTATGTTTTACAAATATTTAGGGATTATATGTGTTGTCATCAAAATAAGTCAACATAACGGTGACAAAATGCCAATAATTGGTTAAAATAACCTTGCATTTTTAGGGGCGACCCCGAAAGAATTAGGGGCGACACTAAAAGACAAAAAAGGTCACCCAAACGTAAATCTAAGCTATCCCTTATCTTCGATTTTTCGAAATGGCCAATATGCCCTTACATAATCGGTAGCCAACACCATAATCGGTGAGGTAAACATACAATCGGTGAGGTTAAAATGACACTATACCTACTGATTGTTGTGTAGATATACTTGACTAATAATCCCTTTTATAATCCTGTAGGTTATCCAACTTGTAATACTACCGATTATAAGGAGCCCCGTATTCAACCTTGGCCAAATTCCATAGGTTTTGAGGGGTGCAGGGCCAACCATAACCACTTGGCTTGAGCTGTGGATGTAGCCATAATCGGACGCCTAATAGGTTACATATACTACCGATTATAAGTTGCCCCAAAATGAGTTTTTCTAAAATCCTTCACGTAATGAGTTTTGAAATCTACCATAATCGGTAGGGTATATTATTATATAACCACCGATTATAACGAGACCTGTCCAACCCTTGCCATATTCCATAGGTTTTGAGTGTGCACAACCACCATAGCCACTTGGTTTCGCATTTTGGATGCGGCGTTAATCTAGAGTTAAATATATTACCAAACCATCCGATTATGGGTCGCCCAAAATGAGTTTTTCTAAAATCCTTCATGTGATGAATTTTGAAATATACCATAATCGGTAGTCTATCCAACTCAACAACCTACCGATTATAAGGAGCCCCCTGATCGAACCCTTGCCAAATTCCATTGGTTCCGAGGGTACAGGCCCATGCATAACCATGTGGTTCGTGATTTGGATGTAGCCATAATCGTAAGCCAAATAGGTTCCACAACCTACCGATTATAGGTTGCCCCAAATTTAGTTTTTCAAAATCCTTCATTTGATGAATTTTGAAATCTACTATAATCTAGTCTACTCAACTTAATAACCTACCGATTGTAAGGAGCCCCGAATCGAGCCCTTGCCAAATTCCATAGGTTTTGAGTGTACAAAGCCAGGCATGACCATGTGGTTCGTGATTTGGATGTAGCCATAATCGTACGGAATATAGGTTCCAAAACCTACCGATTATAGGTTGCCCCTAAATGAGTTTTTTCTAAAATCCTTATTTGCGAAATGTTTAATTTGCAATCTGACATAATCGGTAGATGATAAAACTTATACCCTACCGATTATAAGTGGTCAGGGATTCAACCTTTAACAAAAACTATAATATTCGTAGCCAAAACAATAATCGGTAGTTTCACTCAATAATCGGAAGCAAACTCAGAATCGGTAGGGTGGGGTCTATATATTAGTGTTTGGAAAAAAAATTGACTCATCGCGAGGTAACTCCCGATTGAGTGAGAGAAGAAGAAGAAAAAGAAGAAGAAGTGGGTATATGTTGCCAACTTCCGATTTTTGCCAACTTCCATAAACATGGATGGGTACTAAGAAGGCGTGAAGTTGTTGAAGTTCAAGGTTCACTACCGTTTAGAGATGACGATTTGGGGTATATGTTGAATGATCCAAACTTTGATGGAGATGAAACCCTAGACGACGCTTTCATGGAAGAAAATGGAGAATCACCCGAGATCGGTTAACGATTCATCAAACATACTCTGGTATGTTGTTAACAAACTCTAATACCATGTTATCCATGTTACGTGCGTTTGTGTGTGTTTTCGAACGTGAAAATTTGATTTACGCATGCATTGAATGACATGAACGACATATATTCGGTAGTTAATTTAGTAACATATCTACCGATTATCAATAATCGGGTATATTTTTATGTATTAATCTGCCGAATATGAAAAAATCCCAAATTGAAAGCTTCAATTTCTCACAATCGGAATTTTTATACATGAATAAACGTCCGATTATTGATATATAATAATCGCCAGTTTATGAATTTATATTCCCTCCGATTATTGAAGCTTTTTACAGGAAGAATTGTTCATTTACGTATGTCGTTAATCGGTAGAATATATTCATACATGACTACCGATTTATCATAATCGGTTACGTTGTATAATATTAAATCACCGATTGTATTACAATCGGTTACTTATTATCTAAACTTCCATCCGATTGCTAATGCATAACTTGTTGTTGTTGTGCGTAGGCTGTTAGTAAGCAGTTGATGACGATTATTATTTGAGGCCCGATACTTTCCTACACTATGCAAACGATTTGGTATGGTCATGAATTATCTTTTTCTTTTTCCAATCATGTATGTTAGATGGTTAAAGATATTTATTATTTTTGTTTTGTAATATGCCCATTTAGATATTTGGAAGTAAGAAGGAGGCCAAGGAATGGCTTATGAACAAGGCAAAAGAGAAGATGTGTGTGGTAGTTCGGAACAGTTGCGTTAGAAGATTCGGTTTGAAATGGTATGTGAGCGAGGTGGGGAGAAGAAGAGTCACGAGGGAAAGAATAATAAGTATGTAAGAAAGACGGAGAGAAAGAAATACCGAACTCATACAAAGAAGATTGGATGCCCATTTAAGATTGTCTTCTATAAGCCCGATGGTAGGGAAAGTAAAAATTGGAAAATGTCTAAAGTTGCTAATGGTTGTCACAACCACGATGATCCGGACACTCTTATTGGACATGTAATGGTTGCGGGTTAAAACCACAAGAAATGGAGACGGTGAGGTCTATGCGTATCCAAAAGGCGAGTGCGATCTTAAGTAAAATAAAAGGCGGACGACCCCGACAACTTGTCTTCTTTATCTACAATTAAGTCGGCCCTAGCTACGATCAAAAGGACGGAATGGGATGGTAGAACGGTCATGCAACAATCGCGGTGGTTAGCCGAGTTACACGACTACACGTTGAGAACGGAAGAAAAGGATGGTAAAGTGGTACGTATTTTCTTGGCACATCCCGAAATGATAAAATTGGCTCAAGTTTTTCATCAAATTGTGTTGATAGATGCCACTTACAAGACAAACAAATATAACATGTCGTTGTTGAACATTGCTTGTCACACTTCTGACAAAAACACGTTTACGATTGCATGGGGTTTAATGGATCATGAGAACAACGTGAGTTTCATTTGGATGCTGGAGACGGAGGTCCATTTACAATGGGGATGATTTTCCAAGGGTTATTGTAACGGATAACGATCAAGCCTTAATGCATGCAATAGCGTAGTGTTTCCTGGGCCCGAAACTTGCAGTGTATCGTGGCACATTCAATGCAACCTCGGACACAATTGCCATCGCCATTTCCAAGCTAAAAAACCAAGGAAGGGTACCAAGAGGTCGAAGGAAGAGGATGAGCGCATTAGTAAATTAACCGCGGAAGAACGAGAGGAAGAGAAGAGGTTATTTGATGAAAAATGGAAGGAGGATGGGATAATTTGGAGAGCGTTCATGAAAGCATGGGACAAGATCGTTTGGTCAATGGCAAAGGAAATTTACGAAAAGGAACTTGAAAAATTTGAGGAAGAATATTACAAGGACTACCCAAAACCGTTGAGTATTGTAAAACACAATGGTTACCCGATTAAGGAGAGGTTTGTGTATGCATGGACATATGAATATCATAACTTCAAGAATGAGGCGACAAGCATTGCGGAGGGGTCTCATAGCCGATTAAATAAAATACTTCTAGGTAGTCAAAATGGAGTTGTGTCGATCCAAGAAGCAATCCATGAATTCACCAATCGTGATCTCATAAAGATTAAGGATTCTATGCAATTTAGTGTACATAATTCCTACGGAACACGAAGGGAAAGATTGCTTTTAAAGCGGCATTGTTCATAAAGTTTCAAGGTGGGCAATAAATCACATGATGGAACAATTGAGTTGTATAAAGCTTACGATGACGAGAATACGGTTTGTGTTTGCAAGGATATGATAGGTATTGGTCTCCCATGTCGTCATAAAATGGGTAGGTACGTCGATGTGATTGACATCAATGATATTCATCCATTTTGGGAAGCAATTAAATTTCACTCCAAGCACCCCCGAACTCAATGGTCCGTCGTTCATGGAGTCGGAATTGTGTGCAAGAATAGCCGAGTGTTATGCTACAACAAATGGCGCCAAAAAGCAAATATTGATGCATGATTTGGAGCAAGCTCTTCACCCTCATTTAAGGAGGTTGATGAACCTATTAAGCAAAAGGGGGCGGGTAGGCCAAACACCGAAGTGTCGAGGACCATTGAAAGAAAAGAATTAAAGGATCATTTGTCTAATAAAAGAATATTGTGTCGGCATGAGCGTTCGGAAGCCGAATTTGAAGATGAGCCACAACCCAAGAAAATAGGTCGTCCAAGAAAAGATCAAAATGGATGTCCAAAGGTCTCTAAGAAGCCTTCTCAAGTAAGTCAAGTCGATGAGGTGGAACAAGTTGTGTTAGTGGAGACCCAAACTAGCTCACGTAGTTATTGATCAAATGAGCGACTACCACAAACACATTCAACGGAAATGGTGACTATAAGAGAGAAGTATGGTACTCTTCGTTGTCTAGGGATTTTCATGGAAGACCAACACGATCAAGGTATACGATTATAGAAGAGTATATGAAACAACTCCCTCCACTCATTGTTCCATTTGTTTTGTCCACCGACGAGGTTGATGGGGATGGCAATTGTGGGTTTCACGTCGCCTCGGAACAAATTGGTTACTTTGGAGCGGTGAACCAAGATGTCACCCAATGGAAAAATTTAAGAACTAAGATGGGGGTACAACTAATAAAGGACAAGGATTTCTATATGGAGATGATGAAGGAAGGACATAGGCACGACAAAGAACTAGAGTTCAAAGACTTTGTTGCGCGTGTAAAGTGCGAAAGGATTGAAGACAATCGGATCCAAGTATTGGATGACAATGCCTAAATGTGGATATCTCTTAGCGGACGCTTTAATTGTGTGGTACATTTCTTTGTTCCTCCTAGGTATGGACATTCTTATACGTTTACACCTACAAGGACGGTTTTGCGATGATCGGTTAAAGATAGAGGAATTGTTATGGCATTTGTGAATGAGATGCATTTTATCGGTTTAAGAGTAACGAGGGATTTCCCATTACCTCCGTTGGTGGTTGAACGATTACTTCCCAACGAATCATTGTAACGATTGGTTGAAACAATATGAGACCAACATGTTGGATTGGGATCGCGTCATGAAGGTGGATTTCCTAAGGCCCTCTTGGAATTGGTTTCCTCGGATGATGAAGATCAATGATTGTTATGTTTGGAAGATGTATTTTGGAGAGCCCTATTTGTACATGTTTTTTGGAATTTTGTGGAAAATATTGTGAAGTCTAAAGCTATAATCGGTAGTTATATTTTTAATATATCAACCGATTATACAAGCTTTTGTAAACAGAGACTCAATCAATATTATAATCGGTGATTAATCGTTTGAACTTATCTTCCGATTAAAAGGCGATAAAACAAATGTAAATTTTTTCCTGAAATCGGTAGATTACATATTATATAAACATCCGATTGTCACCAAACTCTGACAAAAAATAAACTGTAAATTTTTCCCAGAATCGGTAGACAACATATTGAATAAACTTCCGATTGTCACCATAGTCTGACAAAAAGTTTGAAAATCTTCCTGATCGGTAGACAACATACCGCATAAACTTCGATTGACACCAAAGTCGACAAAATAGGTGAAAATCTTCCTGAATCGGTAAACAATATAAAATATTAACTTCCGATTATAACCATCAATCAATATTTATCTTGTTACGACGGACTTGAAATTCATAACTTCCATCATAAGTGAATTCTTCACCTTTTCCACTAAGTCTTGTCTTTTTGCAGTGTCTCCTACATAAACAAACATAAAATAATGTCAACTTCGTTTTAGTAAGAAAGATTAAACACCCGGCGTTATTTAAAAAGAATAACCGAGCGTTATACTTACAAATTGTTGGATCGACAAACTTAAGTGGCTAGTGTTAAACATCCTCTTTTGTATCGTTATGTAATCATTTACCCCTTTTGGACAAGTCGGAAACGATCATGAACTTGTTGGAGTGATCTTTGCTTTGGATTTCCTTACTCTCGCACAAATTGGCTATATACCCTCGCCCAAAAGACTTGGTGTTAACCTTCCTTGTTATGACGTCTTCACGTCTTGTTTCACGATACCAAGTTTTCACAATGACCAAATCTTCATCTGCGTCAAACGTTGCCATGCTTGTAAGTTGAGATATAGAATGAATTTGGGGTAGTATACGATGGAAAATCTATTTGTAGAATACACGATGCTATATATGTGTTGTTTGGTGCATAAATAAGAAGAGTTTACCCTCCTTATATAGATGAGAGTCCCAACGTCTCTTTTTTTGAAAATATGGCCGTTGATGCTTACTTTTACAAGACCATCTTTGAAATTGCGTACAATTATTACACACAATCGGTAGTAAATGTTTGAACAAATCATCCGATTATCTCGTAATCTAAATATGTATTGTTATATACTTGATTAAAGGATGTTTTGTCATGACGAGTTCCCAGTTTCATTAGAGTAGTATAATCGGAGGTTTATAAATATGTATTATCAACCGATTGTGTTTGGTTTATCGATACATTTAGTTTCTTTTGAACGAAACTAGTCGCTTGGAGTATAATCGGTAGTTAGATCAACAATTAAAACTTCCGATTTTCATAAATATTTTGAAATTCATAACAATATCACCTACACATCATCATAATTTTACATTGAACTCCCGCAATTCTATTACAAGGTATTGCGATTAGACATGACGTGACGTGTTAGACGAGTCCTAAACGGATTAAATCTTTCCATCGCCCTAAGGATTCTAAAATGAGCTTCATAACTGGAAGCTTGATCTTTCCATCTCCGCTATTCCCCGAGAGATCGTTCTATAACCTCATCATTGGTTTCACCTCAATCGATATTGATTCACAAGATAAGTTAAATGGACGAATTCTTCGACGTGCTCCTTTATTGAACCAACTCGGCGAGAAAAGATCGGTAGGAGTGACGCTTGTTGGGTTACGGTGTCAGCGCAGGGGAATTTTTCGTGAATGTTCCCAAATAACTCATACTCATTATGCCTCCTTGCCTACGTTCTTCTCCTCGTCTAGGATAGAATTGAACATAGCGCCTACATAAAGATAAATCTTCTTCGATCGTGAACTCCGTAGATTAATGAAATGGTTGGACCATTATGTTGAAGATGATGTTGGAGAGTAATGAAAGGTATTTATGTTCCATATAGGGTAAAAGGATACAATCCTTATATAGAGTTTAGCGTTCAACGGCTTTATTTTTGTTGGGGCATCTCGTATAATCGGTAGTCAAATGAAGTATTATTACTTCCGATTATACTGATTTACTTTAATTTTGTTTTTGCGAAATGTCATTTTTTTTGAATTTGGGAACTAGAATAATCGGTAGCTAATAACCTCACAGGTTATACAGATTATCTAAATTTTGTTTTTGCGAAATGTCATTTTTTCGAATTTGGGAACTAGAATAATCGGTAGCTAATAACCTACCGATTATACAGATTCACCCCAAATTTTGTTTTTGCGAAATGTCATTTTTTTCAATTTGGGAACTAGAATAATCGGTAGCTAATAACCTCCGATTGTACGGTTCCCCAAATTTTGTTTTTCTGAGAAATGTCATTTTTTTCGAATTTGGGCACTAGAATAATCGGTAGTTAATAAGACTTTCGATTATACAGCTGTTTAAATTTCTTTCTTGGCGAAATCACCAATTTTGGGAATTTAGGATCTACTATAATCGGTAGTCTCGTGAGGTTATTTTCCTTCCGATTGTTATAGAAGCCGATACGAGTTTGGCACAAAATCGATAATAATCGGTAGTATAACATAGTTACTAAGCTTAGATTGAGTTATTATAATCGGGAACAAAATAGCTTCCGATTGTGTAAGGGCATTAACGTATTCTCCGCGTTTTTGGACATCCCTTAACGGTGTATATGGGTTGGGAATAAAAAAGTCGCCCCTAATTCTTTCGGGGTCGCCCCTAAAAGTGCGAGGTAAAATAAAGGCTCTTTTGTGAAATGTACACAATATGTGATGTATTGTATCATGTTGTGTAGCATTTTATAGTATTATGACGTGCTTTCTTAACGTGTTATGTCGTACCACATGCTTATCAATGCCGCGTGATGTGCTGGGCTACGGTGCCGAATAATCTATCCCAGTCCGTCCAATAAAACTAACATGTTGGGCCATACTGGACTAAGTCACGTGTTGGGATGGGCTCTGCTCAAATTTTAGCGTGCATGGATGGGAGGTGCTCGTGCTGGCATGGCTATATTTACACCTCCACTTAGGTGTACCACTTGATGGATCCCCAGCAGCCTGGTCGCATCTCCCAAATGTCAAAATGTGGCATGTTAGCCTAGCGCATCACCATATTATGTCCCTGAACTCCCCACAACACATTCGTCCTCGCTAAAGTCTCCTTCCGGATACAACTACAATATTTATTTTTTCTTTTAACCATAATTTTGATTTGGTGTGCGTAGGGTTTCGCCCGCCCCATGGAAATGCATTTTGATTTGGTCTGGCAGGGTTTTGAGTCGCCGCGTCTCGACGCATTGAATAGGTGGAGAAAAGATAGAAAATATGTGTAGATTTTATCTATTTTTTTCCTTTTAGTTTTGCAAAAAGTGTGAAATATGTGTGGTTTCTTTCTTCTCATTTATGTATTAATTTGGAAAAATGAGTCATATCGTGTATTCGATTCTCAAATTGAATTTGGACTTATAAAATTCCAAACAATGGTAGGTTAAGTTTTCCTTTTGATTTTGTAATTTCTAAACCAAACATGAATTGCCAAGTATCCTCACCAAAACTTTCGTTTCCTGGAAACCATAAAAAGTGTTGAAGGGTGAATTGGGTGTTTAGGTCCTACCCGTCCTAGCCACACCAAATGACCTCACAATACCAAGAATGGTAGGAGAGAGAGTTACCTTTCCATTGTACCTTGTCCTTTCTTTTATAGGTTTTCCTAAAAGCCCCTCTTTTTACTACATCATGACACATGTCATAACCTCTCTTATTTACTCTTAATGCCATTTACTTAACATAACCCCCTTCTTCTTCATTAATCCCTTCTTCGTCCGCTCTTTCTCATGGGTATTTTCCATTTGGTCTTGGGTTTAGTCCCCAAGGCCCATTCCTTATCCCAAGTTTATCTCTGTCCTTAGGGGCACTCCAAACCCGTTAAGGGATATTTTTTCATGTATCAACATTAATCCCCTGACTATTGGATCAACTATCAAATGGTCCAATAGTCAAAGAATCTCTTTCTGGTGCCTCCATTCATGATCTGTTGACATGATGGGTCTCTTCCTTTTGTTGAGTCTATGATAGTGGGCGACGTTTTAACTTCCCATCGTGCAAAATCTTTTTTCTTTTCTTTTTCAGTTTCTGACGGTTACTATCCCCCATGCATAACTGCAACGTTCAATTCTTAGAGCTCTATATATATAGAGATGTCAATTCATTTTCCCCTTAATATTTCTCCTTCTTCCTTTCTTTTAGATGCACCCATACACTCGCCATTTATAGTAGCTCCTCTATTAGATCTTTGTCTGAAGAGAGTAGTGAGTCCGAACAGCCTAGGAATGAGGGCTCTAGAGAGACTGAGTACTCCGATCAGGATGAGATCATCTTACCCGCCCCAGTAGATGGTAGGTCATATACAATCGCTTGAGTTCATGGGTGGGCCTGCTTTAAAGCGCGTGCTGAGGTTAAGAGAACTCCGCGGAGGTAAGCGCTCTTTCCCTCTAGAAGATATCCTGGTGTTGATTGTGGTTTTTAACTTAGGGGTAAAGTCGTAAAACCCTAGTCAGACAGTGATGTCACATAACTTGAGTAATAATGTCTAAACCAAGCACATTTATTGAACCCTTTAATTTGTCTACGACAAAATAACCAGGGTACCTTTTTTTTAATGTTAATTAGGGTTTCGACAAGCCAAAACCCTAATTTTCACACCGCACATGCCAATGGCTCATCATGCTAGACACATCCTACCGCGCCAAGGCATGCCAACCATGCTATCCGCACCCATGTGCCAATGGCAAACCATGCTATCCACACCTACCGAGCCAAGGCATGCCAACCATGCTAGCCACAACACCGTGCCAATGGCAAACCAAGCCACCACACCTTCTCGCGAAGGCATGCCAACCATGCTAGCCGCACCCCGTGCCATTGGAAAACCATGCCAAAATCTTATCGCTGCATGCCAACCATGCTTCCCATTGCCAACACAAACGCTGGTTGCCAAAACAAAGGCTCGCAACAATCTACGACCATCTTTCCATCTAAGATGCAAATCTTAGTCACACTATTCTGGGACAACGCATGGTAACCATTAACAAAACCCTAGCTTGGTCACCATGGTCCTAGCTTGGTCACGCCAAACCCTTGGCCCCACCATGCCAAGCCAAACGCACCTTGCCTTGGCACTAGCCATGCTAGCCGCACCATGTGCCAAGCGGCATGCCAAACCATTGGCCCCACCTCGCCAAGCCAAATGCACCTTGCCTTGGCCCTAGCCATGCTAGCCTCCCCATGTGCCAACGGTATACCAAACCTCGGCACCCATTATACCATGCGTGTTCCATATGCGTCGGTTACTAAAACGAAGGCGTGCTACAATCAACGGTCCCCCTTCAATCCTGGATCAAATCCTAGAGCGACCAAGGTTACCGGACAACGCATGGTAACCTTTGGCTCGAAATCCTAAGTTTGGCCACGCCCAAACCGCACCAAGGCATGCCATGCCCACGGCATGCCAACCTTGCCGCGCCACCATGCTGGCCTTCCCTATGCGGATACTAAAACGAATGCGTGCGACAATCAACGGTCCCCCTTAAATCCCAAGATCAAATACTAGCCATCCAAGGTTACCAGACAACGCATGGTAACCTTTGACCCGAAATCCTAACTTTGGCCACGCCCAAACCGCGCCAAGGCATGCCATGCCCACGGCATGCCAACCAAGCCACGCCACCATGTTGGCCTTCCCTATGCGGCTACTAAAATGAAGGCGTGCGACAATCAACGGTCCCCCTTTAATCTCAGGAGAAAATTCTAGTCGTCGAGGTTACCAGACAACGCATGGTAACTTTGGCCACGCTAAACCATGCCATGCCGACGACATGCCAACCTAGTCGCGCCACCATGCTGGCCTTTCCTATGCGGCTACTAAAACGAAGGCGTGCGACAATCAACTGTCCCCCTTCAATCTCGGGATCAAATCATAGTCCATAAAGGTTACGGACAACACATGGTAACCTTTGTCCTGAAAACCTAAGTTTGGCTACGCCAAACCATGCCATGTCGGCGGCATGCCAACCTAGCCGCGCCACCATGATGACCTTCCCTACGCGGCTACCAAAACAAAGGCGTGCGACAATCAACGTTCTCCCTTCAATCCCAGGAGAAAATCCTAGCCGTCCGAGGTTACCAGACAACACATGGTAACCTTTGAACCAAAAACCTAGTTTGGCCACACCAAACTACGCCAAGGAATGCATGCCAACGGCATGCCAACCTTGCCGCACCACATGCTGGCCTTCCCTATACGGCCACCAAAACAAAAGCGTGCAACGATCAACGGATACCTCTCGTCTTAAGATGCAAAATCTCGACCGTCCGGAGGTGACCAAGCTAGCGAGTCTCCCAAGCACAACTTGCAAGGCAACAACAACATGCTACATGTTTTCCACAAAAACGTTCGAGACATCAACACATATCACAAACCTAGGGATCCTCTTTGGATATTGGTTTGGCGGTTTACAACGTGCGGCATACACTACGCCGTCATAAGGAAGTTTCATAAAGATGAGGCGGTTAGTAAATACGGGAGTTAATGGTGGAATGTTCTTTTTATGGAACATCAATTTCATGCGTTAACGGTTTTATGGAACATCAATTCCATGCATTAAAGTTACCACCTCCTCTCATTTACTCACCCATTTTTCCATTCCTTAATAAGACCAGAGTACGTTTCACTTCGACTTGTATAAATAGGTCTTACCTATTTCCACCGAACAAAAAGTTCATTCAGGAGCATACACTACTCAGAAAACGTTTGCTAGCTTTTCATACGTTAGCTTCCCACTTTACGATACAAGTCAGTAACACAACTAATCTTCCCGAATCAACTATTCTGGTCTCATCACTTTCACTTCTTCCCTCCCAAAACCAACCCATTCTCCTCCACTTTGTGACCGAAGTAAGTCTGGAACGGCCATTTCTTGGTTCAGGCCGGACTTGTACATATTGATCTCTCGAATCTAAAGTATCCCCTTGCAGTACATTGTTTAGGGTTTAAATTCGTTTCTCAACCACACACCCAAAATTACCGAAATCAGCAGAAACCATTTTCACCCTCAAACAATTGGCGACCACAGTGGGAGATTGGTCTTTCGGTTATAATGTCAATTTTCGGCCATCGATTTCATGCGTCGACCCAGACATCAAAACGATAGAAGCAGACGATCCGCTCAGGGATCGACGACTCAGTTACCAGAAAACCCGATTATCAGTTTTGACACGGCAAGGGATGATTGGGGACTGCCTAGAGTTTAAAAGCGAACGATCAAACCAGTCTTGACGCGGTAATGGGCGAATGGGGACTTCTCATAGGTTAAAAGCAAAACGATCCGCTCAGGGATCGACGACTCGATTATCAAGTGACTCAGGGACGACTGGGGACTTTCCACAATCGCAATGTTTCCCACGAATGTCTTACTTACACCTGACTCGTTTTCGTTAGCAGATCCAAAAACCCGAGTAAGTCTTGCCTAGAAAAAATACATGGTTTATTATTTCAAGTTTTCACGGGAATGATAAAACCGATAGCCATGTTATGCTTCATCCCATGTCATCTACCGACACCCAACGTTCATGTTTCCATATCCTCCCTGGGATGTTTGTGTTACTTACAATCATAACCAAAAACGACATCCTCCTAAAACAGTTCATCCAGAATAATGATCCAAAACCCTCATAGGTAACACTTGTCTATCAATCCTAAAATCCAGAAAATCAAAACCATAAGCAAGGCGTTCCATTTTCCTTTCGAAAAAAAAAAAAAAGAAAAAAAAAAGAAACAGAAGAATTTCAGAAGATAGAAGTGAATTCAAAGGAAGTCATTCAACGGTGTTTTGCTCTTCTCGAAGAAGGCGTCCTTCGTCATTTGGAGGACCGCCTGTTTCAGCTCCAACTCTTTGGACAACCTTTCGACCTCCGCTTCTTGTTGTTTGACCACGTCCGCCAAAGGACCTTTGGTCACCTCGGCCTGCAACTTTTGGATCTCCGAGAAACCATAACGCCCAGTTCTTCGTGGAATCAGCCACATACCCGTACGTACCTACTTTGCATAATAAAGATTACCAGTCACTATTCATGAGGTAGCCGACACTACTACGGTGATATTCGAAGAGAAGAACAAGTACTTCTACAAGTTTATGAATGACATACCTATGGCTAGGGTATACACCAACACAAGAAAACAAATTGGAAGAGAAACATTGGAGTACGGATCTGGAATATGCTTGACCACTTTATTGCTATCGCGGCACGCCAAGTCAGCATCGTGCCAAGCCAACAGTCCGCGCCAAGCCAAGCCAACGTCGTGACAAGCCAGCGCCCATTCCAAGCCGATCCAGCGCTAACAACTTGCATCCTTCCAACGCTAACAACTTGCATCTTCCCGGCGCCAAGGCTCTTTGCATCCTTCCGGCATTGCTCTTGAACGTTCGGTGAGGAGGTAATCAACAATCCAATTTCATCACACGTAAAGATCGGGAACGACTTCTCCAAAATAGAGGCAAGGAGATCAGCAACCCCCCTGAGTTCACAAAGACTCTCTTCTCGTCAGGAGATGCATGATTTCGGGGACTTCGCCCACAAAATTGTGCAGTCTATGGTGGAACATTTATGAGAGATTTTATGTTTTACGAAGGCGAAACATCAAGACATATTTGCAGCCCTCAACCGCGCTGTGTCAGGAAAACATCTACTTCCAGCCAAGAAGTCGTTTCCAAACCCCTACCTCTCTTGGAAAGCACGATAGATGGAACTGGGGACTCCTAACCACTGTTCTCTTGAAGGGTGTCCAGTTTGACAGCATACTGATTGACGCAGCCTCTCCGCTTCAACGTCCACCAGCGGCTCAACTTCAACGTTCACTTCAAGAGTGGCCGCTCGCCTTCAAGATTCTCTCCATAAGCTTCTCCAGGATCGAAGACGAAGCTTCAGCGTTTGTCTTCATAAGCTTCAATGTCCTCTCCAAGAGACGAAGCCGCTTCAATTCCACTCTCCTCCTTGTCAGGGATCGTGATCACATCCATCCAAGGATCGCAGTTGTGGCCACTTTTTGTCCATCTCGCCAAACCCCGTGGTCATGGAAAGTTTACCCGCTTACGCATACATCATATCCCTTTGCTTCCATGGATGCCCATACAATTCCAGCCGACCTACTTTGTTACCACGACAATGTAGTCTCTTCTGATTACATCTACTACCAAGAACTGTTACCACTCATTTGTTGATACCAAACAGAGATTCACCACAAAGAAAGAATCGCTATAAAGATGAAAATATGTAAACCATACTTGGGGACTGAGGATATACACGGAATCCCTTCACTGTCAAAGCTCAGAAGACACAGTCATCCAAAAGGCCATAGCCACAACAAGGTCATCTACTCTTCAAGGATGCAGCGCAAGAATATCATCACCTCTCTGTCTAAAAGAAGCGTTCAACACTTTACGAGGCCGCGGAGGATCCCAAGCCTGCTCAGATGAAAATAACTTCAGAAACCGAAGAAAAATACGACTGGGGACTTCTCATCGCAATCCATCCCGACGACCATCAAAGACTCATGAGATAACTCCAGAGACGCGGTTGAAATATTTTCTTGAAGAAACAGAGGGAGCCATGATAAACAACATAACTCTCTCATTCCTACCACTTCAAGAGATCCGAATATTTCATCATGTAACTTTCAAAGAGCATCCCAGCGTCACATCCCGGAAGAGTACGATAATCTTATATAAAATCCCGTGGACGTGGATTCAAGGCGATGCAATGAAAGTAGACTACACATTGGGACTAGTAACATGGGACGGTTTCACTCCCTCAACCTTGTTATTTCGATTTCAACATCGTCCTTTGCCGAAGTTTCACGAGCCGCGGAATTTCTCAACATGAAGCCGTACGTATGCATCGAAGACTCCAAAAGCACGCCACAAAGATACATTCACATATTCGGCCATGCCATCGGATCTAATAGAAATATAACTGAGGATTTCCCACTGGATCCCATTCCATACGATAGTCCAAGATTCGAAGACTTGATAGCAGCACATCGGCAACAGAATGTCTCCCATATCATCTATTTCACCTTGTGTCTTCGGAAGATTTCTACCATACAATCATCCAAGACATATCATCAACGCGATCAGAAAGTCCAGACACTAAACAACCTAAAGTCAAGAATGAACCGACAACGCAACAATAATATCCAAGATTAGCGCTGACATGATATGTTACGAGTATATGTCCTTGATTTAATCGGATAATATTCTATGAAATTTATTTTCGTATATGAGATGACAATTTTCGCCTGAATCAAGGGGAGACTCTATGTAATTAGAAGTTGACATTAATTAACTTAAAAGGTTATATCATTTCTCTCCCATCATGATAAAATTGAAAAAGGCTACCATTAAATAGGCGTGAAAATATCTCAATTAGCTTTCTCATAAGCTTAAATATGCCGTTTGAAAAGACAAATTCAATCACATCTAGTAATCATGTAGCATTTTTATATAATCTACAGATAGTACTCCAATAGAGTCTATCAAAAAGATCCACATTCTCATTTCATATCTCCTCACTAGAAGATCGGGAGATTATAATGCCTGCGGGCACTGGTACCAATAATTCTATGAATTGTGTTTGAGAATTGTGTGGGATCGTAGTTAATTAAATGTTTTCGAATATTCATTTAGTGTAGCTAGTAAAATAATAAAAATGGTGGTTGTAAACCCCTTTGCAGAGGAATATCGACATACGTGATTGGTTGGCATACAATCCAATTAAGTTGGATTATTTTCTCATTTAACGCCGATTTTGGATCCAAGACTTAACACCTTAAAATTGCAAGCCAATATTATATACAGGTTGGTGTAGTCATAATATGTTATATGATAAATAAGTTCGTTGTAATAACGATTTGATTCAATAAATTTTTTTTTTTTCTTCTCAGACCCAAGAATTGATTCAATAAATTTTTGTTCTTCATGTATGATGCTTTTAGCGTGGTAGTCCTTGAAGGACTCGTATTGCATTTACACAAGAAATGTGGTTGGGAACATATTCAGGCAGCCATCTGACTTGATTATGTCAGGTTGAACAATCCTCTATGTGTTTTTAGAAATTTGGTACAAAACTGAAAATCCGGATTAATTAGTTGATGACTTCAACGTTATAGGTCTCTTGAGGAGTCCTTAAAAACACAAAATTCCACGCTTTAGCATCATAAATTCTATTTTATTTCTATCTTTCTTTCTTAAATCTGCAGTTAGAATTATACTTGCATAAACTCATCTTTAAGATAGACTAGAGTTATTCTTTTGATGCTTATTTTTTGAAAAACTCATATAATTGGGTTAGCATCAATAAATACGTCAAAAGTTGTACTCTTTTCCCTTCGTTTCAGGTTTTGTCCCATGTGGTTTTCCTAATAAGATTTTAACGAGGCAACGTCTCAAACATTTAAATTTCTTTTAATGTTGATATTTGTGCTCTTTTTCCTTAATCCATATTTTTTCTCGTTGGGTTTTTAATGGAAAGGTTTTAGTGACACAATTAAACTCAACATGGTGATCATCCAAGGGGGAGTTGTATCAATTTCGGTTATTTGGTGGATTCCCACCATTAACTAGGTCAATTTGTTAGACCACATCAACATAACCATCTCCTATAAATTTGGGTATTATTCTAATACATATAAGGTACGATCACAACTTTGATTTGTTCACCTATACAACTGTAACTACATATTGGCACTTTGTTGAAGAAATTACATCAACTACTTCTGCAAATCATTTTCGAGAAGTTAGCAATACAAGAAGCAAGTCCTCAATGTATTTAAAGAAGTATGAAGACTCGAGAACACTACCATTAGAAGACTAACACAAAAGAAGACTTCATCATATGGCAAATTTCTCATGAAAGCATACCTATCTCCATCATTCAAGAAATTCCTTCATCGAAATTGGGAAGTATCAACTCAAAGATTTGCAAGCCAAGATTTAACTAAAGTACTTATCAGGGGGAGCATCATAGTAAAAGGTATTTTATTGGACTATCAAGTTGTACTCTTTTTCTTCTTCAAGGTTTTGTCCCACTGGGTTTTTCCTTGTCAATGTTTTAACGAGGCAACATATGCATGTCCAACTTTGTTCTAAGTTTTCTCATAATTGTACTCTTTTCCCTTCGATCAGGTTTTGTCCCTTTTGGATTTTCCAGACAAAGGTTTTAACGAGGCAATTACTTGGATACAGTGGTCATCTAGGGGGAGTGTTATAAACAAAAGTTTATTATGTAGATGACCACTTTTGTGGAACCCTATTACTTGGGCATTAAGTATGTAAACTCTATAAATAGAGTCTCAAACCTTTGTATTCATAGACTGATTAATATAATTTCTCTCTTTTTTCTTCCCCTTTAATATAATGTCTCCTTCTCTATATTCCCTATTTACAAGAAACTTAAGAGTTATTAATTTATATATTCGAAGGGATCTATAGAAAGCTAAAAAAAGTTATTATTTTATAAATTTAGCGAATTATTAATTTAGCACGTTGGCCCCGACTCGAGACAAGCAAAATTTATTAATTTATCGTGATTATTAATTTATCGCCGATTAAATTATAGGGGTTCTACTGTATATATTGAATTTGCAGAATTTACCAAAAATACCCCTAAACGTATATTTTACTTGAGTCGGTTACTCTGTGATTCACTGGTGGTCCAACTCTGGGTCGCAAATTCTTAAGATTAAATAATAAAATGACAAAGTTGAGAATAATAAGATGAGGGTGGATCCCTTGATAGCCTATTTATTTGACAAAGTTTAACAAAGCATGGTTAGCGTCGGATACAAATATATAGACACGGTTAAGATCAGGATGTTTTCATTAATTATTTGATGGATATCTTTGGTACCCGCGACCCGATTATGTCGCCAACTCACTTTTTCACTTCTCTTTTCATTGAATTTTTTTCTCTCTCTCATGTCTCTCGGTCTTCCCTATCTTCAGAAACTAACACATTCAACTTTCCCTCTCAGATAATCGATTATGGACGATACTGATTTGAATCAAAACTCAACTTCATTTATAGATCTTGATTGTCAAAGGTGAATATGGGATTTGATGATCTTTTTTTCATTTGGTTTTTGTTTAGTGATCAAACACTAGTTTTAAGAAAAATAGGTCCTAGGGTTTAATTAAAAAAAAAAGTTCTAGGGTTTTTGTTGTTATACATCGATCGTGTTTATCTATGTTTATTTAGTTCACTTGTTAATCACTTGAAGTCTATGATTATCTTAAGATTGTTTTTTTGTTAAGTACATTGAACATTTGAACTTGAGTCCTAACTTATATAAAACCGAGACATACATTCCTCTTTCGTAAATGTAGCTTTATGATTTTTTTCCTACTATGAATGTTATTTTCTGTTTAATGAAAATTTAACTTTCATTTCTTTGTTTTCTTATACGTACTAGATTACTTTTGAGGCCTCATTACTTTTATCTTTACTCAACAGGAATGCATACAATTGAAATGCATACAATTGGTGTAAGGGTATGAAAATGATGATAAAAATGAAACCATATTGGTTTGTTCTCTTGTAAAGATGGATATGCCATGTTTTAATGAGATGCCATTAGAAAATGGCAAACCATCCCGCCCATTTTCAAATATTTTTTCTTATTTTTATTTTACATGATTGGCTGTTTAAGGAGTTCTCTTGTATTTTTCTTTGTCCATTTCAGATGCTTTTTTTACTCGTCCATTTGATGTTTTTTTGGACAAATGACCCAAAGAATATGGGATAAGTAAAGGATTTTCGACACGTTAGCGATCATCTTATGCAAATCGCAATGATAGGAGGTATAAGTAGAGTAATATTTGTTTGCGGTTGTGAAGGAATATCGGCAACAATTCGAACAATGATGATGAGTCGAGCTCGAGGCCGAAAAGAGAAAAAAAAGAGTTCTTCCACCATGAGAACAGATTGCTATGATGCGTATAGCTTTGGATATAAAAATACGAACAACAAGGGTCGATACCTATTTTCATGCGGACAGAGTTTCTAGAGTTTGAACAGAATGAAGACTCCTTCTTGCTCCATGAACAAGAATAGATGACTGGGCGAGACTATACCACTCGGGCCCGCAACTTCCCTCCTGAATTCTTTCTGAGTTTCACTGTCGTTCCTTTTTCACCTGCTAGACAAGCTCAAAACATAAATATTCCCTCAAAAGGGATAAGAAATTCTTTTCCGATCAGATGGAGGGGGCGGACCGTCAAAATCCGAAGTTCGTATGAGAATTCTACGACAATTCTACTTAATTAGGGTTTGAATGCCAAACCCTAATTTAGACGCAGTTGTGCCATCACCACCATTCGATGGCGAAGTTCATGCGTCATCACCATTTCCACCATTCCAAGCCGACCAATGCGTGCGGCTCCCATTCCATGCCGACCAATGCGTGCGGCTCCCATTCCAAGCCGACCAACAAGTGCAGCTCCCATTCCAAGCTGTCCGCGCATGCTCTGCCCTTCCAAGACCATGCCATGTATTGGCCCCACATGCCAAAGCCGACCGTCATGCTTTGGTCTCTCCAAGTTGCCCGCGCCATGCCTTGCCACGCCAAGTCCAAGCCCGGCGCAACGCCTTTGCCCTCCTTTTCAAACCATACTGACGCCAACAACTCGGCGACCCAGGCACGATGTTCCCTAGCCCAGCCAAGGTGATGCATATCCATACTAAGCTGAAAATTTTAATCTCGCCACACCACGGTCCGCACCACCAGTACAATTTATGCAAGGCCACCAAGATGGAAAGCGCGAACTCTCCTTACCTCTCGAATAAGGTTAGTCGGACTTTCCCCGACCATCTTACATGTCCTACGTCTTCTTTCCTCTGTCACCATCATATGCTTACCTCGCAACAAGGCACCCGTTAGGAGCTAAGCGGGGACTTAATGTTGATGGTGGTTTTAACTTAGGGGTAAAGTCGTAAAACCTAGTCAGACAGTGACGTCAAAGAACTTGAGTAATAATGTCTAAACCAAGCACATTTATTGAACCCTTTAATTTGTCTGGGAGAAAATTACTAGGATACCTTTTTTTAATGCTAATTAGGGTTTTGACAAGCCAAAACCCTAATTCTCACACCGCACGTGACAATGGCTCATCATGCCAGCCACATCCTGTCGCGCCAAGGCATGCCAACCATGCTAGCCGCACCTCTGTGCCAATGTCAAACCGTTCCAGCCACACCTACCGCGCCAAGGCATGCCAACCATGCTAGCCGCACCCCTGTGCCAATGGCAAACCATGCCAGCCACATCTTCTCGCTAAAGCATGCCAACCATGCTTGCACGTTTGGCAACCACGCCTTCTCGCTAAAGCATGCCAACCATGCTTGCCGTTCCAACACGCCGTGCACAACGCTGGTTGCCAAAACAAAGGCCTGCAACAATCTACGGCCATCTTTCCATCTAAGACGCAAATCTTAGCCATCCAAGGTTACCAATTTAAGGGCAAAATAAATGGTGGGTTTTTGAATATGTAGCATTTTGGAAGATTTAAATGTGTTTTGACAGATTCATTCGTCTAATCTTCAATCTCTAATTTTTTTTGTTCAATGTATTTATATACAATAGAATCATAACAACTCTATGATAATCCAAATCATCTTGATCTTCTCATATTGAGAATAAATTTTAATAAAATTCAAGGTTTTGTTTGATTTTTGATAAAAAAAAATAATCAAAGTTTTGTTTGATTTTGGGAAGAAGAAAAAAAAAAGGTTAAGTGAATTAATTTTGGTTTTGAAATTTGATTTAGTTTTGATTTTAGATATAATAATGGTCAAGGGTATATTTGACTTTTCAAATAACTTAGTACCCCCTTATCCCCCTTGATATGTTTCATAGCACTTTAAGGGTATATTTGACTAAACTCTTTTCAAACCCAAAGTTCGAAAATAGAGCTCAACTAACTTGGAGAAATTGAGAAAAGGATGAAATTCACATTCATCCCGAACTTAAACTTAAAAAATAGTGAGGATGAACTTCAAACCCAAAGTGTAAATTAAAATAAGAAAAATATTCAAAATGGGTAGGATGAAACAACATCCTGGTTTCCTATATTTTTGTCAATTACATCAGAGTTATAAACCAATTACTATATTTGGAATTATTAATTTTGGTCTTTTTAACCAATTTTGTAATACAAAACAATGTGTGAAAGTCAATTTCGGTAAATATCCCCCTATACACATCTCTATTATATTAGTTTTCCCCTTAAACAAATCGGCTTTCCCTGTACCAAGAATCATTTTTATTCCATCCATTAGATGAAAATCTACTGAAAGACATAACGGACAACGAACTATCCGATAATTAATTATTAACGTAGCGACGGAAGTGAAATCATACAACAATCATTAAAAAACCACATAGTTAATGTCTAGTAGCTAATATGACAACCCAAAAAAAGAAAAACGAAACAAGACACGTATATATAGTACTACTACACATACTTCTATCTAGCTATCTGGAAACCAAATTTAAGAAGCCAAAACACCAAATCATGGTAGAGGATGAAGACCACTACCATCTGCACATCCTACGCCGCCACCTGCACCACCGCCAGCACCACCAAGTCCACCAAGACCACTTGCACCACCTAAACCACCAAGTCCACCAAGACCACTTGCACCACCAAGACCACCAAGTCCACCAAGACCACTTGCACCACCGAGACCACCAAGACCACTTCCACTACCTAAACCACCAAGACCACTGCCACCTCCCAAACCGCCTAGTCCACCAAGGCCACTACCACCGCCGAGACCACCAAGTCCACTGCCACCACCGAGACCACTACCACCGCCGAGACCACCAAGTCCACTTGCACCACCAACACCCCCAACCCCACCTACTCCACCAGCTGCGCCAACACCCCCTAGAGCACCCCCAATACCTGCGTAGCCACCAATACCACCGTATTTGACAAAATTCTTTTGATCGTTCACACCTAGTGCAGGTGACTTGGTTGTAGATTTGTGACGATGAACAACTACTGATGATGAATCTACAGGGACATTACGTGCACAAGTAACGTAAACAGAGAACACTAGTACTAGCAGCAGCATATACCCTATTAACTTGGCCATTTCTAGTGAGTTATAATGAACTCTCTCACGATTTCTATCTCTCTCTGTCTCGGTGGTGGTTATAACAACTAGTGAGTTTTAGTGTGAGTGAGGAATGGTCTTGGGTTTTGGATGAGTATAAATAGAGATCGAAGAGAGTGATGAAGCGGTGGAAAACAGTTAAGAGAATAATAAAGATGAGAGCAGAAGGAAGAGAGATTTAAATGAGTATGTCAGTGTTAAGTGTTTCATGATGATGATGATGAGGTGCTATACATACACAGATGTTGATGATGGCCGGAATGCATTTAAGATTTTATATTTACTTCTTATTAGTCATCACTTCTCCTTTACTACAGCAAACTCTAACAGTCTTACACATGTATATATGCATGGGTTATTGCTTCAAAAATCATTAACGCTGTGAGCAGTTTCACATTTTTTGAAGTTCCACTTTGTTCTAGAGAAAATCATAAAGTAGGATCTGGATCCTTAACTCAACATCAAATACTATATTAATGGCCTCTTGGGTTTCTCAATAACAGATAAGAAATGGTTGTGTGCATAATATATATAGTAGTTTGAACTTGAAGAAGAAAACACAGCTTTGTACTGACATACAGTTTGAACTTAAGAAACTACACCCGTTTTTTCTGTTCGAGATCTTGAGATTTTCTCATCACCTTGAATCGGCCACTCAGTGAGTCAACTGGTGGTCCAACTCCGAGTCTCAAATTCTAAGGAGCTGCAAACATTATTATTGTCGAGAACAAACAACTGCCCGCTAGAAAAATGTAGGATTTCAGGAATTTGTAGAGATAGTTTGGCTCAACATATATCCAACCATAAGTTGTTTTTACATGTTTCAAAGAAATTTTACAAAATACTAAATACTGTTAGGGCAAGACAATTGAGATTCTTCAAGATCATAATCTTCCTGCTCTAGCGCACCTACATCACTATTACAATCCAGCAGGCATTATATACTCCCTCCGTCCCACTATTAAGTGACTTATTTGATTTTAGATTTTGTCCCACTAATAAGTGACCTATATCACTAAACAAGGAGATATTTATAAAATTCTAGAGATTGGGGTATACCCGTTGTTAATTGGGGTATACCCATTTTATTCCCATCCAAACTAGTGTGCTAAGGGTGTCTAAAAGGTGTTAAAAGACCAAATTGCCCATACTAAAAAACCTTGCCGACCAAAACATATAAAAAAAAAAATTTCTTTCTTCTACACTCTAACTATACATGTGAAATCCAAAAAAAAAAAGAAAAAAAGAAAAAAAAGAAGAAGAATCAAAACGAACCAAAAGTCGGCAGGGTATTTTTTGTCGACCTTGCCACCAAAATGTAGTCGGCGAGGGTATAAGGTCGAATAACATGCCGACTTTTCATCTCTGAATTTAGCAATTCGGTATTCGGAAAGATATCCATCTCTATACCTTGCCGAGCTAAAATATAGTTGTGAGGTTATGAAATTAGTACCTTGCCTACGAATCATGCATTGCAACACCTTCTCCGTATGTCAAAAATCTTATAGTCGGCGGTATTTTTTATCGACCTTGCCTGGGCCATATGTTGTCGGCATGTTCTTCATCCATGGACCTTGCCCGTCCCGATATAGTCGGCATGTTCTTCATCCGTAGACAATGCCTTACCGTGAATTGGTCGGCATCTCATTGAAACGTCTACCATCTGCCGTGAACATAGCCTAAGCACCTTATCAAACGTCGACCTCGCCCGACCTTTCACATTTTCAAAACAATTTTTTTGATCCAAATTGAACTCATAAGACGGGTTAAAGACTAATCAATTCATAATTTCAAAATTTTAATCTAAACTCAATTAAGCTAATCGATTTTTAGTGTTAATTAAACAAGGGCATATTATCCATTTAGAAAATACAAGGTTAAGGGGTGGCTTGGTTTTACTTCAAAATGACCCGATTTTGTCTTATTGAGTATACCCCAATTAATTTGGGTATACCCCAATCAAGCCAGGTTTTTTATCCCGCTTTTTTTGATAAACCGGTTAACTGGCGTTAGCATCAACGTCAACGTGGCCCTATTAAAAGACATTTAAGCCATGAACAAAAAGGGAGAAGGGTTAGACATGAATTGAATTGGGAAATTTTTCTGTTGGCAAGATGTAAGTTATAAGTATGAGAAGGGCAATTAGGTAATGATATACTTTGGACTTTTCAATGATAATTGATTGATCCAGGGGCCTTAACGGAATAATTAAAGTGTGTGGCATTTTATATATTCCGAAAGAACACAACAGCGGCATTTTCTACAAAGTATGGCAATTTCTTAAAACTGTGGAGGAAGAAATTGTTGGGATCCTGTTCAGATCTGTTCAACATAATGATCCTGTTCAGATCCCTTTGTTCGGGTATAATTGTTGGGATTAACCTAATCTATAACTTAAGTTATACTAGTAGTACTCTAAACTGTGGAGGAGACATCCTATTTCCGTTATTATTGTTCGATATATGGAAGCTTATATTTGTTAAGGTAAGTAACTTCAACTTCATTTGGGGTTGGAATTAAAAAGTTAAGATTGATGAACAAGGTTTTACACGATAAGTGGATATGGAGATATGGAAGGATGAAAAAAACTTTATGGCGGAAAGTGGTTAATCATAAATTTGGGGGCAATCTGAAAGCTTTCTATCCTTTATTATCCAACAAGCCAATGGGTAAGAGAGGGAAAATATTTGATGTGGGCGTTGATGGAGGCGTGAGGGACAAATCATGTCTTGACATGTGTCTTTGCTATAAATTGATTCTATCAAATTTTGTTTCCAAATATATAAAAGAAGTGTATTTTTGGTGAAAATGATGGTTATCTTAATTGGTGATATTTTTATCCTTTTATATTTTTGGTAAACGAAATTTGTAATTGGAAAAACACATGTCAAGACATGATTTGTCCCCCATGCCCCCATCATAAAACGCCCCCATAAAAAATTTACGCGAGAGTTTATGGGCAGGAATTCTAAAAAGCAGTTCTACTACGATTCAAAATTTTGTACTTAAGGTTAATAACGGCGACAGGGTTTTATTTTGGAGAGATATATGGTTAAAGATCGACAACAATGAAGTTGTTTCCAAATTTATTCAAGCTTATCAGGAATAAGGAAGCCACTATTCAAGAATTGTTGTCGATCTCCGGAGATAATAGCTGGAATGTCTCTTTTAAAGGACTGCTTAACGATCAGGAAATTGAGGATGTTGCACATCTATTGAATTTAATTTCGGCCATTAACAATAACGGTGGCAGTGACCAACTGATCTGGCAGCGAGTAATCAAATCTTCTATGTAGCGTCTTGTTATAAAACCTTAGAAGACGATGGCGTACTCGTATTCCCATAAAAATGCATATGGAATCCGCAAATTCTACATAAAGTTATTTTTTTTTTCGTTTGGACACTCTGTTATGAGGCAGCACCAACTTTGTTATGAGGCAGCACCAACTTTGGATTCTTACAAAAACACTATTACGGTCGATGGGTGTATGTTGTGCAAGAAGGATGCAAAATCCAATCATCACATATTCCTCCACTGTGAAACCACAAGGTTAGGGTGGCATTATTTTCCGAATTTTTACAATCTAAGTTGGGTTTTTCAAGATTCGGTCAGGAACACAGTCTAGGAGTGGAGGAAAAACAAGACAAATAACTCTCACCAAGTGCGGAAGAGAATTGTGGATATCTACCCTTTTACAATTTGGTGGGCTATATGGATCGAGAGGAATGCACGGCTGTTTAATGGGCGAAACAATAACCTGGATTATATAATTGACGGTGTAAAGGTATTGGTGTATAATTGGTGCATCGGCACGGACATTTTTCAAGGTTAATAGTTGGAAATAGCATTGCATAATTGGGATGTAGTTATGCAATAGTTGTATTTTTTATTTGTTTTATTCTTTTTTTCTTTCCAAAGCTCTACTACAACTGAGCTGTTTTTTTTTCATTCTACCACTGCCTTAGTGTCGAATGATTTTGTTTTTCTTCATCAATATATTGTCCTTTTTGAGTAAAAAAAAAGTAACTTCAACTTATCCTTTAAAGCTGTTATGGAGTTGGGTAAGAGGCATGAATTTTGACCAACCTCATCTCCATATTGCGAATATTATAAAACTTACCCCTTGCAACTCTTTTATAATTTTTATTTTTAAAGCACCTTAATACCTAATATTTCTCAAAAATTTAACACAACATCTCAAAGATCTCTTATTATTACTCGATAAAGGAAACAAGCATACATCAAGGTAAGAATTAAGAAATGTCGCAAAGAAGTTGAAATTACGAGTTACGACCAGAAAACATATTAGAGACGAACAACTTCAACAACAACTGAAGACCCGAAAAAACAATAGTAACAGCACCACAACACACCACACCAGTACTTAACATAGACAGCGTAAACGGACTTCATCATGATCACATTGGGTAGAAGCTTCAATGACGGTAGGTAGCAAAGCAACAAGTACCGGTAGAGGTGTAAATTGGGCTGTGCCAGCACGAGCACATGACCAGCTGACCAAAGACGCTAAAATTTGAGCACGTGACCCGGCCGCGTGACTTAGCCCAGCGCGACACGGCACGCACGTTAGTTAAATGGGGCGTGCTGGGTTTGACTAATTGGCACAGTAGCACAGCACGCGGCACGGATAAGCACGTGGCCCAGCCCAGCACAACACGTTAAGAGAGCACGTCATAACATGTACAAATACACCATATAACAACGCATAATACATCACATTTTTTGTATATTTCACAAAAGAGTCACTATCCTAGCTAGTTTTTAACATTTTATGTTGGCTTATTTATAACAACACATATAATACCTTAATATTTGGAAAATATATTTCAATATCGTTTATTATAATGTCGTCACCTATATTTAACTAGAACATTAATTTACATGACAATAATCCAATTTTATATTTGATGGGTTATTTCTTTTATTGAATAAACTTGTTAATTTTAATTGAAATAATTTCAAATGATATGTTGTCTAATTAAATTCTTGTGATAATGTCTGACTTAATGTATACATTAAGTGATTTCAAATTGTTTATAGGACGTGTGCGGACGGCATGTACACATTTACGACGTTTATTCGTATGCTTTGTGCCAGTGCGGGTCAATGTTGTGCCTAGCTTTTGACTAGTAAAGCACAATACGGACAACATCGTTTAAATCGTTAAAATGACTGGCACGGCACATGGCACGTGAAGCACGCTGGCGACCGTGTGCGGGTTGTCTTAGGGCCGCACGTTTACACCTCTAAGTACCGGTGATCGAAATACACAATAAAGATTAACCTCTTGCCGCATCTCTTGTCCGACATTTAACCTTTACTTGAATAATACAAGTATTATGTTTCAGATATCCCAAAGAGCGGTCATGGAGGTCGTCAAGAGTTATGAATTTCGGCCAACCATGGCCCTTTGATCCTTGTGAGAATTGGTGTTGTAGTACTGCAAAAACCAAAAGATTATTCATATCAGTAATTAACTAAGGGTACGTATATACATATATATCCCAAGAAGATAATACAGACCTGGGCCTTTGTCGTTGTTTCTGCTACTAGTTTGACTCTTAATGACGAAACTGAACTCCGCATATGGCGATTTGGTCATATGATTCCATGATTCCATGATCTACTGTCTCCTTCGGGTATACTTTCACTCTCCTATAAGTGAGAAAACCATGATAATCAACCAAAAGCGCAGAAAGCAAGAAAATAAACAGTAAACAATTATTAGCTTAGATGCGATACATACCATTTTATGTTACCCACAGAGAAAACATCAGATTTATGTTTACATCCGAGATTTGAGAAGTTGTGAATCTTCAAATCGAACTTGATAGATGTATGATAATTAGTTATTTCAGATGTCATTATTTTCTAGTAAAGATTGATGGAAGCAAATGAAAGTAGTGCCGAAGACGGATAAAAATGTTTTGGGTGAAACAATAGAAGCGTACGATGAGGGGTATTTATAAGCTATTTTCAACTAGGCGCGCAATCCACTTGGGATGGGTTTAACAGCTAGCACCACTATTCGTTGTGTTTATCATATTGTTCATGTAAATTGACATTGAACCTTACAAAAATATACATAAAGTAAAGAGAAAATGGGTCATTTGTCCAAAAAAATTTAAAACCTTAAAAAAATAGCAGAAATATACATAAAAAATATAAGTAAATTATATAAGAAAAAAACATTAAAATGGACAGATGAAAATTATCCACCCTATGTTTTAAACAAGGGCTTTTAGCTTCAAAACTTAAATGTCTTTTTCACCCAGGAATTGTTGATTTTGGTCTTTTTGACCAATTTTGTGTAAAGTAAATTATATTTAGTCAATTAGTGTTGGGTTAGCTTATTGTTGCATTTGATCGATTCAACAGCGGAAATGATGGGTTTGATATTCGATTTAAATCCAATGAAGGGGCTTGGTTTTCTTCATTTGATATAAATAACAATATTTATATAATTTAGTGATAGGACATGCTACCTGATCTTATCGGAAGGCCGTTTCCTAGCCTGCAGTGACCTTGTCAGATCCATCGTACAAAAAATATAAAAAACAGTAAGTTGATCAAAACAGTAAGTTAAACTGTCATCACCTATCCAAAAAATATAAAAAACAGTAAGTTGATCAAAACCCACACGCTAGCTAAGACAAAGAGAGCTAGCTAGGTAGTTGCAGCATTGTTAATCATTAAGTTATACCTAATTGTTAATAGTCAACAAATAATTGGGGATCCCCTCGGTTGGCTTTATCCATATGGTTGGAGTTAACTTTGGGCAATGTACAATCCTACCTTGCCATCATCACCAGAAAACCCTCTTGCTTGGCTTTATCCATATGACCGGACAGACTTGCACCGCGTATTTTTACATTTTGAGTTGTTTTGTCAAGGGATTTTGATGTATGTACGTAGCGAAAGCTGAATCACTAATTCATGCGTGTCTCTAATTACCTACTAACTTTCAGCTTATGGATCCATGCATGCTACTCGAATAGTAAAAGCTGAATTAAAGTATCCATATGTTACAATGTCCTATGGTAAATCAATTACCATTAGAAATGTTACTGACTGGTGATTTACCAAGCCCTCTCCGTACGTACTGTGATTATGAGACAAAAATAAAAATGCCAATTAAAGTAATCAAGTAAGAATTTGTGGAGAAATTTGTTGGAAAATTAGGGTAAAAAACAGAGGATGATAACACTAAAAGAAATGTTGTACTTCCGGCTTCAAGGCTCGATTAAGATTCTTTTAGACAATTATTTCTACCCTCCCAATATCAATTGGCGATTACAACAGGTATACGAAATATTGCCGTCAGGATACAATGAAGCCCTAACAACGTAATTGGATTCAAGGTTTGTACCCCTTGACCCAACCAAGAACACACAAGAATATGATTCTGATGATGCTTAGAAGACAGAAAACAGAATGTCTTTGATGTTTTTCATTATGTGAATGAAAACAAATCATCACTACTTATAGGGAACTCATGCCTATTGGAGATGCCTCTTCACTACCAAAAGACATCAATAGTGTCTAATGGGAATGGATATGTCTTTTGTAAACCATCACACCCTTTGGAGGTGCCTCTTCATCTCCAACTAACATCCATTGTGTTTATTCTAAGACAGACACTCCCAGTTGTAGCGGCAAACCGAGAAAACCAAAACCATTTATTTTCCATGTTATTGAAAATATCCAACAATCTCCCCCTATTTTCAAAAACCAAAATAGAAAATAAAGTAAACCTTACAAAAACCGGAGTGGCTGCATCACCCAAGTGACTGCCTACGTACCCGAGTGGGATCAAGCCAACCTAGTTCAAGCAAAGTTGGGAAATAAGCATCATCGTTGAAAACAATACATAAATGATAGGTATCGTTTGGATTTGAACCTTCACTTAGTGTAAGAAATTCAAAGCCTTATCGAGGTTCACTGGTGAAACTAGTCTTGAACCAAGTACCCCATGTGATAAAACCGGAATCTCCACACATATTGATTTCGAGATTGTGTGTTCTCGTAGCTCAAGACGTTAATGTCCATGTGCTATATCCGGATTCATGAGTCTTCTTTAGAGAACGGTCTTATTCTCTTAGGAAACGGCCTGATTTCCATACTCATATAGGTAAGTATCGAAGGTGTTTCTGCGAGACACCTTGTCGTAAAAGTTAGACTTATTAAAGATTTTCATCCATCCCTTTTTCTTGCAGAATCCCTGCACTAAACAGAAATGAGAAGTTTTTACCTAGTGCACCATAATCACATCCATAGCTTGTTGGTACCACATTGAACCTTGTTTATCCTTTTCAAAACATAGGTTGGGTTTCTTCTATGGGCGATCAACCTTCCTTCCATGAGACCTTAGTCCCATTTCTCAGATACTTCATTGAAAAAACATTTCCTTTGGGAGACTCTTCATGATAAGTCTGCCAAGTTTTTCTCTGTTTCAATGGTCAACTGCAATTACTCCTTTCTTGAGTAATTGACTTACCGTTCAATGTACAAGACTTTTTAAGTCTTGACCTTTCATTATAAGTCTTTGTTGGAGACGTTATAGATCATAGCCTGATTCACAATTAATCAAGACCGCTTGAGATGGCTTCTTCCAAAAATGGGATATCTACAAGTTAGGTTCTAAGCCATTCTTCCTCATTAATTGCATCTACTCATGCAATCAATTCTGACATTATTAAAAATGTTCCTCTTTGATTTTACAAAATAATTGTAACTTCTCTAGTGATCTTAATTAACATTTACCGTTAATTCACAATAAGTCGTCATAGACTTGCATTCACTAGAGGAATATGAAATTTGTAGGCAATTTACTTGCTATTTCAACAAGCACATTATCACGATGAGTAACTCCTCTACTCATGTCCAATCCTCTACAAATTTATACCAAAAAACATAGACAATGTCTATTTAAAATTTTACATTATGTAATGCAAATGTTCGTAATTTATGCATCGGTAATATCGTAACACCTCATCGTTGGATATTTGGTCGGCCGCCCAATTTTCCAATACGTTACATATTAGCCGGTATTCCACCCTTGTATGTACTGGCAAACGAGGTCATACATTTAACTGTAACACTATGAATTTTAACTAGCAACACTATTTTGGATTGACCAGTTACGTACATCCCACTCTGGTATTGCTTATACCTTTACAAGACAGATCAAAAACTAGTTTTGAACTATCCAAATGAGATATATATTGTCATTGCTTATGCTCCAGTATATAGTTAACCCCAATCGTTAACTAACTCAAGAACTATCAGTTGATTAATCAATGATCAGAAATTGAGTTCTTCCAACTGGTCACATGTATCAAACCATAACTCATTACAGTACACCCCCACACTTTTATTACTATATAAAATCATGAAAATGAAATTCTAATCACTTTAAAAGTTCTTGTATATGAGATATTAAACAAACCAATTGCTTGTTCTATCACATGATACACCACTATGCTCTGTTGTTGACGTCACAAATTGTAGACAAACTAATTTGTAAATCATCCAAGCACTCGGTGCATATCTACTCCAGTGATCGACAAAGGAAAAAAATATTTGTGAATTTATAAAGAACAAATTTTAAAGAAAGTCCACATACCTTTTCGCAACAAATGGTACTGTCATGCTTACCAACAGAAATGAGTTCAAATTTCAAACTGAAATTTGGATTCTTATGAATGGTCATCATCACCATTTGCATTAGACACCTAATTCTGATAACACCCATTAAAGTTTTAATTTTAACTACCTTTGCTACTTTATATCTCTTGTTTGAATCCCATAAGTATGGAGGGACACGAAGTTTCGTAGCCTGCAGATTCATGCATGCAAGTCATTCATTCATACCCTTTCTTTTGTATAACAGTAAGGATTGAAAATATCAACGAAACTAAACAGCAAAGGAATATCAGAAACATCGATCCTTGTATATGCAGATTTTCTTTTCGTATTTCTCGCACCAATTTGCAATAACTGGCGTCTCCTAGAAATTGAATTCCATCATTCTTTGCTGCTCGTCGGAGTAAGTTGATGGAAACACCAAAAGTCGAGCCGTTTTCTTATTGTTCCCAACTCTTGATCATAAATTTCCAATCTTCTAGAGATATATCGTTGACATCACTGGCAGGAGTCACACCGGCACTTCTTCATATTTCCCTTTTTTTCCAGAAAGGACACTCCATATCGCTCAGATAACCTAATCCCATTATCAAACGTATCCCGTGTATGGAAAAAAATCCAACTACTGGATATATAGTAGAACTTTTGATGTACGATAAAGCCCTATAATGTAGCCTGTTAACATACAACAGGATGTTTCTCGGCGCATGTTTCATCCTCCATTGTCGAGAAAATTAATTGTCTAAAACTGTTGGAAAATTAGGGTAAAAAAACAGAGGATGATAACACTAAAAGAAATGTTGTACTTCCGGCTTCAAGGCTCGATTAAGATTCTTTTAGACAATTATTTCTACCCTCCCAATATCAATTGGCGATTACAACAGGTATACGAAATATTGCCGTCAGTATACAATGAAGCCCTAACAACGTAATTGGATTCAAGGTTTGTACCCCTTGACCCAACCAAGAACACACAAGAATATGATTCTGATGATGCTTAGAAGACAGAAAACAAAAAGTCTTTGATGTTTTTCATTATGTGAATGAAAACAAATCATCACTACTTATAGGGAACTCATGCCTATTGGAGATGCCTCTTCACTACCAAAAGACATCAATAGTGTCTAATGGGAATGGATATGTCTTTGTAAACCATCACACCCCTTTGAGGTGCCTCTTCATCTCCAACTAACATCCATTGTGTTTATTCGGCACAGGACACTCCCCCGTTGTAGCGGCAAACCAGAAAACCAAAACCATTTATTTTCCATGTTATTGAAAATATCCAACAAAATTTTCTTAGAAGACAAAAAAAGAAAAATCCCTTGTATGGAAAAGTGTTTGTTTTCTTTTAAAAGTGTTTACAATGTCTTAACTAGATAGACTCAAGTTACTGTTTTTCCTAACACTGTTCCTCAACTTGTATGGAAAACTAAACTTCCTCATAAGGTTAAATTGTTTGTCTGGAAATGTATTAAAGACATTGTTCCAAAAATAGATAAGCTATCTAGATATAGAAATGATATTGAAACTCATTGTAGTCTGTGTGGTCATCCTATTGAGACATGTGATCATCTTTTCTTGAATTGTCCCTATGCTAGATCCATATGGTTTGCTCTTAATATAAATGTTGGAATTATCTTATCACAGCATGGTTCTTTCAGGAATTTGGTAATATCTTGGTTCACAACAAATATTAATTTGAATTTTGGAACAGGGCTGCTAAGGGAGGACATGAACAAACTTTTAACGGTATCTGCTTGGTCTATATGGAAGGATAGGTGTTCAAAAAAATTTCAGAATCATAATCCTAACAAATTATTGACTCTGGATAATATCAATATGATTGTTTCTCATGTTCCTAGCAATGTTATTAATAATGTTGCTTTACTACAGACTTTGAGATGGATACCTCCAGACAATGGATATATGAAAATAAACTTTGATGCACCTTTTGTTAAACTAAACAATCAAGGTGGTATAGGACTGATATTAAGGGATTCTGCAGGTACCTGCTATGGTGTGCAAGGACAATATTGTAATGGAGGAATGAAGGAAGGAATAGAGGTGGAGGAACTAGAATGCATATCTATGAAGGAAGCTGTTTCTCTAGCCATCTCAAGGAAGCTAAACAATGTTATCTTTGAATCGATAGTCAAGTTTTAGTTAAATCAATCAATGAATCAGTTCCCTGTGTTCATTGGTTGAATCAATTTCTAGTTTTAGATATTAAATTTCTTTTGAATAAAATTGCAAATTGGCAATGTATTTCAGTTAAGAGGGATTGTAATGCTGTAGCAGACAAGCTGGCAAAAAAAGCTAGAAGCTTGAGAGTCAATTTTGAACATTATGATGATTACCCTTCTGAAATACAAGAATTGGTATGTCAAGATTATCATGTATTCTCTACTTAATCAATGAATTTTATTTTTTGAATCAAAAAAAAAAAAAAAGATTACCCGACAAAATTGGAGAAGAGACATGATTTTATTCCGTTGAGTGTTGACACCAATGTTTTAAAGATTTTACTTTTAATACGTACCTAGATTTTATTCCTTTTACATGATTATGATTTTATTTTATTTTTTGTATTTAAAATCTTTCTCTTGCATGCAATTCTTCTACAAATAATGCCACAATTGGCAATAATTAGATCCGCAATAAATGTATTAAGACGATTATATAATACGCATTCCCTCCATCGCACAATTAATTACATATTCAAATTTCAAACGATTAGATACTACTGCATCTGCGCCATAATGGAACATACTTAAATGATAAAGATATTATACTGAAAGGAAATTATAGAAGAAATTTATTATCAACCACTCATGCACTTGCATCTAACGGTACAAGAAGTTTAGCAACAAAATTAGCTAACAGATTTTAAGCCAAGAGATCAAATTTGTTAATCAATATATTTATAGATCAAATACTACATAAATGAACAAGATATTATACTCAAAAAAAATTATACTAATCTATGTATATATATGTATATCTTATGACCAACCTTCTTCATCAACCATATTGCATTTGTGCATTTTATTGGATAATAATGTCAAAAATCATCGACTTAGCATGTTGGGTTCTCATATTAACAATTTTCATGAGTGGAGAATTACTCGAAGGAAGAACGATTTCGAATGCAGTTGACAAAGCAATAGTAAAAACCATTAAGGTAAAGTGTATTGTTTTTAGTGTTGGTGAAGTGTATTGTTTTTAGTGTTGGTAAAGTGTATTGTTTTTAGTTACACCAACGTGTATATATACATTTGATCTTTGTAGGATTAAACAGTAGTACTTATGTTATTGTTTTTTATATTGTAGGCTGGAAAAGATGAGATCATCGATTGTTATGATATTCGCAGACAACCTAGTCTTAATCATCCTTTGCTTTATAATCATACAATACAGGTTATACTTACTGTTTTCTTACATACATTTTCTTAAGCTGCATGTATTCAAACTCTATTGATGCTGATTATTTTATTTTTATTATTATAAACAGATGACTCCAAGTTCGTACCCAAAAGAAATGAAATCGGATAACTTTGGGACATTTCAACTTACACAAACTTGGCATAAGTATGGATCATGTCCTCAAGGATCCATCCCTATTCGGAGAAAAGGAAAGGACTATAACCCCGCTCTTTTGCATGATTATCATCATCCAAAATCATCACTATACAAGATAACTAATGCATCACAACCAAATTCCCTCGGTGCAAACAACCATGAGGTACGTATAATCACATATCATTGTTAATGTTCATTTATTTTCTATATATATGTGTAAATATTTAGTGGTGATTATTTAAAAATATTTTTCTTTACATACATTACAGTATGCGATGATTAAGGCACATGGAAACTTTTTAGGAGCACAAGCAAAAATAAATCTCTGGAAACCGGTTCTTGAAATACCTGCTGAATTTAGTGTATCCCAAATTTGGGTTGTAGGCGAAGGAGACAGCCCTCTCAATTCAGTTGAAGCCGGATGGGTAGTAAGTATTCAACAAAAAATGCATGTAAAAAATTTTATATTCTCTTTGGTAGTACTATTAATTTTTCTTCTTTGTTTTTAATTAGGTGGGTCGCGGTGACAACCTTCCTAGATTTTTCATATATTTTACGGTAAATATTATTACTTCTTTGTTATATACAATGGTCCAACGACAAGGATGTCTTTGAAGGCCATCTATTATTATTTAGTATATTATCTTAAGAAAATCGAACCATTCAATTATATTATTTGTTTCAGGCGGACAATTACGGTTCAACAGGTTGTTACAATCTTGATTGTAATGGTTTTGTACAAACATCATCAAATATTGCCCCTGATTGCAAATTTACTGAGTTGTCCACTTTCAAAGGTGGTCAAAAAGATGCCACATTCAGTATTCACAAGGTAAGAGAATTAAAATGATCAATTTTACATATTGTATTAGTCCAAAAACAAACGTTGATAAAACTAAAAACGTTGATAATTTGGCAGGACCAAAGTAGTGGAAATTGGTGGGTAGAAGTACAAGGTACTCAAGTCGGTTATTATCCAAGTTCTCTCTTCAATCTATTAACAAATATGGCAACAACTGTATCTTGGGGTGGAGAAATCCTTAATTGGAAAGATCAAAGACGACATACTTCAACTCAAATGGGTAGCGGTCATTTGCCTTCAGAAGGTGGTTTAGGAATATCAAGCTACTTTAATTGGGTTCAAGTGTTTGACGCAAATAACACGGCCAAAAACCCGGAAAATGTTGAGAAATTTATTACAAATCCAAACTGCTACGATTTGGAGATTGATGATCACCATCTTGATACAAATGGTTATGGTTTTTATTATGGGGGTCCCGGTTATAGTAATAAATGTCAATAATCCAATATATTTGGTTTTGAAAATAATTCTTTCATTTTTCAAAATTTTATACATCTAGAAAAATGAGGGGATGGATTCACTTTCAACACTATTATTTGTAGAGTCCCACCTATTTATTTATAAATGGATTTGTCTTCGGGGCGACCTTTGTTTTTCTTTCTTTTTTTCTCGGTCGTATTTATTGGATTCAGTAATGAATATAAACTAGTAATGACTCCGTTAAACGCTTACGGTTTTTACTATTAAAATCCTGATTATGATGATATGTATCAATGGTTGAATACGTAAGGTTTAAAAGGTCTCTCTTTCATTTTATTTACAAAGGTTTTTTTTTTTTTTTTGGGAATTAGGTATTTCATTAAAAACTATGACTCAAAGTGAGTCGACATTACAATAGAAGAGTGGCCATCTACGATAGCTAACAAATTAAAGATATTACAAGAAAAATAAATGATAAAACCACCTAAAGGTGTTGGACACGCATATGTTGCCTCGTTAAAAACCTTGACAAGGAAAACCCATAACGAAAGGGATAAAACCATGACTAAGGAAAAGAACACAACGCGATGAGTCCTAAAAAAAAATTCTAAAACTAAAATTGCTAAAATAACCAAAATATTTGTAATTCTTCGTTAACCTAGGAAGCATTCGTTCCCCATTGGTACCCAATGAGTAGTCTTCTGATACTGGCAACTTGGCAAGATGTATGGTTTCATAGACGAGATGTGAAGGTTGAACTTCTTTGCTCGCGATAACACTATCAAAAAGTTTTCCTGAGCCCTTTTACAAAGGTTAATAATATTTAAATAGTTCATTTATCAACGCATGCATGAGACTAGTAATAATACAAGGCAACTAACTCAACCTAGATTACAAGGAAGGAAACAAATGGCATTTCATTTAACTGACAAGGAAGGAAACAAATGGCATTATATTTAACTGACCAACTCTCCAAGTGTTGATAAAGAAATCATCAAAACAGTCCAGGAAACGTAGGATTAATGTTTTCAGGCAGGATATCAAATCAAGCATTATTTTTTTCAGACTATAAAGCACCATATAACAGTAAATAAAAAGTAAAATCAAGCATTCTTTGATAATATTCATGCAATGCATTTGTATGCAGCTGCGCAACAAAAGACAAACTAAATAAAAAGTAATTCAATGCAGGCATTCATCCTTTACTCATGAGGATTCATATAAAAGAAAAAAGAACCCAAAGGCCAACCAACCAAGAGAATCAACTCAGCATCCCTGAGACAGTACTGATAATCACTGAGGTTGGATTTCAAAATTGAGCATCAAGTTTATTAGCCAACATGATCCCTGCTCGTCTCTTTGAACAAAATCAACATAGAGTTCCTTAAGAAAGTGGAGGGATTTCAAATCATAAGCCAATGACCCCTCCAATTCTGGGCAATGGAAGACAACTAATTTACGAAGAGAAGTCCATGCTCGTAAATCTGGCAGAAACTTCAGAACTGGGCAATCTACTAAAACCAATGTCTGAAGAGAACTGTTCTGGAGTTCAGGGCCAAGCAGAGCAACCACATTTTCATTTTCAATATCATTTACCCGGAAACCTTGAAACTGATTGCACTCTTTAATCAGCAGCGTTTGAAGATTACCATTGTTTTGGAGTATGCTTACTGGGAAGAATACAAGCTCCTCTATATTTTCTAAGAAAAGAGATGTAAGAGAGGTTTGGCATTTCCCAATTGAGTTCAATAATTTGCTGCCGATCTTTTCTAGTTTCAACTGCTTCAGTTTAGGGAAGGAAGGGATTTCAAACAAGCTGCTGCATCCATTGACGTTCAGATATTGAAGGAAAGGATGGGAATAACATAACTCTTTTAGAAGGAACATATCAGTAAGACTGAGTTGAAGTAAAGAAGAAAATCCGCCAGTATCCAAACTCGTCAAAGACATTCTTCTGAGAGTAAGAAACCTAAGATGTTGGAGCTGCCCAATAGCTGCTGGAAGTTGTTTAATTTCTCTGCAGTTTACAAATTCCAAGTATTCCAACTTTGGAAGACAAGATGATACACACATCCATGTGGGAAGTTCACACCCCATGAAGTTAAGAATATTCAACCTTCTCAAACTAGTGTTAGGCTGGAAAGCCTCGAATACTTGAAAACTGCACGACTTCTTGCCCCATGTCATGCCCAACATTTCTTCATCCCAGCGAAGTTGCAATATACGAAGGTTTTGTTTTCCCTTCAAGTTTGCTCTCTCAGCATCTACTGGGTCTTTAACATTCTGAAGATGATTAATAAATAGCTCCTCAAGGAAGTTTAGATTTCCTAAATCTGCAATCCCACTACTGCATTCTGGCTTGTTCATTACATTTTCAGGGACTTTATAAGATAAACCTTGAAGCAAGACTAGTTTCTCTATACCCATTGGCGTCTCATTCTTGAAGTAGAAAAACTTTCTAAGGTTTGTCCAATTCTTTACCTCTTTGGGGAGCTCACACCAGGAAAGATGCACAAACTCAAGATTGTTGAGGTTAGAACAAGACTCAGGTAATACTTTGATCTCAGTACCATTTAGGCTAAGGTATCTTAATTGAGTTAAGGCTCCAAGATCTTTGGGTAATGCTTCTAGTAATGGGCAGTTCTTGAAATCAAATATCCTCAAATCAGCAAGACTGGAAACATACCCAGGCAAGGCTTTTAATCTGTTGCAGCTATTGACATCTAGAGTCCGCAAATTGCGGAGGCTAGTGACAAAATTAGGTATTGTTTCAATAGGTGTAAAAGACATGTCAAGAAATCTTAGGAATTTCAAACCAGTGACAGAGTTGGGAAAAGCGATTAAGCTATTGCAGTGATTGAGATCCAACCACTGCAAATTACTGAGGCTAGTGACAGAATCGGGTAGTTCTTTTATGGCTGTGAACGAGAGATCAAGGTGTTTCAGATTTGCTGAGAATCCTATGTTTTGAAGAAAATTTTGAACATGGGAACAATTACTTAATACCAACGTCTGCAGATTATAAAATTTATGGATGGACTTATCATTTGTTACTTCACTGAGATCAAAAGAGGAAAGGTGAAGGTACCTTAAATGTCTGAGTCTAGCACTGGAAAACCGCAACCTTGATAAATCTGCACCCGGACAACCAAAATGTAGCACACGTAAATGCTTATTACTTGAGAATTTACTGAGATCCAAACAACTGCCTGGTTCAAGAATGAAAATTGTCCGCAACTTCTTCAAACTACTCGAGGTTTCTGGAAATGTTGTTGATAGCTCATCATCAAATATAAACTGTAAACGGCGACCTTTAAAATCATTCTTCAACTCACTTGCCTTGAGAATTGCACATTCATGACTTCCTACAACAGTTTGTGCAAGATCATGGACCAGATCATGCATCTTGCATGTGGTGATGTCATCCAACAGATTCCTTTGCACCCCTTCCAAAAATGAACTCCAAACCAAACTTTCAAAACATTCATCTCCAATGTCTTCCACCGACCTTCCGTTTCCCGTGTTGGAAATGTCCAGAAATCCTTCGGCTATCCACAGTTGAATCAGAGTTTCTCTGTTTATCTTCCAATCTTTGGGGAAGATGGAGCAGTAGGAGAAACATCGTTTCAATTGGGACGACAAGTTATCATAGCTCAATTTTAGTATTGGTATGAGCTTGCTTTGGCTTTCTGGTATATTCCAAACATCATTTCCTTTAATAGACAACCAATCACCTTCTTTACTTCTTGAGTGCATTAGACTTCCAAGGAATTTTGCTGCAAGTGGTAAACCACTGCATTTTTTTGCTATCTCTTGTCCAATACTTCTCATGTTTGTTGTCTTCAGCGCTCCACCGGGAGAAAAGGCTTTCTGCTCAATAATAGACCAACATTCATAATCTTGCAATTTTCCCAATCTGTAAGGAGGAATACTCCCCTTCACAACATCTGAAACCTGGTTTTTACGGGTAGTGATTAAGATTTTGCTCCCTTCAGCACCGACAAGCAACACAGACTTGAGTCTGTCCCATTGCTCTTGATCTTCGTTCCACAAATCGTCAAGCACTAGCAAATATTTCAACCCGCCTAACTGTTGCCGAACTTTATTCACAAGGACGTCGAAATTTGATAAACTATCAAACTTAGTCTGAGTAATGGACTCCATAATTTTTACTAAGATGTTTTCCACAACAAAATCATCAGAGACACAGACCCAAATTGTTTGTTCGAAGTGCTTATTCACAAACTCATCTTTGTAAACTAGTTGTGCAAGTGTGGTCTTTCCTAGTCCCCCCATCCCCACTACAGATATGGCAGAAACTCTTTCGGCAGATTGATTGACTTCTACCGATGCTGATGATGTTAACAAATTTATTATGTTATTCTTATCATCCTCCCTTCCTACAATATCAGATTCGCTAACAAAGGAGGCGGTTTGTCTTCCCCGTGGCTTACTACTTTCACCATGATCAACAGAAGAATTTCTTGGTGCAACTTGCAACTGAAACGTAACCATATCTTTGGTAATTTCATCTAAACTCTGGTTGACATCTCTAATTTGTTTTGCTATCTTTATACGAAATGCAAGTGGGCTGGAAGATGAAAAGAAATCACGAACCTCATACTTCAAGCCCCGCTTCTCGCCCCGACGCATAGTTTCATAGGAGAGCTTATCCATAACATTTTCAGCATCATAAGCAACATCATTGAGCCTTCTCAACCACAGATTTACAGCTGCGTCAACCACTTGCCTCCTCTCAGCATCAGCAATCACAGCAAGTATCATCTCTAAGGTTCTTTGAAGCTTTTTCAACTCATCTTTGACACCCCATGGCAGATTAATCTCCTGAGCAACAATAGGAACCAACCTGTTTAGTATTTCTGTTACGCCGTTAACGAGAATTCCTTCAGCCGCCATTAGAAAAGAAGATAATGAAATCAGAAGCACAAAATTAAGAATTTAATCCAACATTCCAAACTGATATTTAATAGTAAAGTAGATATTCCTTCAACACAGAGATATTTTTCTCTATGAAGCAATAATGGACCCAACTCTTTAAACAAAAACAGCTTTAACTTTTCGAAAATTCCATCCCCGCCTGCCTACCTTGACTTTCTTGCATATATTGACAACAAAAAACGAGTAAAAACATGACACTGGACCATCCGATGGCTCATATTTTTTATGTAGTCCGAATATAAAATATACTTATTACAGGAAATGGACATTGATATGCTTGTCCTGTAATTACAACTTCTGGCTGATTCCATCTATTGATTTTCTTTTGTTATACAGGAAATGGACACTCATATGTATATATACAGTTCTAGGTCACAAGTAAAAAAAAAAAAAAAAAGGAAGTCTACAGCTTATTCTGTTTTGCGACTTTTAAACTGTTCAAGGCCTGTTAGATAAGTTTTCAAGAGTAAATGCTCGTGTCGCATCTTCTCCAGACGAGTCTCGACCATAAGCATTTCATCTTTGAGATGGTGAATTCGCTTCTCTAACCATGCTACAGCTTCTGCTTTATCTCCACCATTGTTTCCAAAACTGTTCATGTAATCCACTTGAGATATCACATGGACTTGGGGAGGTCTTGCTAAAAGGACGATTATGCTCAGCTGAACAACCAAAAGAGAAGTAACTAAAAGCGTCAGATAATAAGAAAAGAAAATGAAAATTTTGCTGATAGAACTAGCACTTTTCCTAAATCAAGTAATTGCACATAGAGAACATTCCAGGATTAGGAATATGTATTCAGCACGCACCTGCATCAGAATAAGGATCGAGATAGAAGCTATAACCAAAATCAGTGGAAGACGGTTTTGATTTTTCATATACGCACAAAATCTCGTCAGTATCTCTCCAAGTAAAGATGTAGTTGATGACGCATCACTTGCATCTCTACGCACAGGACTCTCTCGTCTACGACTGCGATTCCTCGAGTGCCTGGTGTTAGTTGCCGCATGTGAGGTAATTTCGGGACTGTTGTCATTTAACTCTGAAGGTCCCACAGTTTCTAACTGAACCTCATCATTTGGAATTGCACCCAAACTAGGATTAACACTTGCACTGGAAACGCCACTTTCTAATTTAGAAAGGGCCCTTTGCTTCACTAATTCAAGTGCCTGAAGTAAGTTCAGCATATTAAGGTCTAAACAAAATAAACACAAATGAACTCGAAAACATTAGACTAAAGCAAAGAATAATACATTTTCCATCCATATAGCATAGGCATCTCGGCACTCGTCAATGGTGTTGGACTCTATTTTCCCTGTAACACCAAGATGAACAACACATGAGTTTCAACACAAGAATAAATGAACCAAGGACTTGGAAAGATGGCAAAACTGCTAGTGTAGCATATCTAACAAAGGTGAAACACCATGTTTAGAGAAATATTGCCAGAAAGGTAATCTACCACTGTTTTGCAAAACACAAGAAGATATTTTTGTTGACAAATGAGAGTTTAAATATACCTTTCCACATGGTCTTCTTAGAAAATGCCACATTCACATAAACTCGCACAAGGCACAAATTTGTCTCATTGCCAACTTTTTTCACATCCCAAAGGCCCTGATGTTTTTGACAGCAGAACAGAGTAATTGTAAATCAAATATGAAAACAAAGACACCTTTATAATAATCAGATATAGACAATATGATACCTGAACACGGAAATAATCTGCGTAAGGAACATCACCAACTTCTTGTGATGTCTCTATCACCAAATGGCTGGTACAGGATAAAAAAGTCAGAGAGCAAAGAAGCAAACATCCAACAATACTCGATAAATGATTGATAACGAGTGACTGAAGCTCAAAAAACTAATCACAAAGTTAAGCTAGCCACAAAGATATCATATCCTGCAGTTACAAATATAACTCTGTTTCTGATTAACTGACATTAGTAAAAACAAAATTTAAATCCTACTTTGAGGTTGGACTGGATTGGAAATTTTTCTTCACTCTTAGACAAGCCCAGAATCATCTGACCCAAAGTTGACAGATATAATATGAAATTGGACTCTGACCCCCGTGATTTTGCAAGTATAACACCATTTTCATATAGTATCGCACCAACATTAAAAAAGGCTGTGTTGGGTTGCTGTCCAATAAAACTCTAGGTAGGAGCACAGAAAACAAATTTTCAATAAATACCAACATCATAAAATTTCAAAACTACGTTGAGAGGATTTACCTGTTTCGGTAAACTCGGAACTTCTGGACTTCTTGACACTGCCCAAATTTTGCACCTTGAATGCAATAAATCATCAATAAAATTAAATTTCCAACTCAAACTGTACAGGTATATAGAGTTATAGTGGACCTCCTTGAAAATTGACTTACCTAAATATAACTTGATTGGATGCAAAAATGACACATCACGTGCATGCCCAATTGTTTCATGCTCGTACCAAGAGGAGCACCTAAAATCTGAAAAATATAAGAATCACATACACAGGAAAACAAATGTGCAGGGCGTTCCATATTAAATCTGGATACTACGCAGCTAAACTCAGAATCAGCTGCTAGCATCGGATTGTACAAGTTCACCATCACCAATCACGCATACCCATTACGTGAATGATACATGTTATTCTGATTACCATGTAAATTCGTTACTTCTATATATACTCCCACATTCTCAACATTTTACTTCTTTTTTTTTATTTTTGTATTTAGACACTATCTCAAGTTAAACTTGCTTTCTTCCCTATCTCCTAGTAGTTTAGTCCAGAAATAGAGAAAGACGATTAGGCAAATACCAATTGCCACCGAAAAATGGGTTTCACCCCTGCTATGTCCTCACCACACTGGGTGACCCAGTCGATCAATTAAACAGTTAACTGGCCCAATGCCAGGTAGAGCTTTTCATCACATCAATGGAAGTTTATCTTCAATGTAAGCCAACATGGAAAATGAATAGTTAGCTTACGACAAGTTTAATAGCAGTTTAAGTCATTCTACCTTTGTCGCCGCATTTTTTATGAAAGGACTCAACAAAATCAACAGCGGCATCCGAGAAGAAGTGATTGAAAAACTCTTCTACTTGAATCTGGGGGAACAACATGAACTTTTACTTCAGATGTAGCTTTTCAAGATGCAGAAATTTCATACTCTGAACAAAGAGAAAAGTGCATATTTTGATACACCAGCAGCAAAGAAGACAACGATACCTCAAACTTCGATTCAGCAACCTTAGTGAAGAATTCCGGTACTGTAAAGGGAAAGATATTCATCGATTTAAGAGTACATCTTTGACCAAAATATACAAATTGGAAATAAGCAACATCCTAAGGAGACAGATATCCATAACTTTAGCAACAGTAACAATTGGCTCATGTGATGGTATGCCAGCTACATGCCTACAATCATACGTGCAGATCTCGAAAATGAAACTATTACAATGTGCACTTTTCTGGGGATAAATACTCGATTTGCAATCATTTCAACCATAATAATTGCAAATAGTTTGAAGTAGAATGCAAAACTTTATCAAAAGCTGCCTTTAATTTAGAAATAAAAGAGTCAACTAACCTTGAGGAGCATCAGCATCCTCAGGAGTCCACCTCAAAGACTGTAATGAAGATGAAGGATCAGCAGCTACAACTGGTTCTGTATGTTCAACAATTTCTTCTACTTCGGAAGGTCTTTCTGCTGCAATATTCACGTCAACTATTCCGTTACTACCACCAAACGAGAGTTCATGTCCTTGTAGAAGAGCATCAGTGTTCCTGGTGCACAACAGAGTTGCAAATATGATAAACCCCTCTCTTGTTAAAAGTTATGAGAATCATGCTCGGTAAACAAAATTTCCCACAATGATACCTGTCTGGAGTAGAAAGTCCGTTGTCTGGAGTTCTGTCAGGAGTAGTAGGAAAACTGTCTAGAAGAAGTTTGATCTCACACTTTGAATCCTAATGTACAAACAACACATTAAAACTAATTAACGGCTAAAAAACATCGACTCAGCTTCATTTCAACTATTGACTACCGAGTGACACCAAATAAAATTATTATTCAAGATTACAGACTTCACATAATTGAATGGTTCACATCACTGGAACGAGGGTCAATAGGTTAAAACTCTATATGAATACTGTTAGTGTACGCAACGTTACAAGGACAACTAAACGAAGTGTAAAGTATCTGGGCTGGAAAACACTACTATATACTTTTCATCAAAAAATTTCATACCTGTCGATCTATGCGGTCCTCAATACCGTCACAATGTTGTGCCCATCCATCAACAATGGCCCGGTAAGCTTCATCGCGCGACAGAAAGGATGCAAAAAAATACTGCCAAAAATAGGAGTAAGACAATGATTTATTATGTCCAATTCCTAACTTAGTTGTATGAATGGTGCAAAAACATTAACATGTGGACATAGATCCTACAATATCATACTGTGAACCGGTATTTAGCGCGAATCAAATTACAAAATGTAATCACTGCGTGCAAATAGACAAACAAATAACATACCCTTTTTCCCCCAGCTATTACATCAATGGCATTAGGAAATATCCCTGCTGTCTTTGCTTTTCGAATACATGTTACTTCATTGAAGGGGATTGCTTTCTGCATAATGAATACACGTTACACATTTCACGCCAAAAAATCTAAACATGAGATAATGTCACAGAATAGGTTCAGCACTTACCTTGGTCTCGTATCCAAATATGTTTGAGTAAAAGCAAATATGGCGAACAAACAGATACATATGACCCTGAAATCCAAAATGCAGGCAACTGGAGATTGTCAGATAACAGCACCCATAATTGTTAGTTTGAGATACAACATCAGTTAGCACTTAGATTAAATACCTGAAGAAGAATATTTTCTTGGAATGCACAGTTGAAATCTTGTACAAGAACCTACACCATAATCAAAACAGAACCTTAGTCAGAAAACAAAACTAGTTCTTTGCTCTGCAGTAGCAAATATACAACAGTTGAGTTAGTCAAACACTAGGCACTAGAATGATAGGCAAATGCGTGGGGGCATTTTCCTTTCTTTACACCTACGGGGCCTAAATTTCAATCGTGATGTGGGTGGTGGTGATGGGTGATACCCGTTAACACATGCCGCCGCCACCACAAACAACAAAAACAAATTTGGGGGTAAATTGGTTATCACTATGGAGGCGTTTTTGTTTGATTACACCTAAATTTCAATGGTGGTGGTTGGTATTCATGGTAGGTGGTGGTGATGGGTGATATTTGGATCTGCATGAACTAGCACTCATCATCAACAACACCCACCACCAAACTTGGGTGCAAATTGGGGTTGTTTATCTTATAACAAAATTTTCCTAATCACTAAACATGCAATTCAAAACCCATTAATCCAAAACCTAAATTTTAGAATTGAATTGAAATCGACTTACTTCATCAGAAGGTAATCGAAACAATAGTCTATACTCTTCACTCTTCAAATACCCAGGTGAAGAAGGTGAAAACTGCACCAACACAAACAAAGTCACAAAAATCAAAATCAAAATTGAGCTAAAATCATGAGAAATTACAAAAACCCAATTAAATTGAACTCAAAAAAAAACTTACTACAACATCAACCTCATCAGAAGAAGCTTCAGCTTCAGAACGATTACCACCACCTACGCTACCACCACCACCAGCAGCAGCACCAGCAGATTTCGTAATCAGTGGAGATGAAGAAGGTGTAGAAGTAACTGAATTAGAATTACTGTTACTGCTATTGTTGTTATCCTGGACTAAAATTGATGATGAAATCAGGGTTTCCATGACTGACTGAACTCCGATTCGCAGAGATCTAGGGTTTTCTATTCTGTGAGTGAAAGGAAAGGAAAGGAAAGAAAAAGAAAAGAGTAGAAAATGGGATGGGACTATCGGAGAGTCAACTGAGATGAATCTGGTGATGAAGAAAGGTTTCTTGTTTTCTTTCTTTTGTCTTAAAAAAGAAAACAAAACAGGGTTCAGATCGGTTTAGATGATGTCGGTTACAGAGACTTAAAAGAGGAGGAAACTGAAGGAGTAAATGAAGTGAAAATTGCAGCTCAACCCCCTTTTCCATGTGGAGTTAAATTCGGGAAACCGGATTTTGTTTTCTGGTTTGTATGTCGATAAGGCATGGGATTTAATTCACGCAAAACGGAATGTGCCGACTATTTGCCCTAAATAATACTCCCTCTGTTCCTATTTAATAGGTTGATTTTGTTTGTAGAGAAAATTAAGGAAATTAAGAAAAACTAATCATTGAAAATGGTCCTCATGACACTTGTTAACAGTGACTGAGACAAATTCTTATGGTAAAAATATGTACATAATGGTCGGGTATGGTATGCGTGAGGTCAAATCGATTTTTTTGCCATTTTTATTGACTTTTTTAGTACTAACTAAATGAAAATAAAATCATAAAATATTTTAGTTAAATTAGATATACTAATTTAGATCGTTTTTTTTTTTTTGTTTTTACGTCACACATTTGATTTATTTGTATTGATTTCATGTGAGTTTTATAATTTTTACCCCATTAAAAATAAATTTTCAATTTTATAGAGCATATTTGCCCACACAAAACATGTAAATTACAAAATTTATAAACCCATATTTGTGGGATTTCAGAATCAAGTGGGGTCGGCGGACCCCATTGGTCCCTACATCCCTCCGTCCCTGCTTGTTAATAAAATAAGTGATGTGAAATGGTCCCCGTGACACTTGTCAGTAAAAGAAGTAAACTGAAATGGTCCACATGACGCTTGACATCAAAAGAAGTTAAGAAAAAGTGGTCCCAGAAAACTAAAGTAACATTTGACTTTCCCATTAAAAAATATTATTTTTTGAAACATCTATTTATAGAAACCAGCCTATTATTTAGGAACGGAGGGAGTATAAGAAAGTATCGAACTTGGGTTAAACCGAAATCCAAGTCAAAAGCAAAAGTCTAAAGCAAAAAATCTATTTTATTTCACAAAAAGTTAACTTTTTGAAATTTGATGGCCAAAATAACTTCTAAAACTCGAAAATCTACTTTTTAACGTGCTATCCAGCAATAATTATTGGAAGTGAAAAGCAAAAAAAAAAAAAAAAAAAAATTCTTAAAATTTAAGCAATAATTATAGTTTAGTATTAAATTATACTTTCTTTTACTTTTATAAATCAAAAATAAATTTTAAGTGGTGCTCAAACAAACTATATTTTACTTTTATGAGTCAAAAAATAATTTTTTAAGTGGTGCCCAAACAAACTATAACTTGCCATAGTGTTGTTCATGGCAGACATTTATATCTGTTTAAAGTTTAAAAACATCTTCTAGATGTTGCTGATTGCTATTTGTGGCTGGTAGTTATAAGTGCTTAAAAAACACGTCTTATTGATGGAATTGAAAGAAGAAAAAATTGTTGTAAACATTGACCGACGCCGGTGGCGCATGCAGTTACCGGTGACTTTAGGTGAAAGGGTGTTAAGCGGTTGTTTTTAGCTTCATTTTTACATGTTTGTAATGTATTGTGTGAATTAGGGGAAAGATTTGTTGCGGTGGGAAAAGTAGATGGGGATTGGTTTGTTTTTGTTTTATTGTTTGTTTGGCAATGTCGACAAGACATGATTTGGATTACAAAGGAGGAAAAGTAAGGTGCATGCACAACTAATCGCAACAACAACAACAGCATCGACAAAAGATATCACTTGCGATTCTAAAAATGACCTTTGGTGATGTTAGAGGTCCAGAGTTCGATTCTTTTACCTTAAGGAACAAAAACAACAATGGTCCAAGGTCAGATTTGAAATGGATTGAAAGGCAGTTATCCAACTTCAACAGCAGCACACAAAGAATCAACCATGGTATATACAAGGAATGCTAACAGAAATCACAAGCCTCATGGAAAATATCCCACACAAAAAAATCGACCATACATATAGGGAAACAAACCAAAAGCAGCAGATGAGCTCGAACGAAGCGATTACGAAACGTAAAGCAGCACCCAAATTGCCATACAACAAAAATTTGGCAAAATGTATGCCCACCCTTTCTTTCTAACATTGTACAAGCAGATGTTAGGGGACAAAAATTCCCTAGAATTGTAACCCTACCCTGAGTCTAATGAATCGGTTCACACCAAAAAAAAAAAAAAAAAAAAAAAAAACAAGAAAAAAGAATTTGAGACTCTAAATCAAAGGTACGATATCAGAACACAGAAGTAGTTGTTTCTTACCCATACAGAAAGTAAAATAAGAGCACGTTTGTTTTTTTATCGCCTCTACTAGTCGGATGTTAACATGTTTGTTTTTATTTGAGTCAAATCACTCCTGTCGAGTCGAAACTAAGCCTGACTTCGGCCGTTTGAGTCGGGTAATAAAATACCCCGATTCATGAAAGCACAAAGCCAACGATTCATATTTTGGAGTCAGATGAGTCACATCTAACTCAAAATACATTGAGTCAGACCCAGATGAGTCCAAATGAGTCGGGAGAAAACAAATAAGTTCTAAGTTTTGGATCAATGTTATCAGGATTCAAGGCTGATGCAAAGGTCAAAAGGGGCCATGTCTGGGTTAGGTTTGAATAGTGGATAATGATGGCAATCAGAAATTGAATTCCATTATCCTAAACATGGTTAACCCCACACCATAATTTGACAACAACGCACCAAACCTGACAACCTGCATGATGGACTGCACCACCAACCAGCCAACCTTTAAAAAAAAAGTGAAGTCCAACATGAAATTGTTAACTGTCTGCATTAAAGTGATTGTGAACAAATATGATACCTTTCCCTCTGCAGATAGCCTAAAAGAGACTGCAATCTGAAAACTAACATAAGATGACTAAAACTAGCACATACTAGAAACAAACTGCATCATAAACAATCAGGACAAATTGTACCATGAAAAGTTACAGAGAATCTTCTAACACATTCTGCATGATTCCCGACAATGGTACACCCATAGTGACAAACAATGTTTCAATTCTCTTTTGATGTGTTGATATTTTGACTTAATAAAGAGCAAGAAACCAGTTCATTGCGACTCTATGTAAATAAGAGAGCCATTTGGAGACATGATTTCTATTTCTATCCTACATAATATACACGAGAAGGAGCAAACCAGTCAATTCTGGAGGAGTAAGAGAATCTGACACATAGGGCCAATCTTCATTCAGATAGGTTTTTCACCAATAACACTCCGTGTATAATTTTCTTTTGAGCAAGTTGATCACGGACCAGAGGACAACTTTTTCTCAAACTCTACTCAGAACTCAACTATGTTGTTCTGGAAGTTTATCGGCTTCCACAGCTACCTGCAAAGGTTTGTAAGGATACAATTACAAGTTTTAGGACCTTTTAATATTAGAAAAGGTAGAGTAAGTTTCAGGAGCAAATTTAGGAGAACACTGAGAACTTTCACATCTATATGGGAAAGAAATGCCAACTTAAAGAAGAAGGGGACTTTCTAATGAGTTTTTAAGAGATACCTCTGCATGACAAGTAGAGACGAAAGTATAAGGTTAGATGGAATCATACCTCTTGAGGCTGATGAACATGAAGGGATTGCTGAAGCTGGGTGCTTTCCATGGTTGATAGTAACTGTATTACAGTCTTCAAATGAGGAACGCTGAGATTGACACAAAGGAAATAAATGAAGCACAAAAAATCAGATGATACAGCTAAATTGGGAAAGTTTCGTAACAAAGATTATTAAAATAATAAACAAGAGCAAATTGGTAGTTGTGTCGGACAAGTTTGTCACCGAATCTTCAGAAAGACTATTGACATATCATAACAAGTGATACAGGACACAATTGCATGATATCATATGGTTCAGGCCTGAAATGTATGTGAAAATAAGTGATAGTTTAGGAAACTTACTGGAGGAGTCGCTAACAGTATCTAAAGAAATACTTAGGTCCCACAGGCTTTCTTGCTTGTTTCTAGGCTGTTCACATAGGCTCTACTACACTCAATTGAATAATAGTAATATTGATTAGCTTCCACCTAAATGTTAAGTCAGTCATGGTCCTTGGGCACTCATTCGCAAACTAATTTGTATCCTTTATAGATAGAAGGCAACAGACAGTTACTATCTTGCAACTAGTACATCTGGAACATAGGACAGATGCGAATAGTATTACCTCTGTCCCAGAAAAGTGATACTTTCACTCTTTCATTTCTGGCTACAAAAATAGGCCAAATTGAAAAGGTGAAAGTAACACATTTCCTGGGACGGAGGTAGTAATAACTGCCTGTTTATGGTCTTTCAACTATACATTTCACACAAAATTTCTTTGAAGGTTATGAAATAGTCTGACAACTTGGTTATGGCTGAAGTGAACCGTGGACCACCAGTAAATAGACATCTACAAGAGCGTGACACTAGCCAACACAAAGATACTTGAACTGAACTCACATGTAATGCAGACATCACAGGAAGCTAACAACTAGTCTAGCATTACATTAACACATTTATAATCCTATTTTAATTCATTCAACAAGGACTAGTATTGCAATCCTCTCAAGTACTTGACACGGAGAAGACGAAATACTGACCTTTGTAGTCCACTTTCAATATGGGCATCCAGCGCTGAAATGACTCGAGGCATCTGTTCTAATACCTGCGTATATAACCACGTCAAAGAGAAACAAAAGAGTGATCAAGATTCTCTCTACACAATGCAGATTCAATTTGCGCCACTAAAAAAAAAAAAAAATTGAATACCAGGAAGACAGGAATAACATACTTGTGCTGTATTCTTAATTGTAGCTGTTTTCATAATAAATTTTTCGGGAAGCTTTAACAAATGAGCCTGCAAATGAAACATTAGAAATTTGAGCAATCAAAAGAAAATCTCCAAACGGGTAATCTGGGGACAGTTGCACCACAGCAGGACTGGGTATAACCCACCACCATCTGCACCAGCCGCACCACCACTCAAAATCCCCAAATTGGATTGGTATACAGCAAAATACTCAATAATTCCTAAAAATTTTAAGAAATGAGTGAATTTCAACATGGGTTTTGTAAAAGACCCAATTTTGATCATAAAAATTGAAACTTTATCCAATTTCAAATCAATAGAAAGTAATTGTGTTCACAATATTCAAAAAATAAACAAACCCTAGATTGGAAATCTTCAAATTAAAAGAAAAAACCCAAGATTGAATCTGAGAGAGAGTGGGTGATGATACCTGAGAAGGAGAAGATTGTTGCATGAGTTGTAATAGATTAGAAGTAGATTGAACAGCTTGAGATATATGTTCGTTTACTGTTGCTTTAGCTGTACCTTCTCTTGTTGTTGAAGATGAAACCCTAATTCTACTTGACGAAGCTGAAGGTAGTGATGATGTTGATGATGATGATCTCAATAATGGTGATGCCATCGGTGATTTTTTTCTGTATTGATATTAGAACCAGAAACAGGGAGAGACTGGAACATCCAATGTGAAGAAGAAGAAGAGCTGGAGAAACTGGTTCTCGCGGTTGGACCTTGCTAGAACAACACGCGGTGGTGCCAACACCCTCGCACAAATAAAGACCCTATGGGCTAATGGCTATGGCTATGGGGCAACAAGGTGAACATGGGTCCAAAAAAAATAGGGAACATTATTTAAATACCCTTACTATAGGCCCCTTTCAAAATACCCTTATTAACTTATACAAACACCCCTAGACACGAAAAAAAAGCCCGAACCAAGCCCAAACCCGGATTATACAATTACTAAAAAGCCCTTTAATAAATGCAAATAACCGTTAGCGACGAGATAAAAACCCACGAATATTTTCATTTACCTCATTTCTTTCTCTCTCCATCTCTCTCCTGTCTCTCACAGGTTTTCGTAACAAAAAACCAAATTTTTTTGAAATCACCATTAAAAACTTGCAAAAATCAAATCAAATCAAAAGAAACCTAGTAGATCCGAAGTTTTCTATGATTTAGAAGAAGAAATTCAACCGAAAAACGAAAGAAAAAATCAATTTCATTAGGTTTCAGAGATGCAGTGAGCGACAACAGCAAAAAAATCGAAAGGTAATACATAGAATTTGTGTTTGATTTAGTTTAGTCATCAGATGAATTCGATTTTTTAGTGTTTCGGAAACGAAATTCTTCAAAAAAAATTACTGAAAAAATCGATTTATGTTTTCTCAATTAATGATTCATACTAATTTGCTTCGATTTCATGTTGCATGTGATGAAAAATCAACTAAACGATCAATCATATCGATAAAGAAGTAGAAGTCTTCCGTTTGAATTGAGAAAGGTAAAACAAATTTTTATCATCGATTTTGATTGTTTTGCTTCTGATTAGTAGTCTATTTTATTTCTGATTTTAGGTTGTTGAAGTTATTTTGATTCAGAAGTAATTTTGAATCGGTTAGGGTTTTGAATTAACAGTTGTTGATTCAGTTATTGATTCAGTTATTGACGCATAAGTGTTTCATATATGATTTATGCATCTTGTATAAGGGTTTGATGGTTTATATGAGTTTTTGGTTTTAATCAGAAGTTTTTGGACTTCAAATGCAAAATAAGTGTCACGAGAACATGTTATTTGTCATATTTGGAGGCAACTTATGAGTGTTTGATGGTTCAATATGCTACTTTCTAATGGTTCTAATTTCTCGCATCTTGTTTGATGGTTTGATGATATCTGCATTTTGATTCATAATAGACTTCATATTTGTAGGCAACTTATGCTAGTTGTTCCCATTTATGGAAGCAACTTGTACTAGTTGCCTTCATATTCTTAGTCATTGTGCATCCATGACTTATAAGTTGAAAACTAGTACTTGTTGTATGCCTTTGGAATGCCTTATGAATGCAATGGATCATGTTAAATTAGTACTTGCACATGGTAATGATTTCACGTAAATTTATTGGCTAATTATGCTTTAATGATGACTCAAACATGTTATCACCCATTTATGCTAGTTTTTGACTTCATTTGTAGAAGTTTCTCCCATTTTGGAAGCAACTTAAGATAGTTATGCTAGTTGTTCCCGTATTTGGAAGCAAATGGTAGAAGTTGACTTCATATGGTGATACTAATTTCATTGGATTTACTATTTGTTCCAAGTTTTGGAAGAATCGGTACTAGTTGCCTTTGTATTTTGGAGGCAACTTATGATAGTTGTTCCCATTTATTGTCATTTCGGAGGGAACTTAGGATAGTTTTTGTAGTTCCTCTTATATATGGAGACAACTTGAATTAGTTAGCTCTAGTGAGATATGATGCTAACTATTCCTATTGACTGAAACAACATTAGTATGAAGAGGACGTCGCCAAGATTGAAGGAAATGCCAACCAGCTCTCGCAACATTAGTGAATGCTCCTAGCAACGAAGCAAATGAAAATGCCGATATAGTTCAACACAAAAGGTATGAAAAAAAGAAAACATATAAATCTTCTTTTCATTAGTGTCTGCAGATCTATGTATTAGATGTTAATTGGATAGCTTGCATGATTGCGGGTAAAAGAAAAAGCTAGAAACAAGTTAGCATATAAATCGATTATTACCATTGTTAGATATGAGTTACTACTTGTATAAAGTATTGAAAGACAAGCCAGCACATGTGAAAGCCTTAAGAGAGTCTCCGTACTGGGTTTAGTTGAACCATTCTTTAAAGAAGAACAACAAAACAGCCTTCAAAAGACGTAGCTAGTGAAAAGAGATGTATACACTAAGATTCCTCAAGCTATAGAGATGCTTCTCGCCTGCCATGATAGTGTAGTAGTGAGGAAGAAGGTGAAAGTGGGATTTGTTTTTAAAAAGAAGGTTTATGTTCCAAATGCAATGAGATGACTTTGCTGTTTTCTTCAATGTTCAAAGAAGGCCCAAGATGATGAATTGAAGAAGAAATTGAGTAAAGTAACTAAAGAGCACATAGATTTCTTGCATAAACATTTCCCCCCAGTACAAGGCAAAGACTACAAGATTACAAGGCAACAGATCGATATGGTGTTGAGAGAAGAAGCCTGAAAATGGAAAGGACCCTGCGTTGTTTCGATTTTCTTTGTCATGTGGTTGTGCACCGTGTTCTTCTTCACGGATACTAGTGGAGGCTACTTTACCCAGAGATGGTTGCCATACTTGTTCTCCATGCACGAGTGTCGTGGCTGCACATCACATAGTGAAATATTTGATGGATAATATAAAGAAACCAAAAGGAAAAGATGGTCTTAAACGTGTACCTGGGTGCATACCATTTTTGTTGGTAAAAAAAGAAATGAAAAATTGTTGACAAGATAATCTTGATCTAAAATGTTTTGAGAAACTTAACTAACATTTTAATTTTTTTTGTTTGCGTATTGGTTTTGGAGCATAGCAACTACCTACCAAAGCGACAAGGATTTGAACATTCAATTCCAAGATTCACCAGGTGGCACCAACTAGATTTGTGCAACAAGTTGACGGTAGAAAGGAAAGATAGTGACGGGAATATGGTATTCCCAGGAGAATTTACTGTAAGTAAAAATTCTTATGCTACTTTAGTGAATCTTAGAGTTGAATGTTATAAAATGAAAGAAACTTGCTCAAGTTGTCTCCATAAAATGAAAGCAACTTGATCTAGTTGTCTCCATAAAATGAAAGCAACTTGATCTAGTTGGTTTCAGAAGTTGAAGCAGATAGTTTACTGAAGTTGTATATTAACTTGCGACTGATTTTCAAGGAAAAAATGCTGACTAATTTGGAACTCTACAGTTTACAGATGGCATTCAAGACGAACTGACAACACATGAGCAAAGACTGACTCAGTTGAGAGAATTGGTAGAAGAATTAGAAATAGAAAGGGCATTCAACAACTTTGTTGTACGGTTTACTTCAAGAGAGGCTAAATGCCAAATTCCTTGAAGCCAAAACTTTTCACTCCAAGAGATCTACTATAGAATTGAAGGGAGAGATGAGTTCTTAAGGAAGTTCATTGATGACAACAAGTTCCTTCGAAGCGTTTATGAAGCCAGCAAGGATAAAATTAATTTGACAGATGATCAAAAGCAACACATGGCTGACGTTTACAAGAACTTGCAGGATTGGGAGGATTTGAAAAACACACCCGAAAACCTCTCAAGGGAGAAGAAGTACAAGCAGTGGAGCTCAATATTTTATGGTAGAAGAATCAACCGACAAGACTCAAAATGTAACCGAGCAAGAAGCTAATGTAGGTGAAACTTCAAAGAACAGTCAAGAAGAAAATGCTAATAAGAGAGTGCAGGTGAGCGAAGAAGAAATCGCTCAAGATGATGAACAACAAAATGAAGATGTTGAAGATCACCAACAGTTATCAGGAAATGAATATGAAGTTTCTAAAGATGATGTAGTTGAAACCGAGAAAGAAGAAGATCAACACATGAACCAAACAGAAAATGAGAAAGAATCTGTACCAGAAAAGGAAGTTGTTGAGGAAGTCAAGGCGACGAAAATGAAGATCGGACAAGGCACATGAGTGAAGACAATTTCGTTCTTTGAATCGGAACACCACTAACTGTGGTAAAGCCAACATTTGACAGAGAATATTCAACTGAGGTAGCCATGCCCGATAGTTTGGATGAGTTGATGCAGAATGTGGATATAGATGAGATAACTGAAAAATATTTTGCTAACATAGAGCAAGAACCAGTTAGAGAGGAAGGAGAAAAGAGGACTCCAGTTGCACAAGTTGAGAAAGAGCATGCAGCAGAAAGGTAAGATGCATTTACTTTAGTCTTATGTTACTTTAGACTTGTTAGAGTAGATTATTCTTGAATGCAACTTGTTAGAATTGTCCAAGTTTATTCTGCAATGCAACTTGATCAAGTTATGTTAACTTATGGAAGCAACTTCATGAAGTTGCTTTCAGTTGTATCAAAATATTGGAAGAAACTGGCTCCCAGTTGTGTCCAAAATGTGAGATCAACTTCCTCAAGTTGCCTCAACTACTTGCATTAGAATGTTTGTTGTGTTTTAAATGAAATTATTAATGAATTTGCAGGGAAGTAACATACTCTCGATCGCACCAAGCAAGAACAAAGAATGTGCGCAAGACAACTCAAATGAAAAGACATGTCCAGTTACAAATAAAGGGATAAAGAAAATACATGTCCAATTGCAATGGAGGAAGACCAAGTTGAAAGAACAAGTGCGGTTAAAATGGATGAGGAACCGGTTGGAGATGATAAAGAAATGACAACTCCAAATAATCAAGAAGATGTAACAGAAAGGTAGATTCATTCAACTCCAAAATAAACATATGTTTAGGAAGCAACTTGCTTCAAGTTGTCTCCATATGATTAGGGATCAACTTATTCAATTTGGAAGCAACTTGCTTAAAGTTGTTTCCATATGTTTAGGAAGCAACTTGCTTCAAGTTGTCTCCATATGATTAGGAAGCAACTTATTCAATTTGGAAGCAACTTGCTTAAAGTTGTTTCCATATGTTTAGGAAGCAACTTGCTTCAGGTTGTCTCCATACGTGGAAGCAACTTCCTTAAAGTTGTCTCATCTCCTTGTATTCAGTGTACTATGTTTTTAATGAATTTTTTCCTTTAATCCAAATTGCAAGCAAGTAGCATATGCTGCACAAGAGAATGAGGGTGAAAAGAAAAAATCAGATGAAATGGTTGTTGTTCAACACACTCCAACATGTGGGCAAAACCAATACTTTGAAGGTCCAACTTTTGATTTGCATTTGGATTCTCCTAAGCAAAGACAAGTCCCATCTTCTCAGATAATTGAACCAAAAGCAGACAAATATAGTGACTTATCAGAAACTGAAGAGAAAGCTGATGTTGGTTCTATTATTAAAAGAGTCAAGAACGATCCAAGGGAGAGGAAGAGGAAAAAATTAGGAGATGAATTCAACTGAACAAAGTTTACACCGAAAAAGAACAAGAAACAACAGATACGGTGCGAGTTATTGACTTGGAAGCAATCGAGTACATCGATCCAACACCTCCTCAATCAAAACCACTCAAGCCTGCAAAGTCTTAAGCTTTGGGGAGATTGCACGAAGATCAACAAAAAATACTCCAAGAATTCTCGCGAGGATGCCACTGAAGGGTAAAAAAACACTAAGCCTTTATATACTGCTAGTTTTATTGACTTTGGGTATTATTTCCCGCAGTTCCTTCAATTTTGCAATATTGATGTTTGATGCTAGTAATGCAATATCACATGATGTTTACTGTGTTGTTGGATTATGCAGGCAAACGGCTTGTTCTGGGCCGAATAATGAATATCACATTCAGAAGCAGCACATCCAAAATCTATTGGATGATCTCTATATCGATAGTGACATCGTAGAATTCTACACCAGTATTCTGAAATCGAAGATGGAAAACGTTTTTGCCGATAATCCATACAACAAGCATGTAATACTAAATACCAATCTTTTGGTAAGTCACTTTTTTATCTGATAAATTACACACTAGTTAGTATTAACAGATTGCATGTTATTTTGACTTGTAAAAGCTTTTTGCGTAAAACGTTAAAATATCTAATAAATGTATGTATCTTTTTTTTTTTTTTTTAAACTTTTCAATGATGCAGAGATACGTGCAAATATACATGGACAATGGAGACGAGAATGCAATAGAAACAAGTTATGTAGCAGATTATGTGAGGGCTAATTACAAGTTGGATGCCAAGAACAAAATGCTGATGTTTCCACTGTGCATGAACTCCCACTGGGTGTTGCTGGTATTACATGAAGGAGTCTGGAAGATATGCAACTCTATGAAACAAAGTCCATTATTGTCGTCACCGCATACACTTACAAAGCCACTGAGCAAAGTTCTAAATGAGATTGGACATCGAGACAAAGGTGGTAATGAAATTTTTCACACATTGAAGGTTCCTAAAGTGCTTCAACAAAGAAGAACACCCGATTGTGCAAATATTTATTTGTGTTTTTATGAAGATGTTGGTGAAATACCAAGAATTGGTATTCTGCGGGAGGAAAAAGAATCAATATATTGGCCACTTTAACAAAAAAAAAGGATCAAGATGGCGTTAAGATATCGGCAACAACCGATGAATGGAAGAAGCCTAAGGCACAAATTCAAGTCGATTGTGATATATTCCCAGTAATACTAAATGACAGACAACTTGTTAGTATTACCCAATTATCTGATTGAACTACATTTGTTAGTATTATCTAATTTGTTAGTATTATCTAGTATTTTTCTGATTGAACTACAGATTACTATTGGTTGTTAACATTATGTTGGTATTATCTAATTTGTTAGTATTATCTAGTAAATATTGTCTAATTAAAGTTTGAATGGTTTGATTATTTCCTTGATTATTTTCGTTGTTGCAATGTTTCTATATGCTTTGCAGGTTTACCTATGCAAAGCGCAAGCATATAGAACAAGTTATCTCCATAAAATGGAAGCAACTTGCGAAGTTGTTCCCGAAATGGAAGAACTAGAACAAGTTGTCTCCTTAAAATGGAAGCAACTTGCGAACTGAGAAAATAACCAACAAAACAAATAAATATCACATACCACCAAAAATCATTTGTAATCTCTTCCATTCTTGATTATTTTCGGTGTTGCAATGTTTATATATGGTTACAGGTTTGCATAGGTAAAAAATACGAGAGAGACAACTTGCGAAGTTGTTCCCCGCATGGAAGCAACTAATAACAAGTTGTCTCCATAAAGTGGAAGCAACATGTAGAATCAGGCATAACCAACAAAGCAAAAAAATATTATCGACCAAAATCATTTCATAACAATCGAAAAGTTCATATAAGCATGAATCACAAAAGTTCAAGTAAGCACATGAAAAGAAACTAGCAAAAAGATGTCTCCATATGTGGAAGCAACTTGCACAAGTTGTTCCAACTAGGAAGCAAGTACCAACAGTTGTCTCCATAAAAGGAAGCAACTAGTAAAAGTTGCCTTCAACTAGAACAACTTGCCTTCAAATCAGAACTATAACCAACAAAATTTCCATGAAAAAAAAAAATAAAAAATTACAGACCCCGCAACAAACTAAAGAACAATAACTCGATTTCATAACAAATGCAGGATAAAAGTTGTACCAAAGATCGATTAAAGACAAACCAAGTTCACATAAACATGAATCACAAAGTTCGGTAAAAGCATGAAAGAAAAGGTTCGAGAAAAACATAAAACAAATCAAACAAATGCAGTTTAGAGATTTCATAGGAACATCATCCTGTAGAACCTTCCAATCCTAGACTGATTCTTGAATACTGGTGGGCGAGGGGCCAATGAAGCACTACGGCATGTTCTACGATTATGGTATACAAGCATTCCACAGCGACCACACCTTCTCTTCTTGCGTATTTTCTCACGGTAACTGCGTTTACGAACAGAGTTTGACCTTCCAACTTGTGGTCCAACAGGGGAGGCATGACGTATTTGGTATGAGAAATCTCATCAGGTTTGTCACCATCGAGGATGGGATAGATAGGTTTTGAGTACAAACCTGCGTAGCATTCTGTGGTGTAGTAAGGTGAGATGTGCTTGTACACCTCCTCGCCAATCCGCACCATAGCTTTCACCGAATGACTACGGGGAAGCCATGTTTTTGCCACCGGTGACAAGTACAGGTCTGCGAGTCCAAGTCAACAGTATGCTTCGCAGTACTAGTTATTATCTCAAATACCTTTTCACTAGCTCTACGCACCTTGTATCTACGACATCGGTTATCCTCTTGTCTAACCGTGCTTGCATCTTAGGGGTAAGTCTTGTAGTCCACCGCTAGCTTCAACCTTCCTCTTCCACATTGTCTCCATTGTCCGAGCACGAATACATTCAATCAACTCGATGGCTTTCGATCGCTTTTTCGTGCCTAATCAAGCACATTAAAGCTTTCAACTATATTGGATGTTAGTTCTCCATACCTTTCCCAGAAACTCATGAGCAGCCCCAATTCTTGATGGGATCTTGTTCATCCACTCAATAACAGAGAACATCTTGATTGACCATGCTTGAAACGCCTTCGAAATTTCTCCTTGGTGACAAAGACCGTAGCATTGCTCAAACAACTTAATAGCAGTCTGTCTACTCTTGCCTTTGACAACTTGGAATATTTCCTTTCATATGGTACGAGCAATACGAGTGAAAAGCATTCGGAAAGATTTCGGAACAAGTGTTCAAAAGTCCATTCCACGATCGGATATAATGGTCAATGGACGATCAAAGCATCGACAATTCCCTTCAAATTTTCCGAAACCAACGCCAATTATCACTATTTTTGCCGAAAACAATCCCAAAGGCAACTGAAATATCTCTGTAAAATAAAAAAATAAAAAAAAAATTTAACACAAAAAATGAGTAGAATGTTTCGAATTACACAAGTGGAAGAAACCACGACAAGTTGTCTCCAAAAGAATGGAATCAACTAGAAAAGGTTGTCTCGAGAATATGGAAGCAAGCTGGAACAAGTTGCCTCCAAAAAATAAAAGCCAAACTACAAGAATGATAACAACTAGCACAAGTTGGTTCTATTTTTGGAGGCAACTTGTGCTAGTTGTTTTCATTCTTGTTGAGGTTGTTCACAAGTTGTCGAGTTTGTTCACAAAAATCTAAACCTAAAAGGTTTGTTGAGGTTGTGCAATTACATACAATTGGCTACAAAACTTTTCTACCCAAAAGGTTTGTCATAAAAACAACACAAAAATAAAAATAAAATAGTAAAGAAGATGCATAATACCTTGGTTTCCGTTTTCCCACAAGCTACCATAAGACCACCCCTGAACTTTCCAAAGTAAGAAATGTAGCATCTATTATCGCATAGGACGGCAATACTTGTTGAACCCCGTGATGCAAGCTTCGAAAGAAATGAAAAACCTCTCAAACCGCCTGGTTTTCAGCATTAAACTCAAAGTTGATGACGCTTCCCGGGATTATAACGTTTGACCGCTTCTTCATACCACAAGAAATCGAAATACGACTTGATATCATCTCCCCAAATACATTCTTTGCAAAATTTCAAATCCACGATATGCTTGATGGTAGGTGAGGTCAACTTGATACTCCTTGAAAAACAAATCTTGAATGTCCGCGGCTGTTTTCTCGCTTTACTCAAACTCTAATATCGTCTTTTATAATGTTCTTTATAAAAGTCTTCGTCATTCGAAGCTTTGAAGGATCGAGCAAGCCAAACCACAAGAATGCTCCGATATAAAAGTCTTGCACTTAAAAGCATGGCCGCCTTTGAATGCCAAAGAAGAGTGGAACCTCCACTTACATCCTTTTTCTTCTTTGAAAAGGCAATGAACTGTATAACGCTTCCGATCAGTCTTCTCAGGCTTGACTTTGTACCCACTCTCCACTTGATACTTCAACAAGACATCGACAACTTCATCTTTCCCTCCCTCAAACATCCGACCAACACCTTGTAAGAATTCCAACCCAAGCATCACATTTTTTTGGTTCTCTTGTGGATAATTGATTCATTGAAACATCATCAGTCGTGTCTTCAACAAAAGCCAAACCTTCAGTTGAAACACAACTTGAAGAAGCTGAAAAACAAGCAACACATGAAGAAGAAGAAGAAGTTTCGAATTGAACACTGAGCTTCAAAACTTGTATTCCCTTAGCTTGGCAAGTATATAACAAGAAAATTCAAATCTAAATCGACCCGAACGATTTGAAGTACACCATTAACATCGAAAGAATCACATAAGGGACTTGAGAAAGAATACTCCAAGAACGCAACACAAGACTTTGCATCTCCTTGAAGGTAGTTGATTCATAGATAACATGAGAGATACTTAAGTTGCAAAAGTTGATCTCTGCGACAACCATATTTACCTTGCAAAGAGAAGAAAATCAAGTAAATTGCAAAGGATAATAAGATACAAGTTGAACGCAACAAACCAAAGTTGTTTCCAAAACTAAAAGCAACTACCACAAAGTTGTTTATAGAAAGTATTGAAAGCAACAAACCAAAGTTGTTTCCAAAACTAGAAGCAACTACCACATGTTGTTTATAGAAAGTATTGAAAGCAACCAACCCAAGTTGTTTCCATAACTAGAAGCAACTACCACAGGTTGTTTATAGAAAGTATTGAAAGCAACCAACCCAAGTTGTTTCCACAACTAGAAGAAACTACCACAGGTTGTTTATAGAAAGTATTGAAAGCAACCAACCCAAGTTGTTTCCACAACTAGAAGCAACTACCACAAGTTGTTTTCATAATTGGAAAAAACTTGGACAATTTGTCCTGAGATTCTATATAAATGAAAGAAACAAACCAAAGTTGTTTCCAAAACTACAACCAACTACAACAGGTTGTTTTCAGGATTGAAAGCAACTTGGACAAGTTGTCCTGAGATTCAATATGTGTTTGCAGTACATTGACATTCAAATGTAACCTACATCATGTCCTGAGATTGCTTTTTTGGTGGTACTACTCAGTCCTAGCAATAAACGGATTGACAAGCTACATTGCTTGTATTCACTAACATAAGGCAATCAGGTTGAACTACTACATTGTTGGGCATGTCCTGAGATACAATATGTGATTCAGCATGTCATGTAGCTTAAACTCTCGTCATGACGCAAATCACTCGGGGCTGCGCCCCTCGTGAGAAGTATATTCATGGCAGACAGTGGAAAAAGATAAAACATACACATCAAAAACTGAATTGTTATATCTGTAACAGGTTCAACAACTACATTGTTGTATCAAAAAAAACAAAAACCACCAACAATACATATGAAAAACACAATAATCAAACTATATTGTTGTAATTCTACTGTGTAACAATGAAATTACAACAATAATCAAACTGTATTGTTGCTCTAATCTTCAAGGCATAATATTACACAGAAGAAATACAATTTGCTAAAAAATCAACTACATTGTTGTATCAAACAAATTGTACATTACATTATTCAGATAAAAAAGTAAACAATATGTTAAAACAAATCAAAGATTATAGCTAAAAGGTAAATCTAACCTGTTAACGAGATTGAATTTTAAGTAAATCAAGCTTAAACGTAGAATATCTCGCAATCGATGATTCAATCAAAATCAATTAACGATTCAAGCTTCGTAAAAGTGAATGAGAAGAAATCAAGCTTCGTAGTATGTCTGCAATCGATGATTCAATCAAAATCCAGTAACGAATCAAGCTTCACTGAAGTAGATCTTCAAATTCAATGAATCTCGCTGATTCAAAACTGAAGTAGATCTTCGTAACAGTGCAAAAACTTCTGATTAAGTTGAATTGAAAAAACGAACTCGCTGAAAAACGATTTCAAACTCAGTTGAAGATTCAATGAAGAATCTCGTTGATGTTGATCTGAAACTGCATCAAATATATCAATTCAAGAAGAAATCAATGGAGAATCCTATTCTTGAACGGAGATTAAACAAAAACCTAACTCTGAATTAACTAAACTCGAAACTGCATGTCTGAATTTCTCTCTCACCGATCTCTCTGAATTTCTCTCACAAGTGAATTTTGAAGTGAATTTTGTTTTTCTCTCTCTAAAACGAATAATCGAAATCGAAATATATATTCGGACATATTAAATAAAGTGGAGGTTAAAAATGGGCTTTAACTTGTTAAAGGATATTCACCCTTTGCATTATCGCTTAAAAATGAAAAGCCCATGGATAGTAGGGGCATATTTAACATTCCCACAAAAAAATACTCATTCTTTAATTGATATTATGTTAGGGAACATTATTTAAATACCCCTCAAAATATACCCTTATTCAATTTTTAAAAATACCTCTACCTTCTGAAAAGTGGAAGCAACTAGCACAAGTTACTTCCAAAAAGTGGAAGCAACTTTCTCAAGTTGACTCCAAAAAACTTAATTTTTACCCCTTGGGAGTATTTGTGCAAGGTCAACCAGAATGGAGGATATTTATAACATTCCCACATTATATTTTGCCGTCATCAACCAGTATATCTTGTAACCCAAAATCAGCATAATTATTGATATTGCTAAGCGTGTCTAGCATATGATGCGTGCAGGACTGTGCCATCATAAACAAAAAGGAAAGTTATATAAAACGGCGATCCGACCTGCGATGTTGTATGGAGCAGAATGCTGGGGGACAAGAAACCTGCACATCGGAGAAATTCATGCAACAGAGATGCGGATGCTGAGTTGGGCATGTGGGGACACAAGGCATGACAAAATCAGAAATGATTTTGTTCGCAACAAGCTCTAGGTAGCACCAATCGAGGACATGCTCATCCAACATCGGTTGCATTAGTTTAGGAATCTCCAACGAAGACCGTCAGATGCTCCGGTTGGAGTAGGACGAATCCAACGAGCAGAAGGAAGGATGAAGCACAGAGGCCATCCGAAATTGACCTGGGACGAAGCGATTATGCGGGATTTGAAAGGAAGGGGATTGGAGAAAGAGTTGGCGCTCGATAGAAATGCGTGGAGAGCAGCAATCCACGTGAAAGAGGTTGAAAAGGCGGGGGTACCCAAATATACCTCAAGCTAAATCTTTTCCTACCTATAAGTCCTTTCTCCAAAAGTGATTGTTTATGGACTAAGTCGAGACAATACAACTAATCGGTTCACACTTCGTGTGATCGTCTATGGATACGAGATCGAGACAATACAACACCGAAGTATTTTTACTTGATACAAGGGTTCGGACTTAACCAAACACAATAGGATTGCTTATCAAGTAAATAGTAATTAACGTTTGTGTAATTTACTTTAATTATAATAAAACAATTACAATGCGGAAATATAAAGTAAATGACACAACAAGATTTTGTTAACGAGGAAACCGCCAATGCAGAAAAACCCTGGGACCTTGTCCAGAATTGAATACTCTCGGGATTAAGCCGCTACACAAAATTACACTTAACTTCGTATAGTTGAGACCAAGCAACTAAACCTATAGTTCACCTAGTTAAATCTCGTATTCCCACGCCTCAAACTTATAAATAAGTCACGTACTTGGAACAATTCCTTTGGTACGTATTCCAAACAGTAAAGGAACAACAAATCTGTTTGGTATCAACTCTCTTCAACCAAGTGATATGAGTCAAACAAAGGCTCTTCCGTTTATCTTAACATAAACTCCTTCATCAGGTCCTTAGATCTATCTTATGTTCAATTACCGAAGTAATCGTTTAAGATTAAGCTAACAACACTCTTAGTCCAAAGAATTGTGTTCATTCCGATCTACTCAATTAATCAATCCAATCTACCACAAGGAAAAACCGATTATTAATTGGATCCTCTTTTACCGAAACAAGTGTTGTGCACACCAAGGATTATAAACCCAAGTCAGATCTTCAATATCTTCTTTGTCTTCAAATCTTCTTAAATCTTCAATAAAAACCTGCACCCATTCACTTGAATCTCTTGTGATCAATCACGCACAGAACGGAGTCTGTTAATAATGGATTATCACAAGATCGTCTTTAGAACTAACAACAGTCTAAAGATCTCTGCCGAAACTCTGAACTAGTTTGAGTGAATCTTATATATATATCAGAAGAGAAGATTCTCAAGCATAAACAAACTAGGTGCAATCATATTTCAACCACCGTTAGTCAATCAAATCAATCAAAAACAAAAGATAAACCGCAATTATCTAGTTTCCCACCAACGGTACACGCTAGAGCTTCTCAATCCCAAAGAAGACTTTAAACTGAGCGGCCGTAAGAGATTTCGCCTAATTAGGTTACTCTCCTCTCCGAATAGGCGGCTTCACCAAGAATAACAACAAAAGAGGAAGTCTCATTGTTACGAAGGATTAGTTTGCTAGAAAGGAAAACTTCAAGTATTTATAGACAAGGAAGTTTGGACACCAAGGAATTTCCAAAACCGAAAATATTCTCAAGATATTAATTAAAGCACAAATTCGGTTTCCATAATTCCTGGAATTGCTCCGTCCAAAAATAATGATCGAAATCTCTAGGAAAATCTAATTAGTAAATGCACATTACTAATTCTTATATTTCCCTACAAAATGAAACTAATAACCTTAATTAAAAGATTCTTAACTTACTTATGTTTCGATCCTGAGATTCTCTTCCCTTAGCTATTAAGGAATATCTTTGAACAATTAAAGAAATAAACATTCACAGTAGATGCTCAAAGTATGTCGACATCCTTACTTAGTAATTTCTCTTTCACACTTACAACCTTGAAACCAATTTGCCACACTTCCAAACAAGTTTAGAATGGGAAAAATTTTGATCGCGCCGCTAACGCAAGCATTATTTGAACTAGCACCTCGACCACCATCGGATTATAAAGATGTGACGTCACTAAACTTTATCTTAACCACAGTTAACTACTGGGATTTTAACTACTATTCTTACGAATCTCTTTGAATATTTCTATATATCTTCTTATTTTAGATATGCATTCCGTCCTTATTCCGTCCTCGTTTTTGAATTATTGAGACAAAAAATGATCAGATGTTCGACTGAAAAGGATGGCTACAACTATGTTTCTTGTACAAGCTCCTAGCTTGATATACAGTATATGCACCTAACCAGGTTAATCTACGAAAGTTTTCTTGTTAACCAAAGAAAATCTTCAACTTCAGAAGTTTGCTTGTAACACTCCATAAGTATTAACTATAATATAATCCTAACCAATAGCATTCGTTGCAGTGCACTAACAAATTAGGATTGCTAGTCCAAGTTAAAATGAAATGGGTGACGACAACCATAGATTGATCACACAAGCACGTTAGCAAACTATGAACATTTTTGTGAAAAATTAATGCGCGATCCTCAAGATCTTACTTCATTTGCATATTGTTCCATGATCATCGTGAGAGCATCCTAGCTAGCAAACTGTGAACGTTCTAGTTCATATGAACTCAAGACTGAGCAAAAAAAAAAAAAACTCTCAAAGAAAACTAAAAACAAATTAAATACTTTAAGAATAGAAAGTGAATTTTGTACTTGTACATCTTCACCATCATCAAATTGGCATGAGGGGGAGACAGACACAGCGAAGGTGGAGCAAGCAACGATTTAAGTCCATCAACATCAATCATATATGGATTGCCACTTCCCCGATTGTGCACCCACCAGATAATGCCATATGTAAATCACGGTTTTCTTAGAAAAACCTTCCATTATCATCTGATCGATTGATAAGAATGGGAATTCGCGGTTCTCTTGGAATCCATTTTTGAATGTTAAAATTCTGGCCCCAAAAGATATAACATAATGGGTATTTCAAAAATAAAAGATTTTTTTTTTTTTTTTTGGGTTGGGAGGGAACGGAAAGATTCGTAAGATTATGTATAGTAGTTAAAATCCCGGTTGTTAACTGTGGTTAAGCCATAGTTTAGTGACGTCACATCTTTTTAATCTGATGGTGATCGAGGTGCTAGTTCAAATAATGCTTGCGCCACAAGCGATCAAAATTTTCCCCATTTAGAATTGTTTCATCCGACTTTCAAGAACTATGTGATTGATTAAACAAACATTCAATCACAATCATGGGTTTAACGATTCTACCAAAACAAGTTTCGGTTTTAGCTTCCATGTGAGTATTGTGCATAGTCACACTAGATTTCCAAAATTCGGTTGACTAGGTATTAGGATCGGTTCCCTATATATACATGGTATCTAACTTATATGTGTTGCACATGTCCATAGGATTGGTTCCCCTTTGCCTAAAAACGTGTTGCACATGTCCATAGGATCGGTTCCCCTTTCTGCTATAAACCTTGCTGCACCCCATACAAGGATGAGTTCCCCTTTGTGATATACTACACCTCTTACTAGGATCGGTTCCCTTTTTCCCATATTTGGTCATGCAGAAAATCACAAACCCGATCATACCATCTCAGGTGATTACATAAGATCGCTTTCACTAATAAAAGTCATACCAATACATAAGTCGGGCCTTTGTAAATAGTTCTACCAAGAACACAAACAAGTTGTGAGCGGTTATACTCAATCACACATATTGGTTGTTCATAAGATATGCAATGAATAACAAAACCAATAACACCTGGCAATTTCCTTTTCGGTTCACAAACAAGTTTATGAACTTACTTCCTTAGAACACATGTAAACATTGTTCCCTAGGATGAAATCCTCACCTCATACCCATACATATTCACAATAGCATTCAAATGATTATGGCGATGTCTTATCTAAAAAGTTTAATGGTTAAGCAATAAACCTCATATTGTATTCCTTAGTACTATGTCTATCTAGAGTTCAAATATGCTTCGCAGTTTTGTTTTCAATATGCGCGACTTGAAAGATACATTAGGGAATGAAACAGTTTAAGTAAGATATCACTAACCTCAAGTGGAAGGATGATTGTTGTCATTGTAGCTCCTTGCTTCTTCACATCTTCAAGACTTCGCAATACTTGTAATGTCTCATATCCTAATACTTTCAAGCTAACCTATACGAAGTTGACTCTAGTACATAATCAAGCGACTCTTAACATGAGTTTTGATTCACTAAAATATGACAACCAAACTTGACATACCAACACTTCGTGGGTTCAACCGATCCATGCTCTAACAGAGGTATGTGAACTGATCCTATTATCTGTTGACTGTCCCCTTAACAGGATGACGGAGAACCGTGCAGTTGGACACGAGCTTACATGCGACGGAATTTCCTGAGGTATGTACATGAGGTACGCAAGATGACCATCATACTTTCGATTACATCTCTAATACGAATATGTAAACTGCGAACATGTAAACCACCATGACAGAATTGTGAAGGGAGTGACTCCTCCGGTAGCTCTGCAACTCGCAGGATTGTGAAGGGGGAACCACCCCCGTAGCCCTGCAACTGGGACATGGAGTAAGTAGATGTGTTGCTTTAAAGGTCACGAATGTACCGAAAACGAACGAGGCACAGAATGATGACTACTGCACCCTCTGTACCGAAAACGAACGATACACGGAATGTGTTAAGGTTAGTCTTACCTCCGGGTAAGTTGCGTCTAGGCAGGCAGACAGCCTGTATAAAAACTTTGTCGCATTTTTATCGGATAATTCTTTACTAGATAGTTCGTAGCCTCACCTTGGACTTGTTCCGAGACAAAAAGGCTTTTAGTTTTGGTTTTACACCGCTGTGTTGTGCTTTTTAGTTAAAAAGGAAAGCACATCATGGCACACTGAGACATCACATAAATAACCGTGATGTGCCAAAACCGTCATAGCCACTGCCATTGTCAATATCACCTCTATTACCGTCGAGGCCGACCACCACCACCAATACCCGCAACAAGACCACTAACTAGCACCACCACCACCACCAACCACCAATCAGCTCCAATGCCACCACCAACCTCCACCACAACAACTAACGACCACCACCATCAAATACTACGAAAATGATATAAATAATAAATAAAATGAAACTAGACCTTGTTTCGCCCCCAAAAAAATTTCCACCGGCACAACCAATATCAACATTGCCACCTCCATCATCAACACCACCTCCACCATCTCCACCTCCACCACCCACTACCATCACCATCACCACCACCACCAACCAGGAAGACCACTACCAAAAAATTGTTATGTCACCAAAAACCTTGGTTTTAATGACAAAATTACTTGTGTTGAAACCCAACACAAAAGAAAATCGCATTTCACCAACACAACTTCAACAAAGAAACCAAGTGCGCCAAAACACTGAATAAACTAGGAAAAATAATAAGTTGAAATCATATAGTATTTGGTTTCAACATGAACTTATTGTTTTACCATTAAAACTTTGGTTTCACGATAAAAAAAATACAAATATAAGATGAAACCAAAATTGATGTCAACATTAATCGACTGTTTTCACCAACAAATATATAGTAAAGTAGCCGTGTTGTTGCCTGAGGTGATGTTTCGTGCGCCGATTAGGCTGGCACAACCTTGTTGTGTTTGGTGGCATATTATGCTCAAATTTTTATTTTTAACATACGCCGTGCTCAAGCTGGTTCAGCAAATTTTACACCCCTAGGAAGCATGCAAGAAAAAAAGAAAAAAAAAAGTGAGTCCATTAATTTGGAGCACCATTAACTATAAATATACAATATATAAATATTACATACCCGTATAATTTCAGTCTAATCTAATAAATTTCATGCTTCAAAAAAACTAAAAACAAAAAAACAACTCTAGTACCCACTTTCATGATTTAAAGACAGAGAGAGCTACTTAAGTTTTCTCTCAAATTAAGTGTTTAGTTACAACTACTACTTCCTGTAATAGTAAGCTATGTCTAATAATGGTGACTGCCTCTTAAGAAGAATAAATGCTTCCCTGAATTCGTAATAACGATTCCTGTAATGCTCCAAGGAGAAACACAATTCCCTTATCGCCTCTCTCTTCTTTTCCGCACCTTCTATTATCATCACTCTCTGCCTTTGCACTTCCCTCTCCATTTGGCTCAATTTCTTCTTTAGTTCCTCAGCATATTTTGTAGCTGCCTCACATCTTGATATCAACTCTACATGCTCCATATGTAACCTATCCAAATGCTCTTCCATCTGACATATCCTTTCATCTCTAGACTGCAAATCAGTCGCCAACGAACTAACCTTAGCATTCAGCTCATTTATCTCCACTCTCATCCCATCGAAATTATCCTTTTCAAGGAGATTCTCATCCACCCAGTTCCCTCGCTCGACAATTTTTGCTATCAGATATCTGTCCATCTCTTCTGCACGGTTCCTCTGCAGAACTCGAAACTCAATATATTCGCCTTCGAGCCTCTTGTACTCTTCCACTAATTTATGTACCCGCGTCTCTGAAGCCTTCAGTGTCGTCTCTAGATCAACATGTCCCTGTTCTAAAGCTAATATTACCTTCTGTAGCTCAGCATTTTCATTAATAAATCTTAACTGAGCATCAGATATGGCTAGTTTCAAGTCCCTAATCTCTATATCACGTTTACATACATCCATTTCCAGCATTCGGTTCTCAACTTTCAGCTCAGTTGCCTGGGCTTCGATTACTTGCAAATAAGATTTGGTTTCGTCCAGTTCATGCTTCAGCCTAGCAACATCCTCCTCTTCTGAAATACGAAGCTTTTCGTCTGCTTCCAACCCCTTCTTCTCCGTGCTCGCTAGGCAAGAAACATCATTAATAACTCCTTTAGAAGATTTGTTTCCCTCAAGTTGAAGCCTCAATCTTACCATCCGTTGTTGCAGCTCCAACACCAGATGACTAGTCTTGTATTCGGTGGTATTGAGGCTAACAAACCACCAAGAATGTGAAATATTCGATACTAGCCTGTTCATTGTTTTGCTTGACATGATGATTGCCACCTTAATTAATATAACCATTGCAATACACCAAATTAGTACTACATTAATTAACATAATCTGCGTGCAATTTGTAAATACAGAAATTCGTACAGTGTTATGTGCATACCATAGTGGACCAGCACGAGGACCAGGTAAATGTTGACGATGAAGAATTTGGGTAAAGGTCAAAGGAATAACCCACTGCTTGAAACCTGTTGCAGTGTTTTCAGTCATTCAAACAAAAATGCCATTAGATTTCGTTTTCTAATGTACCTTGAAACTATGAAAATTGCGCAACTTGTGCCCTTGAACTAAAAACAAATAAAAAGTGAATTTTGCATAGGTTCACAGTGATTTTCCCCTCAACTAGAATTCAAAAACAATTTTTTCCCCCTAACACATTGTTAACTAACGGACGGCCGAGAAAGTACAAGGTGATACTTTCACTTTTCATTTTTCACTACAAATACGTCAAATTGAAAAAGTGAAAACATGACTTTCTAGAGATCGAAAGAGCACATAGTAGTGGTCATAATAACATCAAGAAAATGCAAATACCAGGAGAAGAACAGTTGTAGAAATTCTTGCTTCAAAAGGAAAAATGCGGAGGGAGTTAAAAGATTCACCTAGAATAATAGACTGTCCAAATAGAAAGAAAAAGACAAAGTGCCTTGTTGCCATATGGTGAAGCATTACTTGCCGCCATTCTCATATCAAACACACAAGAAAAAGAAACTGAATAAGATCCGGTGTGAGTGATGCCTGAAACTAAAAAAGATCAAGAAATTGAACTTCTATACAGCCTGCTCTTCTCTCCTTTTTCCTTGCCCACTCTATACGAATTTTCATTGTTCATTGAAAAAATAATTGTGGAAGGAGAGGAAATTAGTGTTAGATGAATAATTAAGCCACGGAGAAAGTCAAACAATAGCGATCGAAGTTTCATTTTGTTGAGGTTGTATTAAATGCGTAACGTGAAGTGTTCACTTCCTGAGCTGTCGAAGATGTCCATCATAAATAAAATATGGGTTATGCACTTCCCTATTACTGATTTGCTTGGGATGTTCTTCACGCATGAAATCTCGTGGGATTGGGTATGAATTGAGCCAACCAACAATATCACTGGCTATTGGACCGGGCTTAACGACTAAGGGGAATGGTCTGTGAGTTTGGGATTTTTTTTTTTTTTTTTTGTGAAACATTTTTGGGAACTACTTCATGGTGTCATCGTGTCAAAGAACCCATCTCCCTCTTTTAAAAATCTTTAAGTCATATAAGCCTTCCGGGCGGAGCCCGAAGATTTGCTTGGGGGACCATTATATCATCGCACTAATGACGGTCGAAGGCCGCAATTTTTTTTTAGGCATTTTCAGGTATTAATGTTCAAGAAAAAATCTTAATTTGAAAAACTCCTAAAGTAACCAACCCGGCAATCAATTTAAGGATCGATTGTAATAGTTGCCTTAATTTAAGCATATAATTCAGTAACAAATTGTAATTATATGACATATATAAGTAAATAATTGTAATTACTTTTCTTAAGCTCGTTAATTTTTCGAAAATTAGGGGGTCAAATATTCTCTTCAGCCAAATTACGGCTACAAATTTTCAGTTTACCAAAAACTAGGGAGGACAACCGTCCTCCCTACACTACAAGAAAACTTGGTTTAAGCGACCAAAATCTTAGCAAGAGCACAAAATTTTGGTCGTTTTAACACTCAAGCAACCATGTCTGCAACTATCAGAAATTTTGGCTGCTATTAACCTGTGTCCACTTTATCACAGCTACTAAATCTATTTGTTGGTTGCTCCAACATTTTTCCCAGTCATGTATAGCGAGTAGAATAATAGGTTAGTGGCTTTTTACTTCAAGCTACCATAGATAGCAATTCAAAATATGTTTGGCTGGTAAAACCTGTCTCAGCAACCAAGTTATAGCAATCGCCAATTAACAAAAGGGAAAGTGAATGGTTTTATATACATATATATTACGGTTTCAAATAAACGTGAATTTTTTTATCGAATCAAGCAGCTTCTCCGCAATCAATCCAGTTCACCTTTATCTAATTATGTTAGACACGAGAATGAAGCCTTGATCTAATGGAGTTCCTCTGTACAAAATTTGGTTAAAAATTGGATATATCCTTCTCCTTTTTTCTTCTTTGTGCCACATTTTGAGTTCCTCTGTCAGTCATGGATAGATGTAATATATAGTTCAATGTTACCGATTAAACATTAAGTTGTATGCAGAGTAACCACTAAGGACTGTTACAACAATACATCATTTCTGGCAGAGGAAATATCCCAAACACCGAGTATACATCAATTATGGCACATGCAGTATCTCAAACACTGAGTATGCTTGAAAAAAATTCAACTAAGTACAGTTAATTGAAAGTTTTAACATAAACCCATTACTATTATCGATCGGAACAAGAATACAAAAAGAAATTAAAAATCGATGATACCCGTATGTGTTTTTTGTTGATCCAAATAGGTGATTTCGGTAAAAAAGTGAAATTTTTTCTCAAAAAGCATTGAGTGATTCAAACACCATTTACCATCTTGTAGAAATACACACGAACACAAAACTACAATTTAAAACATCCAATTCATGGATACAATTTCACCAACAAATTTTCCAGCATTTCATAAATCTTTAAACTTCAACTAGAGCTTACAATTTCTGGAAAATAAAACACCCATCTCTAAGAAACAACAAGTTTCAAATAAAACAAAGAAATAAAATCCCACCTATCAATCTGAAAACAACTAAAACCACCAATTCAACATTCAATCGAGAATTTGCATACATATAAAAACCTAGATTTTGACGATCTTGAACTGAAATCAAACAACTAATAAGTTATCAGCATAATTACTTTTACAAAAATTAAACAAATCAATAACAAGAACATTCATTTGATATCAATGGCAATGAAAAGAACAAACATCAGGTAAAAGTCTAACAAAAACCTAACTGAAAAACTTCGTAGACGAGCGGAACCAAATAATTTTCTTCCTTTCATAAAGGAAATTTTGGCTGTGTTAGTCTGTTAGATGGATTTGAGAGAAACTTGTTCATAAATACGGTTGTGGGACTGGTGTTAATGGTGAAGATTTGGTGAGTTTTTTTTAGATGGAGAAGGCAAAAGGTGGTGAAGAGAAATTAGTTCGTGATATTAAGAATTTGGGCTTGTGGGATCTTTCTAGATACATATTTATCAGGAAGAAAAGAAATTGGAGGGAAAAGAAAACAATTGGAGGGAAAATATGGAGCCAAAATTCAAAATTGCCTTGGTTTTTTGTAAAAGTGCGCCACTTCTCCCGCCAACAAGTTCATCCTTAGATGCTTAACAGTTGTCACTCATGTTGATGTTTGTGGCTAAGATTGAAAAAAAAGAGACAATGAGGTGGCGATCCATGTGATGTCTTTTGTTTGTATGGGGTATGGGTTTCTATTGGCCAATGGTAATATCACACGGATCGTCTATGGGTGAATTAGGTGATGATATTTTTGGGTGAGCTTATGGGTTTCTATTGGCCAAAATGAATATCATACGGATCATACCATGGGTGAATTAGGTGATGATATTCTTGGGTGAGAATTAGTCCCAATCTGGGTTGCACGTACACGGACGCGTAGACGCGACACGATGCTTGACGCCGACGCCGACGCGACACTATTAAATTTTCAAAAACTAGGACGCGGACACGTATATACATATTTTATTTATATATATAATCATTATTTATACAAAGAAAGTCAAGCATTGCGACCCTAAAATTAGAAAATGATGTTATATATGTATAAATTTCAAAAGAAAAGAAGATATCGTTTATTTATACACGCCTAATGTCAAATAATCAAATACTATTAAACACATAGCACAATCAAAATACATTCTTAAATCAACACATGTCCGACTAAAGGTATACGTGATGTTATTTCCAATTACAAAATCCGAATAAAGACCTAAATTATTGATCTAAATATTTGTGTTTCTTCATTTGGTTAATAATAGTAAAAATAAAGGAAAAAGTTTATATGAAAATGAAAAAAAAAATGCGTCGGACACGCGTCATCGATGCGTCCAAACCGACGCGCGCAGATGCGCAAATTAGTGCGTCGGACATGCGTCGTGTCGGCGTCCCACACGCGTCTCGTGTTCGCCGCGGAGTCGAGACGCGGACACGGCCCAAGAAATGGAGCGTCCGTGCAACCCAGTCCCAATTTTACAATGCTACCAAAATTTTGTAATTCTCATTGTGTTGATAATTAGCGAATTCGAGTTAATTCCGATATTATGTATTGTGAATTGACAAATTTTCCATGTGTGACATTGGTTATCCCGTGTACTCATTAAAAATATTTATTGTTAATTTAAGTTCCGTGAATAACACCATTTATATTAGCTAACCGCTTTCACAATGTTTCGACTGATGAAAAACCCCAATGTAATTAAAGCGCAACATTAAAAAAGAATGTGAAACCGAACGCAATTATGGTGAAGTTGTAGATCATTGACATGATTTGGAAGAAATTCGGGCCAGTATATTGAAAATTTTAATGTTCATAATCGAAGCGATTGTACCAATTTAAAAGATTATTATCGAGTTTTGATATTTGTAATAAACTGAAAACAATTGGAAAATTTGATAAACAGTCGATCGACTTTGATGTAAATGTAATATGTATGACTCATAAATATGCAAATATACTCATCGGATCAGATACTTCAACTTTTTATTGGACAGATAAACAACATAAGGATAACTTGGGATAATTTATCTAACGTGTAATTTGAACTAATTTTTAAATTACACTATTATTTTGGACTAAATTTTTTGTCTCGGTTTATCTCTTATCAGATCGTAATGCCTAATTTCAAGAAGAAAGATGGAAAAAAGTAGTCGAGTTCAAGAGCCACGGTTCTTAAAACTTAGAATAACATGAGAAATCGATCAAATCTAGGAGAAATTAAGTGAAGCCGAGCAACGATGGCTAAAATTGAAAGATAATAAGCAAAATTAAGTGAAGCCGATGAAAATTCGGTCCGGATTAGTATATAACCATATAAACCCATGTAATCTAGGAGAAATCGAGTGAGGTTGAGCGATATTAGACAAGTTTGATAAATAACGGGTGGAATTTGCTAAGGTCTCGGTGATAGTCCGTTAAAATAAATGATAACTGGAGAAACCGATGAAATTCTAGAGAAATCGAACATGTCCCAGCTGATTTCGGAGAGACTCAATCGCGTCAACCAAATCTTAGATGAGCCCCGTCGCACAAGAAAAGTCTCATACAACCTCGATCGCACTCGGCTAAATATCATACAACTACATGACGCGTTAGCCAAGCTTCGTATGGCCTTATAGAAGCTAAGCAAGTGTCGCGCCCCTAAGCTATCACCTGACTAATCCAAGAGATTAACTATAAAATGAGGCACTAACGATTTAAAACATCTATTTAAAACACTAAGAAAGAAGTTCTAAACAAATATTAACCCGAATCTAAACCCTCTCTGAAATAAATACAAGAACTCCTCTCAAGTGATACATATTTAATAATGAGTTAGTTTAGAAATAGAATATAAACACAAAGATAAACATAGAGGAAGCTAAGCAACTCCTTGATGCTTTTATCGCCACGTACGCATCTTGATCTGCTTACAAACCGAAAGTGGGAATTGAGTGAGCACATCATCCCGAAAGGTGCCCAGTAGAAATAAAAACTAACTTTCGAGTAATCACTAGAATGAATTAAAGAGAATGCAAGTTTTGCTAAAAATGTTAAACGTGGAAAAACCGATAAAGCATATTAAAATAATAAGTTATATTGAAATATAAAGTTCTACCAACCAATAAACCGACACACATTCACAACATAAATAATAGTTGAGTGACGTCTTCCTTCGGAGTAGCAAGGCATGACTGTTGCGGATTCTTCAATGATCATTAAAGCGCCCATGAGGTTTCCGTCCTTAAGTCATAAACGATATGTACCTTACCATTACCTAGATAGTTTATTAGTTGGCAGCAATTTTCACTCCTTTAGCGCATAAATATAGATATAAATCGTCTCTTGACTAGTTTAATACCGTTGACGCGCTAGAGGGTCGTTACATCAAGCTCGTCTGAAGAGTCTTATACGGTGTAAGAATCAAGCACAAGTCTCACCTAGGTCTCAAGCCTATTTCTCGGCGTCTCAAACACACTCACGAATAGGGGAAGTACGCATACCCCTTGGATCCGAAACCATAGAATCTCACTTTAGGCTCTCACTGATTTTAGGTAACTACAAAGATATAAACTCTATATACATATTTCCACGGATTATTCAGTTGTTCTACTTTCGAGAATAGGGGAAGGTACGGTATGCATACCCCTTAGGTTGGAGTTCGGGAATTGGGGAAGGTACGCATACCCATTGGATCCGACTTTCACGAGTGGCGATGATACACATATACCTTGAGCATGAATTCATGAATTATAGGTATGCATATTGTTGACTTTAATGAAGAGTTTTTATAGATCGGTGCTACTGTAATCCGAGTTGTCAAATGTCGTTTCACACAACAAGAAGGAAGATTTGTCATATGCTATCTCATAACCCTAAGAAACACACTCAGTTTCAGAAACCATAAAATACCACTTTAGCCTCTCACTTATTTTAGGTTACTACAGAGATATAAACTCTATATACATATTGCCAATGATCATTTAGTTGGTCTACTTTCGAGAATATGGGAAAGTATAGTATGCATACCCCTTTGGTTCGAGTTCGGGAATAGGGGATGGTACACATACTCCTTGGATCTGACTTTCAAGAGTCGCGGTGATACACATACCCCTTGAGCCTCGAACTCGTGAATCAGAGGTATAAATACTCGGTATGCATACTGTTGACTTTAATGAAGAGTTTTTACAAAATTTAGTGTTACTGGTAAGCAGAGTTGTCATATGTTGTTTCACACAACAAGAAGGAAGAGTTGTCATATGCTGTCTCATAACCCTATGAAACACACTCACTTTACTTTATCCTCTCACTTATTTTAGGTTATTACAGAGATATAAACTTTATATACATATTTCCAAGGATCATTTAATTGGTCTACTTTTGAGAATAAGGTAGTGATCCATGTGTTTTTTTTTTTTTTTTTGTATTTTGCAAATACATTGGGTTAAAATGATGGATACCTGGAAAAAAAACCAATGAAATCCGACTGAAAATGAGTCAGGCGACCGAAATTGGTAAGATTGACGGATAACAAACCAAACTAAGTGAAGTGGATGGAAATTCGGTTTGAATTAATAGGTAACCATACAATTAAACCCATGAAATCCAAGAGAAATTGAGTGAGATCGAGTGATATCGGATAAGGTTAATATATAAGGGTAAAATTGACTAAGGTCGATGGACATTCGCTTAAAATGATGAACAACAACAGAGAAACCAATGGAATCTTATAAAATTGAGTGAGGCCTACCTACACTGTTTAAGATTGGTAGATAACAAGGAAATTTAAACAAAGCCGATGGAAATTAGTTTTAAATTGATAGAAACCATATAAACCCATGGAATTTAGGAGAAATCGAGTGAGGTCGAGCGATATCAAGTAGAATTCATGGATACAAAATAAACTTTGGTGAGGGAGATGGACATTTAGTGAGATTGATAGATAACCATTGAAACCGATGGTATATTTAAGTTATCGTGTAGATTATATGTGATTCATAATAAACGATTTAGGATTTAGTGACCAAAATTTATCCCGTGACTCAATAAATTTCCTTTGTGCAAAAAATGTGTCTTGAGGTCTAAATTTATCATGTGACCAAAATTTCTCCTTCGCCAATACAATTTTAATTCTTCACCAAAGACGAGAGCGCAAAATTGATCGAGTTCTACGAATTCTTGTCAAAACCAATAATCAAGTAATTTGAAGGATACAATTTTAATTTTCCAATATTTTAATAAATCCCCTGGATCAATTTCAATAAAAAGTCAAGAATCTTTGGGAATGAGAATGATGAGAAACAAATTCGATAATTACTATTGATTTACAAATAGATAGAATTTCGTATAATATATATAAAGGAAATGACAATGAAAACCGGGAATTATCATCTAAAAAGATACGAATAACATGCAAAATTGGATTGAATATTAAAAATACTAATGAATCAATAGAATGGAAATGGATTAGAAAGTGAGAAAGACTGGAAAATATCGTTGTTGACCATTAGTCCATCAAAAAGTTAGAAATTATTTAAGAAGATAAGATTTGCGGTTAGAGTATTTATTAATTATACGCGATAATGATTTTTATATATATCCTGTTTCCTCCAGAAAAAATAAAAAAAAAATTATACGCGACAATATCAAATTCCATATGAAAATATTGTTAGATCACTACAATTATCACAAATTATCACAAATTATTAAAATTTATTTGCACAAGGTGTATCATATATATTTTGCTTCTTCATTCATCAAATCATTAGTATAGTGTAAGGTTTTATTATCGGAAAATTGGTCATTTGTCCAAAAATTTTTAAAACATGGTTCACATGGATGAGTAAAAATTATCCCTGGGGTCTTTAGGGGCGACCCCAAAAGAATTAGGGCGACACAAAACGACAAAACCGTCATAATCGGTAGGTTATTTCACAATCGGTAGGTTATTTTCGGGCGTTTTTTGTTAATCCCAAACTACCCTTTACAATCAGATAACTATACAATCGGTAGTTAATCAACAATCGGGAGTAAATTTGGTTTGTATAACTTCCGAATATAAAGTAAAATCCTTTATCTTTTGAATTTTGACTATCCTATAATCGGTAGTCAAAATAGTTATCTTGACTCCCGATTAAAGTAGACCTTTGGCAAATATCCTACCATAATCGGTAGGGGAATTTAGGTTATTTAACTTCCGAATATAGAGTAGCCCCAAAATGAGATTTTGCGAAAATCCTTTTTTTAGAATTTTGGTTGAGCCTATAATCGGTAAGAAAGGAAGAGTTATCATGACTTCCGATTATACTAGTGGCTCTCTTTACAAATATCCTACCATAATCGGTAGTCAAAATAGTTCATATAACTACCGAATATAGAGTAGCCCCAAAATCGATTTTGCAAAAATCCTTTTTTTTTTGAAATTTTGGTTGAGCCTATAATCGGTAGTAAATGAAGTTATCCTAACTTCCGATTATCCTTGCTCTCTTTGCAAATATTCAACCATATTCTAGTCAAAATAGTTCATATAACTACCGAATATAGTGTAGCCCCAAAATCATATTTTGCAAAAATCCTTTTTTTTTTGGAATTTTGGTTGAGCCTATAATCGGTAAGAAAGGAAGAGTTATCATGACTTCCGATTATACAGTGGCTCTCTTTGCAAATATCCAACCATATTCGATGGTCAAGATAGTTCATATAACTTCCGAATATAGAGTTGCCCCAAAATGAGATTTTGCAAAAATCCTCTATTTTTCTAATTTGGTTGAGCCTATAATCGGTAGTCAAAATAGTTCGTATAACTACCGAATATAGAGTTGTCCCAAAAATGAAATTTTGCAATCGGTAGCTAAAAAAAACCTAAACTACCGATTATGAAGGGGTATACAAGTATTTTCAAACTATTTTGTCTTTTGTGTCGCCCCTAATTCTTTCGGGGTCGCCCCTAAAGACGCCAGGAAAATTATTATGGGTGAAATGGACACAAAAAAAGATAAGCTTAAACTTAAAAAATAAATGAGGATGAAACCTGGATGCATCCCGATGTAAATTAAAAATAAGAAAAAGAATTTAAAAATAGGTAGGATGAAACCTGGTTGCATCTTCCTATTTTGATATTTTCGTTCATTTAAGCGATGATCAAAATCTAAATGCCTTTTTCACCTAATTATTGATTTTGGTTTTTTTAACCAATTTTGTGTATCTAAAATAGAAAAATCATACGCATTCATAACTGGAACATTCATGTCAAAGTTACACGTATAGGCAGTACAAAACGTGACCTGTGGGTTAGGTGGACTGATGTCCCGTGGACGCGTGGTGTACGGTCTACCTTTTTAATGTTTTTATATCAAAAACAAAAAATAACTCAAGTGTAAATCACAAAAAACAATTACTGGGTATAACATCAAGAGAAACCATTAGATTGTTTTACCATTACACGTGGTGACTAACATGACTTTCTTATCCAATCAAATAGGGGCTGAAGCAAAAATTCGTTTGGCCGTGTCATCTCGAATAGTTGACTTAAAACCCTAATTGCTTTGCTTATTGACCACAGATGTTTCTTTTTTTACGTCTAGTGCCCTTGTATTTATAGATACCATAACCCAAAGTTTCATCACTTCACACTTCAGCTTCAGCGCCTCCCTCCCTTCCTAGATCTGTTTGTTAGATTTTCAATCTTTCTCTCCTTCCTATTATCACCAACACCATTACCCAAATTTCTTTACAGTAACTTTCTTTCATGCTTTTCGATTCTTTTCTCCGGTAGTATTTTTTGTTGCTAATTAGGTGTTGTTATGATAATTATTGGGTTTTCTGCCTTTGTAACTTCATTTTATCGAGATTCATTTTACTTCATTTGATTCAAGGTTCGATGAGGACACTATTGGGGACTAGAGTTTGTAATTTATGCTCATCTCCTAATCAATTATGATGTCTGAGAACTGGTAATCATTAAATCACTCTAATGTTCTAGGTTTCAGCTGCATAACAACAGATGTTGATTTGATTTAATTGAAAGGGGTTTTCATATGATTAATAACTAGTAGGTCCGTTTCACCTCATAATTTATTCTTGTGGTAAATGATTTGGGATTCCAAATCTAATTTGTGGTCGTTGTAGTTCATGGATTTTTAATTTCCATGTTAATTAACAGCGAAACACCACAGACATTCTCGAATCATGACCTTTATTTTAGATTTTTTCTTGTTTTTGTTTTGGTACAGATCGCTAGTTGACAATGGTGATTTTGATTTCGCTTTTCTTTATCCTGTTAATTTGAGGGATTGCTTATATTCTTCTGAAAATAAATTGTTCTGTTTGTTTAAATAATGATTTAAAAATATAAGGTGGAACCTTTACTGTTAAATTGGAAGTAAAGTTTTTTTTTGGAGTTCCCTTGCGTTGGTTTGTGTTGATCATGCGAATGTTATGAGTCAGTTCTAAAAGTTTATGCTATTAGATTTGCTGCCAATATTTCTTTGAATTATTTATGATATGCTGATTTAATTTAATTTATTTTGATTTTATTATGTTAATTTGAGAGTTGCATATTTAATAGAAAAGAATTTGTTCTAGCAGTGTAAAATATGATTTTAGGAAAAAGGTAAAACCCGTAATTTGGTAATTGTACCATTTGTAGATTCCCTTATTGATGTTATTAGAGAATATCTGTTCTAGGTTTAATGTTACATTTGTTTTAGTATTTAGTTTGGTTTCCTAGTTCTACTTGGTGATAATCTTATGTATTGTGTTGTATTTGGGTGTTTTCGGATATGCAGGACCAAAGTTTTAACATTGTAGGGAGGAGGAACAGGTTTTCTAAGGAGTACTCCATCAAAGATCCTAGTGATCGGAGAGGAATCTTAACACATCAATGATGGGAGTATGAAGTTCTTGTTATGAGCTTGCCCATGGGGATTCAAGTAGTGTTCTTCGTCTTTTGTTTTAAAATTAAGGAGATTGTAATTACATTTTTAAAAAAGGATTAGATTGTATTTTTTGTTCCCATTTTCCATGTAAAGATTGTAATTTTCTTAGAGAAATAATGTAAATTAATTTCTGTGATATAATAAAGCATAATTCTGTTTTCAATTTGTTTCAATATTAAGTTTAATTTTAATTACATTTTGGGATTATCTAAATCGGAACCCTGAGATACTTCCGACACTAGTACAGCAGATGTAGCGAGCACAAAAATTTGGTAGCTTAAAAGTTAAGCGACCAACTTCATGCTAATTGTTCCATGCATCTATCAAATAGGTATTTTACTTCCCCTATGGTGGTTGGTCTAGCCCTTAAGCATCTATCAAATAGGTATTTTACTTCCCCTATGGTGGTTGGTCTAGCCCTTAAGCGATGGGTATTTTTTACTTGTTCTAGGATGGTCGGCCTAGCCCTCAAGTGATGGGTGTTTTACTTGCTCCAGGAGTGGTTGGTCTAGCCCAGAAGCGATGGGGATTTTACTTGCTCAAGGATGGTTGGTCTATCTATGAGGCTATCGAAGTGTCACTTGCTCTAGTATGGTTGGTCTAGCTCTAAAGCGATTATTATTTTGCTTGCTCTAGGGGGGTCGGTCTAGCTATGAAGCAAGCAGCAAAGAAGACGCTACATGATAGTTGGTTGATTACTAAAGCAAGTGCCTAGTTGCTCTAGACCTATAGAGATCCCACCTTTTGCAACTCAAGAGCGAGAGCCAAATTAAGTCGCTCTAAGGGTTAGAGCGACTCAATATGGGCTTTTGCAACCAAAATTGCCTAGTCGCTTAATCCAGTTTTTCTTGTAGTGCTAGTCCCAATAGCTGGCTCCGCCCCGCAAGCTTCCACGTTGCACGGTGAGTGTGACACCTCCCTCAAATTAAATTAGATAAAAGCTTTCGAAGAGCAATCCCGTGACGACAAGTGGCATGACTCTATTGGTCGAAACATTAAAACATGAATTACACTGCTTTACACCCTTGTATTTAAATGACCGTTTATAACACCGTTAGCGAAACGTGGGTATACAACACTTACATGTGGATTTTTACCTAAATAATTACTTACACTTGGTTCACACCAAATATGTAACCGGACGTTACTCACGTCCGTTAGGTATACAATACATTCGTTTTGCTAAAGCTTAATAAGAAACCTAACGCCATAGATTCAAAAACGCCTGCCATACTTGATTGTTCCTCTTGTCTTCCTCTCCAACAGAGAACCCTAGTTGCGCCTCCATCTTATCTCTTTCGTCTTCTCTTTCTTCAGCCTTTCTATTTGGAGTCTCTTTTTGAGAAGCGATTGCCTAACTTTATGTTGGTTCATCCACTTATATTTAGAAATCAACCACATAATTGAGACAGTTATATCTCCTCCCACCACCCTACTCCTTCGATTCCAGCAACACCATTACGCTAATTTTACCAGCAACACCAATTTCATATTCGACCAGTTCCCCAACTCATATTTCAATTTCCCCTAATTTTGATTTCACCTCTAAACAGGATGACGAGATGAACCAGAGTTCATAATAACATTCGTCAAATGAACTCCTGATAAAAACCTATATAAACCGAGTTCATTCCAGAAATGAACTACTCCAGATAAAAACCTATATAAACCAGAGTTCATTCCAGAAATGAACTCCTGATAAAAACCTATAAATCTTCATCTTCTTCATCATCTTCATCGACCTCAACAACAACAACAACAACAAATCTTCATTAACAACGACAACATCAAATCGTTTTCATCATCTTCGTTTCAATCTTCATCTTCTTTGACGACGACGACAACAACAACAACAACAAAGTTCATCTTCATCATAAAACAACAGAAAAACAGAGTTCATCATCTTTATCTTCAACACGAGCAGCAACAACAACAACATGAGTTTCTTGTGGAGACATCATTTTTACAACAGCAGGAAGAAATCAAAACAAATAAAAACACATCCAGAGAAAAAAAAAAAAGGATTCGGATCTACTTTTCTTATTACAGCAGCAGGAAGAAATCACAACATGAGTTTCATGGATTTTTTTATCGTCTTCAACAACATTATAAACAACGGTAACATCTTCGTCATCTTCTTTAACTTCAACACCATCAACTTCATCAAATAGAGAAAGAAAACAAGAAGAGAAAGTAGATTTAAATCTAAAGAAGAGATAAAAGAAATCAAAATGATTTCTTTTTGCTAATAAATCCTATATATATTTTCTTGAAAGGATATTCTTGTCACTCCTAGATGAAAATTACATCATCCATGATGTCATCCCGTGTGGGTATTGTACATTTAGGACCAAACGATAATTTCTAGGACCAAACAGAAAAATATATTTTAAAAAGGGACTAAATGATATAGTTGACTTGGTCAACAAGACTAAACTCTCTCTAATATATTATTCCTAGGACTAAATGATATTTCCTACAAAGCGAAGAATAGAAACACTCTAGAACAAAAAAATTATGAAAAGACAATCATCAGCTATGCCTTCTTATATAGGCTTTAACAATTCCTAATAAGACTAGGAAAAGGAAAATTATCTAAACTAGGAAACAAATCAAAACGATCACCTCAGTTATAAATGTTGCTTATGAGATTTTCTCTAATTACATTTTTAGTTATATGATCTTCGAAAATACATTATTCCCCCATTGAGTTTTTGTTCTAGATTCGCCAGTGCTTATAATCATCTCCACGTTCACTCCCTTTTAACAAGATTGTACAGGTTCTATATCTCCTGAAGTTTCTTCTCTTTTCCCTCATGCTTACTGCTTCGCCTATCCGCGGCAAGATGGTGCAAGCAATACAATACGATCATAAGTTTTAGTTTTCACCAACATCTCAAAGCAAAGCAGCGTAAACAGCATATCTTGATACTGATACTTGAAATCTGAAATTATTACAACAAATATGTTAAAATAATGGTCGAAGAATAAACCTTAAGGAGAAAGATTAAATGTAAAAAAATGAAATAAATAAATAAACACCTGAAATAATTGAACTAATTAATTCTAAGACAAGTGACACGAACATTGATCTGGCGTAGTTGCCGGAGCCATAACTTTAGGTGAAAGGGAGTTAAGATGTCATTTTCAGTTCATTTGTCAAAATACGTGTTTGTAATGTAACTCGTTTGGGAAGGGTTTTAGGGGAAAGATTTGTCGAAGAGGGGAAAGTGGATCGGAAAATGGGTAATTTATCCAAAAAAATTTAAAACATAGTAAAAATGGGAGTAAAAATTATTATGGGTGAAATGGACACAAAAAAAAGCAAGGATGAAACCTGGATTCATCCTGGCTTAAACTTAAAAAATCAATCTTGGTATAGGGGCGGCAAGAAATGGTAGAGGGGCGGCAAGTGTGATAGCAATGTCTCTCTTATTGGTTAGGGGGTGTCCTATAGGGGGTGTAGATCGACTAGATTACCCTTTTCACCTAAAATCAACCAAAATCAAATCAATTTTTCTTAAACCTAATGAATCGTAAAAAATCAAATCAATTTTTTTCATCTCCTACTACTCTTGGAGAAAGATAGTTTTACAATTAAAGAGTGTGAGGAGGATAGTGACAAATCCTCATATGTGTGATCTAACAAGTATAATCATTACATGACTTACGAAGAACTGCCAAGAAAACTGAGAAAGAGCTCTCAAAGCTCAAATGAAACGACATTTTTTCTAATGAGAATCTTGGTACAGATCAAAAATGAGCTGCAAGGAAGCATAAGTAATTTGTTTATGTAGCTCGTGGCATGTATGCCAAAATTATGTTGTTGTTTATAATTTTTTGTTGTGTGGATTGTTTTGGGTGTTGGCTTTGCAGCCCTTTTGGTTTGCTTTCTTTTTATTACAGAGCTAGATTTACCCTCACCTCTGGAATCGCTTAGGTGTTCTTATCTTGTATTCTTTTTCTTTTCTTTTTATCATTGAATTTAACCTTTTAAGTCAAAAATAAATAAATAAATAAAATAAAATCCATAATCTGTATTATGACCTGGGTCTTGCTTGCAGGAAACAAGCATCAGAAGAAAAAACATGTTATAACCGGGTTTTGTAGTGAACAAGCATCACTTATTTATCGCTCTATTGGTTTGTCAGTACTTTTATTGTGGCTTTGTAGGTCTTGGCCATTCAAAATCTACAATTGCCTGCTATTTTCACACATGATAATAGTAAAATAAAAACGGAAAACGGGTCATATGACCAAATCTCATAAAGTATGGGAATAATGGACTTGTAAAAATATAGTGCCCTGGTGAAAAAGACATATGAATTATTATTAATATATATACCCTTTGTTTAAAATTTTATTCTTTTTCATATCCTTTCCTCTCTCCTATTTATTTTCTTTTCTCTACTATTAAAATTAATCGCGAGAAATGTCTTAACTTCCAAAATATAAGTCGGATTTTAATAAAATTTATATTTTTGGAAAGGGCTCGAAAATCTCTAGAAAACAAGATCCATTGTTGATATGAAATTCGAAAGAAAAAAAAAAAAATTTTAAACCATGCCGAGTATACATTATGCACCGAGGTGCAACCTGACCAAAGTTTATTTCCTATAAAAATATGCATTATGCACCCGGGTGCAACTTGACAAAAATTATTTCATATAAAAATATGTATTATGCACCTAGGTTCAATATGTCCAAATTTTATTTTATATAAGAATATGCATTATGCACCCAGGTACAACCTGGCCAAAACATTTTTCATATAAGAACCAAAAAAAATACACATTATGCATCCGGGTGCAACCAACCAAAGCTTATTTCCTGTCAGACATATACATTATGCACCCAGTGCACCTTGTGTATTTCATGGATAAATCTAGGTTTATCCTAGTACAAGAATCACCTTCAATATATGATATACAACCTAAAATACTAGTTCGGGATCTCAAACAACAAAACCACCACAATTACAATCACATTCACCATTAAGAAAACATCAACCAAAAACGAGTAGTAAGGGAGAAAATAAGATGAACAAGAAAAAATTCAAAAAAAATATACATTGTGCACTCGGGTGCATCTAGGCCCAAACTATTTTTCTTTCAGAATATCAGTATGCACTCAGGTGCATCTTGTATATTTCGTGCACATTTCTTGTATAAATCTAGGTAAACTAACAAGCAGGCAATGTTAAGCGAATAGTTATGAAGCAAATCCAAAATGCTACCACATATATAATAAATTTAAAAGTAAATGAAAGCTATAAAGTGGTTAATGCGCTAACTACTCTTGTTCATTATGGAAACATCAGAAACTTACTACTGACGAAGAGGACAAATAAGTTCAGATGGATGTTATCGTGCTTTGTATCTCATTTTGTTGCGCAAGCGAATATAATAGCCGAGATAGTAGTGTTGAAGGCTAGGACAAAAAGCTTGTACATGAGGTAAGGCTACAATTTTTGCTCTTATCAACCCCAATTGCTCTCATTGAATCGAGATAATGCAGTCGACTGCAGCTTCTACTGGTTACTTCCTTGCTGATTTTTCGCTGCCAAAACAGACCCAAAAACCTCCTCAAACTCGTACCCAATGTGCCGTGTATCTCTTGGTTTGAATTGAGCTACGAACTTGAGCCTGAACTAACCCAAACACTATAGTTCGCTGCTTCTAATCCCTTGACAGACGACCCATCAGTCCCATGGCTAGCTGGTGCAGTCAACTAGTCTTTTGAACTTGAATTTGTGCAGAACTGGTAGTGCAGGCATTTCTACAAACACCTTTTTTGCGTTCTTCTGATACATAATTGAGCTTGTTGTTGATTACTAAGTCCATTGCATCTCCTTCCCTGCAATTCATTTCAAATATACAACAAACCACATTACTAACCCATCTGACTTCTAAAGATGAGTCCCAATCTAGCACATTTCAATTTCAATTTCAGTTCCATAGTCTCCTAGTATTTGGAGTTCTAACACTCCACCAAATCTCTATTTCGAACAAAATCAGTGAAGCATTGGTACCCAATATAAAACCCCCAATTCCATTGTTGCTGCATCTATTTCCCAATTGGGAAATTTTCATTAAACCCAAATCTGTTTTCATCAAAAATCCCACAAAATTCATATCCTTCTCTCGACTTCAAGCATCTGTTTAATTGATTTTTCAACTAAACTCGTAATCAAATCGAGCTCAAGATACAAGGGTCTTCTCTTAATCGGCAACAACGACATCCTTTCTTCCTTATAATCTCGATGCAATACCAATCAAAACTCTAACAAAAGACAAGTATTATTCTTCACCATTAATGGTTGCAGCAACCTCCCTTATCTTCTCAAACATCACGATATCAAATTCCTCCATAATTTCACTTCCTTGGCTTCGAGATAACAATTAAAGGGGTGCTACTGATGGTGGTGGTGTTGGTTGTGGTAGGGGCTATGCTGGTGACAATGGAGGTGTTCGAGTTGTGGCGGTGGCAGCTGGTGGTGGTCATGGTGTCGGTGGTGGATTTCAGAAGAGATTTATACTGAGAAGAAAAGAAACGAACAAAACGTTCAAGATTTTTTATTCTTAGATCTGTGGGCATAAAAGTAACTTAACACTAGCTAAATTAATTTTAGTTTGGGTGAAATATCCGACTAGGATATTAGAACCTTGAATTTGAATCCATGGTTATTTGAGCCAGAGCAATATTTTACTTGTCTTTTAGACTCAGAAATTCAAATCTAGGGCTTATTTAACCAAAAAACTAAAATAAAAATTGTTAGTCCAAACGAAAGAGCGGCAAGATTTTTTAAAAGAAAATTGAAGTTACATTGGATTTGGAAAAAAACAAAAGAAAAAAGGCCCACAAAAACCCCTGGAGTGATCTTGTATTGGACACCCATGGCCTCATTAAAACCTTATAAGGAAAGACCATTGAATATTAGAAGTAGATTAAATTGAATAGCAGATACATGATTAAGAACCCACAATTGGGGGATATGGAAACTAATTGGGGGATATGAATTACTTTCCCCAACCAAAGGTGACTGTTAAGGGGTGTTTTTTGGGGGCGAAAATACTGAAACACTCTTAGATTAATTAAAAACATTATGAAAAGACTGTTATACCCTTTCAACTAAAACATTAACATCAAATAACCCAAATCATATATCCCCCAATTCAAATTTATACCTAAGATAGATCAGTTCATCCAATTTTATTTTTTTTTCATCTTCTTCCTCATCGTTCATTCTTCATCGACGATTAATCGTTGAATCAAAAATTTCTTTATCGATTAACATAACATAACCATGCCTCAAGAACCAAATCGAAAGCAAAACCGAGAACCAAATCCGCCGCTCAACAAACACATGGACAAAGAATCGAGAACATTGCTCAACAACTAGAAGAGGACGCAAAGAAATAAGTACCTTATGATCAAACACTCATGGCTTCTATGAGAAGGTAAGTGATTTTTGAACTCATTTATTATTGTTTTACTCGATTTGTAGCCATGGGTTTAAGGTTAGAATCACCTACAATAGCTGAAACCGTCGAGTTACAGAGTACCGCATTGGATCTTGGTTTGAATACCAAGCCTTCGTTTAGGTACCAGATAGAATTTGGGTCGAATACCATACCGGTTTGCATTCCCGAAATCGAATTTTTTACCTAAGATACCATTAGGGTTGAATACCATACCGGTAGTCAACTAAAAACACACAGAACTTAATTGTGTGTACCGACATTCTATCTAGGTTTCTTTAATGCCGGTATTTAAAAACTCGGCATCCGTTAGTTCAATTCGAAAATGCCAGATTACACTTAAAACATACAGAACATCAATGAAATGGTGCTCAATACCGGCACCTAATTTTATTTCTAAAATATGCCGGTACAACAATACCGACATGCTCGGTATTTAAGTTCTTATGCCGGTCCATCTTACCGGCATTGGTTTGTTTAGAAATTTGTATGTTCCTAAACTGCCATGACTTTTCTAATGTTTGTTTTGTTTGCTTATGTTATAGGTCAAGAGCCAAAGAAGTGAAGAAAGATAAAGGTCCTATTCTCACTAAGAGAAGGAGGAAGGACGGTCTTGATACTCCTCGCCCCCGCCTCAACGGGGAAAGACGCGGTCGCAAGAAACGTTTGGGGTTTGAAACAAGAGGGTCAATTTGGGAGAGTGGTGGTGAACGTAGTGCACTTGCAATCCGTGGGAAGGTACTGGAACACCCGAGGACGATGAGCATGATGGAGTGGAAAGTGAGGAGGAAGATGATGAGGTTCCCCCAAGTCAATTAGCAAGCCAAAGCGAAGTTGGTGGGACTAGTCAACAACCAACACAAGGCAAGGACAAGGGCAAGGGTAAACACAAAGTTAAAGGTTGTCACCTTCTCACCTTGATGACATGTTACCCGACCGCGATGATGGTAAAATTTGGGGTCAAGCTCCGAACCGAAAGTACTCTTTGGATACAAGCACTCTTGGGCTCGTATTATCTTTCAAACTTATGTAAGCATTTTTATTTTGTGCATGTGCATTGTTTTATCTTTTACATCATCTCTTAATCGTATTATCTCATATTTGTAGGATCATACTAAGCCTTGCGTGTTTGCCAAACCAAGCCGCTACTGAGTGGAAATTGTCGTCAGAGCATGAAGATGTCCAAACCTTAGTAAAGAACTCGTCCGTATTCTTTGGTTGAAAATTACGTGAATCCAGATCATCGTGACCGCCAATTGCTTCGTCGAAAGGTATCATGGTGAAACCGATACAATGCACTTCCCGCTTTGGTGAGATGACCTTGATTCCTCGAAGATGCTCATGACATTCTAGGCTTGAATGTTATCGGCAAATCAATTTCGTAAGGAGTTGAGTCTCGGGACCTAGAATTGTCGAAGTTGCACGATTTGACCAAAAAGTCAAGCTGGTTGGGACTTCAAAACTTCTTCTGATAGCTTTTATGTAGCATCGAACGTAAGTAAGACGGAGACATTCAAGCTGACGATGCTTAAGAAGATGTTCGAAAATACAAAGGCTAGAAGCTCGGTGGATGGATGGGACCACACGATTCGGTATCACTGCCCGCGCACTGTTATACATCTTGGGCACTAGGGCATTCCCCGACACTAATGGCAACAGGTAAGTGCAAACTTTCTCCAGTACCTTGACCCGTTGGAAGGTGTCTATGATATGTACATAGGAAATTTTGTGCATCCGGATATACGTCGGATATGGCATTCATTAGTGCGTCAAATTGATCGGTTATGATGACCTTCGAAAACGATTTTCCGGAACAATAATTTCAATTGCCGCAATGCCCAATGATAATTGTAATCCCTCTCGTTTTCCAAAGAAACACCAAGCCAATGTGAATGTTACCTTGTCCGATGTTTGCCCCACGATGTTGAACAACGGCATGTTGTATTTGTTTGTCTTGTAGGTGCACCATCATAAGAACATCACAACACGTATGAGCCAATTGTGAAAGCAAAGGATGCGAAATGAATATTTGAAGCGGCTTGTTGTCCGGACCTCTTTTAATGATACGCGTGTAATTGTGATCCCAAACTATCTTCTCAAATTCTTGCATAACACTCCTCCTTCCCATTCCAACCTTTTAATGGTTGCTTGTGCGCTATAAATTGTACCGAGTGAAGAAACGTCGGTCTTATACTTTTCCTTGAAGGTTCTGAGAATCACTCTTGGTTTGATACATGCTTTGGTCATCATCTTTAAATCCTCGAATTGATCAGGTTTAGCTTCACAACTAGGGAGTGACCTTCAAAATCTTTCGGATCGGGGTGGTTGTGACGGCCAAACCACACCTTACATTCCCATTCTTTTTCTTCTACTTTTGAACCTCTTAGATAAAATACAAGCTTAAAGGGAAGTCATCCTTCCGAGTAACTGTCTTGTATACCCTCTTAGTCTTCTTTTCATATACATAACCTTTTCTCTTATGGCTATTTTTCTCATTGTATTTTCCACTTCTCTCGCAAAACCATCTCAAAACGAACATTTCAACGTTGGGAATTCCTCACTAAGACACACATGTTATTAAGAGCCGTCGCTTTTGCCCAAGCAATTGCTTCCTTTTCATATTTTATTCCCTACATAAGGACAACATTATGGAGATTACAAGCAAATCCCAACATAAAATTGTAAAAACTAGGTGAAATTATTGTTTGGTAACTTACCCATGCGGCATTTTATAGTACTCCGACGTATCCCGATGGAGCGGTTTGGAGTTTGGTTGATCGTTGTAGGTAACAATCTAAGGAATGAATGAAAAGAAAATTGGATTAGTTCAAAACCGGCATTGTCGATAATTAAGCTAAACTGCCGGGATTAAGAACCGGCATAAATGGTAATTGACTCTCTATACCGGTATTAGGTTCCGGCATACGAAGTTAAAAGAAACAAATGCCGGTATTTAAGTTCAAAATATCATTAGCTTCTGTATGTTTTTCATGTAAAACCGGCATCTTCGACATTTAAGTTTCAATGCCGGTTTCGTGAACCGGCATTCTGTGTCATGTACTCACACTGTCGGTTTGAATATTCCTTAGAATATTCGCTGGTAGGTAAAAAGTATAAATGTGTACCGGCATTCAATCTTGGTTTGAATACCACGCCGGTATGTTCTTAAACAGTGGGGGATATTTTGTCCCTAAGATACAAATATCTATGAATACAATGCTTGTTAAATGATACCGCGTAGTATTCATACAACGAGCATGCCGGTACTAAGCTTTTTTTCAGACAGAAATGGCGGTTTCAAAAAAAAAATCAAATTTTCGACCTCTTTGAAGCATTACCTGTGTGTTGGGGTTGCTTGTATGCTGAACATGTTTACTTTCTTGAGTTGGTTCTTCACAAAACATTTCATGGTCACGAAAATAATGATTCAAAGGTGTTGGTTCATCATACAACAATTGTGAGTTGTTATCATTAATCGAAGATTGAAGATATGATTGTTGTTGTAATTGAGCTAAAGATTCAAGAAACAAAGTCTCTCATCACAATCATCTTCCATTTTCAAAAAAAAAAAAAAAAATTCTACTCAAAATTTTTTTCCTCCTTCTACTCTCAACTAACCCACACAAAATCAAATAAACATAAATACACAAATTATATCCCCAAATCATTAATATTTTACTAATCAAGATTAATAACTAATTATGATTAGGAAGGGTTAGATTAGGAATTAATAATTTAATTATATAAGGGGTAACCCAGCTAGGATATTTGAATCCCTATTTTGTCATTTAGTCATATCCCCAATTAGTTTTCATATCCCCCAATTGTGGGTTCATGATTAACTATTGTTGCTTTAGATGTACTTTGTCTAGCTAGTTATAGAAGAAACCCTGATACTACTTGAAGAAGCTAAAGGATAATGGTACTTGAAGACCTAGAGCCACTGACAATATTATTTTATTTAAGACAATAAAAGATAACTTGTTCAAATTACACATGATATATATACCAATCTATTTTTAAAACAGATGGAGTATGAAATTAACATAATCCGGCAAAGTAAATTAATGTGTGAATATTGGTTAGCTGCCTAATCATCGTTTCATCTCACACTCTTGTGGCTGATCCGCCAGTCTGCATTCTTCCTTTGGCGGTACTCTGCAATCTGCATTCCCTGTCGTACAGAACTAGCGAACTTTGAAATCTTTTCTGCCAAATCATTATCTGGGACAAGCATATCTTCAGTAAGATACCTTCCACTAAATGGATCGACAGAGGACTCGCAAATATGATCATAGATAACCAAACGATCCACTGTGCGACCCGAAGGAAGAACAACTGGTTCTCTCATTAGTGTGTTTTCAAGTGCATCCCGGAACTCCGTAGGTATTTCCACATTGCTGAAATCTATATCCCATTCCGCTCGTCTTGGATGATAAATTTTTTTAACATCTGGATCGCTTTGAGCTCCAGTAGTGTCCTTTGGATCCATGCCACTAATGAACTCTTGAATCCTTGCTCTGAGGTTATCATCTGAGACAAGCATATCTTCAGTAAGATGATCTCCGGTGAATGGATCAATTTGGAACTTGGAAATATGGTTTCGGATAACTGCACGATCCATTATAGCACCTGAAGGAAGAACAACCGGATCTTCCATTGGTTTTGATGTAAGTGGATCCTTGAATTCCATAGGTATTTTCTCGAGGTTCAAAACAAAGTTATAAGTCTTCGTCTGCTTATGTTTTGGGTCACTATCGACATTCTGATCAGCAGCTCCCGGACTACTGGCTTTTCTGGTTTGCATTGTTGTTTCCTCGGTGGTAGTAATCTGCTCTTGTTTCTTTGATTCTACCATAAGATTTTCAACTGGATCCTGGAATTTATCAGGTATTCCACTTTTCGGATCCAATTTTTCTGTGTTCTTCTTCTTCTTCTCAGGGTTTAATATACCCCAAAGGCAAAATCTTCTTAGGACCGCTTTTAAACCCATCCGTACTTTATGTGAATCCCCAGCCAACTTAACATTCAATAAGATTCACAAAACTAGACAAACCAAGAACTAAGAAAAGAAATCACAAAATATTCAATGTTGGATGTTGAGATTGTGTGTTCTCTTCTTCTATACCTATGCCTTTTTATAGGCTTCGATAGTGTCGAATACGAGTAGGACTAGAGAAAGGGAAATTATCTAAAATAGGAAACAACCCGAAAGGGCCTCAAGTATATATAACTTTTAGGGAAACACAACTTTTAGAAGTTGGTAAACCCAAAATACGAGATAACCCCAATTTGGTTAAAGATCCAAAACTTGTAAATAATTTTTACCCAGCAGACGCATTTTGAAGGAGTTATTCATCAAGAGAAAAATGTTAATGAACATTACACACTTTCAAGAGTGTTTACGGTGCACAACATGACAAAAATCCGCGTTTTATGCTTTGGTACTGATGTGATTGCTACTCAAATCTCTGCATTACATTGGGTTATAAGGAAACACGCAAATACTATGATGCAAAACATGGGGGAGCCTGAAAATAACCTATAGGGAGGCAAATGTTTTTAAGGGTGGGCAGAAAATAGCCTTTAGAAAGTAATTCCTAAAAGAAGAACCGTTTTTTTGGGACGATGGCTTTTTTGTGGGGACCATGGTTTTATTTTGGGTAAGACATTAGAAGTAAATCTAGGTCACACCTTATCTAGATATTTATATTAATACCTAAATTACTCTCCTGATTAATTTTGGGTAATGATTAGTTAGTGTTAATAATAGTTAATGTAGTGATTAGTAAGATGATTAAGTTAAAGATAATTAGTGAGATTAAAAAATCAGATGGTTTTTTATTTCAAAGAAGTAGAATTATTGAGAGAGTAATGGTAGAGAAGATGAAGAAGGAAAACATGAAAAACGATGGATTTTACAAACCACAACCGGAGGAAAGGTATTTGGGTACCCAGGTATGCTTCAAACTTAGATAATGTTGGTTGAATTGCTCCAAATTTTCAAAAAACTATAAATTTTTAGAGTAGATTTGGGCTTGTTCGGTTACCTTATGTGAAGAACAGGTTACCAACTCATCTGAAAGTGTAGTTCGGTTACCTTTTCCAAACACGCAGGTTACCGAACTCGCTGTTAATGGAGGTTTTTAGTAGTTCGGTTAATGTACATGTTACCGAACTTTGTTTATAGGATTTACTGTGAGTAATGTTTGGTTGGTTCGCAAACTTTAACCCAACAACATATCTAACCGAACTCCACATGTATGCAATTAGTGAAGAGTTCGGTTTGTCAAGATTTTTTGCGAACAAAGCGAACATAGTGGGACACATTCGGTTAAATTAAAACTCAACATAGTTGGAAAAATAGCAGTTCGGTTACATTGGATTTTTTTTTTCTTTTTATAATATGGGTAGAGTTCGGTTGCTAGATAGTTTTAGAATTTTTTGCGAACCAACCGAACAGTGTAGGCAAAGTTCGGTTACATTGTTTTTTTTTTTTTTTTTTTTTTATTATGTGTAGAGTTCAGTTACTAACTAGTTTTAGAATTTTTTGGGGACCAACCGAACACAATATATTGGTTTTCAACGAGGAGTTCGGATAAAACTATTTTTTCTGAACCAACCGAACTCAGAGTTCGGTTACGAAAAATTAAATTTGTGATAACCGAAGTGTTCTTCGTGTTCTTGGTTTTTGAATATTCGGTTACAAAACTAGTTTTTTTAAAAACTATTCCTAACCGAACATGCCACTTTAACTTTCATTTAAACCATATTTTGATGATTTTTACTCAATTTTCCCAATCAAAAAACGAATTAAAAAGATTGATAGGTTTTTCAATCGAACGAGGAACATCAAGGAAAGAGAGAAGAAGAAGAGAATAATTTTTTTTTTCAAAACTAAAAAATTTCGATTCTCCTCCTGTTTTTGTTTTTGATTTTGATTATAAAATTCATTTAGATTAGATGTATATGATTAGATTTATATATAGTTATTAAGTTAGTTTTAATTTAAATTAAAGTAAAGGGTAAATGTGTATTTACCTAACTTTAGGACATCGGAGGTTGGCCTAATAAGACCATGGTCCCCCAAAAAAACAATGGTCCCTAAAAAATGGTTCTAAAAGAAATTAGGTAAAATGGGCTTGGAAGCCAGCCCAACATGATAGCCTGGGACATCAATTTTCTTTTGATCAATAAATTTTTTTTTTTTGTTGATAACGAGTTTCGAATTTCGACCATAGTGCTAACGAGTTTCGAACTTAGGTGATTGGTATCATCACTCATTGACTTTACCACTAGGGCTGTCAACGGCACTAAACGAAACAAATAATGGCTCTGCCGCTACCGTTGCCGTTAAAATTGGCGGTTAACCGTTATCCGCTAATTGCCGACGTAATTGTAAAATCAGTTCCATTGCGCTTACGCCGGACTTATCGGTTAACGGTTAATTTTCCTAATTAACCGAATGTCACAGACAACACAAAAAACAGTTCTAAATCCAAACAAACTTGTTCACACAGAAAAAAAACATACAGATGTTCATGTTCTAAACCAAATTACATGTTCAGATCATCACAATGTTCTATCAAAAGAAAAAAACCAAGTTTTTGCAAAAGAAAAGACAAAGGATTAAAGGAAGTGCCAACTGCATATGCAAATGCATTCCTCCTTAGTCCTCAACTTCTGCAATAAGCCAATAAAAGAGGCAATATCAGTGCAAAGTGGCAATGTCAGTGCAATCACAACTATCAGTAAAAGATTAATATATAAGATTTAAGTAAACTTACCAAGAATACAACTATTGCTCTCACCGAGAGTGAGATTTGGCAGCCAATCACCCAAACAAAGCAAAGCTTCAACAAGATCCGGAGCTAATGAACTCCGTGAGATGTGAGAACTCTTCCACCAATACTAAACATGGATGTCGATGCTACACTTGTCACCTGAACAGCCAATACATCTCTTGCAATCCTTGAGAGAATCGGGTACTTGCGTAATGATTCTTCCACCAACTTAAGATATCAAACCTCATTTCTTCAAATAGATGTGCCTTTAGGAAGAACTGGTTCGCTAAGTATGTCTCCAATTCGACTTCTCAACCTCAAACATATTGTTTTCCATAATGAAATCATCATAACCAAATCCATATGATGTTGTTGTACTTGTACAACTCTCAAATACAGTTGAATGCATTCCAGTATCAAAATAATCTGGAGCTGTAGTGTTGGTTTCATAAGCACAGAAAATAGCATTGAGTGCAATCTCAAATTGCGCTATAGTGACTTTTATAGTGATCCACACCATACACTCTCTTCATAACAAACTCCACCCATTTAGCTTTGTACCTAGGATCTAAAACAACCCCAATGCCCATCAAAGTGTTACTTTCTTTCCAGTAGCTATCAAATTTCATCCTCATATTCTTGGCCATGTCTCTGATGTACTCATGCTGACTTGATTCCCAGAGCTTAATGCATCTATTAACTTCTTGCACCCCATTATAATACAAATTTGCTGTGGGATACTTAATCCCAGCAAATTTTGTTGAAATGACATCAAACAATTCCAAACATTCACATATGTGTACTCCTTGTTCCCACTCCTTAGAGGTTGGTAGTATCTTGAAGTCACTATCTAACTCAGTTAGCCTAACAAAAGCTTGTCTCAAAAAATTGCATCCTTTAGCATCTTATAGGTGGAGTTCCACCGGTATCCACATCTAAACCCACATACCTTGAAGCAGAAGCTTAACTTGAGCAGAGTAAATTCAAATCTCTCTTTTCTAGCCTAACTTGCTTTGACCCATTTTACACACTCTCTAATCGCATCTATAAATGGAGCAAAGAACTCCCATTCCAAACCCCGCAATCAAGTGACATGATTACTACACCTCATTTGGAACATATCCCCATTAAGAACTAAACATTCTTTGCTATCAAGCCATTTCTTCAGATGGTTCATCATGACATTGTTGGAGCTAGCATTGTCAGCAGCTACAGCAAACAGCTTAGTATCTATGTTCCAATCTAGACATACTTGTTTTACTACATTTGCTAGAACTTCTCCAGAATGTGGTGATGGTACTAAAGTATATGCTAGTGTTTTGTTAATCAGCCTTCCAGTCCTCATCTATGTAATGCATTGTCACACAAAGAATAACCATCCTTTGTATGCTTACATGACCACATATCTGTTGTTAAACTACACTTAGATGTAATTGTCTCAAATTGGTCTTGTAATTCTTTTTTGAACTGGAGATGTTAGTTTCATGATATCTTCCCTAACTGTATTCCTAGTGTAAAGCTTAGCAAATAGGATTTAAAGACTTCACAAACTCAACAAAATATGGATGCTCAACTATAGTGATTGGATAACCATGTTTAGCAATCATTTTGGCAACTAATATCCTAGTAGCATCAGCATCATACTTCCAATTAGCAAGCTTAGTTTGTGCATTACCTGCTTTGATTGTAGCAAGTTTTCTTTGTCCTTTCTTGTTTGTTTGCTTTTCTTTTGCAGGTTTTAGCATGGTAATGCAATTTGTTGGTTCCTTGGTTGCTGGGTGCATGCATTTTCTTATTACAATATTTGCATTTAGCTACAAGTATCCCAATCTCCTTACCTTTACCATCTCTTTCTCGCTTAACCTTTCAAAATCATCCCAAACATCGACCTTATCGCACGCAGCTTTCTTCTTTGCATCACCTATAATTGATCTTCATCTACTTCTATTTCGTCTTCATCGCTTCTTCTTTGCAACAAAGAGCAGTGGTGGTGATTGATTTCCGATTGTTGAACTTGAGATGCGTAAGGTAATTGAGATGCAACCTGAAACTCGAAAGTGATTGAGAGGATGACTTCTTTTGATGAACCAACATAATTGGATGCTCCTCCACTTTGGGTCATGATTAATTTCACAAATTGAAAACCCTAACTTCAATTTTTCGAAACCCTAAATTGAAAATTTAGTTTTTAGGATTGAAATTAAGCTCGAAATAAAAATAAGAAGATAACCCTAGTTTTCTAATCGAATGAAGATGATGATTTTGCTTGAATTGAAAGGAAGGAGATGAGGAATTGAGGGTGATTGATGAGGGGTGAGTTTTTCTTCTCTGGTTTGGTCGAGTTGAAGAACAGAAGAAGAAGATAATGATTCATTCGAGTATAGCCTAGGTATATAATGTTACACGTGCTAGGTACACGTTAGCGGTTAACGGAACTAAGGCTAACGGAAATAGGTCTTCCATTGCCGTTACCGTCGGATAAAATTAACCGCTACATTAGCGGTAACGGTAACGGTATAACGGAACTAAACGTAACGGCAACCGGGTAATCGGTTACGGCTAACGGTTAACGGGTTTCCATTGACAGGCCTATTTACCACTATATTACAGTAACACCGACAAAACACCATTGAAAGGAACATAAGAGTTTTTTACTAGTTATTTGATCAAATAGGATCGTCACGTTCCTATAATACGTGTCACTAATAAACTCCTAGACAGAAATAAGGCTAAGCGGAGGGAAAAACGTTTTCCATAATGGGAAACAAAAACAATTAGCCACACACGAGGTTTTGAATAAGATTGCATGTCTGACAATGAGAAAGGAATATCCTTCTTTCTGCTAAGCATGATCTATTGAACTCACAATTCATTAGACGTTTTTAATGAATGTCAACTACTTGATAACGTCATTCTTTGATGGATGATCACTATAATATCAGACTCAATAAAATTTAACCAATCCTGTTTATTGTCGTTAAGGTGGAGAATTGAAAAAAAAAATATTTCTTCAATTTTTGATCGATAAAATTTTTGTGCTGACTAATTTGGAACCTAGGTCACCGCATTATCACCAATATACACCGGCTGTAGTAATTCTTGTTGATATATTTTTTTTTTTTGATAATAAACTTCCATAATATTAATAGCAAGCCATGATTACGGTGAGGTTAAGTACATCAAGAACCCATTGAAGAACATGAAGAACATACCGTAAAAAGTACGTAGCCGAGTATTCCCACGAGGGAAAGAGAAGGGATACCAGAATTTGACAAATTACAAATATGCAAGAGCCGATTAAATCGGAAGGAGATGGTCTTCTAGATATAGTCTGACCATTTGATAGAGTCTTCTTTGAAAAGAAATACTCTTTTGAGACAAGAGTGTGTTGCCTGATTTTTGACCGGAGAATTTCAGAAACCGGTGACTGGAGTTCGCCGTCGGAGTACTTTAACCACCAAATAACCACAGAAGAATAGCTATTAAACGTTATGAAAATGCAGGGAGAAACGCCATCGCCGGATTACACTAAAACTTAACTAAAACCTAACCCTAATCGGCTAATCTATGAAAAAACTATAAATAAAGGCTAAAACCTGCCCAGATCTATTCCAACAGGAGCAAATCTGAGCAGTAAACACACACCGGAGAAAACTGTACCCTCGTCGGAAATCCCCTGGTTCTAGAGCCTAGTTAGCAATTCGGGATTCGACAAACGTACGGAACGACAAATGTACGAGTATAATACGGTTTTGTGAAACCCAGATTCTGGGCCTAAAATTCGGTCAACGGGACGTGATTCGTCGCAATTCTAACGCATACGTACGTGTATAATTCGATTTATAAATGTGAGTTCGGCTCTAAAAATTCGGTACCTATATATAACAAATAATTTGTATTTATAAGGTCATAGACCAATTTTTATGCATATGTGTGAGTTATTGAAAGAAAAAATAAACTTAATATGATGATATTAATAATTTATACAACATTAGTCATCCAAGAGGACGTGATATAGTGGTTTAGATGCTTGATTAGTGAGTTAGAGATCTCTCACCTCCACCTTCAAATCTCTTCACCATTTTTGTTTCATAAAAATTACAACAACGCCTAATATTGGGTCGTGTATGCTCTGAGGCGTCAAAAGCCCAAATAGTGGGGCCTTGAAAACGTAAAAAGCTAAAGATATTACTACGAATTAAGGCGGACGTATCATTCTGGATACGTAAAATTAAGTGAACGATTCGCGAATAATCCGGAAATACCACATAATACGCGACTTGGATTTGGAGTTGCAAACGTACGCGAATAAGACGGAAAAATTTATGATACGGAAAAATTCGCGAATGATTCGCCAACTTACTAACTAGGTTCTAGGATTGGAGAAAGAGAGAGAAAGTTCTTGTTGAATTCTGAATACCTATACCCACATGTCTATTTCTACCATAGTTTTTCAACTTCACTTTAGCAAGGATGTGACCACATTACTTGCCCCCAATGGAAGTGGTGGACAGCCACCCATGTGAGAGTGTATATGATACGGCAAGAAAATACACACCGTACCCGCTTACACCTCCTCTCTCATTGGTCCAATCCACAAGTCAAACAGTCAAAGCCAACAAAATCAAAGGCCAACAAAAATATCAGAATTATCTGTAAAACCCCATCAAACCCCAAATAACAATGACGCCCCCAAATAAAAAACCCTAATCCGATTTCTCCCTCTCTCTCTGAAAATCGATTCCTCCATTTCAATGGCTGCTGCTCTATCATTCTCATCATCTTCTTCACTCGTATTTCCTTCTTCTTCTTCTAAATCATTCTCATACGAGCAGCCTCGTTTCAGTATCTCTACTCGAAGCAGCAGTAGTTGTAATAATAACTCTGTGGTAAGTAATTTCATTTTTTTTTTTTTTAGGGTTTTCTTTTCATTTTGTAATCTAGGGTTCTATTTTACTGATACTGATTGCTTGTTGTTTGATTTGGTGGTGGTGGTGGTGGTTTTACAGAGGTGTAATTTGATAGAGCCATTGGGATTTGAGAATGGGAAACCATTCATACCAGTACTTAATGAACAATCTTTACCTAATTACTTGACATCAAATTCAAGATATCCACAGACTTTAGTTAATCAAAATGATACGCGTCTCAGGATTTTCTCCGGTACCGCCAATCCTGCACTTTCTCAGGTGAAATTTTACTGCCCAATTTTTTCATTTCTTGAAGTTAATTAGCTAGATTTGGGTAATTAGTAGTGTAGGTTATTGGTAATTTGTTACAGGTTCTTGTGAAATTAGTTCATGAACTCATCGGTTGGAAATGGTAGATAATATGGAATAGATTGATTGTAGTGTTGAGCCAACAACAGGATTGAGTAGTGTGATTTATTGGGTTTTGAGATGCTATTTTTACCTGGTTCTGTTAACCAGCACTGGGGTCCGGGGATACACTAATAGCCCACATTTTTGTATTATCTTGATTGTGTTTAAAGATTTGTCTCATTGTTTGCTTATTGCTGGCTCTGGGTCAAGTAGGGTGTGAATAGCGTGGATACGTCGGGTTTATACGATTGAATGGTACTTTGTAGTGTTGGGTCTTTACTTACTTGGTGGATAGTTGTTCCTGTTGTGTAGAATGATGGATTGAGAAATTTAACTCGTTCGTTTTGTTTGATACTGAAAAATCTTGGGATTTTGTATGACCAGTGTGTGTGTTATTATATGGGTTCTTGCGAAATCAGTTCAAGAACTCATTGGTTCTGAATGGTTGATAATATGAAATACTGGTTTCTTAGGTTCGAATCTGGGGAAGGGTGGACAAACAGAGCCCACATTGCCATATTAGTATATTTCCCTTCTTGTGTTTTACTAGTTCATGCCATTGTTGCCTTATATCTGGTTAACGAGCTGGGGTTAAGGAGGCTATAAATAGTTCCAGCGTACCAGGTTTATATGACTGCCTGGAAAATTGTAATGTACTGACACACAGAGAACTCAATGCCCTGTTACCTTGTGTGTTTAAAATCTTATTCCATTGTTTACTCATTGCTGGTTACATGGCTGTTTAAAAATATTATGATCCGCTGGTTTTACATGGCTGCTGGCAAATTGATTTATTGGTACCTTGATGAATAGTTTTACCGGTTTAGTTAACTGATGGGACTGAGAATTCAAACCTCAAACTCCTTTCCTTAAACACTGAAAACCATGTGATGGCTTATTGTGTATGACCATATGTTTCTCTATATTGCAGGAAATTGCATGCTACATGGGTTTAGAGCTTGGAAAGATCAAGATAAAGCGGTTTGCTGATGGAGAGATATATGTTCAATTACGAGAGAGTGTCAGGGGATGTGATGTATTTTTAGTGCAACCTACATGCCCTCCAGCAAATGAGAATCTTATGGAGCTTCTGATAATGATTGATGCTTGCAGAAGAGCATCAGCTAAGACCATTACTGCAGTGATTCCATATTTTGGGTATGCTAGAGCTGACAGAAAGGTAGACCTTATCTCCTACATAAAAATACAATGAATCAAGTAGCACTTTTCTGCCTTATATTAGAAAGTAAAGATAAATCTAGGAAAGGTCAAGGCAGTTTGATATGGTGAAGTTAATTGTGAACTATTGATTTCTATTATAGTTTTATTTGTGTCATTGGCTCATGTAAAACCTGTAAGACCAATATCGTGCGGTCGGTCTAAAAACATCTTAGAAGCTGATTGTAAAACAGACATCTACCCGTACTGGTGTCTATATTATCTCTATGATTAATTGGAGTTACCGTCATATTTTGGAACTAGAGTTAGAAGCAAACAAAAACAGAGTACTGTGGCTGCCAAATTCTAGGATCCCTGCTGTGCTTGTTCGACACTAAGGAGGGAAGTATGTCTCGTAGTGGGAGTTCTGAGACCGCTTATTGTTTTAGTGTCTGTATCAGAGTGCATCACTTACTATGGATGAGCTGGGATGAGTTGACCCTTGTCATCCTAACCTTAACAAAATTTTATTCTTCTCAATCCCTTTTACCTGAAATTGATATTTAACGTTTTATGAATTGTTGTTGAATGATAAGACAATATGGTCCCTATGTTTTGCAGACTCAAGGGCGTGAGTCCATTGCAGCCAAACTTGTAGCAAACCTTATTACAGAAGCAGGTGCAAACCGTGTTCTTGCTTGTGATCTTCATTCTGGGCAATCAATGGGTTACTTTGATATTCCAGTGGATCATGTATATGGGCAGGTAACTAGTGCGTAGTTCTTTTGATTTAAAAAGCTCATGTAGTTTTCTAGGTACTACATTATTGATCTTCTGGATAAACAACAGTCATATCTTATAGTTGTTGGAAGGTACAATGCGCCAAAAACTAAAAATGTTCTCACCCCCGACATTAGAAACTGATGCCCTTGAATAAAACCTCACCCACAAACCAAAAGATTGGTTGGTAACCCCTCAATATGCATATTTTCTTATCCTAGTAGAAAAAGAAGAAACAGCATGCTGCGTGCGTTGGTCAATTTTTTTTTATTTTTTATTTTTTTTTTTTTTTTTTGAGGGGAATCTTTAACCTTACGTCTTTCTTTTCTGGTTCTCATCTTTCCTGATTTGCATAAGTTTATCTGCTTACTTTTCTGTAGCCTGTTGTTCTCGACTACCTAGCCAGCAAGAATATTTGTTCTGATGATTTGGTAGTGGTTTCACCTGATGTTGGAGGAGTTGCTAGAGCACGTGCTTTTGCCAAGAAGTTATCAGATGCGCCATTAGCAATTGTTGATAAAAGGCGTCATGGGCACAATGTTGCTGAGGTAAGATTCAATTTCACGCTGCTGTTAATAGGTTTTAAGACTTTGTTTCCTGTTTCTTTGATGTCTTATCTTCTCTCAATTACCTTCACCGCATCCATTTGAATTACTTGGCAGTGAGACTATATCACTATTTTTTTAAAATATGAGTTGCCATTTTAAGCATCTGCCTCAAATGTTATCTTGCAGGTGATGAATCTGATCGGAGATGTTAAAGGGAAAGTTGCAGTGATGGTGGATGACATGATAGATACTGCCGGTAAGCCAAGTCTAAACCTTCCAAATGCCACTGACTAGTTAGAAAGGCAAATCTCCTCATCATAGAGAGTGATGTCTTAGGTATTGGGTGTTATAACAGCAGACAACCATTAACGGATCAGTCTGTTTAATGTGCATGTTACTAATTGCATTGTTTTCCACATTTTGATCCATCTACTGCTTTAGTTCCACTGAAACTTTGATGAATGCCTCTGTTCCACCTAAACTTTGATGAATGTCTTTGAATTTGTTTTTGGTTCTTGTAGAATTAATTATGCTTATATGGCATCATTGGTACCCTGGCGTATTTTACATAGCTCCGCCCAATTATTTACATGGAATTTTATGAATATTTTTATATTTGATTTTATCCCTCGTGGAGCTAATTGAATTTATTAGGCGTCCTTTCTATCCTGTTGCAATTACACAGTCCATCTAGTAACCTATATTGACTTCATCTAATTTCGGATTTTGCGATCTGCTTAAAATTTTGCTTTAGGTACTATCTCAAAAGGTGCAGCTTTGTTGCATCAAGAGGGGGCCAGAGAAGTCTATGCTTGCACTACACATGCTGTTTTCAGGTACAGATCTTGTTTGGATTCCCTTTCTTCCTTTTCTATTTTAGTTTGTTTACTTGAGAAGGTAAATAATTAATATCCTGGTTTTTTATTCAGAGCTCAGAGCTCTTAATACTATACTAAATTTCTTTTGGCATTACTTATAGATGGATCCATTTGACTACTATCCTTTCAGTGTTGACTTCTTATTTTTCCACATTTTGTCTCCATTGCAAATAGTTCTGATATCCGGGCATTTAATTACTTTACTTTTATCATTGGCAGCCCTCCTGCGATAGAGAGGCTATCCAGCGGTCTTTTTCAAGAAGTGATCATCACGAACACCATACCAGTGTCGGAGAAGAATTACTTTCCACAGCTTACAGTTCTGTCGGTAGCTAACCTGTTGGGCGAGACAATTTGGCGAGTTCACGATGACTGTTCTGTGAGTAGTATTTTTCAGTAAAATTAAATTGATTTATAAATGTCAGTGGCTTTAGCTTCTGTTTATAAACAATTGTTGATATTCAATATATCCCTCATTTTTTCATCGCTCCCTTGTTTCCATCTGATATACGCTGAAGGCCTAAAATTAAGGAAGACTATCTTCTATTACGGTCGTCTCACCTCTTCTTTATCTTAGATAATTCCAACCTACAAATTGTGCGGTCCATTTTTTGCCACCGTGTTTGTTGTTTCTGTGGGTAAGTATTGGTTTATATCTCTTAGGGGTCGACGTTCACACCACATAAACATAGTTTTTAATCAAACATGGCCTTGACAGTCATAGTGAGAGTAGTTTTCATATTCTGCTTTTTACTTATTGTCAGGGTACCTCTGAACCCTATTCCAGCCTGGGCATTGACTGATCCAATCCATTTGGTGGTGTTCTTCCCAGCTCCACTTACTACCATCGTGTAAAGACTTTTTGTAATTCAGTATGTCAGATTGTAATGATAATCAGTTTGCCACGCAACGGGTAGGTGATTTACCAACAGTTTTACTAGTTTGTTCTTGAACTTTATGAAGATTGAGGGTTAATACTTAATGGGGGAGTTCACTTAGTGTCAGTTAGGCATCCTCTATGTCTCCTAGATTTCTCCATTTCCCCGTATAATAGTTGAAACTCTGTAGATAGCATATGATGTGTAATGCCAGACTTTACTGTTTGGAAGTTGTGTTTTGACTTTATTGCTCGATTAGCGTTTTGGGCCTGGCGTTCGGAAGTTTATATGAAACAATGTCAGGAAGTTATGTAAGAAACAATGTGGGTTTAACGGTTATATTTTCCATTTGAAGAGGGTTATCTTGCACTTCTTTGCAATGTTGATTGTCTTAGCTATTTGCCTACGTTTCTAACATGAAATACAATTTTGAATCTGAATCCCACTTCTCAATACTACGTCCGTTTCAGGAAAAATGTTACTTTCATTTTTTCGTTTTTGCCTAAAAACATGCCAAATTGGAAAAATGAAGGTGTCATTTTTTCTGAAATAGAGGGAGTATTAAGAAAATAGCACATTATTTGTTATTTTTTTTTTTAACATGACAGAAGATGTATTATGGAATAACTGCCACACAACATTACAAAAGACGATATTAGTAGCTCCAATGTAGGGGGCAACTTACAATGCTCACGCAACAACAATCTATAAAACTCGCATTATGAGGATTAGTAGCTCTACAAACTGCAATCATAAAGTCGGAGTAGATCAAGAATGAATTCGGAGATTATCTTCTTCATTCTGAGTAGGAATTGGAAGATGACCTTTCTCCTGAAGACTCTTCACAGTATCATACAAGCATTGTTTCACTGGAGTGAACTCCAGGCCTAAATCCTTGAGCTTATTGTTTGAGAATTTGTATGGCTCAACTCTTGGTCGTACTTGATCCGAACACCTGAAATACATATATAGTAAAAAATTTAGCATCAATATCAAAAATTTCAAAGAAAAGTAGTGCAGTGGTAAAGTCACTGTGTGATGATACCAGTGATCTGAGTTCGAAATTCGTTAGCACCAAAAGATTTTAACGATTAAAAAAATAAAAAGAAAAAACATCAAAAAGGAAAAAAAAAAAAGGTTGTTGGGCAGATATAGCACTGTACTCATCAAGATTCAGATACTCTTGAACAAGATGGATTAAGATTCTCATACCCACTACAAAGTAGGTAAGACATGATAACACAGAGGCCCCTTTAGTTTGGACAGCAGCATGCACCAAAAATCATCATCATTTGTAGTAGGAAGTGAGTGTGACTTGCTACTAGAAGATACTTTAGTGGAAAATGCATTTTAGAAACTCATGGACACTTTCCTAATGCGTGTCCCTTTCTCAGAGGCCCGTATCATTGAGAAAAAGTAATTTAGGCGCTTTGGTGTAGCTGCTACTGAACTGACTTTTGTTTGTTTGCCACTACTTTCAACCACTAACAATTTGTTTACTTGGAATTCACTCTATTGGTAACCTTTCGATATCATGTTTAACAATAATAATGTTTCGAATTAGTTGTTTAAGAAGGAAAATATCTCTTTAATGGGGTCTCGAATCTCCATATTAGGAATCTTTTCACACATGTAATCATTTTTTGTATGGCCATTTTATTATATTTTCTCACTTCAATCACTAAAATAAAATAATTTATATGTATGATAATGGTATAAAAAGAAATAAATGATGATCAGCTTTTTTATTAGTTGGATTCAGAGTTTTGTGCAGAACGATTTTATTTTTCTACCAGAAAATATTCACAAAATAAAACAGTACTAACCAAAATAATAAAAGATAGAATTGAATTGTAGTAGCAAAATGGACTTACTTCATTGGGATTGGATATTCTGGGAAGAACTTCGATAAAATCTCAACGACATCACCCCGGTGAAGCACGCTTTCGGCACATAAATATCTTCCAGAGGCGGATGGAGTTTCGTAAGCAAGAATATGAGCTAAGGCTACATCTTTGACATGAACATAGGCTTGAACCGAGTTTGCATATGTTTTAGCTGAGCCAGTTAAATATTTCATTATGTGAACTATACTTGCGTTGACTGTTGGTTGAAGAAGAGGACCCAAAACCAAAACTGGATTTATTACTACTAAATCCACTCCTTTCTCTTTGGATACCTCCCATGCTGCTCGTTCTGCCACTGTTTTTCCATAGCAATACCAATTCTGCAATAAAATCATATTTATACTACTTGTTAGAGGTTGCGTAGCGATTCACCTACCTAATCAACTGGTCCAAAGATAATTTTTTCATAACGTAAAGCTAACTTCAACAAACCTTAGTGTTCTTGCAGAAATCAAGATCACTCCAGCATTTCTCATCTACAACAACATCTGGACTTCTGTTTGGATCCATATAAACAGCTCCAATGGAAGATGTGAATACAACACGACGAACACCTGACTCAGCTGCAGCTTTGATCACATTCGTTGTTCCATTCACGGCAGGCTCAACCATTTGTTCCTAGATACAAAAATAAACACAGAGTAAGGGAGTGAACAAAAACCATGAACCTGAAATCTTCAAAGATGCTAATTAAAAACAAACTTACTGGATCATCAGTAACAGGAGATGCAGTATGGAAAACACCTTCACATCCATTAATGGCATCAAGAAGACTACCATAATCAAGAAGATCAGCTTTACATAATATCAACCTATCTTTTGCACCTTCAAGATCTCTTAAATGTGAATTCTTAGGATCATCTGGGTTCCTGACAGTTCCTCTAACAGTGTAACCTTTTTCTAGCAAAATTTTAACCATCCATGAAGCAATGAAACCTCCGGCACCTGTAACACATACAGGGCCTGAAGAAACTGATGAAACACCATCGACAATCATATTGATTTTTTTATTCTTTGTGTTTTCTTTGTCTAGTCTTTAACTTTTGCAAAAGGAATGCTTGTGAATTGAGAATGAGGAATATTGTTTGAATTTATAGGGAGTTGTTTGCTTCACCTAACCCCGGTAAAAAACACAAGTTATTGTAAATCATATTTGGTTCAATTTTGGTGCAATTTATTTATTTTATTAACTTTGGTAGGATAATCATAGTCTTATAGACATTGGTCAATGGTCATAAGCATAGATCTTGGTCTTTATTCTTTCGGTGGTTCTAAACGAACCGAGAAACAACAACAATGGCAAAACGCCTCTCACAAATTTTTTTTTTTTTTTTAATTTTAGGGGTGGGTCCTAGTGGGGCCCGCCATCGGGAGACGTACATGGGCAGGGCCCGTGAGAGGCGGTTTTTTTTTCATCGTTTTTTTCTTGGTTCGTTTATAATTTCTGTTATTCTTTAGTGTGAACCAGGACGGATTGGGGAAGTGCACCAATCTAAAAATATTGCAAGTTGTAGTTACGAAATGACACAAGGAAAAAGTGTTTGACAGTTGCCCCATGTCGCATCATTTTGGTTATACATAGCTTGATAATGACACAAGTAAATTTAAAATTAGTTATGATGAAGGCCGGTTTTTATATCATCTTTCTGGTAAGTCGATTGAGAAACTTCTTGATTATCAAGTTAAAACAAAAACATAGCATCTTTTTAGTGAAATGCTTATCAACATATGGTACAAAATCAGTTTGGTCTAGAACCTATTCTACCTAGAATCATTTAAGTCTCAGTTGTCATGTCAATTTTATTTGCTGTTTATAGGTGAAATAACATTCTCAAGGATATTACACTGTCAACTATCAACTACCATATAAGAACCACCAGCCATTTCTTACTCAATCGTTATGTTGGCTTTCTCTGATGTGTATAATTACTTAAGATTTATCGTGTTAAAATTGCAAATTCCTGATTAGTTGGTTGATTCCGGTTGATAAACTAACCTCAAGTATAAGAGTCAGCTTCCAGGCCAACTGACATACCATATTATATCTCACCGACAATATCACCTTTACATATGAGTTTGTTTGTTAGCTAGATAAGGTCTTCAGAGTACCTTATCTTCCCTTGTAACTAGCTATTATATATATTCTTCCCTCTTCTAATAAAATCTTCTTCTTGATCAAAAAAGTTAAAATAAATAAGGTTTTTAGAGGCAAGACCGTATTATTTGAAAGTCTTCTTATGTGTTATTCTTTTTTTCGAAGCATGTGTATGTATGAATACAAAGTATAGTCGACGTAGAATTAATTATACCTTGAATCTTTCAACTACATGAAGAATGATAATACCCAAACATATACCGAATGAAGTATGATAATACCCAAACATATATATACCGAAATGTATTTGAATAATTAATGTATAACCCACGTTCTTCATGTTCCAAATTGCAACCACCACCTATAGCTTCCAGCTCCTCAGTTCTCGTAAGCAAGTCTAATGGGAGATTCTTCAAACCGGGCCACTCGCATCCACTTGACTAACACACGAAAATATATATATTTCTGAAAGGTTTGACAACATGCCCCAAAATGCATAAATCAACAGCAAGAATAATGCAATTCTGTCAAGATAGCTCAATGCAATATTAAACACAATGTTGACTTGTTATTTTTAGGGGGTTTGTTTGTGTTACTGAGACGTGTTTGAAATTCAAAAATCACTGCCGGGTACGTAGAGTCAATAATTGTTGCATATATGACCACCTGATCTTGATCGTCAGGATAGCACATGATTTCGCAATCCCCGTATGTCCAACCTGATCGACTCCGTGCCCCAATCACCCATGTTAATATACTCCCATTGCGGTGCTTGTGCACTTTGACGTGGAAGAGGTGGAAATTACAGTCAACTTATATACACAGGTTGATATTTTAATAAGTTTTTGTAATTTTAGGTTAAATGTCAAAGGTGAAGAGATTGTAGTTGCAGGAAATCCTACTACCACACCCTAATGATAATATAAGAAATCATGATGAAATACTCAAGAACTTTTATTAAATCTTAGAACAAGTATAAAGATATGAGAAAACCCTAACTTGGGAAGCAAATAACTTTCTGTCTCCTAAATATCTTATCTAAGCTCACCAAAAAGATCTCTCTCTCCTACAAAGGCATTGGGCTCCTTTTTATAGCAGTTTACATAGTGGAGGACAGCTAATAAAGCCCCTATTTTCGGATCCGGAGCGCGTCAATGTCGCTTGTCTTTTATTATAGCCGCATGGATTCTTCAGTGCCGCACGATTCTTCACACTTCGGCTGTGACTTGGTGGCGTCATCTGGTTCGTCATTTTGACATATTGTATGCGTTCAGGTTCGCTTGCTACTAAAAGGATTATTTCGCATAACAAATGAGTGTGCGGTATTTTACACCCACATTTTGCTTCTTCTCATATCGTTCTTTTGAGAGAATGATCGGTATGAGAAACCCTAGTTTGTTATTTTTCCGCACCAACTCATCTTTTCATATTCCTTTTGACCGACATGTTTCCGTGATTTCGGCTCAACCGTCTACACGTGTTACCCTTCTTCCTTCTTGACCGGCATGTCCCGATTTAACCGGTATTATCTCTCCCATATTTTCCTTATATTTATTGACTGTGGTGAGGAGAGATATCTTTTACTTTCTATATTTCCCTTCCTCTCTGCTAATTTTCTTCATCTTCATCCTCTCGAAGACCTCATTCTTCACTTTTCCAGAAGTTTTCTCGGTGTTGATCTTCTTTGGACCTTATGGATTCCCATCACAGGTTAGGTTACTCTATCATTACTGCCGTCTTATTTTCCTTTTTCTTATTTTTATGTTTTCAATCGCCATTGTTATTTTGCTGTTGTTCTTTTGTTCTTCATATTCCCATACTGGTTTTGTTGCAGCAAAATTTGTTCCTCTGGTAACCTTCGTATTACTGTTTCAAACCCTAATTCTTCTTTGAGCCCTACAGATGATGACTCTCGAAAGAGGAAGGCTTCACATAATAAGGTAGTAAGAAATACTTTCTTCTTTTTAGAGTTAAAACAATATTATTACCTCTGTTTCATATCTGCGTTGTTATTCGAAGGGTACTAAGAGCGAATTTAATCGTGAGAAGAATAAGATTAAGAAAGTTCATCGCTCTCCTACACTCAACACTTTCCTTGTCATTCCTGAGCTCACCTAGAAACTTCGTCCCCAACAGCAGATCTCCCCGAATGATGTTATTGACGCTCCTTCAAAGGACGTTGTTTCCTCATCTTCTTTGGATGCCTCTGCGTCCTCGAAGGAAATTCCCGTTTCTGAGGATGCCGCCTTGACAAAGCATGCTATTACTTCTACTTATGAGAACGTGGCCATATCAGTAGAAGATACCACTGCTTCTACTTTTTTGAATATTCCCGCATCAGTGGAAGATACAACCATCCCTGTTTCGGAGAATATCACTACCAACTCTTCTGTTGGTGTTTTTGTGACTACTACTCCTCTTTCTATGACCACTCCTTCTACTTTAGAGGTTGCTTCTTTTGATCAGGGCGTCTTTGTAAAATCTGCTTCTGGGACCAAACCTCTCTTGGATATCATTAATGTCGCTCGCTCATCCATTATTGATCCTTCCCAAGTTCGCATTTGTGATGCTCTTGCTAAGTTATTATGTGACTCTCCTCCGGATAAGTCAACTAGGAGCGAAATTTTCTCACAGCTGGACCCAAGTGTTAATCTTGCTTTCGATCTTTTGGTAAGTATTCTATCACTTGTACTTTTCTAACCATACTACTTGACCGCGCCTCTATACTTGTGCTATTTCTTCTTTTAAGACTCTTGTCGCCGCTTAGTCCAAGATGAGGGATTCTCTGAGTCTAACAATATTATCCAAGAGCTTTATCGTCAAAATGCTAAGTTACAGGCGGATCTTCGCGCCGAATCTCTTGTGTCTGAGAATCTTCGTAACAAGAATCAAGAACTCAGAGGTGTGTTTCTCTTTCTTTCATTAATCACTTTAAATGTTTTTGCACTTGCGTCCGTATTTTGAGTTTCTTCGTACGTATGTAAAGACTTAAACCAGAAGCGCGTCATGGAGAGATTTAGATATCAATACTCTGCTGAAGATGCTCATGCGGATAATGAGAGATTGCAAAGTCAAATAAATCAATAATTAATAACCATTCATACGTACATGATCAGATTGATAACCTAAAAAATGAGAATCTTCGTTTGTGTAATGAAAATGATTTTCTAGGCTCCCAAGTATCCCATCTTTCGGGATTATTGTATAGCTCTGAATTAAGAAATCGAACTCTATCAGATGAAAATCGAGTCCTTGCCGTAGAGAAACGGTCTTTTTTAAATGAGAAGGCGATGTTTACGTGCTAGTATCTTATTCTTCATAAGACTTATACTGATCAAGAGGAATCTCTTCGCACCTTGAGAAGCCAGCATGATGAGGCTATGAAGAAATTAACCTTGGAGAACGAAAAAATTATCTAAAGAAAAATAAAAATGACCGTGAGTATGAATAAACTTCGAGAACAGCATACACAGTTAAAGGGGTCTCATGACATCCTGATGAAGGAAAACGCTTCTCTTTCCCAAGATGAAAATAAGATTTGATCCCGTCTTTATGGTTTAATTGGTGATGAATTTGATAAACGCATGGATGATATGAAGAGTAGTAGTCTTGCTGTATCCATTATCTCATTTCTCAAAGGGAAGGTAGCCACATTGAGCTGACTGCCTCAATTCTCTTACCTTTTGATTATTGGAAATCTCCTCGTCCATTTTTGATTTTAACGCTCTGGTATTAATAAGATGTCCATTGTCTTCGCAACATCTGAGAAATCTTATCAGTCTACCATCCAGAAGTTAAGGTCTGATCTGGCCAAGGCTCATAAAGAACGCGGGAGACTTTTCGTTGCACTTTATTCTTTCCGAGACAGGGAGAATAGGAGGTGTCTATATATTGTGAGGTTGATGGATGTTTCTATGGAGAATACTAAGAGAAGTGCCGCACGAGAAGTCCACCTCAAGGCTCAAGCTCTTGCAGATTGAGTTTGCCTCACTAACTCACTTCCTTTATTAGATGTGGAACCTCTTGACGTGCCCGAAGACGAGAAGCTTCCTGATCCTGACAGTGATTATTACTATAATAGGGGTGATGATGAAGATGTAGAGACTCTTCTTCAAGGGGATCAACCCAAAGAAGATGAATCCGGCGTCGACCTTCCTAAGGATTCAAATCCCGATGTTAACCCTAATGCTGGGGTTGAAATCTCCGCATCAGAGCAAGCCGCGCCTCAGACTAATCTTTAGCTTTTCTTCTTTCTCCATCTTTTATGTGTTTGAGTATCCTCTAATTTAGAGTGTAGATCTTTTTTTATCTGTTTTTGGTCATACATTAAAGAAGTACATTTCTATTTCTATACTATGTTCTTTCTAGAAAGGCGAATACTATCTCCCTTATATCATTCCCATACTTTCCTCTATTATTCGCATTTTGATAAATACTCTTGTCTTCTCATCGTGCGGTTATATATCTGTGCGTCCTTTAAACTTTAATTATGTGCTGTTTTTCTTTCTTGGTTTGTGCTTTATCTTCCGAGTCCTCCCCTGAAAAAACAATAATTTTTATGTAATGTTAGGGTTTTATATTGTGGTCTTATTGAGCCTCCCTACTTAGAGGTCTTATCAGACTTATTTTCATTCTATTTTATTATTGTGTGGCAAAATAGCAGGTGGTCATTACCCTTTCAAGTAATAAACCATTGATTTTGCCTTATCACTCTTCGTACTTTTACCTTTCAGATGTATTGATGCGTCAATATGACAAGTCTTATTACTCCCGTGAGTAAAAGTCATGTGATATTAACGTCTTTTGACACAATTTAGCTCCCTAATGGAGGGTGTCGTCCCTATACTCCCCCTGACCGCCCCTTCAAGGAAGCTTACCCCTACCGGGTTCGGGTGGGCTCTTCCCATCATGTAATTCCAACAATCGGTTGTGTTTGCGGTCTCTTTTCCCTCTGCCGATATGGCTTATGGTTATGAGACCTCACCCTAAGTGATATTTCTTGAGGACCGAATGTATCATAGTCAGGACTTGCCAAGAGCGGCCAGGTACGCTCTAGACGCCCCAGGCACCCTTAACTCAACCGTACCTCGGCGCCCTGATCGAATTTCTACACTCCTTAGGAGAGTTTCTTACCTTAGTCTTTCGACTAAGAAGTCTCTGTTGAATAGGCTTTCATTTCACCCCAAATCTCCATGACTCGGGTTCCAGGGTTGGTGTAGCTTTTGCCTGAGTCATGCTAACTAGTTTTTCCCCAATTATGACGCGTTAGGTCTTATTATTACCTCTTGCGATTATGCGAACTAGGGTGGACGCCACAATTGGATGCCTAGCCTCCCTAATTAGAGGTTTTAACCTCTGTTTCCTTCTGTTAAGGTCTTATTCTTGCCTTTTTCTTGAAATTTTTAGTATATATATGTTGATGGTGGTTTTTAACTTAGGGGTAAAATCGTAAAACCCTAGTCAGACAGTGACGTCACAGAATTTGAATAGTAATGTCCAAACCAAGCACATTTATTAAACCCTTAATTTAATTTTTCTGCGAGATAATTACCAGGGTACCTTTTTTTTTAATACTAATTAGGGTTTCAAAAAACCAAAACCCTAATTCTCACACCACACGTGCCAATGGCTAATCATGCCAGCCACACCTACCGCGCCAAGGCATTCCAACCATGCTAGCCGCACCCCCGTGCCAATGGCAAATTATGCCAGCCACACCCACCGCGCCAAGGAATGCCAACCATGCTAGCCGCACCCTTGTGCCAATGCTACCACACCTGCGCACCAAGGCATGCCAACTATGCTAGCCGCACCCTTGTGCCAATGGAAAATCATGCCAGCCACACCTACCGCGCCAAGGCATGCCAACCATGCTAGCCGCACCCTTGTGCCAATGGCAAACCGTGCCAGCCACACCTACCGCGCCAAGGCATGCCAACCATGCTAGCCGCACCCTTGTGCCAATGGCGAACCGTGCCAACCACACCCACCGCGCCAAGGCATGCCAACCATGCTAGCCGCACCCTTGTCCCAATGGCAAACGTGCCAGCCACACCCACCGCGCCAAGGCATGCCAACCATGCTAGCCACACCCTTGTGCCAATGGCAAACCGTGCCGGCCCACACCCACCACGCCAAGGCATGCCAACCATGCTAGCCGCACCCTTGTGCCAATGGAAACCGTGCACCCACACCTACCGCGCCAAGGCATGCCAACCATGCTAGCCGCACCCTTGTGCCAATGGCAAACCATGTCAGCCACACCTACCGCGCCAAGGCATGCCAACCATGCCACCAGCACCTACGAAACCTCATTCCCACATGCCAAGCCAAACCGCACCTTGCCTTGGCCCTAGCCATGCTAGCCGTGCCATGTGCCAACGGCATGCCAAACCCTTGGCCCCACCATGCCAAGCCAAACCTCACCTTGCCTCGCCCTAGCCATGCTAGCCGCACCATACGCCCATGGCATGCCAAGCCTTAGGCCCTAGCCATGCTAGCCGTGCGTGTGCCAACGGCATGCCAAAACCTTGGCCCCACCATGCCAAGCCAAACCGCACCTTGCCTTGTCCCTAGCCATGCTCGCCGCACCATGCGCCCATGGCATGCCAAGCCCTTGGCCCCGCCATGCCAAGCCATTCATGCCAAACCCTTGGCCCCACCATGCCAAGCCAAACCGCACCTTGCCTTGGCCCTAGCCGTGCTAGCCGCACCATGTGCCAACGACAAGCTAAACCCTTGGCCCCACCATGCCAAACACACCTAGCCGCGCCACCATGTTGGCCTTCCTTACGCGGCTACCAAAACGAAGGCGTGCGACGATCAACAGTCCCCCTTCAATCCCAGGAGTAAATCCTAGCCATTCAAGGTTACCAGACAACGCATGGTAACCTTTGGCCCGAAAACCTAAGTTTGGCCACGCCAAACCATGCCATGCCAACGGCATGCTAACCTAGCCGCTCCACCATGCTGGCCTTCCCTACGCGGCTACCAAAAACGAAGGCGTGCGACGATCAATGACCCCCCCTTCAATCCCATGAGCAAATCCTAACCATCCAAGGTTACCAGACGATGCATGATAACCTTTGGCCCGAAAACCTAAGTTTGGCCACGCCAGACCATGCCATGACAACGGCATGCCAACCTATCCACGCCACCATGCGGGCCTTCCCTACGCGGCTACCAAAAAAGAAAGCGTGCGACGATCAACAGTCCCCCTTCAATCCCAGGAGCAAATCCTAGCCATCCGAGGTTACTAGACAACGCATGGTAACCTTTGGCCCGAAAACCTAAGTTTAGCCACGCCAAACCATGCCATGCCAACGCATGCCAACCTAGCCGCGCCACCATGTTGGCCTTCCCTACGCGACTACCAAAAACGAAGGCATGTGACGATCAACGGTCCCCTTCAATCCCAGGAGCAAGTCCTAGCCATCCAAGGTTACCAGACGCATGATAACCTTTGGCCTGAAAACCTAAGTTTGGCCACGCCAGACCATGCCATGCCAACGACATGCCAACCTAGGTGCGCCACCAAGCTGGGCTTCCCTACGCGGCTACCAAAATCGAAGGCGTGTGATGATCAATGGTCCCACTTCAATCCCAGAGCAAATCCTAGCCATCCGAGGTTACCAGACGACGCATGGTAACCTTTGGCCACGCCATGCCAACCTAGCCGCGTACCATACTGGCCTTCCCTACGCGCTGGTCTAAAACGAAGGCGTGCAACGATCAACGGCCCCCTTAAATCCCGTGAGCAAATCCTAGCCATCCAAGGTTACAAGACGACGCATGGTAACCTTTGGCCCGAGAACCTAACTTTGGCCACGCAAAACCATGCCATGCCAACGGCATGCCAACCTAACCGCGCCACCAAGCTGGCCTTCCCTACGTGGCTACCAAAAACGAAGGCGTGCGATGATCAATAGTCCCACTTCAATCCCAGGAGCAAATCCTAGCCATTCGAGGTTACCAGACAACGCATGGTAACCTTTGGCCACGCCAAACCACGCCATGCCAACGGCATGCCAACCTAGCCGCGTACCATACTGGCCTTCCCTACGCGTCTACCAAAAACGAAGGCGTGCAACGATCAACGGTCCCCCTTAAATCCCAGGAGCAAATCCTAGCCATCCAAGGTTACAAGACGACGCATGGTAACCTTTGGCCCGAAAACCTAACTTTGGCCACGCCAAACCATGCCATGCCAACGGCATGCCAACCTAACCGCGCCACCATGCTGGCCTTCCCTACGCGGCTACCAAAATGAAAGCGCGCAACGATCAACGGCTATCTTTCCTCTTGAGATGAAAAATCTCGACCATTGAAGGTCACCAAGCTAGCAAGTCTCCCAAAGGCAACTTGCCAGAAACAACAACATGCTACATGTTTTCCACAAAAATTCGAGACATCAACACATATCACAAACCGGGGGATCCTCTTTGGGTATTGGTTTGGAGGTTTATAGCATGCGGCGTACACTACGCCCGTCATAAGGAAGTGTCATAAGGATGAGGAGGTTAGTAAATACAGGGAGTTAATGGTGAAACGTTCTTTTTATGGAACATCAATTCCATGAGTTAGCGGTTTTATGGAAATTCCATGCGTTAACGTTACCACATCCTATTTATTCACTAATTTTTCCATTCTTTAATTAGACCAGAGTACGTTTCACTTCGACTTGTATAAATAGGTCTTACCTATTTCCACCGAGGACAGGTTCATGCGGGAATATACAACACTCTGAAAATACTTGCTAGCTTACCATTTGTTAGCCTTCCCACTTTTCTGATACAAGTCACAGTAACACAACTACTCTTCCAGAATTAACTATTCTGGTCTCATCACTTCCCTTGCTTCCCTCCTCAAAACCAACCAATTCTCATCCACTTTGTGACCGAAGCAAGTCTGGAACGACCATTTCTTGGTTTAGGCCGGACTTGTACAGATTGATCTCTAGAATCTAAAGTACTCCCTTGCAGTACATTGTTTAGGGTTTAAATTTGTTCCTCACTCGGACACCCGAAATTACCCCTCAAACAATATAGAAGAGGAATTTTTCATTTGCATTCATATGCTTGATTAGTACAATTCTGATGTCTTCTTTCTTCATTTATTCGCATACATAATAAATACCTGTTGCCAAAAAACCTCACGACTTGTTCAACTATGTCCGCCTTTGTGCATCATTAGATTCGCGCACGAGTTATTTTGTTCATATATATGATGACTGCCGCATGACTTACGGGTAGTACTTCTTCAGATATATCATATTCCATGGGTGGTCAAGTATGTGCCCCGTGTTCCTTCCCTCACTATCCATTAATTCATACGCTTCATTTCCAACAACCCTTTTGATTATATAAGGTCCATCCCATGTCTTCTAGTTTTCCATCTTCTCCTTTCTGATAGGGCGGTATTTCTCTCAATACTAGTTCTTCTGGTTGGAATTTTCTTTCTTTGACGCGCTTGTTATACTCTCTGGCTAGTCTTTTGTGGTAATTCTCCATATGTTGTAGGGAGATTTCTCTATTTTCTTCTAAGCCATTAAGCTTTGCTAAGATCATCTCTGTGTTTAAGTTCTTCTCCCATGCTTATTTCTTTGTGCTGGGTATGATAACTTCAGTTGTTAGCACCGCCTCCACTCCATATGTTAGACAGAAGAGTGACATTCCCGTAGCTTCTCTACGCGTTGTTCTATATTCTCATACTGCATTATGTACTTGTTCATATCACTCTTTGTTGTGTCCTACCAGCTTTTTCTTCAATATGTATGCAATTGTTTTATTGGTTGCCTCTGCCTGGCCATTACTCTGCAGATATAAAGGGGTTGAATTTCCACTTTGTATCTTGAACGCTACATACGAGCAACTCTATATTTTCACCCTCAATTTTCTTTCCATTATCGTATACCATTTGCATAGGAATTGCAAATATGCAAATGATATTTTCAAATATGAAGGTGAATACATCCCGATTTCGGATATGTCGTACTGCTTTCACCTCCGCCCATTTTGTAAAGTAGTCAGTTGTGACGATTAAGTATATCCTCTCGCCCCTTTCCCCGGTATAAATGGACCTACAATGTATAGCCCTATTTTGCAAACATACACACACTTGTTGATGAGTTTAGCGCCGCTCCTGGTGCATGTATCCTTTTCCCTTGTCGTTGGTACTCTTCACATCTTCTGGATACTTATTTTGTGTCCTCATGCATGTAGGGCTAGTAATATCCCTGCATCTTTGTTTTGTGAGCTAAAGACCATCCCCCACTATGGTTCCCTGCGTCTCCATAGTGTATTGCCTTCAAAATTTCCATTCCTTTTCCGCGTTAAATATCTGAGTGATGGTCCAAGGAAGGATTTTGGATAGAGTACGACCTTTCTTAATTCGTAATTTGTCGCGCGTCCCTTTAACTTGTGCGCATCTAATCGGTTTCTTGGGACTTTTCCCTTTTCCAGATATAAATGAAGTTGAGCTCTCCAATCTGCATCTTTATCTTCTCGCCCTTCTTCTTCATTCTCCACTATCATAATGTCTGCGTCTTCTTATTCTTTTTTAACTGATGGGAAAGGGAGCGTCTCTATATTTATATACCTTGCGGTAGGATCCACTAACATAGAGGAAATGAATGCCAGTGCGTATGCGAACCGATTATCTTTCATGCATATGTGCCTCCATCTTATGTTTTCTATTTTTTCTGAGAGTTCTGCGACGAGTTGTTTGTATTTTTGTATAGATGGTTTATTTGTATTATACAACCCTTGTATTTGTCGTATCACCAGTTGTGAACCACTAGTTATCCTAGCATCTTCTAACTTCATTTCAATTGTTAGTCGTAATGCATGCACCATTGCTTCATATTCTGTTTCATTATTTATAGATGCAAACTCCAACCTAAACGAGACGCCATTCTTGCTCCTTTTGGTGAAATGAATACTATTCCAATTCCTTTTCCTTATCCATTTGATGATCCATCTACTAAGATTTCCCATCTCTTTGGGTAATGCTCGATTAATAGATCTTTTGGGTTTGCTTGCTCTTCATCTATGTCGATTATTTATTCTACATTTTCGTCCTCCTCTAATGGAAAGTCTGCCAAGAAGTCCGCAATAACCTGTGATTTTTATGAGGATAGTATTTCGTACTTGACTCCAAATTGTCCTACTTGTGCGTTCCATCTTTCTATTCTTCCTGATCTGTAATGAATTCTTCATTACAGATTCGATTTCGTTAGTACTTTAATTTTGTGAGCTTGAAAGTAAATACAGAGCTTTTGTGTTGCATAGACCAGTGCATGGATAAGTTTCTCGATATTTGTGTAATTTTTCTCTGCGGAGTTGTATGTTTTGATTATATAGTATATTGGCTTTTCAACTCCTTCATCCAGGCGTAGCAATACGGCACTTAACGCATGCGGCGTTGATGCTAAATATATTAATAATTCTTCTCCTGGCTCCGCTTTCTGCAAAATAGATAAATTTATTAAATAATCCTTAATGCATTGCAGTGCTTTCTCGCATGCATCTGTCCACTCGAATTTGGTGCCCTTATTTAGGATGTTGAAAAAGTACTTGCACTTGTCTGATGAGCGTGAAATGAACCGTCCTAATGAAGATAGTAGCCCATTTAATTTTTGCACGTCTTTTACTGTTGCAGGTGATGGCATGTCACGAACCGCTTGCACCTTCTCTGGATCTACTTCTATTCCTCCCTTTGATACAATATAATCTAAATTTTCCCTGATGCTACTCCAAAGCTGCATTTTGCTGGGTTTATCTTCATTTTAAATTGTCGCATCTGTTCAAATATTCCCCTTAATTTTTCAACATGATCCTTCGCCTTTTTCCTATTTACCAGCATGTCATCCACGTAGACTTCTAATGTCGTATGCACTCATTTCACAAATATCTTTTCTACCATTCTTTGGTACGTTGCACCTGCATTTTTCAAACCAAAAGGCATTCGCGTATAACAATATAATCCCCTTGGCGCGAAAAAAGTCGTGTGTTCTTGATCCTCTTCTTCCAATGGGATTTGATTGTAGCCTGAATATCCATCCATTAGTGATAACCATTCGTTTCCAGCTGTTGCTTCTACCATTTGTGGTATATCGGGGAGTGGAAAGCTGTCCTTTGGGCACGCTTTATTTAGGTCACTAAAGTCGATGCAAATCCGTATTCCCTTATTCTTCTTTGGTACTACCACCATGTTTGTTATCCATTCTGGGTACTTTGCTGGTCTGATTATTACTGCATCCAACATCTTCTGCAACTCTTCCTTTATTTGAGGATGATATGTTCTTGCTATCTTGCTTATCCTTTGCTTGAAGGGCCTTGCGTTCTTGTTGATATGTAGCCTGTGACATGCAATAGAGGGGTCTATTCCTGGCATTTCTTCCATGCTCCACGCGAAGATGTCTTTGTATTCCCGCAGAAGGTTGATTGTCCTTTCTTCTGCTTCCTTTTCCATGTTATTTCCTATTTTCAACATCTTAGGTTCTTCTTCACGTTTATGTCTTTCGTTGGATCTACTGCAGTGAAATTCTCCTTTGGTTCTCCTAGCGGTGATGGTTCATTTATTTTATGTAATGGTTCGCCTTCCTTTTCTGGAATCTCGCTTGGTATTCCTTTTCCTTCCTGTGCTCTTATCATGTACTCCCTTCGTCCCACTATTAGATGACCTAGTTCAAGTTTGCACAATTTTTAAGGCAAGGAATGGAATGAGTATTTTTAAGTATTCTTTACAATTATACCCTTATGGATAATAATTTGTAAAATTTACAAATGATTTATCTCTCAAACTATACCATGGATTTTCGTAAACTTTATATCATTGAAAAGCTTTTTAAAACAGACACGCAACGAGTATAAACATAAATATCAAATTATACATATTTCTTATACTACCGATAATCAATCGAAAGGATAATTTTAGAAATATTCCATTATTTTTGAGATAGGTCAACTAATGATGGGACAAAATTTTAAACTAAATATGTCATCTAATAGTGGGACGGAGGGAGTATATTCTTAGTTCTTCTTCCTTTTTAGATTCTTTTGCCTTCCTCCATCGATCTTTTCACTTCTTTGCGCATCCTTCATAGTTATTCACATCTATTTGACTGCAGACTTTCGTACTCCTAGTATCTCATTTGATTTCCCTTATTTCACTTGGTGTTAGGAAACGCATGCACCGATGGAGAGTTGACGCCACACCTTTTATCGCATGCACCCATGGTCGTACCAATAGCATATTGTATGGTGACTCTACGCCCACTACGCACAAGGTTACCTACATTTCTATTTCTCCTAAAAGTATTCGCATGGTTATTTCACCTTTTGGTTTCGTTATCGTTTTATTAAAACCGTGAATGTTATATGTAGAGCGCGTCAGATCCGCGTCCTTATATCCCATACTCCTGAATGCGCGGTAGAATGAAATATCTACCGAACTGCCTGTGTCTACCAAGGTTCTATCTATCGCCCATTCTTCTGATGCTTTCGCGCTTTCACTTCTTTCTTTTCGCTCTGCAGTTATTGTAACCACTTTGGATCTGTCACCTTAAATTTTCTTGCGTGATCTCATCTGCTTCAAATGTTATCTTCTGCTTTTCCCATTCCTTCAAGGGAGATATTTTTTCCACCGTCATGATTTTCCTTCCTTCATAATCACGTTTGTATATTTTTTCTGTGACTCCTGCATGAAAATCTACATCACTGATAGTCATTTTTGTTATTGAGTTACATTGTATACTCCTGCTTCCTTCTTTTGCTTTGATGATCCTTATTGCTTCTGTTTGTCCGTCTTGTGTTTTAACACCTGCTTGGCTTCTGCAGTTGTTCTTCTGTTGGATCTGTGCTCGGATTTTCCTAGAATTGTTGTTTCGTTCGCTCATCTGTGCGGATTCAACAATTTCGCGTCTTCTTCTTCCTGTGATTCTTCTACTTCTCCTAGTTGGTATTACTTGTCCCGCCGTTGATGCTTTCCTTACCATCTTTTGTTCATGAAACAATATCTTCTCTTGACAAAGAAAAGAGTACCCTTCAAAGAACTGAGAATGTTATGAATGAAAATCACTTTTTGAGATGGAACCTTTTGGTTACGTTTCACAGATCTAAATTTCTGAAACTTACAAAGATTGATAATAAGACGATGAAAAACTATGAATATTTTTAAGTTTATTTTTAAAGGATTTCACCAACAAGGTATATCATCCAAGTTGTTTCTAGCGCCAAAATGTAGTTGGGCAGGAAATCCTACAAACAAACCCTAATGATAATCTATGAAATAATCTAAGAAACCATGACGAAATACTCAAGAACTTTTATTAAATCTTAGAACAAGTACAAAGATATGAGAAAACCCTAACTTGGGAAGCAATTAACTTTCTCTCTCCTAAATATCTTATCTAAGCTCACCAAAAAGATTTCTCTCTTCTACAAAGGCACTGAGCTCTTTTTATAGGAGTTTACATAGTGGAGGATAGCTAATAAAGCCCCTATTTTCGGATCCGAGCGCGTCAATGTCGCTTGGCTTTTATTATAGCCGCATGGATTCTTCACTGCCGCACGATTCTTCACACTTCAGTTGTGACTTGGTGACGTCATCTGGTTCGTCATTTTAACATATTTTAAAAGAATTATTTCGCATACCAAATGAGTGTGCGGTATTTTACACCCAGAGAGACAATTGGAAATTAATTGCCACGAATGGCGCTGCCGCTTCCAAATAATGTTAACATTTGTTACAACAGAATTGGGATCATTATTATATTTTGGTATCACTTCAAAGTTTGTTATGAACTGAAACGGCTTGTTTGGGATAAATCAAAATCCTATCTATTGTCTATTGATCAGATATCAATATCAGTATGGGAAAAAAGTTCAGAGATTTTGTGCTAAATATATTTATAATCTCTTAAGATAAAAACATAGGGCCAAGAAATTCATCTGGATAATGTATGTGCTAATATTTTAGTGTAAGTGGGTGCAATTTGCTGAAAGATTCTGAATGTCAAAAGCCGTAATGGGCGCCAAAGGAATGTTTTTCTTGCACATGTTCGAAAAAATGGGACTTTCAGACTTTCTTATGGGAGTCTGTCCAACTCCGTCGTGCTTCATTCACCAGGTCCTTCATTTTCGATTTCACCAGAAGAAGCTTCTATCTTAGACAATTTACTTTTCGTACAAAATTATTATTTATTGGTGGAAGTCTGATTTCCGCATATTCACCTAACACACTAGTAAATAATTGAAACAAGAGGCACAAATTATTTTAATCAAGCAGATCATATTTGGTGATCAAACAACATTGTGACTGCAGCGCTTCTTTTTCTATTGAAGAGATATCCTACTAACACTTTCCTGTTGAGTGTTGATCGCGATGCTCGCTCCTCTTAGGCTTGTGATCTTAGGGACAATATGGGACTGATAAGGGAATCCCGCTAACTTTTTTTGGAAAAGATAAAATTCATTCAAGAAAGTGCTGAGAAAGCACTTAAAACTTACAACAACAACATGCCAGAAACTATAAAGATACACGAAAGCTTTTCCCTAATACAAGATACCACCGATTATCGTTTAAAAGCCCGCCAATCATGGATGAAATCTGCAAACTTGAATTGCTTAAAGGAAATATGAACACTTGCCCAACTGAATAGAGAAGCTTTCACTTGAAGGATAACCCGCTCCACTGATTCTTCTTTGTTACAGAAGATTCTTTCGTTCATTTCCTTCCAAATTTGTTGCCATATAGCGAAAGGCAAGCAAAATTTTAGGAATTCAATTGGTTCAGTTTTGAGTTTCAGCTGCCATGAGATAAGAAGCTCCATACACGAATCCGGCGGTCGCCATCTTGACTCCAACAGGTTTAGGAAATGCTCCCACATTTTCTTTGAAAATACACAATGGATAAATATGTGTGATATTGTTTCGGGTTCTTGGTGACACAGACAACAATTGATGTTTGTAATTGCCATACCTCTTCAAAGAAGACGATCAACCATTCATTGCTGCAGCACAAACTAGGAATGACACTTTTGGTGGGATGGCGCTAACTCTAATGTCCTCGAAAAACTTTTTCTTCAAGTCATAAAAATAAATCGGCATTTTGAACGTCCATCAGAACTCCTTGTATGAGTTTCCAGGATCATATTTGATCTATTCCTCTAGCAGTATGAAAATAGAAATTTTGGGCTTGTCAAAATTCAGAGCTTGCCAATTGGGTGTTTGATTTTTGGGCTTGTCACATCTTAGTCCAGTGCATGCATAGGCCATTCCACGGCCTATTTCATGTCTTGGGATATGCATCAATGTCGCACTGACTTGAACTGTCACAAATAACATCCACATACACATTCATTTAGGACTGGAGATAAGTAACATACCTAATTCAAAAAGACGATTAAAGACGCTACACTGATCGTGCATTTAATGGTCACAGTCTCGAGAACTGACTTTGGGTTTTCTTCCCCACCCCGGCCCTATATAGTATTATCTCCTCTATTTTTTTTCTTCTTGTTCTTCTTTTCCGATACTATTCAGAAAGGAGATCTAGTAGATATGAGAGGAGGACTGAGGTCACAAACACCCAAACAAGGTTTCTACGTAATTGAAGATGTGAGAAGGAAAAGGGTTCGCAAGGTAATAACCGTCTCTTTTTTTTAACCCTAATTTACGAATTTTTAACAGATCATGATGATGAATTTTTCTTAATGATTAATTAGGGGCATACTGAATATCTAATAAAATGGCGTGATTGGCCTGAGAGATCAAATACATGGGAACCTGTTGAGAATCTACAAGAATATGTTGATGAATTTGAAGAAAGGTACTCTCAAACTTTCACCATCTCTTAAGATCAGATTAATTTTCGTGTTTGATTGTTTGTTTGTTTTTTGGCATTTAAAGCTTACTTCTGAGAAAGCAAAAGAGGAAGCGGAAGGGTAGAGTTGCAAGTAAATCATCTCATAGAGAGGGAATTATTGAGACGAATGAATTAGGTCACGAGGCACCGAATGATGAGGATGTGGGTACAATTACTACCCAGCAAACTCATGAGAATGAGAGTGTGTCTTCCATACCCTGTGAGATCAGAGAAAGAACCTCCACAGACGCCTTAAATTCTGAGAATGGGAAGAAGATTTCTGATTTAAGGCTTTCTGATAACATGATAGAAGGTCATATTCCAGAAGTAGATTTTGATCATGAAAGTACTACTCACAGTAATCGTTTGACAGGAGCTAAAAGGAGGAAATCTGGAAATGTCAGGAGGCTTAACATGGTAGAAGGTCATATACCACAAGTAGAATTTGATGAAAGTACTACTCACAGTAATCGGGTGACAGGAGCTAAGAGGAGGAAATCTGGAAATGTCAGGAGGTTTCAGAAAGAACCAACTGTGTTAGAAGCTTCTCAAAATGGAGATAAGTCTGAAGCTGATCAGCATATGGCGGAAAGGTTGTCTAATTACCCATGTACTATTATCAAGATCATCAAACCTATTGGTTATTCGGTTTCAATAAAAGACGGTGTACAAGATGATGTGCTTGTCACGTTTGCGGCAGTAAGGTGCGTACGCAATCAACTGCTGCTTTAACATTCTTCTAAGTTGATTGTTTCTGAAAGCATGTGCGGATGTGTTTATTTACTAAATAACCTTCTTCTAAGTTGGAGATTCAACGGTGCACATATCTTTGTCTGAGTGAAGATTGTACTGCACAATTGTTTCTCTCTCAATTTTTGTTAAGCAGTTGTTCCATGGCTCATTAGTAAGCTGGTTTAACTTGGGAAGAGTCTGCAGTCTGCACTATTTTAATTCTTGCCAGTCACCTTATTTAATCAAAATTAAAAAAAGTGAAACTTTTCTAGTAAAGCTTGAGGATTTAGGGTTGTGTCCTAATGTGTATCTCATGATATGGTTGTTATGGCTATGCAACGAAAGCTGAATTATCATCTAGGAATGATTTCCCCAGTCTTTTCTTGTGTTGAATATAAGGAAAGCATGAACATGTTAAGCTACCCTGAAAGTTGATATTCACTCTTTCAGTAGAACAAGGGTTTTGAGCTCAACTCCCATCAATAGCATATCCTTGTTGAACCCTTGTCAAGTTAAGTACTTTGTGTTTATAGAGTAGTTGTTAACAAGATATGTGGTACATAATGCTCCATATTATTGAATTTTTTTGGGTTTTGAGTTGGCTCCATCTGGTTCAGTTGACCTTACCGGACACTCGTAAAACATGATTGTTGTTTTCTCGTTTGCTGATTATTTGAAAGTTTTTGAGTGATCAGTTTAGTAATTTGCACTTGTCGATTATCATGACTTACAGCAATGATGGGACAGAGGTGGTGGTGGATAATAAACAGCTGAAGGCTGACAATCCGCAACTGGTATTATTTCAATTCCCCCGCACTTTTTTTCTTTTCATAATTACTAGTATCACGAATGAATGAATTTTCACATATAGGACATTTAACCTAAAGGATCAGGGAATACTAAGTACTAACTTAAATCACTAATTTAATGTCGCAGTTATTCAGTTTCTATGAGCAAAATCTTCGTTATAGCTTTCCTGAATGAGACACATCAGAGAAGATATCATATGATATCTAATGCCAGATTTTACTCTTTGATTACTCTTCTGCTGGGTCTGCTGTTTGGAAGTTTATAGGAAACAAATATGCAATGCCCATTGGATTACATGAAAAAAAGAAGTGTTAAAGCACAACAACCAATAATAAAAGACGATTAATAGCTCACATACAAGGAAATCTGCAATGCCCTTGTATGTGCAGGCGTTTTACAATCAAGAATGAATTCGAAGAGTGTCCTCAGCAGTTTGAGCTGGAACAGCAAGGTGACCCTTATCTTGAAGACTCTTGACAGTGTCATACAAGCATTGTTTCACTGGAGTGAACTCCAGACCTAAATCCTTGAGCTTGTTGTTTGAGAATTTGTATGGTTGAACCCTTGGTCGTACTTGATCCGAACACCTAAGATACATACATAGTATAAAATGTGCCATCAGTATCAATAATATGTAGTACTGTAGTCATCAAGATTCAGACACTCTTGAATAAGATTCCATGGTCAGCACAACGTAGGTAAGACATAATGACAGACAGACCTCTTTCGACAGCATGCATCAAAATTCATCATTTTTTATTGGAAGTAATAGGGAGGGAAATCATAACTGTGACTTGCTACCGGAAGAATTTAGTGGAAAATATGGTTGAGCATTCATAGAGTGAAACAGAAAAGTAATATTTTGAATGAATGGTTCCTAACATCAATTTTTTACTCATGTTTTAAAGTGCGCATATACATATTATTTGAGTCCTTTAGGCGTTTTCTCATGGACTCTATACAAAAGAAAGACCCGTTTATTCTAGTTTGTCGTCAATAAAGAGAAATATCTTTTTATGTGTGTTGAGATTATTAGTCCCATATTGTCCTGGCATCTAAGATCCTCGCGTTTATAATCCTTCGGGGCCTCTCCACTCATTGCCAATTGGTTTGAGTTGGACGCTCAGTATTCTAACAATGTGGCCTTCATAGAGTCCACAATGCATAATCTAGCAGCCGATGGATCTTTTCTATGTTATCATCTAAAGAAGGAATAGTAATAGTAACTTGATCTTTTTTGGCATTGCAAATACTCATCAGTTTTGAATTCTGTACAGAAAAGAAAAAAAAAAAAAAAAATCCTATTTTTGATGTGTAGGTGTAGCTGAAAGATATGCATCCTTCCACCAACAAAGTCATGGAGACTTAAGGCACTTAACGTTAAGATTTGTGGGTTCCTACCTACAGACCATAAGTAACGTTTGTCCCTACCATGGTCCATTTACTTATGGTCTGTAGGTAGGAACCCACAAATCTTAACGTTAAGTGCCTTCGATATACTTTCAATATGGCATGGTAGGGACAAACGCGTATTGAAAGTATAAGTGGTGCAAATGGACTTACTTGTGTGGGATTGGATATTCAGGGAAGAACTTCGATAGAATCTCAACAATGTCACCACGGTGAAGTACACTTTCGGCACAAAGATATCTTCCCTCCGCTGATGGAGTTTCGTAAGCAAGAATATGAGCCAAAGCTACATCTTTGACATGAACATAGGCTTGAACGGAGTTTGCATATGTTTTAGCTGAACCAGTTAAATACTTCATTATGTGAACTATACTTGCGTTAACCGTTGGTTGAAGAAGAGGACCCAATACCAAAACTGGATTTATTACAACTAAATCTACTCCTTTCTCTCTTGATACTTCCCATGCTGCTTGTTCTGCCACTGTTTTCCCGTAGCAATACCAATTCTGCAATAAAATCATTGATAGCCGGTATACTTATTAGATGATAATTTTCACTGCGCAATGTTAACTTGTGCACTCATCAAACAAGGGACGGTGTGGGGTGTGTATAAAGATGTCAAAGTTTCAGCAAACCTTAGTATTCTTGCAGAAATCAAGATCACTCCAACATTTCTCGTCTACAACAGCATCTGGACTCCTGTTTGGATCCATATAAACAGCTCCAACGGAAGATGTGAATACAACACGACGAACACCTGATTCAGCTGCAGCTTTGATCACATTCGTCGTTCCATTCACTGCAGGCTCAACCATTTGTTCCTAGTTCCAAAAAAATTAAAAAACAAACAAAAACAAAAGAAACAGGTAAGAACAAAAGATATAGTGAACAAAACCATGAAACCTGAACTATGAAAGATGCTAATTAAACTTACAGGATCATCCGTAACAGGAGAAGCAGTATGAAAGACACCTTCACATCCATTAATGGCATCAAGAAGACTACCATAATCAAGAAGATCAGCTTTACATAATATCAACCTATCTTTTGCACCTTCAAGATCTCTTAAATGTGAGTTCTTAGGATCATCTGGGTTCCTGACAGTTCCTCTAACACTCTAACCTTTTTCTAACAAAATCTTAACCATCCATGAAGCAATGAAACCTCCAGCACCTGTGACACATACAGGGCCAGAAGAAACTGAAGCACCATCAATGAGCATATTGATCTTTTTGTCTTAGTGTTTACTTTTTTCTAGTCTTAACTTTTGCAAATGGACACTACGGGAAAAATCATCATTGACGACACTTTATTAGCGTTGTAGTACCCCTACGACAACGCTTTTTTATGTATTGTGTAGGTGGGGTATTGTAGAAAGTCCAAGCTTTTCTACAATACTTGAATATGAGTTGTAAAGTGTGATGTGATTCATGGTTCGACAATATTTTGCCAAAGTTGTGATTCTCTTCGATTTTTTTTTGAAAGCCTAACACAACCCTTGCTTGTTGTTGTAGGAGTATCTTGGACAACACAAGTGGTGTATCGTAAAATATGTAACACAACACTTGTATAAGTTGAAGGTCTATCTTAGACAGCCTAGGATGTGTATCGTAGAAATATGTAACACAACACTTGTATAAGTTGAAGGACTATCTTAGACAACATAGGATGTGTATCGTAGAAATATCTAACACAACACTTGTATAAGTTGAAGGACTATCTTAGACAACCCAGATGTGTATTGTAGAAATATGCAACACCTCTTATTACTATGATGAATAAGATTTGCACGACACTTGTTAGAGTTGTAGAACTATGTTGGACAGCACCTAATTATGTCGTAAAGACATTCTTTCACAACCATTGGTTTGTGTAGTTGGAATATGGAACACAACTCTTATTAGAAGTTGTGTGCATAAAACTATTTTGAAAAAAAAATTATGAAACCGAATTGTCGAAAGTATTTCACATTCACATTAAGTTTCAGTGTAACACATTTACATTCATTCAAGTTAACTCGCCACTCCAATTGCATTACCTAGCTAACTTCAAATCACCTTGTATGAAAGTGTGTTTAACGCAACGAAAGAAAATAAAATGAAAGATTTTTTTTTACATGACCAAAAATATCATATAAATCGTAAAACGCATATATTGGCCTCCCTACAAATATGGCAGTAGCATACACATTCCAATAGTGGTTTGGGTTACATTGCTAAATGGAAATGATCCGCTTTTGCTACGCACTTTCTTCTCAGAACCGAACAACGATTATGAGAAACATAGCATTAGGTGATACCGTAGAGGCGCTGGCTTTAGACGTGAAGTGTCATAGACCACTTAACCAAAATCCAAAATGGAACCGATGGATGACTTGTCATCCACAATTGTCATCATAATTTGAAACTTCTTGATACCATATCCAATCGCGACAAGTTTGGCATGGATAGAAATAGGAGAGAAGCATAAGTACTTAAGAAGAAGGTAAGATGTTTTGACAAAATCGTTATTTGAGAGAAGATGCTTTACACATTCCCCATGAGATGCCTTCCATTTGGACACTCCTCACGGTTTCCTCAAGCTTTGCCATATCTCAGTCTCGTCATCCCATGGATTCACATCCAACAAAATTGAAGACTTTCTCGGCCGAGAGAAAAGTTAAAATGAATGACAGATTGCATATGGTTCTTAGCAAAAAAAAACCACAAGGCCATACACGTAACTAATTGCCTTAGTTTCAAAAGCACAATTTAAGGAGAGCATACTCACATTCTTTCTTTTTTGCCGTAGGCTTTGACAATTCTTCGCACGTTCTTCCGAAGCCTTCTTTTCCTCCTCTTTATCCTCTCCAAAAAGATTAACATCGAATCATCCTCACTGGCTGCAACTCAAAAAAAAAAAAAAAAAAAAAAAAAAAAAAAGATTGTGTTATAAAGACTACAATGAGCTATCAATAGCATTCACAGATCCCAAATCCAAAACACTTTAGATGGATGAGTTCCAATCACATTTGATAAACCTTCGCACATTTCCAAAAGAAGTAAAAAAAAACAAAAAAGAGACTATTAACTATAAGATGGTGAGATATAGCCTGCTTTGCCTTGGTATGAGATTCTAGGCCCTTCTCTCGAGTTGAATGTTCCTTCTTTACGTCGCACCTAAATTCAAGACGAATATTCAAAATGTTACTACGAAGTTCAAGTATAAACAATAAAAGCAACATACCACTAAACAATATAAGCAACAAATGTCGCCAACCGGAATAGTATTTTGAGGCATCCTAACTCTTAATCAAGTTACCTTGACATCTTCTCGATCTTCCATGTCCATTAAATCGCGTAGCCTTGGCAGGTTATAATTGTGTTCCCTAGTTTTCAATGGACTTTCATTGCTTTCGGATTTTGGCCTTGAAAATCGTGAGGCATTCTTATGCCTCGTGCTTTCTAATAATCTCATTATCTTGATCGGTTGTCCGCCTCCATTAAATTCTTCTAGCAACAGATTAAGGATTCAAGAGTCTTCATACCACCACAATCTGCTTTGGATTCCAATTTAGGTACTTTGGAACATGTTGAACATTTCAAGGGATCCAAATTGCGATGTCAGTAAATGCAAAATCGTGCGAGCTGACTATGAATAACTTTGTGACTATGAAGATGATTAAAAGTTATCATTTGGAAAAGAAAGGATGCTTAGAATACTTGAAAAATCCATGAATTACCTAAAAAAAAGAATTCAATTTTGAATCCCCTTGGGCTCTTCAATCCCGCACCACTTGATATCTTTCAAATACTTGAGAGCACCTTCGTCACGCTCTTTGATCTATATTCCGAAAGAGTAAATTAAACCAACAATTCTAGAATCATATTCCAACAAGGAGAAAAGTGGCTAATCATATCACTTACCTCCTCCATCAAAACTTCATTTGCCTTCATAGCATTGAGCCAAAAATCAGAACACCGTTCTCTACCGCAAGTACACAATCTAGTTAAGATAATTCAAGCATTGTTTTGAAATTGAAAAACTCGAACAAAGTTTTAAGTATATCTTATACCTTCGCATGTTTATATGCTTCTTTGTCAGCCTCAACCTCTTTTTGTAACTCGTTGACTTCGACCACACCATTTACAATATCAAATCTCCGCAACCGAGTCCGTAAACACCACTTTTAGAGTCTCCAATGAGGTAAAATTAATAGTATGAAGGTAAAGTCTAATAAGAATCCAACAGAGGGTTCTCCTTTTGAGGCATCAACTAAAATGTTTGAAGCAAATGTTCCTTCGTGGTTAGTGTTCATAGAATATATAATGTACCTGATCAAAGTGGCTCATACATCTTCTCGGTACTTGGCTTCAAGTATGGCTCTCTTTCAAAAAACATTGCTTCAATTTCATCATGCTTATTCTCGAAACAAGAAACAAAAATGTCAAAAACCCATTATAGATAGAATCAAAGACCCACAAGTCACCGAATACGAATAAGAAAGAATAAGCACGATATTTAATCATCACCGGGAACTCAATAATTTCAAATCCCGATAAGAACCCTAATCTCTAAAAGCATTGAATAACAAAAACCCTAAACACATAATTCAATTAGACCTCTATCATTTCCAACATTCAATTAGATTATAAAAACCCCTAAATCCCCAAAAAATACACAAATAAATAAATGAACCCCGACTCCATAAACTTACCATAAGATCCCCTTTTCTTCCACCCGAATTTATCTCAAAGATCTCTTCTCCACCGTGCTCGAGCTCAAACTTCTTCAATCTTCATCGTTGATAGAAGCAATCAAAACTATCTCCCATTGATTCAACACATAAGAGCTCATCTCTTAACAACTATCTTTAATAAAAGAAATCAACAGCTGCAAGTCCTAGCACTCTTCTAAGCATTCACCATTCATCAGTTAAATCACTACAGAGTCACCACCACCACCTGCAGTATATCAGAACACCACCTCTCTTGAATCAGGCACATCTACATCTTCTTATCTTCATCAACCCGTATCAAGTACCACCAACAAACCCGAGAACATCGAATCAATCAAACCCATCTCTTCTAGTCTTTTCTTTGCTCAAATCCTTCGAACCCATTAACTCAACATCGACTAACAACACCCATCTTATAATTCATCACCAATGCTCGTAATCATCTTCCAATCACCACTTGAATTCAATTCCACAACTAGGGTTGAAAAATTGGTTGATTTGGTTGAAGAAATAATAGGGGTTTACCGAAATTTGGTTAAAGAAACGTTTAAGTAATCTAATTCGGTTAAACAAACTGTTAACTAATCTAATTGAAAGAATTTTGAGTTCGATTTTGACTTTTAATTGAAATATTTTGAAGAGATCTTAAGATTTGGTTTCGTTTTTTCAACAATGAGGATGTAGGGTTTCTGCTTCAAACTGAAACGTTCAACAATGAGGATGGTGGTTTCGCTTCAAACTAAACCGATTTGTTAAAACCGGTTAAATAAATCTTAAGGTTTATTTTCTGAGGGAGGCGCAAGGTTAGAGAGATTTGGTGAAGAGAGGGAGAGGAGATGGCGACGATGAGTAAAGATGGGTTGAGTGAATTAGAATTTCACAAGTAATGCCGCCGGTCATCTTTGGAGTGTGGAGGAGACGAAGAGCAGAGGAGGAAAAACCCGTAAGAGATGAGATGAAGATAGAGCAAAACTGGATAAAGTTCGAGTGATTGAGGAGGGTTTGTCTGAATGAAAATGATGGACTCTGACCAGATTTCGTTTGATCCACTCATACCGGATTGAGAAAAGAATCGATTGTTGAGATTCTATTTGTGATACTCACACGGATTGAGAGCATTTGTGTTTCTTTTTGTGTTAATACGAAGTCATGTATTCGGTTTATTATCAACCTTCGACATGAAAAAAATCCAAAAAAAATATTAATAAATTTAGGACATTATTATCGACATTCTCGATATAAAAAAAAATCCAAAAAATATATAAGAATGAAGCTGAAAAATAAGAAGTGAATTGGATAATTGGTGTGTTTCTTTGTGCTTCTGGTTTGAATTTTGACTATTCACATAGGTCACTTAAGTAAGTTCGAAGCTCCTGGAGGGTTTCGAGTTCAAACTTAGCATGATACATTATCGAAATTGATAAATATGAATCTCGTGTCGATTCGAACTTCAAGTGCGGTATAATGACATACAAACTATGAAGTACGAAGCTCCGGAGAGTTCTCGACTTCAATAAATATGAATCTCAATGTAAATTCGAACTTCGTAAAGATGGAGCTAATGTGTCACTTCTATCGGGATATTCTTCTAAACCTTAAACATATTCTTTTTTGGAAACATCAATACTTAACCTGGATCTGAGATCGAAACCTGGCCCTAAGTTAACTACTTTAAGCCGAAACTTCAAAAAGAACGATGAATCCATCGATTCATATGTAAGATTCAATCGAGATATTCCACTAACCTTGGTAAGAATGAATCCATCCATTTACAAGTAAGATTCCTTTGAAATATTCCCAAAATTTAAACAAACCTTATTCATGGGATAATGTATGTATACCATGGCTCCGAGGTCGAAACCTGGCCGGGAGTGGACCACTATAGGCCGAAAACTTGGTAAGAACGACGGATCCATCCATTTACAGGTAAGATTTCTTCGATATATTCTACGAAACCTTAAAAAAAACCCTATTTTTGTATATTGTATGCGTCTAGGGATCCGATATCGAAACCCGGCCGTGAGTTAACTACTCTAAGTCGATACTTGGTAAGAACAGACGAATTCATCCATTTACAAAAAGATTCCTTCGAGATATTCTACGAAAACCTTAAAAAAACCCTATTTCTCGCATATTGTATGCGTACTAGATCCGAGATCGAAACCTGGCCGCGAGTTGACTATTATAAGTCAGAAACTTGGTAAGAACGAAGAAACCATCCATTTACAGGTAAGATTCCTTCGAGATATTCTACGAAACCTTAAACAAACTTTTATTTATGCATATTCTATGCATACCATGCTCCGAGATCGAAACTCGCCGTGAGTTAACTACTCTAAGTCGAAACTTGATAAGAACGATTTAATCCATCCATTTACATGTAAGATTTCTTCGAGATATTCTACGATTTCAAGATATTGTATGCGTACTGGATCCAAGATCGAAACCGCTGAGTTGACTACTCTAAGTCGAAACTTTGTAAGAATGAAGAAACCATCCATTTACAAAGATTATTTCTAAATATTATACGAAACCTTATACAAACCTTATTTCTCGCATATTGCATGCATACCAAAGCCCGAGATCAAACCCGGCCGCGAGTTGACTACTACGAGGTCACAAACTTGGTAAAAACGATGAATCCATCCATTTACCTAAGATTCCTTCGATATATTCTACGAAACCTTAAACAAACCTTATTTATGCATATTCTATGCATACCATGCTCCGAGATCGAAACCTGGCCGCGAGTTGACTACTCTAAGTCAGAAACTTGATAAGAACGACGAATCCATCCATTTACAGGTAAGATTCCTTCGAGATATTCTACGAAAACTTAAACAAACCCTATTTATGCATATATATATGCATACCTGTGCTCCGAGATCGAAACCTGGCCGCGAGTTGACTACTCTAAGTCAGAAACTTGGTAAGAACGAAGAAACCATCCATTTACAGGTAAGATTATTTCGAAATATTCTACGAAAACCTTAAACAAACCCTATTTATGCATATATATATATGTATACCGGCTCCGAGATCGAAACTCGGGCCGCGAGTTGACTACTCGGAGTCACAAACTTGGTAAAAACGATGAATCCATCCATTTACTGGGTAAAATTCCTTCAGATATTCTACGAAACCTTAAACAAACCTTTATTTATGCATATTCTATGCATACCATGCTCCGAGATCGAAACACAGTCGCGAGTTGACTACTCTAAGTCGAAACTTGATAAGAAATCGACGAAATCCATCCATTTACTAAAAGTAAGATTTCTTCGAGATATTCTACGAAACCTTAAACAAACCCTATTTATGCATATATATATGCATACCAGTGCTCCGAGATCGAAACCTGGCCGCGAGTTGACTACTCTAAGTCGAAACTTGAATACCTGAACGATGAATCCATCCATTTACGGGTAAGATTCCTTCGAGATATTCTACGAAACCTTAAACAAACCTTATTTATGCATATATATATGCATACCAGCTCCGAGATCGAAACCTCGGCCGTGAGTTGACTACTCTAAGTTAGAAACTTGGTAAGAACGACAATTCATCCATTTACGGAGGTAAGATTCTTTCGAGATATTATACGAAACCTTAAAAAAATCTTATTTCGCATTTTGTATGCGTACTAGGATCCGAGATCGAAACCTGGCCGCGAGTTGACTACTCTAATTCAGAAATTCGGTAAGAACGACGTATCCATCCATTTACAAAAGATTTCTTCTAGATATTCTATGAAACCTTAAACAAACTATATTTCGCATAAATGTACGCATACCAAAGCTCTTAAATCGAAACCCACGAGTTGACTACTATAAGTCAAAAACTTGGTAAGAAACCATCCATTTACAGTAAGATTCCTTCAAATATTCTACGAAACCTTAAACAAACCTTATTTTTGTATATTGTAAGCATACTGGCTCCAAGATCGAAACTGCCGGCCGCGTGGTTGACTACTCTAAGTCAAAAACTTGGTAAAAATGACGAATCCATCCATTTACGTAAGATTCCTTCGGTATATTCTACGAAACCTTAAACAAACCCTATTTCGCATATTTTATGTATACAATGATCCAAGATCGAAACCGGCCGCGAGTTGACTACTCTAAGTCGGAAACTTGGTAAGAAACGAATAAACCATCCATTTACAGTAAGATTCCTTCAAAATATTCTACGAAACCTTAACCAAACCTTATTTCTCGTATATTGTATGCATATGAGGCTTAGATATCGAAACCCGTACGAGGTTTGACCACTCTAAGTCAAAAAATTGGAAAAAATGACGAATCCATCCATTATCGTAAGATTTCTTCTAGATATTCTACGAAACCTTAAACAAACCCTATTTCGATAAATGTATGCATACCGGGCTCTTAAATCGAAACTCGGCCGCGAGTTGACTACTCTAAGTCGAAACTTGGTAAGAACGAAGAAACCATCCATTTACTGTAATATTCTTTCAAATATTCTACGAAACCTTAAACAAACCTTATTTCGTATATTGTATGCATACCGGCTCCAAGATCGAAACCCGTCGCGAGTTGACTACTTTTAAGTCGAAACTTGGTAAGAACGCCGAATCCATCCATTTACAGGTAAGATTTCTTCGAGATATTCTACGAAACCTTAAACAAACCTTATTTATGCATATTTTATGCATACCGTGCCCGAGATCGAAACCCGCCGCGAGTTGACTACTTCTAACTCGTAAACTTGGTAAGAACGCACGAATCCATCAATTTACAGGTAAGAAATATATCGAATTGGATAAGAAATATATCGTAATTGAACATCCCGTGTTCGAAGATTTCCAGTAGTTAAAATGACCATATTACCCTTAATAGAAATAAAGGTAATAAATATTACTGAGATTGTGAAAATTACTAAACTATCCTTGTCTCAAATAAGTAAAGTAAATAATACAAGATAGTGAAAATGATCATATTACCCTTCATGGAAATTTGTGCCATAAATATTATGGAGATTGTGAAAGTGACCTCACTACCCTTATCGAAAAAATTAAAGTAAATATTATCGCTTGAAAATGACCATATTACCCTTCTTCAAATTAATGCAATAAATATTATGAAGACTATGAAAATGACCACCATGCTTATCTAAAATAAGTAAACTAAATATTATAAATTGTTAAAATCACCATATTACCCTTACTAGAAATAAAGGTAATAAATATTATGGAGACTTTGAAAATTACTGCACTACCCTTATCTCAAGTGAGTAAAGTAAATATTACGTATAGTGAAAATGTATGTAATTATTTACAGATAAGGCGTGTATGTGATTGTTTACAGAGAAGGCTTCGTCTTGTTGCGCTTCGTCCACTGAGCATTATTTTTGAGCATTACATTTTGTTTTACAACTCTTATGAAGGGTTGTCATAAAGTTAGTGTATTAAAGAACCACAAACTTGACAGAACATGTAAGAGTGTAGGTATGGTTAGTGGTGTAGACTTCCATACAGGAGGTTGAGGATCAAATCCCCATCCTCATTTCTTCTAATGTTTTATATTTTACTTCAACAACACTTATAAGTGTTGTTATACATTTTTAATAAAAAAAGAAAAAAAAAGCCAAAACTTGTGAACTAGTAAGGATGGTTGATGAGTTAGACGTCCATGCAAAAGATTCATGTTCGAATCTCCCCTATAACCTCATTTTTTCCAACATTATATATTTTTACTTCAACAACACTTATAAGTGTTGTTGTAGGTTTCTATTTAAAAAACAAAAAAAACATAACTTGTGAACTTAAAGGATGGTTGACGAGCTACACTTCCATGCAAAGGGTTCATGTTCGAATCTCCCATCTAACATATTTTTTTCATTATCATATTTTTGTGTTCTTCCACAACACTTGTGAGAGTTGTCATAGGCTAAGTCACTACACTTATAAAAAAGAGTTGTTATAGCTAAATGTCGTCACAACTCTTTTCTTAAAGAGTTGTCGTTTTTTTCTTATCGAAACCCCTTGGTCCTAAGTGTTGGTAGTGATGATATACGACAACTCTTACTTCGAAAACAGTTGTAAAACATATGACTTTCTACGATATTTAGCAAAGAGTTGTAAAACCCCAGTTGTAGATGTATATTTTTCCTGTAGTGGGAGTACTTGTGATTTCAGAATGAGGAATATGATACGAATTTATAGGGGACAATCTATATACGTGGTTACTTCACCTAACCCTGGCATAAAAGAGCACAAGTTATGCTGTAGTAATTTTTTTTAATTATATTTGGTTCAATTTTGGTGGAATTACTTTTTTATTAAAATGAGAATGGTCATGGTCTCATAGACATTGGTCGATGGTCATACGCATAGATCTTGGTCTTTAATCTTTACTCTATAGTGTGAACTGTGAACCAGGAAAGGTTGAGGAGGTGCACGGTGCATGCCGATCTATAATATTGCAAGTTGCAGCTATGAAAAACAGCTTCTTGTAAAATTTTGGGCTGGTTGCAAAGAAAAGTGTTTGAACAGAATCACAGATCTTTTGGAAATAAATGACGCGATGTGTGTGTGCCACCTAAGCTTTTGGAAAACAAAACAATCAATATAATTTGATAATTTATTCTCTTTTTTCTACCTAAGCTTTTGGAAAAACAAAACAACCAAAGAGTCAAATCAATCATCATCATACATTAGACAAAATCAACAACAGATAAACCCTAAAAATCGAAATTAAATGCAGAAAATCAACACAGTAATAATAACACAAATTAAATGAAGAAAGTGAAAACAAAATTACCTCCATCATTTAAGGCGGCTGTGATTGTTCTGTAAACGGCTATGATTTCCCACTTATTTCTCCTTTCCGTTTTTCACTTCCTCTTCTTCTTCTCTCCGTGAAAACAAGAGGTAGATCTAAACACTAAAAGAAGATAAGGCATAGAGGAGGATAAATGTTTTTGGTGGGTGGGTTTTTTATTTTCCTTTTATGCCTTATGCTTTGCTTGTATTGATTTTTTCCATCTTCTTTTTAATTACTATCAATTTTTTTATTGTAAATTAATTTACCTCTCTCTGTCATGCAACAAATTTTTTTGATTTATAATAATTTCATAAGTAAACAAGATTTTATTATTAAAATAAATTAAAATAATCAAATACTCTCTCCTTTCTAAATTAGATGAGCTAGTTGGTTTTAAATTTTTGAAAATGATTTATGACACCCAAGTTTAGTGCACCCAATGTACCCAAGCTTAGGTGGCACACACACATCGCGTCTTTCACCGAGAGTTTAAATTGTATTTTCTCTGAGATAATTTATTCTTACGCACTGATCCTAACTCTTACGCACTGATCCTAACGAAAAACTAAATATAAATCATGAGTATAAATCATGAGATGATAATTTATTTTTCCATGTCATAACATTTTGTTTATGTATTATATATCTTGATAATGAAATGACTAAATATAAATTAATTTATCCAGAAGACATTTCTTTTCTTTCTATTTTATCCATTGAGACACTAAAATTGTCAACTAAAATAAATGACTATATCAACGAAAATATAGCATCTCTTTAGCCAAATGCTTGTCTGACATATGGTACAAAATCAGGTTATTTCAGAATCTAAAACTATACGCCGACCCATAAAAAGAGATACAGTACTTCCCAAGAAAAAGAGTACAAATTAACTGTACCATAGAGGCAACGGAAAACGGGTCATATGACCACAACCCATAAAGTGTGGGAGCAATGGACTTGTAAAATATAGGTCTGGGTGGAAAAGACATAGGAAATATTAGCCATATATACCCTTTGTTTTAAACTTTATTCTTTTTCTTATCCTTTTCTCTCTCCTATTTATTTTTATTTTCCCATAAAAACTTAATCGCGAGAATTGACTTAACTTTCGACATATAAGTCGGATTTTGATAAAATTTATAGTTTTGGAAAGGGTTTGAAAATCTCTACAAAACAAGATCCATTGTTGATATGAAATTCAAAAAAAAAAAAAAAAAAATTAAACCAGGCCGAGTATATATTATGCACCCAGGTGCAACCTGACCAAAATGTATTTCTAGTAAAAATATGTATTATGCACCCAGGTGCAACTCTGCCAAAAATTATTTTTTATTATAATGTACATTATGCACCCAGGTGTAACCTGGCCAAAACATTTTTCCTATAAGAATCAAAAAAAAAAATTATATTATGCACTCGAGTGCAACCAGCTAAAACCTATTTCCCGTCAGAATAATACACTATGCACTCAGGTGCATCTTGTGTACTTTAGGGATAAATCCAGATTTATCATAACTAAAATTACTAGTTCATGCGTATTAAAAAATTACTAGTTCTTGATCTCGAGCAATAATTCCACCACCATTACCATCATACTCGCCATCAAAACATCCACCAAAATAGATATTAAAAATGAAACACAAGAGAAACTACAAAATTTCAAAAAAATATACATTATGCACTCAGGTGCAACCTAGCCAAAACATATTTCCTATCAAAATATTCATTATGCACTTAGGTGCATCTTGTGTATTTTGTGGAAAATTCTAGGTTTATACTAAAAATCACCTGCAAAAGTAGTACACACTATTCACCATAAATCCATAAATCCACCACATTCTCCATCAAAACATCCACAAAACAAGTAGATTAATCAAAATTAAGAAATCAAACATATTTGCTTATCTGTAATGCCATTGGATTTCAAATAAGACCCAAAACAAGGGATCAAACACTCAACCACGTATTAACTGAAATATTCATACTTGGATTGGAAAAAATCAATAAGTTAGTGGTACATTTCACTTAAAGGGGTATGACTAATCAAATCAAATGAAAAGGAATACCTGAATTGCATCAATTAATACAACGAACAAACTGTTTGAATGCAAGAAACACTTAAAAATTACATCTTTGAGATGGAAAAGGCCAACGTCACTGAGATATTCAATTGTACCAAGCGCACTAGCCTTTTCCCATATTTTTCTCTCTAATCTTTCATGTCTCCATTTCTTTCCACTAACCGTTTCGTTCTATTTGTTATTCCAATTAAACAAAACCAAATCACATACTTCACCACTAAAACAAAACAACCTTTACCTAACCTACCTCTTTGATCTTCTTGTTTAATTTTAATCCTTGTAGATCTGATTCTCCTCTTGGTCAGGGATTTGACATCTTTGATCTTATTTAATCTACCTCTTTGATCTTTTTGTTTAATTTTAATCCTTGAATACTCTCTTCCCGTCCCGAGATACCAAATGTTGTTGTTCTTCTTCTTGATTAATCAATTATCACTTGGAATTGAATCTGCAGCTATAGGTTGTGGAGGAAAAACTATGGCTACTGAAACGGGATGATGATGATCTGGGGTATAAGAAAGTGGTTAGAGATTTTCTAGAGAGAAGGTGGGTATCAGTTTCTGTTTACGGTAGCTGGTGGTGGAGAAGAAGACTCGGGATATAATGAATCTAAGAAAAGAGAGGGTATTTTAGTCTGATGTCTTTATAATAGTTGGGTGATATATCCAATCCGGATATTAAAAGAGTATCTTTAAGATCTTGGCTATTTGAACCATAGGCATAGTTTGCTTTCTTTTAGACCCAGGAATTTAAATCTAGGGCCTATTTAACCAAAAAACTGTAGCGGCAAAGTTCGTTTCTCGTTGGGATGCTGATTTTGTTTTTTGCTGGAATTTGGAAGATTACAAGAATTAGTAGCTAGTGTACCGTCCCAAGGAAGATATACCCTGGAATCAAATCAACTATCCTATTCCCCCATTCAATTAATACTTACCAAGAATCATTAAAATGTTGTACGTCATGTTAATTTGACTTGGCTATTATAGGTAGTTTGTTACTCTACCGATATGTTGCCTTCTCTTAGGTGTACAAGGACAGTGTAGATAATTATACCTTAAATCGTTCAATTATAATACCCAAATGTACGTGAATAATGTATAACCCACGTTCTTCTTGTTCCAAATTGCAACCACCTGCTTAGCCTCCATGCATCACAGTTCTCATAAGCAAGAAGTCTTTGGAAATATTCTTCAAACCGGACCACGACTTTGCATCCACTTGACTTAAACAAAAAAAAAAAACAATCTCAAATGGTTTGACAAACATGGCCAAATCTGCATAGAACAACAGCAAAAACATTTTAGTTCTGTCGAGCTCAATGCAATATTAAACACAATGCTGACTTATTATTTTTAGGGGTTTTTGTATTTTAAAGGTGTTTGGAATTCAAAAATCACTGCGATGGAAAGTCAATAAATGTTGCATATATGACCAACAGATCTTGCTCATGAGCACATGATTTCGCGGTTGCCTTCCAGCCTGATTGACTCCATGATCCCAAGCACCCATGTTGGCCAGAAGATAACGTAGGTGGTGGTAGATAATAAACTCCCGAAGGCTGACAATCCGAACTGATATTATTTCAATTCTCCGTACTTTATTTTTATTATTAATATAATAAATAAATTTTCATATATATATATAGCACATTTATTAAAACTGAGAGGGAATACCATTACCTTGAAGCAATAATTTAATGGCGCAGCGGTTCATTGTCCATGAGCAATTTTTTTTTTTTATCATTAGTTTTGTAATAAGGCACACAAGCCAAACTAAAAAGGCACACAAGCCGTGCATGGACGAATACATCTTAACGAGGGCAAATACATCTTAAAGAGAGCAACTAAGCCTAACAAAAGTAAAAACATAACCAAGAAGCTAGTTAAATGAAACCCCAATTGAAATCAAGAAACACAACTAAAGAGAAGACACCTTGACGAACCTAAGAAACAAAACGCCAAACTAAAAGCTGCCACCCAAGACAAGAGTGCAAGCTACAGTTATGTAAGCTAGACTTTCATCCACCTCCTCTATGGCTAAACCCTTATGATTTTTCACTACATCACTAAACATATCTTTGCGATTTTTTTTCGGAGAGGCAAAACTTGAACCCATTATTGAACCAACATTTATGAGTTTAACTGCTGAAACTTGTTCAGGATAAATAATACTCTCTCCGTTCCAAAATAGATGAGGGTTTAAGTATTTTCCCCAAATCCTTACTGATTTACCCTTGCTTTGGAATCACAACATACTATTAATATTATTGGAATCAGCAGATAAATGATTATTCCAAGGATTTTGATGGAATATTTTGTTTATCCCAAGTAAATTACAACGGGATTCGTAATTTACATTAAATTTAGAAACTAAAAATTAGGTGGTTTAAAATTTTAGGAAACTATTAATATGGGTAGGTTTGGAAAAAATTTACTCTCTCTGTTGTTTCTTAATCTGCATGAAAAACTCTATAACGTCAAGTAAATCGGAACGGAGGGAGTAGATTTTGCAGAACATTTTTTCTTTTTTGTACTTTAGGTACCATTAGGAAAAAAGGCATGTCTGCTTAGCTTTAATGCTCAGACAAAGATGGTTTGGTGATATGCTTATTTCAAGAATGAGATACAAAGAGTGATCGGAGAAGCAGATACATATGGTTTTTGGGTTTTTTAATTTTTATTTTATACAAATTGTAAACAGTCTCTTCTTAACATATCTTGTGTTTACTTTTTTTGCCTGATTACTCTTCTGCTGGGTCTGCCCTTAGGAAGTTTGTGGGGAACAAATTTACATCCAACTTCTCAATATCACATTAAAAAAATATGTTAAAACAAAACTACCAGTAATAAAAGACGATGCAAGGACAGTCTACAAGGCAAGGTATGGAATTATCAAAAGTATGACTCCTAAGGAAATTTTTTTGTTTAAGATATATATTTGTTCTTTTGCAATAAAAAGTTGAAGTCGATCAAGATTGAATTCGGTGAGTGTCTTCAGTTTGAGAAGGAATGGGAAGGTGTCCATTATCTTGAAGACTCTTGACAGTGTCATACAAGCATTGTTCCACTGGAGTGAACTCCAGACCTAAATCTTTGAGCTTATTGTTTGAGAATTTGTATGGTTGAACCCTTGGTCGTACTTGATCCGAACACCTGAAATACGTACATTATAAAGTGTGTCATCAGTATCTAAAACTAAAAATTTAATGGTTGAGTTGCCCATAGATATATACAACACTTTATCAAGATTTACTGTACTCACTACTCATCATCAAGATTCAGATCAGGACGGGCCTACACTAACTGAAATAGCCCGTAATTTTAGCTAGTTAAAATTTTTGTAAGTAATTTTCTTAGTAATTAGACCATCTATATTTTTGAGAATTAGTAATTAGCCCACCTTTATTTATGGTTAATCTTGTAGTGTAGCACCAGAGACCCAAACTCCAAACCTTCCATCTTAGATATTCTTAATTTTTAGCCCAAAATCTTGTTTAAAACATAAAATTTTTTCCATTTATTTCCCATTTTTCCTTTATAAACCATAAATTTCATTCTCCAATCACTTTTCTAAATTAGAATTTGCGAATTTTGTTATACTTGTCAATGTATCTAATATTTTAGAGGTAAATCCTAGCTAACCATTATTTATGTAACAAGATTCAGTAATATTCTAGCCCTACCCTAGCAAGACTTCTGGATCCGTCCCTGATTCAGATACTCCTGAAGAAGATTCTTTGGTCACTCATCAGAGGGGGGGAATATGTGTGTTTGAGAATTAAGGAGAAACTAGAAAAGTAATTAATTAAGGAGCTAACTTTTTGAAATAATGGTTCTTAACATCACCCATGTTTGAAGCCTATTATAGGGTTCCAACTTTTTAGTTTTGAGGGCTAACAAAAGGAGGAAATCAAGCCATGAAATAGTAATCAACAGAGATCCACGTAAAATTCATAATAATTACAGTTAACGTGACTCATAAAAGACCACAAACATATCGCATGGTAAGGACCAACGCGTAATGGAGAAATGGTTACAATCAATTCACAGAAGAAAATAACACTAGCTTTACGCGTAATCAGGTGTCAAAGAGATTGGTGGTGTAAATGGACTTACTTGTTTGGGATTGAATATTCAGGGAAGAACTTCGACAGAATCTCAACTATGTCACCTCGGTGAAGTATGCTTTCGGCACATAGATATCTCCCGGATGCAGATGGAGTTTCATAAGCCAGAATATGAGCTAAGGCAACATCTTTGACATGAACATAGGCTTGAACAGAGTTTGCATACGTTTTCGCTGAACCAGTTAAATATTTCATTATGTGAACTATACTTGCGTTAACCGTTGGTTGAAGAAGAGGACCCAACACCAACACTGGATTTATTACTACTAAATCTACGCTTTTGTCTCTTGATACTTCCCATGCTGCTTGTTCTGCCATTGTTTTTCCATAGCAATACCAATTCTGCAATAAAATCATGGATAGCCAGTATACTTATTTAGAGGTTGCATAACGATTCAAATGGTCCGAGGTTAATTTTTCAATACGTAATGTTAACCTGAACGTTCAGGCCCCAATAGACAAGGGAGGGGGAGAGAACAACGATGTTAAAGTTTTAACAAACCTTAGTATTCTTGCAGAAATCAAGATCACTCCAACAATTCTCATCTACAACAACATTTGGACTTCTGTTTGGATCCATGTAAACAGCTCCAATGGAAGATGTGAATACAACACGACGAACACCTGATTCAGCAGCAGCTTTGATCACATTCGTCGTTCCATTCACGGCAGGCACAACCATTTGTTCCTAGATACCAAAATAAAATATAAAAACGGGATGTAAGAACACAGGAAACAATAAACAAAACCCTTAACTATAAATGAAAGTCGTCGTTAATAAAGAAACTTACTGGATCATCAGTAACAGGAGAAGCAGTATGAAAAACACCTTCACAACCATTAATGGCATCAAGAAGACTGCCATAATCAAGAAGATCAGCTTTACATAATATCAACCTATCTTTTGCACCTTCAAGGTCTCTTAGATGCGAGTTCTTGGGATCATCTGGGTTCCTGACAGTTCCTCTAACAGTGTAACCTTTTTCTAATAAAATTTTGACCATCCATGAAGCAATGAAACCTCCAGCACCTGTAACACATACAGGGCCTGAAGAAACTGAAATATCTTCAATAGGCATATTGATTTTTTTTGTTTTAGTGTTTTCTTTCGTCAAATCTTAACTTTTGCAAAAGGAATACTTGTGATTGAGAATGAAGAATATTGTTTGAATCTATAGAGGACAATCAACTTCACCTAACCCTGGTATAAAAAAAGCACAAGTTATACTGTAGTATTTTTATAAATTATATTTGGTTCCATTTTGGTGCAATTATTATTTTTATTTTAAAACCAGAATTGTCATACTCATAATCAGAAATCTTGGTTTTACTATGTATAGTGTGAACCAGGAAGGATTGAGGAAGTGCACCACACCGACCTATAATATTGTAAGTTGCAACTATGAAATGCAACTTCTTGTAAAATTTTGGGCTGGTTGCAAGGGAAAAGTGTTTGATAGTTGCCCCATACGGCACAATTTTGTTTATACTATATAGCTTGATATTGACACAACTTTATAAATTTGTCTAGAAGACATTTCTTTGATAAAACTTCTTATCAACTTAAAACAAAAAGAAATGACTCCACCATCTCTTTTGTGGAATCAGGTTGGCCAAGAACCATGGAACCAAATTATCTAGATATCCGACTTAGCTCCATTCAATGAATACTTACCAAGAATCATTTAAATCTCAGTCGTACTGTTGTTATAGGTAAAATAACATTCTCAAGGAGCTAGACTACATTATCAACTACCATTTAAGAACCACAAGCCGTTCATTACTCTATCGGTATGTTGGCCTTCTTTGAGGTGTTTGTTTACTTAAGATTCAAATTGACATGAAAACTGACCTCAAGTGTAAGAGTCAGCTTCGGAGCCAAATGGATTATTCCCATTTCCGGCTCGCAGATATTATCACCTATGCAAATGAGTTTGTTAGATACAGTCTTTAAAAATTGAGACCATATTATTTCGAATTCTTCGTATGTATGTATGAATACAAGTATAAATTAAAAAATTATACATTGAATCGTTCAACTACAGTATACTACTCAATATATCCAAAGGGGATTTGAAATATAATTTATACAACCCACGTTCTTCATGTTCCTAATTGCAACCCCGCCCTCTACCTCAGTTCTCATAAGCAAGTCTTCAGAAATTTTCTTCAATCCACTTGACTTCAACACGAATTTTTTTCTGAAATGATTTGATAACATGAGCAAAAATGTAGCAAAAGTATTTTATTTCTGTGTAACTAGCTCAGCGTAATATTAAACACCAAGTTGACTTGTAATTTTTAGGGAGTTTTGTTTGTATTAAGGTGTTTGGAATTCAAAAATCACAGCGCCATAAAGTCGATAATTGCTGCGCATATGACCTGATCTTAGTCATGATGAGCAGATAATTTCGCGATCGCCTTCCAGCCTGATTGACTTCAAGCCCCAAGAACCCCATGTTGGCAGGATCAGTATGGGCAATAATTTCAAAGATTTTGTGCTAAATATTTATAATCTCTTAAATTGAAACATAGGACAAAGAATTCTTGTGGATAATGTATGTGATAATATATTCTACTGTAAGTGAAGCAAATTGCTGAAACATTTTCAATGTCGACAACCCTTATGGCGGCGCCATGAGAGTGTTTTTTCTTGCACATGTTCTAGAAAATGGTACTTTCATCAGGTTTTCTTACGGAAGTCAGTTCAACTCCGGTGTGATTCATTCACCTGGTCCTCCACTTCTGATTTTACATCGAAGAATCTTGACAATTTACTTTTTGACGCAAATTCTTTTAGTTTGAATTTTCACCTTTTTCTAAGAAGAGTGTTTTAAGTACAACTCCACTAGCACTTCTCCCACCCAGCTGAGGTTGCTCAAAAACTATTTGTCAACTAACTTCTAGCTTCCTGCATTCAATTGCAATCAAGTTAACAGTTTCTGAAAACTATTTGTCAATAAATCGGCATGATAACTTGAAAAGACACTTAGGTTTTTGACGTATTTGCAAAATTGCAATGTTTGCAAAGAACTCAAAGTTGTCACCAATCTTAAAATTCACTTCATTGCAATATGTTGATAACTGTGCAAAGCAACATTATATTGCAATGTCAACGTCCATTTGAACGTCATTACAGTGTTGGGGAACATAAATCGTGTTACTTAAAAAGTTCCTTGTGACGTACCAGAGAAGTTACCGTTTTTTGGTTTGAAATTGAAAACGTGCATGCATATAGTCTTAATTCATCGCCATTGACTTTGATGCTAGCAATGACCTCATCTTACTCATCTTCCATTGATTTTGCTTATCAATGTCTTACTAAAACAGCTTTCGGTTTACTTATTAGTTTGCTCAAAGCTTTCGGTTCAAGTTAACAGCCAAATAACCGCTTCATTTTAGTTTGCTCAAAGCTGCATTGACCTTTTATCCCTACAAAAGCAAACTCCAATACCCAAATTTTACCATGAAATATTTCATCTTATTCTTCTTAAACTACTATAAACCAGCACCATGGTAAGATCAAGAAGAAAATCTACCAACTGCATTCCGTTACCTCTATTCTTCATCATCGTTACCATGGTAGCTTTAGCAGCTAAAGCACATTATATTAACAATGTTGAACATTTTGGTGCGAAAGCAAATGGAAAGACTGATTCAAGTTCAGCGTTTTTAAAAGCTTGGGATGCTTCTTGTAGTTCAATGGTACCTTCAACTGTATATGTACCTCGTAAGAAGTATACTATTGGTGAGACTGTTTTTAAAGGACCTTGTAACAACTCAGAAATCACATTTCAGATTGATGGGGTTCTTATTGCTCCTGATTATAAGCAAATGAATTTTTCCGCTCAGAATTGGTTGCTTTTTGATCGAGTCGATGGGGTGTCTGTAATTGGTGGATTTCTTGATGGTCGGGGAACTAGCTTATATGCTTGTAAGGCTTCCAGTCAACAAGGATTCATTTCTGCTACTCCTTTTTTTTTTTTTTTTGAAGGACCAATTGTTGGAAAAAGAAAAAGAGAAATACGGGAACAAAGCACACCAATCAAGTCTTTCTTGAAATGCAAAAATATGTTAATTCATTTCTTCCTAGTTCTTTTCCTCTACTTTGAAATACTTCTTTATGAACGATGTCTTGAATATGATGTTCTTTTTCCTCCATACGCAGACCACCTTTTGCTTAGTCATAGTCTCTATACTTCTAAAGTTCTCATCTTCTGTCTAACATCCTAGTTCAAATGTATCTTTCTTTGAACGCCAAGTTGTTCCACATTGTTGTTCACTCGTGTAAGAATGTGTTATTACAAGGAATCAAAATCAGTGCACCAGACGAAAGCCTTAACACAGATGGGATACACATTCAGAACTCGTTCAATGTTAAAGTCTTGAATGCTGGTATCAAGACTGGAGATGATTGCATATCTATTGGTCCTGGCACTCAAAATTTATGGATTCAGCGTGTTGCATGTGGTCCTGGACATGGTATAAGGTAAGGGCTTAATCCTTTATGCATTCTTGTAGTTGAAAAGCGCTGCATTTACAACGATGTTTTTTTTTTTTTAAGTGTTGTATTTAACCTATTGTGTCAATTGTTACAGCATTGGGAGTTTGGCTCATGATCTAGAAGAAGAAGGCGTGCAAAACGTGACCGTAAAGACCGTTGTATTCACCGGGACTCAAAATGGATTGAGAATCAAATCTTGGGGAAGGCCTAGTAAAGGGTTTGTTAAAGGAGTAGTATTTAAACACATTACGATGAATAACGTTTATAATCCGATATTTATCGATCAAAATTACTGTCCGCTAAAGAAGGATGTCCAGACCAGGTAATTATGAGTAATCAAAAGCATAATCAACTAATAACAGTAGTACATTCTCAAGTTGTTTTAATTGTATTCATTTTTTATTAGCATTCCGGGATACAAATCAGTCAGGTAACATTCGTTGACATCCAAGGGACATCGGCAACACAAGTTGCAATGAAGTTAGACTGCAGTGAAACTTCCCCATGTAAAGACATTAAGCTTCAAAATATTAAACTCACTTATCAACAAGAAAAACAGCAGCAGTTGCAGGAACCGGCAGAATCCTTTTGTAAGAATGTGCTTGGAGTTGCTCTTGGTCCAGTACTCCCTCCAAGTTGTTTATAGAAATTGCAATATTCATATCTTAGATGTACAAAAGATAACATGATCATTATTAGCCGGTTGGCGTATGCTTTCAAGTGCTTGCAAGTGGAATCAAATTTGTACATTACTCAACCGTTTTGACAGATCTTGTTTTGACAGATCTTTCTTAACCTTTAAACCTTTCCGCCCATACCAAATACCAAATCAAACCATTTTCTCTTCCGTCCTTCCATGGTATATGAGACACAAAACCCATACTCCATTTATAATCCAATGATTAATTTAGTGAAACGGTGATGGTGGTGGTACTGAAGATAATAATAGTGGTGGTGGTGGTGTTGATAATCAAGAATAGAATTTGAAAACTGACTGATTTAAGTAGTTCTTTGATACTTACTCCATGGATGGTTATGCAAGATCTGGTAAAACGTGACTCGTATTTTCCATATAAAACGTAACAAGCAGCCAATCAAACGGTGATATACATAAAATGAAAACCCCAATTCCGAGTCCGCTCATACCAATTGGTGGTGATCGTGGTGTTGATGGAGAAGATGTTTAATGGAGGAAGGCAGGAGGAATGATATGCGCCGCCGTAGCTAAATGGAAGGAAGATCTATGTGGTTTTCTCTTATAAGGAAAAAACTTCTGAACCCTAATATGAAAAACTAATTGGCCAATGAGGCACGGTATAAGGTGGTCTCGGTGGGTTTGTTTAATTATACAGCCCACTTGGTAAATAACTCGTGCATCCGACAAGAGAGTTTACACTTTTGGTATAAGTTGTGTATTTTCACATCATTTGAGGAAACATTCATACCGATTTACAAGTGATTACAAGCCCCTAATTGACACAGAACACATAAAGGTATACAGAAGACGAAATGATGGACAATGCTATCGACAAGAGTCACAGACGTTTCACATCAACTTTCTCAAATATTAGAACCATAGTTGACTATATCAAAGTCCTCACTTTTGTCAGAACCATAGTTGATCTGAGAAGACCAAGGTTCCACCGATTAAAGTTCGTCTGCAAAAGACTTCATATTTTGAAATAGATAGCATCCCCAGCTGATTTAAGTACCTAATCAAGCCAATAAAAAGAGTTAGATACTAGAGTGAAACTTTAGTCTCTTGAAAGCAGAATAAGATTGTTAAAGAAACAGACGATAAAGGGTTTCATGACACACCAAAAAAGTTAATAACAAATATATGAGAAAGGGTTGCAGAACTAAGCGAAGAACTTCCTGATGCAAATGTAAAATTCTTTGCGTAAAAGTCACAGATTCCCAGTTTTACACGAGTTAGTGAGTTCCAGAAGCAGTAAGTCAGAGTTCTAAAGCAGAGGTTGCACCGAAAAAGCAAAACAGCATCATACATACTCGAAAATTAACATAGAAATCATGCGTATTCATAAGAGTCCTGATTTTCTGTTGATATGGAATCTTCCGCATGTGAGCCTGATTGTAATTTATCAATACCCCAAAAAACATACACAAGGCATCAGGACACAAAACCAAAAAGGATTCTTCAATGGATTCTAGTCTGCTCTAGAATATGTTGAATGCTGACAACTACATCCTTGGGTATGAAACACGCAGATTTCGACTCTGGATAAGGTTTTAGAGAACTAACAATGCGTCCGTCCATATTGTCATCAATGGTCCCAACTGGCTCAGGTGGAGAAGCATTCCACTACTAAAACCAATTAACAAACAATACAAAGATGGGCAGAAGCCGCAGAACAGAACAAAAACAAAAGTGAAATCCCTTGTGAAAAACAAAAACTACCAAACACAAATAGCAATATCATCTTGAAATAACATCATAGTTAACTCATTTAAAACAGCTTCTGATTTCAAAAGCAGCATGGAATCTTCCCCCAAAAAGAACTCATTCCCACTCTGCAGGAAGCTAATTCAAACGAACAATTCTCTTTTTCGGTACCAATAAAACACAAATGCTTGAGGGAGACAGGGGAGAGGACATATTTTGTCTTGTGTATTGACAGATATACCTTTTCAGTTACTAATCATATATTAGCAGGATAGAGATACCAGAAAGCAGAAAAATTACAATGAGAAATTACTAAGAAACCTCTGTTTCATCGCTATCTTCTAATCCAATTATATGTAGCAAGGAGGGAAACAACATGTCTCTGCTCTATTTCCAAGATTATCAAGAACTTCCTAGTGTACAAGGAGAACATAAAATTCAAACTAGAAACATTACATACTCAGACTCGGCCGGTGTAAACAGAGAAGCAAACAATATAATCTGACCAACTTCACTATAATCAAGTGGACAGCTGGAAATAAGACCAAAATTAATGAAAATGAGAAATACAAGACTTACTAAGTCCTTGTGGCTTGATAGTCGGTAGACCATTACTAGACGGTTGTTCTTTTTTTCAGCTTCTTAGTTGATTTGATATTCAAAGGCAGAGTCAGTTTTATCAAAAGTGACCTTGTATACTGTTCAGCTACGAGAACTTGTTAAAAGTGGCCTTATTGTATGCTGTCCACAGGTTTTATTGGGACATCAGACCGGGTTGTCCACCAAATGTCATGTGTTTGGCTCAACACCAGAGATGTCCTGGTGACCCAATAAAAACATTTGGATAACATCGGCCACTTTGACCTTATCTTCAACTTCACCTAGAACCGCTTGAACCACATTTTCATCTACTATTTATTACCAGGTAATAGAAAATACACCAGGATCAGTCTGTCCTAGTCCTAGCCTTTCCATTAATAGTCCTGGACCAATAGAAAAAAAGACAAGTATTTGGGGAAAAGCATTTTAAGGGAGAAAAATGCAGGGCACGAAGCATTTTCAACAGTTTAAATAAAAAATAAAAAATTATGCATACCTCTTGTTTGATTCATCTTAACACCACAAGCAGTACCATCTCCACTTTTTCTGATATCTCTGATACAAAAGAAACCGTCAAAGAATAAGAAAATCAGTACAAGTCTTTTTAAGGCCTTTCCAATATCGTTAAAAATAAGATAAGAAAACTTAAGTCGATTTTTTATTTTTTTTTTATTTTTTATTTTTACGATTCTGGGTGTGGTGGTGGCTTACGATGGGTGTTGAGATAGCACGCTCCCAGGCAAATATAATGAGAGGATAGGCATAAGGGACGCCATAGAATCCCAATACTTTGTGGGTGATTACTTGCACATATTGGATCTGTTCTATAGTTTAACATTGATTACCTCAAAACATTACCACAAATCATTAGTGAAATGTATCATTAATCGGCCTCGATGTCTAGATGTTGTTACTCAAAATTTTTTTGTTTTCTTCTCGTCATACTCTTAGAAGCTACAACTCTTGACTTCAGTCTCCAAAGAGCTCATTTTTCTTCACGAACACACCACACTCCATCTTCTCTTCTATTGATGTTCGTTTTGTTATTTCTTTCTGGTCATGTTCATCATCATCATACGGTTCGCAATAGAGATACCAGAGTCTAAACTCATCATAAGTTCATTTCATTATAAGTTCCACCGATCTCACGATCTCGGTATGAAAAAATCCGTCTTCCTAAAATCTTGATGTAAACCAGAAATTGGATTTCTAATCTTTTCCCCATTTTCACTTCCACGTTTGATTAGATTGAAAATGAGGCTAGGAGTTTGATGTTTTACATGTTTATGCATCTTTTGATGTTTTTTTTAGGTTCAATTTCATCTTTGATGATAATGTTAAACTGACAGAATTTTGATTTTGATTTCATGAAATAGGTTTGAAAGAGGTTTAATAGGCGGTTTCATAGTGTTAGATTAAAATTTTGATTCTGAGAATTCATGCCTTTGTTTGATTTTGGTTGTTAGGGTATTTTTATATGTTTATGCATCTTTTGTTTCTTTTTGGGTTCAATTTCATCTTTGATGATAATGTTAAATCGATAGAAATTTTGATTTTGATTTCTTGAGTTTAATAGGCAATTTCTTAGTGTTAGATTCGAATTTTAGTTACGAAAATTATGCCACTATTTAATTTTGGTTGTTCTGGATTTTAAAGAGGAATTTTACAAACATCGATATGGTTGTACATATGAACAAACTAGCATGTTTGTACTTACTAGGTACTTCTCTCATGCTGTAATTGTGATGAATTTTTAATATTTTGATGTTCTTATGTTGAATTTTTGGTGATCGATGAACACATGTTTTGATAGAACAATTACGGACATGTATGAGATGGTTTAGTGTTTCTCAGGAGCTCCCACAGTGTCTCTCTATAGTGTTGAAGCAACACTCTCTTAAACTATAAAATCACCGTTATTAATTTTCTTGCCTTGTTAAATTGATGATAGAAATGCCTATTTATAGGCTACAATGGACTCTCTAGTTTGGTCTAGGAGTTGTACTTTGTTAGTCACTGATTACAAAAAGACTAGCACCGCAGCCCTAGAATACTCTAGGATACATCACACTTATCAATTTCTTTGTATACGTGTAACTCTGCAGTCTTGGCAACAAACTGACATGGTGACTCTTGTTTGTTCATTCTAGGGTGATAAGCAATAACTGTGTGAAGACATGAAGAGAGGACTAGGTATCACCATCACTGACAAGCAGGGTCTCACTGGTTGTAAACGGGCATTGAAGCGGTTAGAGGTTCTCCTCAAATCGTACCAAGACTGTCACCATGAATATGCTTATAGAACACTGCCCAGAACGCAAACAGCAATTGAACCTGGATACAAATGGTGGTTTTTTGTATTATTTTTTTGCGCTGGGCTTATCTTTACAAGGATTCAAGTCTTGGTGTAGACCCGCATTTGTCGTGTATGGTATGCATCTAAGTGGGGAACGCAGAGAACTCTATTTTCAAATTGGGTATGATGCCAATGGAAAAATGTACCCTATTGCGTTTGCCATCGTTGATTCTGAGAACGGTGATTCTGTTATGGTCTGCAAAAGTTATTCGATGCGCTTGGTCACGAGTATTCGGTGAGAAAGGATCTAGTTGTGTCTGGGACAGACCCAAGAAGTCAATCGGGACATTAAGTGTTTCGAAGCATGCCATTTGGACGCGCATGTACCATATTAAAGGTATCTAAAAAACACTTTTTATAGTCATGTTACATTTGTTAGAAACTCATCTCCTTTAAAGTTTAACCTTGAGCTATGTAGCTGGGACAGCTCCTAGTCGACTTTGTCGATGTAGCATACATAATATTGAGGACTTCGCCAATGCCAAGGCATTTATGAGAGTCGCCGTAAAGGGTACACTATAGATGGTTATCGGAGGGCTATGTTACAAATCAAAAAGGATAAGGCAGTTTTTTCCGCATGGTGGTCAATCAGACAACTGCAACAGCTACCAGCCCAAGCCCCAATGAGCAAAGCATAGATCAACTTTCCTGGGATGGTCTCCACTTTGTTTAGAATGTATGTTTTTATTTTGAACAAAAACATTGTCATGCGCTTTAAGCTTCAAGTACCCTTGCAAAGTAAAACTCTGGTTATGTAAGCTGTTGCTTCCTTATAAGGCAATGAACTTTATCAAGTCAAGCAACTATGTTTTAAAATCTAGCCCCGGAAAATTTGTCTATATCAAGAGTATTAGAAGAACAAGCAAACTATTATCGTCTTGCTTGTCCATGTTATCAACAAGATAAGTCAAACTGACATTAATAATATGTTCCATTTGTGTGCAGCTATTATCCACGGTGTTCTTCTAGTGTGCAGCTATTATCCATAACAAGAATAATATGTTGTGTGCAATATCTACAACTTATTATGGTCCCTAAAACCTATGGCAAGGTGAAATATCCACAACAAAATCTTACCAATCCTCCTACTCGATATAAATCTTCGAAACAATTATCTATTGCCCTAAATGAGTTTTTTCTAAAATCCTTATTTCCACACCAAACAAAATTGAACCTAAGATTTGAAGTCACTCATTTTATTGAATCGTAAAAACATACATGTAGTTGAAATAAAATAGAAGTAAAAACATATAAAATTGTTCAATACATCGCCCTAGGGATTCTACGAGTTTAATTATAGGCTAATTGCCATTCAACTTCTCCAAGAGAGTGTAGTAGCCTCGTGCGAAACTCATGACCGTATTCTTTAATTCGTATTGGCTCCGACCCAAAGTATACTGGAAAACAATTTTTAAATAAGTTAGCGTTGTTGAATAATCATCCAACCAAATAAATAATGATGAGAGGCCTATTGATTCACAAACTTACTCTACTCATTCGGTCTTCTGCTTGTAGTCCTTAATGAAGCCAATTGCTTTCTCAAGGAAGACGACATTCTATTGTATGGCAACATGCTACATCTTTCCCTTATTTATGGAGCTGCCCTCTGAGAACGATTTTCTTAGTGCTAAAAACCTGTCTGCTGTTTCCACCAAGCATTGTACTTGATCATCCCCAAAGTAAGGCCCTCTTGTTGGGTCTTCGCATCGGTCACCCATTGCGCTTCCTCAACTGGAGTGCTTTGTGAGAGTGGTGTGTGCTCTTACAATAGCAACATCTTCTATATTATTGAACGGAGTTGTAGCCATTTTTGGTGATTCAAAGTGTTGGGTGACTGATTTAGGAAGATTGAATGTGATGGGTGAATAAGTTTGGTAGAGATAGGTCTCTATTTATAGCAAAAAGTACCCAACGGCTAGTTTAACTGCTACTTCAAAATAATCTGAGGTTTGTCAATATGTATTATCTACCGATTGTGTTTGGTTTTCGAGGCACGGCTAGTTTATTTTGAACGAACTAGCCGTTGGAGTATAATCTGTAGTCATATCAACAATTAAAACTTCCGATTTTCATAAAATTTTTGCAGTGTAGTTGTATTATAATCCGTAGCTAATAACCTACCGATTATAGTTGTAGATATTCCCTGTTTCACACTAAGGATATATCCCGCACAG